>JAFIRS010000596.1:0-628241 GCA_018342105.1 Gonioctena quinquepunctata
AAGGTTTGGAATTCTTAATATCATGTACAATCTTGAAAATGACGGTAAAATGTGGTTAAGAGAATATATGAGTCAAAATAGTCATAAATCACCAGTGATTGACCAGCAAGAACTAGTATTGACCACAATTTTACCCAGTGGATGACCACTTGTTAAAATCAAATGAAACAAATTTCTAAAAGCAAAACTGTAGATAGATTGATATAAATAACAAGTTTTGATTTTCAAACAGAATCTTATAAAGAATGATTATTTTTTAACTCGAACCTTTTCAAAATACTAGTTTTTTAACGAGTTGAAACTTCTTCACACGGGTTTGGACTACAATTTCCTCAATTTCTGTATCATTTTATATTCCTTAACTTCAGTATCAATATTAAATTTTTTTTTTCATTTTCATTGTTATTTTCTTGCGTTTCATTATTTCTCTGAGTTTTCTCATTATTATTATTAGTTTCATTTTCCAATTCTATATCAATATGTTTTCCTTATTGTGTTCTTCTTGGTATCATCATGTAATTTTCTGCTGACCATCGCCGCCCATTCCTTCATTTTGTTTTTAAACGACCGTCTTTCTTGGAAATAAGTGAATCGAAATATAGAAACGTTAATTGGCTTGATTCGTTCTATTCCGTCTTGATCACCCAAAGTTCGCGAAGTATTGTGCATCATTTTTTTAAATCTACTGCCTTGTTTTCCCAAAATACATTTTTTCATGCTTGATTTTCTAATAACAGAGGAAAGCGGTTTTATGCAATCAATATCAATCCAGAAACAACTTTTTCTATTTACTTTTCAAATTATTTATTAAAGTAGCATCCGGTACCCCATCCCCCCCTCTTCGATTATCTAATATTGCTAACATCGCTCACAGCCTTTCAATCTACCTTTATATTCGAAAGATCTCCTGTTAGTTTCATTTATTTTTTTTCGGGAAATACAGTGGTTTACTAAACCTGTATTTGAAAATTAAAGAACCTTATATAAAGTAAAATATATGTATCAGTTGTTGACCATGACAAAAAACCACTACAAAACTATGGTCAATTAGTAGATCCGCTTTAAAACAACGATATTTAAAAAAAAATTTACTCATACCCAAAGCTATGAAACAGACAAAGACGTACAACCATTAATTCCTTTGAAACACCAGTAGTTGACCAAAGTGGTCAATTACTGGAGCTTCAACAAATATTTTGTTCTAGTAGTTGACCACATGAATTAAAATAGTAAAAACACACATTCCAATAATGAATACAATGAAAATACTTAACTATGTTCATATAGCAACTAGTACATCAAGTATGTTTTTAATAAAACTATCAACAGGAACGGATGATCTAAGATTACTGAAAATTGTCTTCTTCCAGGCTTATTGCCACATCACCTGTTTTCTAACAGTGAAAGACGAAAAATGTGTAAACATGACAGTGACCAACTTATCGCGAAATTTATTTGGGTTAATTGTGACATCTACTGGATCAAAGTCCCATTCAATTTTCAAAAGCATAGGCAACCAACAAAACGATATAGTATCCTTATTTCTGCGCATTAAGGGGAAAAATGGTCAATTACCTGGTGCTGGTCAACTACCGTTCCCTCAACCCTATAAAAGAAATTTTTGATATCACTGAATACATAAATAGAGTATGTATTACATGAATTGAATGTATTAGCATAGTCGAGAAACATAATATAACCTCAAGAGCATACAATGTGTATTTTTTGATAGTGTGTTCGAATCTGTAACTACATGGTCAAATTGTATCATTGATGATTATTTTTGTGACATCCCAGGGATATCCTGAAAATCGCCACCTGCGGCGGTCATTGGCTGTTCTATAAAAGTTCTACCTATTCATGTATAAACAGTACATCGCAGTGGATGTTCAATGTCTAAAAATCTCGTACCTACTTTTAACATCTCTGAGATGTTTTTGTGCTCACTGGGTAGACCATATTGAACTTAGTAGGTTAGGGATTTAAATAAAATACATAATTCGTTTGAACCATCTATTTCAAACGTATATAAACAATTCGTACAAAAGCTGAGTATCAACTAACTATGTGTATCTCATTCCTGAAAGTATCTCTTGTTTATAAAGGGCCAGAAGTGTTTATTACATTTCATAAGTCAGACCCTCTTGAAAATGCCGCACAGAGTATTTTCGATTAATCATAACCATTTGATTTGTGTTTTTGTTTCGGTTTATCTAACGGTAAACCTCAACACTCCCACTCAAAAACAAAAAAATATTAATAGAAAAATCAATTCAATCCCTCATTTGTTCTTGTAAGTAAGAATTTTGGTACAGGTACTGACTTTGTAGGGCATCAGTCAATTGTTTAGTATTACTTTATTTTGTAATATTCGTTTACGTGTAAGATATTTACATCAATATGTTTGGTTCTTTTGTGGTTTTTGGAATATTTGCTCAATTGCGGCATTAGTATCTTTGAATATTTGCCTTTCGGCTTCCGTTGGATAGGTACCCTCTTGTACTTTTCTATCCACTTCATTATTACAGTCAGAATGACAATCTTCAATAATATTTACATAATTATTGTTGCGTGAATAAGGTAATTTGAGGCCTATAGAACCTTCAATATATCTCAAAACTCTTTTCAGGCATGTCCAAAGTTCTTTACTAGTTTTACTTTGGTACCTGCCGAAGTTCTTTACTAGTTTTACTTTGGTATGCTTAAAATGGTTATTTATACATAGATCTGGCGTGTGCAAAATAGGAAAATTCAGAATTTCGTCGTTATCTAATTCGTGATAATTTAATTTGTTTTCAAGAGACGTTTTTTACTATCTAACGGTAAACTCAACAGACCAAATATGTTAACATCCAAATAACTATATTTTTTTTCAGAATATTATTTATTCAGGACAAACCTTAAATATAATCGTTGACCATGTATGAAATTTCTTCGTATCTATGGAGCGTATACACTGTGCATCCTTTCTATGGTTTCTCTTTTTCATCTCCTTAATTATAATGATCAAGCTTCGGTCGAATGCAACCAACAAACTCAGATTGCGTTTGGATTTTCAAGAGTTATATCATCACTCTAGAAGGCTTCTTTCGCCAGTGCTCGCAAACGATTGCGTCATCGGAATGCGGTATTGAAACCCACCGTTTATAAACAGTTGATTCCATCACTGTTGGAACAACCGCCAATTCGAAAATTTAATATATCAGTGAAATATCTTTTTGTACAGGGACGGAGTCGCCGACGGCAACCAACTAAGTATGTATAACCTGTGGTAGAAGTCCATTGTATCTCGAAGTGGAATGGTATTATTTTACGAAGTAGAAAAACTCGAAGTCGTCTCCACAATTTAATATTAACAATCGATTAGTTAAAAGATGGTGGAAGGTTAAAAACCATCGATTAGGTATACATGTTTCGAACCTCTATAGGTTCATCATCAGCGGGGAATAAAATTTCTACAATAAAAGAACAAAGAATTAAATCCATAGGTAGTGTGATACAATAAGTGCTACTTACATGGAGATGAAAAAATTATTTTATAGGTTAAAGATTAATATTATTCTAAGTCAAGAGATCATATTGGGACAAAATGAAAACTTGAAAATTTGCCTTTAAGGGTTGTGTCCCCTTTTTTAAATTTAGGGGAGCTAAATACATTAGCCGATGCAAAATACCAAGACGACATGAGGACCGTGAAAACTAGAACAATGGCTGCAATGACTGGTGATTGGCAGCACCCAAAGAGCCATCCATCTGGCAAACTGAATTGTCAAAACCAAACCATGGAGCGGCGACAAGAGAACTCCATGCACGGAACAAAAATTAACTAGAAGTAAATCCAACCAAAGCAATTAATATACCATGCAAAGAGCTCAGATGTCACCTATCCATATTTGCAAATATATATATATATATCTAAGAGTCGAACAATTATGTATCAAAATAGAGAACAGTGCGTATGTGACAGACTAGTTATTCCAGCGAACACCATGAAGTGTAACCTGTACTAAAGAAAGGAATACCACACCACAGAGCTAACCGGAACAACACCTGTCCAAACGAACAAATCTACTATGACATAGAACAATCAGTTTATCGGAGATCAAGGCAGGAAAAAGTTCTAATGAAATGTAAGGGAATTAAAAAAATTTCGACAATCAAATTGTACTTGTTCATTTAAGGAAACAACGCTCGGATTGTTTATAACAGCATTGATCTCAAATATTTCAAGGAAATTAAGTAGAGAACCCTTTTGGCAAACATGTAAAATATCTAAATCAGTATCAATATCAAAGCTGTGATTGTGATTAAGAATATGATTAGCAAATGAACTTTTTGTATTTTTCATTTGCTAACCATATTCTTAATCACAATCACAGCTTTGATATTGATACTGATTTAGATATTTTACATGTTTGCCAAAAGGGTTCTCTACTTGATTTCCTTGAAATATTTGAGATCAATGATGTTATAAACAATCGAGCGTCATTCCTTAAATGAACAAGTACAATTTGATTGTCGAAAATTTTAATTCCCTCACATTCATTAGAACTTTCTGCTTGATCTCCGTTAAACTCGATTGTTCTATGTCATATAATTTGTTCGTTGGACAGGTATCCGGTGCCTATTACCTTTCTTAGTACGGTTACACTTCATGGTTTCGCTGAATAACTTCATTCACTATTTTGACACAGATATTCGACTCTGTTTTTTAGATATATATATATATAATATATATATATATATTTGCAAATATGGAATGATTGAGCTTGATCTAATAATGCTTTGTTATTTACTATTCATCTTTGTTCGTGCTGGATATCTGTCGTACCCATGGTTTGTGCAATTTGCCAATGATAACTCTTTGGGTGCTGTCAATCACCAGTCATCGACCATTGTTCTAGTTTCACGTCATGTCGTCTTGTATTTCATCGGCTAATGTTAGCCCCTAATAAAACGAGGACACAACCCTAAAACAAGTCTCTCAAGTTTTCATTTGTCCCAATATGACTCTTGACAAATATTAATCTTTAACCTATAAAATATTTTCATCTCCATAAGTAACATGTATCACACTACCTATGGATTTAATTCTTGTTCTTCTTTATTGTAGAAATTTTATTCCCCGCATGATAAAACTATAGAGGTTCGAACATGTATACTAATCGATGGTTTTAACCTTCCACCATCTTTAATAATCGATTATATAAATTGTGAACAGTTCGAGTTTTTCTACTCTAAAAATAATAATATACCAAGGGCCAAGGGGGGATATAACAAACCGTCCGATTTTTTATACAATGGAGTGCCTTTGCTCTAAGGCAACAATGCTTCAGTATATTATACCGGGTGGCAATGGCCATGCCTATTTCTCCTTCACTTATCAACCGATTTGAATGAAATTCCGTACATAGATATGAGACACAATTTCGGATTGACAGACATATGAAACCAAAATGACCGACTTCCGGTTTCGCCAGAATAGCCACCGACTTCGATTTTTCAAATGGAACACCCTGTATGTTTCATGTTTTTCGGATTCTACGGCTCAAATTACATACGACAGTGTTGGCAAATTTTTATTTTACAATTGAAAAAAAATAATTTCTTCATGTTTTTTTAGCCCAGGTGGCCTTGATCGGTTAAAATCTATACTAATTTACATCAGTAACTCATAGTAATAGTCATTTCATCGATAAGATCAATAACAAATCCTACAGCAGGAATTGAAGTTTTCTGAGCGCATTTTTAACGAAAAAATGGTTTTTTTCAAATGGTACCTACCGAGGGCCTTCTTGCCATTCGATAGAGAATTTAATTACCAATTCAACGATATACATTATGTGCTACTTTCTTTTTGTTCAAAACGTAGAGAGCCATCTAACAAAATGAAATCAATCTGAAAAAATTGGTGGGTAACATGACATCTATTCATTCTTTCAAACCTTACTTCAGAATGGTAACAATGAATTACCAAAAATAATCGATTTGACAATACGTAATGATCATAAACCATTAGAGAAAAGATAACTTTAATATAATCAAACTGTTTGAATAAATCTAACGACTGAAACAGTGAAACATTCAACGTACAAATTATTACTCACAATACCATTATCCTGTTTTTAATAGAAGAGTTTCACAACCATCGAAAAGTCATTTTATTTATTAATGACCTATGATATGTTCGAAGAGTTGCCCGTTTTCCCTATCACATAGACTAGTTCTATTTATTGTACACCTCATCACATTTATCAGTTCGTGAGCAATAATTTCCTGAATTGCGCTCTCAATTCTATCTCTCAAGTCCCCCAAAGAAGTTGGTCTCCTCGAGTTTACTTTGGATTTTATGTGACCCCATAAATAAAAATCAATAGGGGTTAAATCGGGTTACCGGGCTGGCCACCTGATTGGACAATTTGTTCCAATCCATCTCTGCCCATAGGTATCACTAAGATATTGCCGAACAATATTAGTATTATGTTGTCCTGCACCATCCTGCTGAAAAAACATGTTTTCCCTGATGTTCTCAGGTAAATCGTTGATATTATTTTGAATATCGTTCTCTAAGAATTGTAGATTTCTTTAGCCCGTCAAAAAAAATTGGTCCAATGATTCTTGTCCCTATGATTCCTACCCAGACGTTGAATCCAAATCTTTCTTGAAAATTACCTTCTCTCCCTAGGATTTTCTTGAGCCCAATACCTTGTATTATTCCTACTGAGCATACCATTATTCGTAAACCTAGACTCGTCTGTAAACAGTATCTTCGAGACAAAACCATTATTCAAATCATGATGACGCAAAAGCCAATTACAATAAGTTAGTCTCCGTTCAGGGACATTATCATATAGATGCTGATGCAAACTGTATTTATAGGAGCGATATTTATGTTTTTTCAATACTTCTCTGAATATGCTAAAACATTAGTTTCCGCTTCTTCACTGACGATGAAGTGGATGTGGTTTTGATCAGCTGGTTCTTTCCTTAGCATCATTTCCAATTTCCTGAAATAGGTCTTCGATGGGTACCGTCTTAACGAATAACGAACAGCGTATAGCATATAGCATTGACAGCGTTCTTCTGACATTCTCCGTATATCAATATCATATCGATTTGTTCGTTTCGAGAATAACTATTATTATTTTCCATTTCAAAAAAACTTTTTACAAACGAAACGAGATGACAAGTAAAATTGGTATTTTACTTTTGACATGACATTAATCACCTACTATGATTCTATGATTCCATGGCTACCTTTCATTTCATAAAACCTAAACGGATAACTCATTGGAATTTGTAGGCATCGTATAAAATATTGTACAAATTCAATATTGATCGTTTTTAGTTTTGAACAAAAAGAAAGTGGTACATAATGTATATCGTTGAATTGGTAATTAAATTCTCTATCGAATGGCAAGATGGCCCTCGGTAGGTACCATTTGAAAAAAACAATTTTTTCGTTAAAAATGCGTTCAGAAAATTTCAATTTCTGCTGTAGGATTTGTTATTGATCTTATCGATGAAATGAATATTACTATGAGTTACTGATGTAAATTAGTATAGATTTTAACCTGATGAAGGCTTCCTGAACTAAAAAAAAAATTGGGAAATATTTTTTTTTCAATTGTAAAATAAAAATTTGGCAACACTGTCGTATGTAATTTGAGCCGTAGAATCCGAAAAACACGAAACATACAGGGTGTTTCATCGGAAAAATCGAAGTTGGTGGCTATTCTGACGAAACCGGAAATCGGCCATTTTGTTTTCATATGTCTATCAATCCGAAATTGTGTCTCATATCTATGTACAAAATTTCATTCATATCGGTTGATAAGTGAAGGAGATATAGGCATGGCCCTAGTCCCATTGTCACCGGTATAGCCAAAATTTAGCCATAAAAATATCAGGTCGAGTTATATTCGTCAAGACAAATGCTCGAAAAATAGGAATTTTAAATTTCACAAAACTATTTGAAAACACAATGATTGAAAGTAGTGTTCATAATTAAGTCCATCCCTTGAATTGGTAATCGTTTCAAAAGTCTATACCGTTATCGTAGCTGCAGCTCTTATTTTTCCAATTATATTAGAATTATGTTCTTTGTTTTTTTTTGTTTTTTTTAACCGCTTTCTTAGTTGTTTGAACAACCCTCAGAAGTTAATGAAAACTTGTACGAGTTAAAATCACGGGGACCTTACCTTTTGTAGTGGGATTCGAAACCACTCTTGGGACCTTGCAAAAAATTTTTACCAGCTGCGGGATTCGAACCCGCGGCGGGTGGAAACAGTCGACACAAGACCAACGCTCTTGCCACTGAGCCACAAGCCCCGTAAAATGTAGGTATGGTTTAAGTGACGATGCACTAATGCGACCACTAATTTTCAACCGTCGAAATAAAAAAGGAGGAGGTTTTCTAGTCGACGCGTATATTTTTTTTATGTATGACCACGCATAACTTTTCACAGAGGAGTTCGATTCTGATGATTCTTTTTTCATTGGATAGGGTGTACTTCGAAGTTGCTCCCATTTGAATTTTAACAAAAAAATCCATCTAAGGGTAGCAAAATGAAGGATATTCTATCAGGCATAATTTTGTAGTGGGTTTTCCGATTTGGATGATTCTTTTTTTATTAGATAGGGTATACCTCATAGTTGATCATATTCCAATTTGAAATGAAATGATGCACCCCTATGGGTAGAAAAATAGGGAATGATTGATTTTTCACTTGTGAACATTGGCACACATATGTAGTTGACATTGACAGATCCTCCTACATCCGCAACAATAATTACATTCTATGAGAAGATGGAATTATATACAAAGTGATGAAATCAACTCACCAGAACTCTCAAAAATAATTTATATTATATAACAATAAATAGTTAAAGTAGATAATCATATTATTTAACATGGTGTTTTTCGCTAATATATTGATTAAGGGTTATATTTCAAAATAATTCATTTGTCGTATCATATTAAACATTATGTCATTTTCAAATCATCATAATCCATCTTCATGTATCATAGGCAAACATAACATAGTCACGCACAAGGAGTATAACACTTAAAACTGTGGCTTTCCTATGTTTATTCATAATACTTTCAATTATATGTGTTTTTTATTTTATTTTTTATGCGAATAAACATTATTATAACAGTTAATAGTTGAAGTAAGCTAGGTGAGTAAGTATTTTGGAAGTAATAAAAAATTAAGTAGGTAGTAATTAGTATATTTCAGCAACAAAAAATTGAAAAATAAAAACTTTTCAACAAAAAATGGAACAGACGAAAAAATCAACAGAAAAGCAAGAATTAAATAAACCTTCTTAGTCTTAATGATAATTGAGCTCCCAAACTAATGTAAGTAACCAATTTTGAGTCGGCGCCAAACAAACTAGCAATTGCATTAGGTAAAGCGTAAAATGATGGCAGCAAGATGCACAGCGGCGTTCTGATTACTTCTTCAAAGTAATATAATGATCTTCGATAATTGTTTGTTTGGTTCAAAATTAGTTACTCACATTAGTTTAGGAGCTCAGTTATCATTAAGACTAAAAAGGTTTATTTTTGATTTTTTGTTAAAAAGTTTTTTGATCACGTCTTGTTCTTGGACTCCTACCTTGGCCATGTGAAAAATTATTGTTGAGCGACCGAAATTTTCAGTATCCAACAGTCTATTCCATTTTCCAAAAGTATTCCTTTCTATCGGAGAAGTCTTATTCCCCCTTTTTTAACCGACGAAATAAAAAAGGAGGAGGTTCTCTAGACGACGCGTGTATTTTTTTTATGTATGATGACGCATAACTTTTCACAGAGCAATTCGATTCCGATTATTATTTTTTCATTGGATAGGGTGTACTTCGAAGTTGATCTCATTTGAATTTGAACACAAAAATCCTGAATTGCGCTCTAAACTCTATCTCTCAAGTCCTCCAAAGAAGTTGGTCTCCTCGAGTATACTTTGGATTTTATGTGACCCCATAAATAAAAATCAATAGGGGTTAAATCGGGCGATTTAGCTGGCCACCTGATTGGACCATTTGTTCCAGTCCTCTCTGCCCATAGGTATCACTAACATATTGCCGAACAATATTAGCATTATGTGGTCCTGCACCATCCTGCTGAAAAAACATGTTTTCCCTGATGTTCTCAGGTAAATCGTTGATATTATTTTGAATATCGTTCTCTAAGAATTGTAGATTTCTTTAGCCCGTCAAAGGCCGGTCGAAAAAAATTGGTCCAATGATTCTTGTCCCTATGATTCCTACCCAGGCGTTGAATCCAAATCTTTCTTGAAAATCACCTTCTCTCCCTAGGATTTTCTCGAGCCCAATACCTTGTATTATTCGTATTGAGCATACCTAGACTAAGAAGGTTCATTTTATTTTCTGCTTTTCAGTTGATTTTTCCGTCGGTTTAATTTTTTGTCAAAAAGTTTTTATAAATAAAATGTTTTTTTGTCTACGAGTTTTGAGTCGATAAAAAGATAGTTTGAGCTTATTATCTTTCATTCCGAGGTTTCCCCCTTTTTCCCCTCATATTACTGATTTAATGGGGCACAGTCGCAAGAAAGTGATCTGTTGTTGCTCGTGCCGATCCTGACGGGTCACATCCGTACCAAATCTTGCCGCACCGCGTCCCACCCTGTAGATTTCGCGGAGCATAAAATACGGCCACGGTTTTTCCTGGTATATCGGTGAGCTGTACAGTTTCCACGACAAGCTCGTGTTCAACTTTTACAAGCAACTATGAATTAAGTATAATCGGATGACGTCACGTGGCGAATGATATCACTCGCTGCGCTGATGCCGATAGGCGGCCGTGTTCGAATACCAGAGGATTAGATAATGTGGGAACGTTGCCAAATTTCGCGCGCGGGAGAATTGCGGGAATTCGCATAAGAAACTGTGACTGGGTATGTCGAGCCGTCCGAGGAATCGATATCAGTTGAATTCTGAAGTATGCTGGTGGAGAGATTGTTTTATAATAATTATATTTGTTTCACTACTTCGTGTTAGGGTCGATTTCTTTTCGAATCTAGGAATAAAAACCGCCGGAAAAAAAGCCGCCCGGCAAAAAAGCTGCCCGGGAAAAAAGCAGCCGGAATAAAAGCCGCCGCCGACGCCACTATTTCGGATTTCGCAGGGGAAAAAATTTATAATAAATGTATCTTAATGTTATTTATTATTAATACAGAGAGTAACACATGTTATACAGGGTGAAATCCAACCTCTTGGACACTCGTGAATGACGTGTATAATGCCATTTTACAACGAATTACAGTGGTTAAAAATCTGAAAAAACAAAATTGAAAACATGTTTTTTCTATGTAAAGTTCGACAAAATTTTTGGTAGCGCCTCCCGCCTAATTTCAGGTGACCTGCTCAGAGGAAAACTTCGGCAATTGCTGAATGCAATAAACATTCAACTCGACATTTGAATAAGGTAGAATGTTGAACTGATTGTGTGGTAAATGTACACATTGCAGGCTGTCTGAGGTAGATATTCAATTTCAAATTGAAGAAAACAACTAACCTTGTTATATCCAAACTGGTGATAAAGTCAGAACTAGTTGACTTCATGCTCTGTTTTGAGGCACTTATCATAAGTGCGACTATCAATCGGGTTTTCGTAACAAACATTCGCAATTGAATATTGTTTTGAAAAATAATATCACGACCATGGTAGTGATTCAGACATTCAGAACACGTGAACTGAACAATGTTGCCAAGCAAGATTCTCTCAAGCACCGTTTACAAAGCTGTCTATGAACGAAATTTTGTCTTTTGCAGACTCTAAAACTAAACACCGAGCTGTTCCGTGCGAATTTTGAAGAGTAGAAGACAAGATGAATCACTCGTCGTATTTATGAATGAAGTAATAAATTTAAATTCTGGTTGGATTCTGCAATCGCCAATCTCTGTGCGGTCGTTTTCGTACTGGATATATTGATATAATATAAATTATTTTTTCTAATTTTGACATTTAAAGTGACACTTTTTAAAACTCGTTGACGTTATCAAATGTTTTACTTTTCATCACCAGTTGCGAAAAGTAAAATTTTTCGCAACTGGTGATGATAAGTAAATTTCACCACCAGTTGCAAAAAATACAGGAATAAAATTTGTTATAATTTTAAGGCTGAACTACTTGAAGTACAGTTATGTGCATGAAAAAGTCGTACTAGGTTTGTATGGTGTAAACCTGCCTATAATGTTCCAGATTTCATAAAAAAAGTAGTACACGTACACATTTGACAAAAATAGTTTCAATTTTGACACTACTTGTCAAAGACTTGTCAACGTTGATAAGAAGTTCAATTAAGATTGACAAGCCTGACTCACAATAGCCTATAACTGCTGTACGACTTTTTTATGCACACAACTGTACTTCTTCACTGCACTAAGAAGTAAAAAATAATTTTAATATTCAACGACTATGACAAAAAGCGTGGGCTGCTTTGTCGAAATCAATTAAAATAGTCCAAGATACCAGAGCCGGCAATCCTACGTCATATTAGCAAAGCTGAAATTTTGACTATGAGTAGTGTGATGAGTAGTTGAGAACGTATGCGTACTTGTTAGCTTGAAAGCGGGGCCCTTTTACAGGTAGCAGGTACAAAAGTACATAAAAAACTTTCTTACTTACGTTAAAGTATGGTAATGCGTTTGACAATTAATGTGGTACAGTTGGCCGAGCGGTCTAATGCGCGAGACTGAGCTCTAGATCTCAAAAGTTAGCGTGGGTTCGAATCCCCACGCTTGAAGATTTTTTTTTATTTTTCACTTTGAAATTGAGAAATGGTTTGTTTTTTTTTAATTTGAATATTCAGCGTCATTGAATATTAAAATTATTTTTTAATTTTTAGTGCGTTAAAAGCGTGTTCTTCAGTTTTTTAAATATATATTTTTTATATTTCTAACTTGGAAAAGGATCACATTATATCAAAATTAGGAAAAATATTGTGTGAAACACGTTGGGAAACACTATTTTTATGCTTTACGAATGGTGTCGAATGAATTAGGTATTGTAACCGCCAAAATTGTGAACCACGCTGTAGTTGAATCGCATCTAAGGTATGGCATATCATTCTGGGGCACCTGCAACCAACAGCACTTCTATACAGTATTCCTTCTTCAAAAGCGCGCCATTAGATATATGTGCAAAGTTGGGCGTAGAGTTTCTTGTAAACCCTTGTTCAAGGAGAAAAAATTACTTACACTCTCCTCTTTATACATACTAGAAACTGTGTGCCTGGTACATGAGAACAAATCATCCTACGAAGTTGTTGTTGGGTCCACCCGCCAAAATGACAAGATAAGACTGCCCATTCCATCATCAAATTTTATTAAAAAATCGTTGATCTATAATGCAGCTAAAATATATAATCATCTTCCGACTAATTTTAAAGATATCCAATCAATTGATCAGTTCAGAAAGTAAAGCAAGTTCTCACTCACCAGGTATTTTATGGTGTTCAAGAATACTTTGATAAAGATATTGGTGACATACTGTTATGAAATCATTTCTTCTTCAACCATTGTATATGTCCACTGCTAATAGTCACTACGAATTACAAAACAGTGTAACGACCTATGGGTTCAAACTATCTTATTAATTTATATACTTTATTCATTTACTCCTTTAATGTTCTGGTAACTTCTGACTATTCGTTCACCTAGGATGTATATATGTTTGTGTGTATACAGGGTCCTGCAACACTGGCGCGGTGTTCCATATCTCTATTTAGGAAACAGATAGGAATCTATATTTCTATAATGTTACCTTATTGCTCGAGCTCGACAAAATGAAAAAATTGTCGGTCACACAGAGTGTTCAATTTTTTCTGGGGGATCCCAATTGTGTTTTTTAAAAAAGCAACCTATATTTTTTATCGCTTTTTCGGTTTCTACATAGAAAATAAAATATATGTTATGTATATCTTCACTTCGAAAATATTGACGGTTTTCGAGATTTCTAGCATGACAGGTTTTTTCCAATATTCGTCACTCAGAATATTTGAAATTATAAAGATGTGCCAAGTCCAATTGAAATTTTGTTGGTCAAATATTCTACATTGGTAACTCTCTCTAACGATATATTTGAAATAGACCTGATATACAGGGTATGAAAAACAGCTTGCCACATATTGTAAATACAAATTTGCAGAATCTTCCTTATTTTAAATGGAACGCCCTGTATATTATCGATCCATAAGAAGTGCCAACAAAGACTCTATAAATGTCATCAAGTATGGTTGAGTTTACTAGTTTTTCTTAAAACAGCTATTTTTTTAGTATTCATATTTCTTCACTATAATCTCAATGAACGACTTTTTTCAAAGCAAAATCCATTTGACGACTGATAGAATATACAAAAGATATCTTGTTTCAATTATTTATATTATAAGGTGTCCAAGGTTTTTCTTAAAAAAAATATGTTTTCCAAAAATGATAATTATTTCTATTTTATCGCCATAATATCAATGATTTTTTTAATGATAAATCCATATTTGACGGATGTGATCGAGATTATGTTATGTTTGTAACACATTTATTACCTGTTGCTAGATAAACAAGTTGTGAATTACACCACAAAATGTACGTTCTTGAATATTTACAATAATTTCAATAATCTCGAAATTTGTGCCATATTCTTTCGGTCTAAAACAACCTTTCAGCGAATAAAATATTTATTGGAAATCAAGTAGCCTGGCAAATGACAGATCAAAATATTTGCCTGCAAATAAGTATTGAAATCTTTAGTGAATCGTGAAGTTGAACTTTCGATATAATTTCATCAGAATGTTGTTTTCAAAAAGTTATTTGATTGATATGATTTTCATATTAGGCATATCAGACAGGAATTGTTTATTGGCAAGTAGAATTTATTCTCAACAGTATCCCAGATAGAAGGCATCCAGATGAAAGATCTTTCCGAAAGGTCCTGACACGATTTGTTGAAACTGGAAGTATCAATTATTCTAAACATGAGCGCATCAAGCCAGCTACTAATGAAGATAATGAATTGCAAGTTCTTCTTGCTGTTGAAGAAGATCCTTGTAGGAGTCAACGATATAAGTGAGAGATCAGTGCAACGAATTTTGAAGAAACATCGCTTTCATCCATACCACGTTCAATTACATCAAGAACTACTGTATGCCGATTTTGTGAAAAGAGTGAGATTTTGCAATTGGGCTATGGGAGAAATTCGTCGAAACGAATATTTTTTCAATAACATTTTATGGTCGGATGAATCGACATTCCATAAAAATGGATTTGTGAATCGACATAATTACCATTATTATTCGACAGAAAATCCCCACTTATTGAGGCAGGTGGATTATCAACATAGGTGGTCGATAAATGTCTGGGGAGGCATCATTGGAGAATATGTAATTGGTCCATACTTTTTTGAGGGACATCTGAATGGAATAATGTATCTCTATTTCTTACGAAATGATTTACCAGGTTTGTTAGAAGATATTCCTCTTGACCTTCGCAATAGAATGTGGTTACAACATGATGGCGCTCCTGCTCACTATTCGGCAGAAGTGAGAGATCATTAAAATGAAGTATTTCCCAATAAATAGATAGGACGGAATGGACCTGTCAGGTGGCCAGCTAGATCACCAGATTTAACAAAACTGGATTTTTTTCTCATGGGGATACATAAAACTTCTTCCGAAAATATGCGACTTAGAATAACGAATGTTTTTCGCAGCATTACACCAGCTGTCTTGCGCAGGGTAAAACAGTCTTTCAAACATAGACTTCAACTCTGCATTCAAGAAAATGGAAGACATGTTGAACATATTTTATAAAAGTTTCATTATCAACCTTCATTAAACTTTATCTTTTTTAGTTGTAGTTGACAATTTAAATATCTAGAACTTAAGCTCTGACTTTAATTCATGAATATACACCATAACATGAAAAAAAAATTATTAGTAATATTCATAATGTTTTTTCATTTAATCGTGTCTGGTTTGATATCACGATTTATGTGTAAAATTCTGCATCCAATGAAAAAAATAATTTTCCATTTAGAAAAATGTGATACCTATGTACATTTATTTCATAAAAAAATATTTGTTTGGACACCTTGTAATGTACATAATTGAAACAAGATATCTTTCGTATATTCTTATCAGTCGTCAAATGTATTTCGCTTTGAAAAAAGTTGTTCATTCAGATTGTAGCGAAGAAATATGAATACTTTTTAGAAAAAAGAGCTGTTTTAAGAAAAACTGGTAAATTTAACCATAGGGAATACTTGATGACATTTGTAGAGCCTTTGTTGGCGCTTCTTATGGATCGATAATATACTGGGTGTTCCATTTAAAATAAGGAAGATTTTGCAAATTTTTATATACAATATGTGGCAAGCTGTTTTTCAAACCCTGTATAATACAGGTCGATTTCAGATATATCGTTTGAGAGTTACCAATGTGGAATATTTGACCAAAAAAAAAAATTAATTGGACTTGGCACAACTTTATAATTTCAAATATTCTGAGTGACGAATATTGGAAAAGAAACCTGTCATGATAGAAATCTCGAAAACCGTCAATATTTTCGAAGTGAAGATATAAAGTATCTTTTATTTTCTATGTAGAAACCGAAAAAGCGTTAAAAGCTATAGGATGCCATTTAAAAAAACACAATTGGGATCCGCCCAGAAAAAATTGAACACCCTGTGTGACCGACAATTTTTTATTTTGTCTTGCTCGAGCAATAAGGTAATATTATAGAAATATAGATTCCTATCTGTTTCCTAAATAGAGATATGGAACACCGCGCCAGTGTTGCAGGACCCTGTATATTTATATATATTTGTGTTTTTATCTTTTTTTTTTTTAACATAGGTACAATGCTTTTTTGATATTCCTGTGTTGATTCTCCTGACTTTTCTGTGTTGTTTCTAAACTTATTTATTATTGCTTTGTCCACGAGATTTCATCTTTTGACAATAAAGTATATTTTGATTTGATTTGATGAGATTCAAAAGCTTACCGCGCATACAAAATAGGTAATCTTGCGCGACAAAATTTTGAATTTGTTACAGAATAATCTAGATCAAACAATGAAAGAAATCTTGGACTTGATTTTCACCCACTTCCAGACGTCCGAATGATTTGAAATTTGGCAGGTGTACATAATTCCGGTGACAATGCATTAAGACATTTTTGTGTAAAAAAAAACAAAATGGCGGCTCCAATATGACGGACGAGTTTTGTGATTATGGTTCGATTCGCTTCAAAATTGATATCTGAGGGTTTTCGTGGTCGGAGATTATGATTCTTTTGTCAAAATTTAAAAATTCAAGATGGCGGCTCCAAAATGGTGGACGAGTTTTGTGATTATGGTCCGATTCTATTCAAAATTGGTATGAGGGGGTTTTTGGAGTCGAATATTATGATTCTTTCGTGAAAATTGAAAAGTTCAAGATGGCGGCTCCAAAATGGTGGACGAGTTTTGTGATTTTGGTCCGATTCTATTCAAAATTGGTATAAGGGGGTTTTTGGAGTCGAATATTATGATTCTTTCGTGAAAATTGAAAAATTCAAGATGGCGGCTCACTGTATATATTGACAACGTTAAAATCTTTGAATGACTTCTAAAATCGAGATTTGACTATTAATACAGCTGTACACATTACTGATTTGGAAAATAATTACAGTTACTAATAGTAATCACGGAATTAATAGTAGATTAGAACAAATAATAGTTTAAAAAAATTAAATAAACACGCTTTTATAAATAAACCAAACTAAAAAGTAGAAAATCAATAATAGTTTGAAAAAACTAAAAAACACGCTTTTTATAAAAAACCAAACTAAAAAATAAATAAATAATAAAAAAACTAAAAAACACGCTTCTATAGAAAACCAAACTAAAAATATATAAAATAAATTTGAATTAGGAATAGTGTAAAAATGTTTAATAAATGTAAATTAATAATAATGCAAATAAGAAAAAAAAAATTTTATTTAAAAAAAAGCAAGGGGTGCCTAATCTGAATCTTAAAAAGTACCCCACGCTTTTTTTTAAATAAATATTTTTTTTTCTTATTTACATTATTATTAATTTATATTTATTAAAAAAATTTACACTATTCCTAATTCAAATTTATTAAAATTTATTTTCTATTTTTTTAGTTTGGTTTTCTATAAAAGCGTGTTTTTTAGTTTTTTCAAACTATTATTTATTCATTTCCTTTTTAGTGCATTTGTATAAAAGTTTGTCTTTAAAAATGTTTTTTTTATAATTTTTATTTTTGACTTGTGAGCGCAATTAGCTCCATTACACTTGCACTAGGGTCGCCATCGCCAAGGGTGATCAAAAACCCTAGAGGGCACGAAAATCTTCCCGTATGATGATCGAACCATATCGCCCTTCCGCCAACACCATAGAAAACCGGAGAAATCCTCCGTAGTGGCGGAGAATTTATATAATTCAGGGTGTCAGTGTGTCACGTCGGTAAAACGGGTTGCCTAGCAACAACTCAATTCGCCCGGCCTATTTTCGGGCTTTATTGATCCGATCCGGTTTTTCTTTCTCTTGGGGTTAAATCCAGGCCCGGACTCGAACGGACGGCCTTCGCTGCCGGAACGTTCGTTCCATCCCTTCAACTTCGTGATGTGTGCGGTCTGTCTGATTTGGGGTGGACGCGACTCCACATCATTCGAATGTCTTCGAACGAAGTATCTAACGGGAATTCAAACAAAATCGGATAAATCACACGAAATAATATTCAAAGAGTGACTATACTCTGTTACCTAATGTGAGAGAGTGATAAAAGCTAATCCACTGACAAGCCTGATAAATACAGTGCGCGTCAAAATTATGGAACAAATTCGATATTTCGCAAGCCATGTACTTTTGACAAAAATCCCAAAATAGGTCGATTTTTATTTTAAAATGCCGATTTTTTTATGTTTATTCTAAAGAGGTTATGTCACTGGTTTCGACATGGTGACGTAATCGGTAATTTTTTTAAATTGGAATAGATGTCTTGTGATACCTCATCTGAAAGGCCTTTCAATACTGCATTCAATGATAATAATTAATTAGATTTTTTTTTTGTATAGGGTGAACAAAAATTAATATTTTATTTCAATAAGAGAATAACTTTATATCCAACAAAATAGAAAGTTAAATAAGATGTTCGAAATGCCATCCACCAGTCTCTTGACAATAAGCAAATCTACGAACACATTCCTCTTGCACATTGCGAATAACTTCCGGAGTAATTCTGTTAATTTCGATCCTAATTCGATTTTTCAACTCTTGTAGATTTTGCGGCCTATCTACATAGACCTTCGATTTCGAATAACCTCACAAGAAAAAATCCAAGGGCGTAAGATCTGGAGATCTTGGGGGCCACTCTATCGGTCCGCGTCTACCAATCCACCTCCTAGGAAAACAGTTATTCAAAAACTCGCGAACATCACGTGCATAGTGCGGGGGTGCACCATCTTGTTGCAAGCAAATACTTTCATTTGGTGAGTTAGGATTGTTGGCGTTTGGAAAAATATATTTTTAATATTATTACATTATGATTATGAAATTCTTGTATTGTCATCGGTCCTTGATATGTGTGACAAATTTCAGATTATTCGGAAGATTGGAAGTGGGTGAATATTTACTTCCAAGATTTTATTACATTGTGAGTTATTTAGTTACAAGTAAAGATAATAAAAGCGTGTTAAAAAATGCAAAATTTTACTTTTTTGAGCCCTGGCAGACTAGTGAGTCAGTGCTCTACTACACCAATGGATCCTTTCCAAATATTAATAGTTACCTATTTCCCAGTCTAAAATGGAAACAAAAGACAATCACAAATTAATGCCATAATAGGCAAGTTAGTGTCAAATAAATGTCAGTTGAAATATCAACAAATATTCTTCACAAATTCTAAGTGAAAAGGTTCTAAAAGTAAACTATGGCTACTTTAAGTGAAACCCAACGCATAAAAATTTTAATTTTTATTGGATGCGGAGATAGAACCAGAACTCAGCAAGAGGTATGCGACTTGTTCAATGCGAAGTATCCAAATAGACCTATCAGTCGTTCAACAGTCAGTAAGATTGAGAAATAATTTAGAGAAACTGGTCATGTCAAACATATTCCGAATGCTGAACGTCCTAAAATAGAAGAAAACGTGAAACTTGATGTTCTATTGGGTGTAGAGAATAATCCTCACAATACTTCACGACAAATTGCAGCAGACCTTGACATATCCCAAAGTTCTGTATTACGTATTCTGAAAGCAGAAAGGTACCATCCATACAAAGTACAGCTACATCAACAACTCAATGATGATGATCCCGATCGCCGTGTGGAGTTCTGTGAAATAATGCAGGATTTGTGTAACCGCAATCCACGTTTTATAAAACAAATTCTGTTTTCCGATGAGGCTACGTTTTGCCTAAATGGTTCAGTAAATCGTCAGAATTGCAGATATTGGAGTAGGGATAATCCTCACTGGATGATGGACGGGCATACTCAATACCCTCAGAAAGTCAATGTTTGGGCAGGGATAATAAACGACAGGATTATTGGCCCGTAGTTTTTCGAAGGAAATCTCACAGGGGAGCGTTACTTTGAATTTTTAAGAAATGAACTCATACCTAGCCTTGCCGATATTTTTCCAAACGCCAACAATCCTAACTCACCAAATGAAAGTATTTGGTTGCAACAAGATGGTGCACCCCCGCACTATGCACGTGATGTTCGCGAGTTTTTGAATAACTGTTTTCTTAGGAGGTGGATTGGTAGACGCGGACCGATAGAGTGGCCCCCAAGATCTCCAGATCTTACACCCCTGGATTTTTTCTTGTGATGTTATTTGAAATCGAAGGTCTATGTAGATAGGCCGCAAAATCTACAAGAGTTGAAAAATCGAATTAGGATCGAAATTAACAGAATTACTCCGGAAGTTATTCGCAATGTGCAAGAGGAATGTGTCCGTAGATTTGCTTATTGTCAAGAGACTGGTGGATGGCATTTCGAACATCTTATTTAACTGTTCTATTTTGTTGGATATAAAGTTATTCTCTTATTGAAATAAAGTATTAATTTTTGTTCACCCTGTACAAAAAAAATCTAATTAATTATTATCATTGAATGCAGTATTGAAAGGCCTTTCAGATGAGGTATCACAAGACATCTATTCCAATTTAAAAAAATTACCTATTACGTCACCATGTCAAAACCAGTGACATAACCTCTTTGGAATATACATAAAAAAATCGGCATTTCAAAATGAAAATCGACCTATTTCAGGATTTTTGTCAAAAGTACATGGCTTGCGAAATATCGAATTTGTTCCATAATTTTGACGCGCACTGTATATGCGTCAAAACTACTACCATGCCAGACCTATGGAAATTATCTAAAGTTCGCCCAATTTATAAAAAAGTCTGAAGTCGAAAATTTCAGAGCCATATCAATAATATGTAATTTCGCTAAAGTGTTTGAAATCCTCCTGTACAGCAGGTTATATCCTCATCTGAGCAATCAGATCTCATCACTTCAACATGGTTTCATGAAAGGTCGCTCGACAACCGCCAACCTTCTCAACATCACTCAATATATTGCAGAGACCGCTGATAGGAGATCCCAAACCGATGACATTTATACGGACTTTCGAAAGCGTTCGACAAACTTGATCATGGAATTCTACTATCAAAACTGTACAGGTATGGCTTTTCTCAGACCCTCTTCGTGTCATACCTCACTGACAGGCGACAGTATGTCATATTCAATGGCTTCAAATCTATTGAATACGCAGCTACCTCAGATGTACCTCAAGGTAGCAACCTTGGTCCACTCCTCTTCAACGCTTTCATAAATGACATAGTTGAGGTCATTGACCGCAACTGCTTAATATATGCGGTCTAGATATGTTCCATCCATGATGTTCTATATCTACTTGCACATTCCTATCTTAGTTTTTCACAAGCTATCCAATCATATCAACTTTGGATTTAACTTCGTATGCCTATGGAATACGGATAACTAATTTTATTTAGATATTTCAAAAATACGTTAAAATAAAAAAAGCCATAAACGAGGAAGTATGTATTAATAGGCAATCGGATCATCGTAATTTCATTTTCCCATGGTCGAAACATGCCATATTTTTTATCAAAACACAACATAACTATAGAATATTTTAAAACCCATTTCGATCCCAGACTAGAGACGCTACTGGCCTTTATTTACTCAGGCCTCCTGAAACACGTATATAACTGGTGATTTATTAGTATCAACGTATAGACACACCTACAAGCATTATCATTGGCTTGCGGTCAGTCAAACAGCTGTCATTCGAACCCACGTTGACTGTCGACTCTTTTGAACTTCTTTTGATCTTCCGTTCGCTGACGGAGAATGTTTACGAGTAGTACACATTATTTTTCGTTCCGTTTCGTGGCATATACGCTCGCGTTAGGGAAGTGAGTTTTTGATTTGCTGCTCCCTATAGAAACAGCTTCTGCAAATGAAAATGGTTAAACTATACCAAGTTTCAACAGAATCGGTTCACAGGTGTAAAATCAATAAATCATCCCCTATTTTTCTACCCTTAGGGGTGTGATCAAATCCAAATGGGACCAACTTCGAAGCATACCCAATATAATAAAAAAAAGATCATCTAAATCGGATAACGCAGTTCAAGGTTATGCGTGGTGGAATCGGTTATAGTACATCCAATATCATTTGCAGAAGCTGTTTCTATAGGGAGCAAATGAAAACTCACTTCGCTAACACGAGCGTATATGCGAAGAAACAGGACGAAAAATAATGTGTACTACTCGTAAACATTCGCCGTCGGCGAAGGGGAGATCAAAAGAGCCGATAGTCAACGTGGACTTGAGTGACTGCTGTCACCGATTCGTCTGGGCCAATCAAAACGGACAACAATGCTTGGGGGTGTGTCTATACGATGGGAGGTCATAAATCACGCGTTATATTTGTGTTTTAATAATAATAATAATAATAATAATTTCTTTATTTTCACAAATTAATTTGTACATCAACAGTGTGAAAATACAAATAAAAAATAGAAAAACGTCAATAAAATCAAGAAATGGTCGAAAAGAGACAATCTAAAACCTCCGGACGTAAAAGGAACATCACATACACGTCACAAACAATAATAATAAATATTTTAAAATATATATATAAAAATATGACAATAACTATATAACTCTAGGTGTATATAAAGAAAACGTTCACGTTACAAAACAAGTTACGACAGAAATTCCTCAACAGTGTGAAAATAAAAATAAAAAATAGAAACACGTCAATAAAGTCAAGCCATAGTCGAAAAGAGACAATCTAAAATCTCTGGATGTATATAGGAACATCACATACACGTCACAAACAATAATAAGAAATAATATTAAATATAAATATAAAAATATGACAATAATTAACTATAAAGAAAACGTTCACGTCACAAAACAAGTTACGACAGAAATTCCTCAACAGTGTAGCAGTTTTTTGACAATAAGAGCTGCTTAACTTTTGCCTTGAAAATATGTACATTTCCTGAAGCTTTAATGTCACGGGAAGTTTGTTGTACAGTTTGCATCCCTGATATTCAAAGCTTCTTTGGTAGAGTGCAGTGCGATGTTGACTGGGTAGGAGTAAGTGTGCATTTCGTGTCAAATGGGTATGTGGTGGTCTGTTGGTAGCCAATATATTTTTGTTGCGGTATACATATGTGCACGCCTCAAGTATATATAGTCCTGCAACTGTTAATATTTTTAAGTTCTGGAATGCTCCCCTACAGGAATCCCTAAAACCCAACTTAGCAATGATCCTTATTGCATATTTCTGTATTATGAACACTCGACCCACAGAGGAACTTGTGCCCCAGTTCAGTATGCTATACCTCAGATGAGAATTGAAATTCGCATAGTAAAGCGTAAGTAGAATCTCTTGACTGCAGTGATTGGAGAGAAACCTAAGAGAGTAGCAGGAATTTCTGAGTTTTTTGCACAAATTATCTACTTGTGGCTTCCATTGTAAATTGTTGTCGAAGACAACTCCTAACATGTTGGTTGTTGTTGTGGAATCAATGATAATTCAGTATTCTGAAACAGACTCACCTCATGGTGTTGTCGTCTTATCATGAATTGAAGCATTTTGGTTTTTGTTTTATTCATTTCTAAATTATTTTTCTCAGACCAAGTGATAACTTTACTGAAAGTGCTTTCAGCTGTATTTTTAAGGGAGTTTAGGTCATCCTCAATAACTAGTATATTAGTGTCATCAGCATAACATATACAGTGAGTGGAAGAATTTCCATTCAGATACACCAATAAATCATTAGCAAAAACTAAATATAATAGAGGCCCCAAAATGGATCCCTGAGGCACACCGTCGGCAATATGTTTTTCGGAGCTTGTATTCTCCCCAATTTTTACTATTTGTCTCCTATTTTTTAGGTAGGAGGTCAATAAATTGAGCGGCAATCCTCTAACCCCATATCTCGAGAGTTTTTCCAGCAAAAGACTGTGATTCACGCAATCAAACGCACGTGAAAAATCAATAAACAATCCAAGCACACACTTTTTTTGGTCCAAGGCCGTTATTATTCGACTGTGAAAATCGCAAAGAGCTGTATTAGTGCCTTTATTAGTTGTGAAACCATGTTGTGATGGTGATAATAATTCCATCGCAGTAAAATAAGCATTTAACTGCTCTTTTAAATTCATTTCATATAGTTTAGAAATGCTAGAGAGAATACTGATTGCTCTGTAGTTATTTAGATCATTTTTATCTCCTTTTTTATATATAGGAGATACACTGGCTAATTTTAAATTATTTGGGAAAATGCCCTTTTCTGTTGACAGATTGATTAGGAAGGTGAGTACAGTGCATAATTCAGAGGAGCAACATTTGATCAACTTGTTTGATATTTGGTCCGTTCCGCATGAGTTAGTGTTTTCAGTTTATTCATTAACTGTACCAACTCCCTTTCAGTGATGGGAGACATAAAAAAGTGGAGGCATTGAGTGGGATGTTGCTTTCAAGAAATCGAGTATCTAATGAGAAATTTTCAGACAGAGGCTTTGTAAAGTGAGAATTGAATTTTTCAGCTAATATTTCCCCCGAATATTGTATACTGTTTTCTAATAAAATGAGTTCATGTTTATTGGTTTTTTTTTTTGTAAATCGTTGATAATTTTCCATGTTGTTTTAGATTTGTTGTCAGAATTAATAATCAGTTCATAATGATATTTTATATTTATAGCCTTTAGTTCTTCCCTATATTCTTTATTAGCTTGCCTACAAATTTCACTATAGTTGGTGTCATTCTTTGCTAGCATATTGTACAGTGAAACTCTATTCTTCAGGTGTTCTAGCTCGGGGGACATCGTTTTTTTCGGATCAGATTTCTTCCTCCGTGGTCCGGTAGATACCTTTCTTGATGGAAAAGATATTTCAAAATAATATAATAGAAGCTCTGTGAAAGCCTCATATGCCAAGTTAGGACACTGTTGCGCAAATATCTCTATCCAGTCTTCGTGCTGCAGGTAATCACGGAATCTCCTTATATTGTCATCACAAAAATCCCGACGATAGAAAAATTTGTTGTCTCTACCATTGCTGGTTTTGTTGTGTGGATTAGTAGCAATTCTCAGGATTTGTGAGTAATGATCAGATAAATTAAGGTCTACTACTGCTACATTGTAGGGGTAATTTGTCTTAATTAAAAAATTATCAATACATGTCATGGAATTTGCCTTTACTCTTGTTGGTATTCTTAAACTAATTTCAATCTTATAAGAGGAAAGCAAGTCTTCCAATAGTGTAAGGTTGGCACCATCAACCATAAAATTGATATTGAAGTCTCCACCAATAACTAACGTTGTTGCTTTATTATCTATGATAGACAGAATTCCGTTAAATAGTATCAGAAATTCATTAAAATCACCGTTAGGTGCTCTATATAATACAATACAAATTATGTTTCGAGTGATTAGCTTCATTCCACAAACTTCTAAAATACCCTCTTTACAAAAATTAGATAGGTTCAGCTCACAAATGTGTTCGACAAGAGTGTCATTTTTATATATAGAAACCCCACCATGTATCTTTGTACTCCTAGAATAGGAGGCACACAGATCAAAGTTTTTCAACTTAAAAATTTCCAGTTGTTCGGCATTCTGCCAATGTTCCGTAATGAGAAGAAAGTCACAGGTCTTTTCTCCATTGAATATCTCATCTATAAGTACAGTTTTGTTACTGATACATTGGATGTTTTGATGCGTAAAACAGATAAACCTATTTTCAATATTAGTATTACTTCCAAAGTTCCCTATGCTAGAGTTAGAGACAAATGTCTCACTGAAATCAGTATCACGTTCTGTATCAATAGCTCTGAAAGATTAAAACCAGTAGCGTCTGTGGTCTTGGTGTGTGCCGATCGAAATACGTTTTAGGATATAATAATAAACTACATCAAACAATGAAAGAAATTATTTTTTTTTCTTAATGTATTTGTATAAATAAAAGCTTGTCTTTAATTTTTTTTCATTTTTCATAATTTATGAAGTATTTTTAAAATCTTAAAATATCTGAATAAAATTAGTTATCTCCGCCACTGCTGCTCACACGATTTCGCCGCAAGACTTTTTTATGCTTCTGTAATTGATATTGGGAAAACTATAACAAGTAAACATTCAATGGATGAACCAACAATCATCTCCCATTTTCCTTCCCGTAGGATTGGATTGGATCCAAATGGGAGGATTGGATCCATTAAAAAAAGAATCATCACAATCGGACTACTCTGTGAAAAGTAGTCCACTAGAGAACCTCCTCCTTTTTTTTCGTCGGTTAAAATTATTGTTGCATTGGCTCCCTTATATCCCCTTGAATTCGATGCAGTACAACCCTGATTGCTGCCTCAGCGTTTCTCAGAATTCCTTTGTCTTGCATTTGCCGCACGCCGATTACTGATTGAATTGCTTCTATTAACAGGACTATCTCATGGTCATCGAAAATGGCTGATTCAATGGGAAACACATGCGAAATAACAGTCACAGCTGAGACACTTGGGACCTGCGAATAAACCTGAAGTAAACGCTTCACTCGACTCTCTGGAGAGAGGCATATCGATTTTGTTGAAGAATTTAAGAAGCGGAGTTATAGAAAAAGAATTTGCTATACACCTTTTATTCACGTTACCCCTTTTAAGCAGAGCCGGACTGGGCAGAATCGTCGAGAAAATTAAGGTCGATTTATATATCTTGAACCTCCGAACGATTGTAAATTTTTCCATAGGGTTTCTCATGAAACAGATCCAAAAAAGGACAACTGTGCCGGCGTAAATCCTGCCGGAAGTAATTGTTATTAATTAATAACCAGATTACTCTCGTTTCGGACGTCCATCGTCTTAATGGATTTAAAAGGTTTTCACGACGTTTCGAATGCTTGTATCTGCAATCGTCTTCAGGTGAATACTGAAGACGATTGCAGATACAAGCATTCGAAACGTCGTGAAAACCTTTTAAATACATGAATACGATGGACGTCCGAAACGAGAGTAATCAAGTTACCACATCGTCTACAACCTTCAAACAATTAAAGACCAGACGCGTTTTTTTAACAATAACTTTTTTTTTTTCGGGACACATAAAAGAGTCATTAGATTGTGCATTTCAACGAGTACGAGAACACCTCACTATGCCGCTTCCCATCCCATCCAAAATTGGTCTCCTGCCTTTTTTTCGTCCGGCGGACGGTTTTCGATTTAGAAAATAAAATACATTAATTTGCTTGGCCCTACTCGATTTTTTCTCTTAGTCTTAATTTCACAATTGTGGTAACCAAAGGATCTAGGCAAGATTTTTATAATTATATGGTAACTATTATTTAGTTTTTGTAATGAGTACGCATAAAAATACATTTTTTATTTTTAAAAACATAACTATTATGAACAAAAAATACCAAAATCAAATTAACTGTTCAAAATGTCCGCCTCCTGCAAATATGCACGCTTCAGCCCTTCTTGTCATTGACTCGCGTACCTACTCTTTGGACAATTCCTGGAGTATTCCTTATTGCTTCACAGGAAACTATTACGTGGTTTCGCAATTCTTCCTCAGTTAGAAAGACTCAAGATGCCCCAAAGAGAATAATCAAGACTGTTTAAATCTGGGGATCTAGCTGGCCATGACTCTGTTCTCCCACGACCTATCCAGCGATTATGGAAGTTTTGGTACGAATATTCGCGTGCCGGAGCACTAAAATGAGCAGGTGCACCATCGTGCATAAACAACATGCGATTTCGCATTGAAATAGGAACATCTTCCAACAGAATTGGCAAATTATCTCCAAGAAATCGGCGATGATTATGTCCATTTAATCTGCGTGATATAAAAAGGTCCAATTAGATAATCTCCAATAATTCCAGCCCAGACATTTAATGAGAACTGCTCCTGGTGATGAGATTCCACGATTGCATGCGGATTTTCCTCGGCCCAAAAATGATTATTATGAAAATTTTAGTAAAACTAGCTTCGTCCGCGAATAAAATTTCCCTGTCAAATGAAGGATTTTCGGTAACTTTTTGGAGAAACCATTGGCAGAAATTTACTCCTATTGGAAAGTCTCGAGGAAGTAGAGCCTGAACTCCTGGATGATTTCAAGAAAAATTCTTCAAATGAACATAGGTCCACAACCGCTTTATTTCTGAGATACAGGATGTTGAAATTTAACAATAAAATCAGTTCTTCCCGAATATCTCTGAAACCGCTTTGGAATTTTTCTTCAATGTTGATACATGCAAAGTACGCATACATTTTTTTTTTCCATGATAAAGGATTTCTTAATTTTCATCAGTGGCGTCCCTGTTAACATGCCCTGCCATATTATCAAAATAATGATACGCCACTGTCTTTTTCGCAAATAAATATAATTTTTGGTATTGTCCTCTATCTTCTCATAAAAATGGTCTCTTGCCTTTTTTTCGTCCGGCAAACATTTTTTGAGTTAGAAAATAAAATGCAATCATTTGCTTGTCCCTATGCGAAATCAGCCGTTAAAGAGTAGTAGGATTATCTTGTGGGCTAGAAACATCTAGTATGCTAAGAATACATTTCGTTGTTTTCAACATAAACAATTTTGACACTTCTTTAGCTAGATACGTGATATTATTTACGTTATAAAAACTTGTTTATTAAAAAAAACATGGTAAATTATACAAATACCGAATTAGCAGACTTGTATGGGCTCGTTGACTGGAACGCACTGTATCAAGAGCGCTTCCCAAATAGAATGGTTCCTGATGCTCGAACGATTTCAAGCACCCACAGAAGGTTATGTGAAACAGGAAGTTTTGAGCCAAATCATCACTTGAAAGTAGCACATCGGACTGCAAGAACTCCAGCAATTGGGGTAGCTGTTTTAAATTCAGTTGATATAAACCTGAGTTTGCCAAGTTGCCAATAATTTGAATATCGCCCATATTCTAGTATGGAGGATTCTTCATGATTATTTATTATATCCCTATCACATTCAACAGGTTCAGGCTCTACTTCCTCGAGACTTTCCATTACGAGTGAATTTCTGCAAATGGTTTCTCCAAAAAGTTACCGAAAATATTTTATTTGACAGGGAAATGTTATTCACGGACGAAGCTAGTTTTACTAAAAACAGGATCAGAAATTTTCATAAGAATCATTTGTGGGCCAAGGAAAATCCGCATGCAATCGTGGAATCTCATCACCAGGAGCAGTTCTCATTGAATGTCTGGGCTGGAATTATTGGAGATTACCTAATTGGACCTTTTTTCACCCCGCAGATTGAATGGATATAATTATCGCCGATTTCTTGAAGATAATTTTCTAATTGTTTATGCACGATGGTGCACCTGCTCATTTTAGTGCTCTGGCACGCGAGTATTCAAACCAAAACTTTCATAATCGCTGGATAGGTCGTGGGGGAACAGAGTCATGGCCAGCTAGATCCTCAGACTTAAACAGTCTTGATTATTCTCTTTGGGGACATCAACCAATTCTAAATGAGGAGGAATTGCGAAACCGCGTAATAGTTTCCTGTGAAGCAATAAGGAATACTCCAGGAATTTTCCAAAGAGTACGCGAGTCAATGACAAGGAGGGCTGAAGCGTGCATACTTGCAGGAGGCGGACATTTTGAACAGTTAATTTGATTTTGGTATTTTTCGTTCATAAAATTATGAAAATCTTGCCTAAAGTCTATTTCAATCCGAGATTCAGCGCATATAAACAATGATCAGCGCGTGATCGCCTCGTGGCTTGCCGGAATCTGCAATGGAATTAGTGAAACGACCATAAACTGCTACAGCTGCTCTTTGCTGTTTTTGATGCAATTCAGATTCAGTGCGAAGTGCATCGTCGTAGGATGTGTTGTTTGAATTGCAATTGAAAATACCTTGTAGTTTGAATATTGTGTTTTATTTCGAAGTATATTATAACAGTGTGCTTGCTCCTCGGGCATATACCGAAACTTCCAGTGTATTGTTTAAATACTTGTTCAGTATATTAAAAAAAATATCCAGGACACATGAACCAAAAAAATTTTGTTCGGAGCATAATACTTCATTTAAATTTGCTGGCATGAAAAACATCTTCCATAATGCGATAGCTACCATCACGTCAGAAACGTGGAAAATGCATTAATCACGTGCAGCAAAAAGTGGAGGAAAAAATGTGGATATTAGGCAATATTATAGAGCAACAAATTGAACAATTTGTAATGAATGTGAATGATAGTGACACGTCTTCTGACGAACTAGAATGGCAACAGTAACCATTAGATTAATTATATATGTACTTTTGCGTCACCTTGTTTAATATTAAATAATATAATATTAATATTATAATTATTATAATTATAATATTATAATATTATAATATTAAATAATATAAAATACCTCTCCATTCGGATTTCCGGGCGAGAGGTACTCGAGGGGACTCAACATTAAAAATTAATTTTTGCAACATCCGCGGACTCAACAAGAACATCAATGACGTCCACCATCACCTACAGACGGAAAAACCGGATATTCTGGCTCTAACAGAAACACAAGTAAACTCGTCCACCAACAAGGTCCATATGCTTTGTCCTGGTTACGAACTCCATTCTCGATTCAGGTTCAAAGGTGGAGTTTGCCTTTACGCCAAGGCTAACCTTTCATGCCAGCGTGAAGAGAGTTTGGAACCGAGAGACTTTGATGTGATGTGGTTCAAGCTATCTGATACCAAACTGACTAAGTTCCTCTGCTGCCTTTATCTATCACCTAATGAACCTTCATATAACGACCTCTTTGAGTTTTTATCACTCAAACTGGACTACATTCAGGAGAACCATCCAACAGCTGAAACCATAATCATGGGAGACTTTAATGTACATAACGCTGCCTGGCTCAAATTCTCTAACAAAACAGATGATGCAGGTCGTCAAGCCGAGGCCTTCGCCACACTCATGGTCTAGAACAACTGGTCGAGCTACCAACCCGCATCCCTGATGTCAACAACCAGTCTGCCAATACACTAGATCTTTTCCTCACCACCAATCCTGACCCGTATAGAATAGAAGTTTGTGCCCCACTTGGAAACTCTGACCACACCCTCATCTCCACAACATGCTCTTTCCATTTACCATCGAGCTGCACAATACCACCCCGTCTCATGTGGCATTACAATTCGGCCGACTGGGAAGGTCTTCGTATGTTTTTCTCAGCGTTTCCATGGAAGAGAGTTTGTTTCTCTTCAGTAGATCCAACACGATGTGCAGAGACAATTTCTGAAATCATCATGTTCGGGATGCAAACTTACATACCGAATACCGAAAGAAGAACATCATCCGATAAGACCTGGTTTAACAGAAACTGCTCTAGAGCTGTGGCTTCCAAACAGGCAGCATACCATCGATGGCTAAAAAATCCGGGCCCTGAGACCAGAGCAGCATATGTCGAGGCTAGAGGCATATGTAAAGAGACAATAGAATGCTCAAAAGATGCCCACAAAGCCAAAATAAGATCAAAACTTGCTGAATGTCCTAACGGATCCCGTTCATTTTGGTCTTTCGCCAAAGCTGTGGGAAGAAATTTCACTTCCAGCTCATTTCCTCCCTAACCAAAGAAGATGGAACACTAGCAACGACTGCACAGGAAAAGCCAATATCTTTGCGCACCTATTTGCTGGAAATTCCACTCTGGATTCATCGGGAAAACAACCCCGAACATTACACCTATTGACAGTCACATGCCCGAGATCACCTTTCGCCAACGTACTATCAGAAAGATTTTGCTGGGTCTCAACACCAACAAAGCCTGTGGATCTGACGGAATCCCGCCGATTGTTCTCAAGAAATGTGCCCCCGAACTAACACCTGTTCTTTGCAAGTTGTTCAACCACTCTTACAATTTGGGGGTATTTCCGTCCAATTGGAAAATTGCAAGAGTACAGCCAGCCCCTAAAAAGGCAAAAGGCCCTACCTAGCAACTACAGACCTATCGCACTGCTATCTATTATTTCAAAGGTCATGGAAAAAGCCATCAACATCGAGCTCATGAAATATCTGGAAGACTCAGGAATTGTTAACGTTAGGCAATATGGCTTCCGCCATCAGAGATCAACTGGTGACCTGCTCGCTTACGTCTCACATATATGGCAGCTATCTATTGAAAAGCATGGAGAAACTTTAGCTGTGGCATTAGATATCTCCAAGGCGTTCGATCGAGTTTGGCACCAGGGACTCCTCGCCAAGCTTCCGTCTTATGGCTTGCCCCCTCAGCTGTGTTCTCTGCTTGCTAGTTTTCTCTCAAACAGGTCTCTCCATGTAGTGGTCGATGGAGTTTCATCTGAAACTGTACTCATAAATGCTGGTGTTCCGCAAGGATCCATTCTCGCACCAACACTATTTCTACTTCACATCAACGACCTGTTGAAAGCAACTTCATGTCCAGTACACAGCTTTGCCGATGATAGTACCCTCCATACCGCTTTCTCTTCCAGGGCCCCTATATCAGCCCGTGAAACCAGAAATGAACGAGGAAGAAATGTTAATAACATAAATATGGACTTGGCAACAATTCTCGAATGGGGATCTAATAACTTGGTAGAATTCAATGCAAACAAAACACAAGCATGTCTTTTCTCTAGAAAAGCCGATCTCACTGTGCCTAACATAACTTTGTCAGGAGTAACCATACCACTGAAGCCATCCATATCGATGCTTGGTATTACTATCAGCAATAACCTTTCCTGGGAAAATCACGTGAGGTCCATTGCCAAAAGTGCATCCCAAAAACTTGGATTTCTGTTTCGTGCCAAGAGCTATTTCACCCCCAGTCAGCTGCTTATGATCTATAAGGCACAGATCCGACCTGTCCTGGAATACTGTTCCCATATTTGGAGTGCGGCACCTAAACATATCCTGAGGCTATTGGATTCTGTCCAAAAAAGGGCAATTCGTCTCGTCGGTGATGCCTCGCTTACAAACTCGCTCACTTGTCTGGAACACCGTAGAAAAGTTGGCGATTTGTCTCTATTTTATAGATATTTTCATGGGCGATGCTCTTCTGAAATATCAACAATCGTTCCTGCTTTGACAGTCTCTTCGAGATTAACCCGTCAAGTTCAGTCATCACACCCCTTCGTGGTCACTTTGGAGACCTGCAGAACATCACTTTCCAAAGACTCGTTCATCCAACGAACAGCGAGGCTTTGGAACTCATTGCCTAGGGAGGTGTTCCCCGAGGCATACAACCTCCAGAAATTTAAGAAGAACACCAACTCCTACCTTCTTTCCCTAGGTTCCCACGATGTTCTCTGAACATTACAGGATATCCCTTTTCGTGGGAACCAGAACATAAAAAAAAAAAAAAAAAATATTGTTAATATATTTCCTTCCAATTTTTTTTGGTATCAAGGTATTGCAAATTTATATCTCTAAAATTCTTAATTTAAATGCATTAAAACTACATTGCAATAACATTTTGTCCTCATTGCGGCCCTGGTCAAAAGTTACGTTCACGTGCGTTTGTGTACATTTACTGAATTTGGATTGGAATATACTTTAGATCCTTTGGTTACTTACCACAATTGTGAAATTAAGACTGAGAGAAAAATCGAATAGGGACAAGCAAATGAATGTATTTTATTTTCTAAATCAAAAACCGTCCGCCGGACGAAAAAACGGCAGGAGACCATTTTTATGAGAAGATAGAGGACAATTACAAAAACAATATTTTTTGGAATAAAGACAGTGGCATATCATTATTTTGACTGCCTGTTAACAGGGACGCCACTGATGAAAATTAGAAAATCCTTTATCATGGAAAAAATTTATTTTTATGCGTACTTTGCATGTATCGAAAGTGGATGAAAAAGCCAAAGCGGTTTCAGAGATATTGGGGATGTACTAATTTTTTTGTAAAATTTTAACATCCTTTATCTCAGAAATAAAGCGGTTGCTATGTCCATATGAAGAATTTTTCTTAAAATCATCCAAGGATTATCGTCCTTTAGGATCAGCATTCAATTATGAAACACCCTGTATTGGCACGCGCAACACAAACCCAGTCAATAAATGTTCCGAAGTGGTGAGGGAAGAGGTCGAATTTTTCGGTCATCGGTACCCTCAAATGTGAGCCACACCCGCCTCTGGCTGTCGGAAAAGTCGAAATGGGCATTTTGTTTGCTGTTTATGTGTATAGTCATGATAATTATACTTAACGAACGAATGATCAAATAATTATTTAATTAGGACTTGCAACACAAATGGTGGAAATTATACGAGCAGCCATGCGTGTACGGTTGCCGCGAAATTGTTTCAGGGTCGCTGGAATCATATCTTTAAATAATTGTAATAGGCTACCCGATGATTTATACATTGTTTCTTTTTTTAACCGACGAAACCAAAAAGGAGGAGGTTCTCTATTCGACCCGTATATTTTATGTTTTTCCATCATATTTTTATTGTGATCACGCATAACTTTTACTGAGGCGTCCGATTCCGATAATTATTTTTTCAGTGGATAGGGTGCACTTCGACTTTGGTCCCATTTGAATTTAAAAGATGAAATCCACCCCTAAGGGTAGCGAAATGAAGGATATTGATCACTCACCCTCTGAATTCTGGTCCGTTAACCGATTCTATCAGGCATAACTTTGTACTGGGTTCTTCGATTTGGATGATTTTTTTTCAATAGATAGGGTATACCTTATATTTGGATTTCGAAAGGAATTAGCCACCCTTACGGGTAGAAAAATAGGAGATAATTGATTTTTCACCAGTGAACATTAGCACATACATACGTAGTTGACAATGACAGATCGCTACTGACATTATTCTTGTTCCGTCAAAATCAGTATATTTTATGAGAGGATGGAATGATATACAAAGTAATGAAATAAACTAACCAGAGCAACGAAAATAATTTATATTACAACAAATAGTAAAAGTAGATAATCATATTATTTAACTGGTAATAGTTGAAGTAAGGTGGGTAAGTAAGTATTTTGGAAGTAATCAAAAAACAAGTAGGTAGTAATTAGAAAAATCGAATTTAAACGGTTTTCTTCACATAAAAGATTCAATATAAATTGAAACAGAAATGGTAGATCTCAGGTGAAAACAACTACTTTCCTAGCAAATACCACGCAGAACGTTGAATGATATTCACCTGAAAATCCATGCATACCTCCATATAAATGGACATTGAATGCAAATGTTTCTTTCTGATAAGCTCGATTATGTTTAGTTTATGTCGTGTTCACCTAACAATCCGTATACCGGTGTCAGGCTTTTTTGGCCCTCATCAGTACGGAGTAGTCAACCAGCCAAAGGTCCGAAGAGCTCTGGCTGAAGCGAGACACAACATAACCAAAACCATCGAGTCTATAACACCTATAGGTACGCCGGAAAAGAAAACTTAACTGGCGGTACCTAGTGACAGAAAGAAACACTCCGAAAATCTCCCACCTCGATAGGTTTCTAAATAAAAGATTCCTTCTCAGTAGGAGTGGCAAGCCCGACTAGCATTTAGTGAAAGATAAACGCCATGTGAAGTGGAATAAATAAAAATCGAATTTAAAACGGTTTTCTTCACATAAAAGATTCAATATAAATTGAAACAGAAAATGGTAGATCCCCAGGTATGTTGTGTTCGCTTCAGCCAGAGCTCTTCGGGCCTTTTTGGTTGACTACTCCGTACTGATGAGGGCCAAAAAAGCCTGCAAACCGGTATGCGGATTGTTAGGTGAACACGACATAAATTAAACATAATCGAGCTTATAAGAAAGAAATATTTGCATTTAATGTCCATTTATATGGAGGTATGCATGGATTTACAGGTGAATATCATTCAACGTTCTGCGTGGTATTTGCTAGGAAAGTAGTTGTTTTCACCTGAGATTACCATTTTCGTTCAATTTATATTGAATCTTTATGTGAAGAAAACCGTTTAAACTCGATTTTTCTATTTATTCCACTTCACATAGGTAAATTGAAAATAAAACTTTTAACAAAAAATAAACCGACGAAATACGGAACTAGTAAGCTTAAACAATGAGTAACTGATTTTGAGTCGGCGCCAAACAAACAGAAATTGAATTAGGTGAAGCGTAAAATGATGGCAGCGAGATGCACGGCTGCGTTTTGATGACTTCTTTCATAGATAATGATCTTCGATAATTGTTTGTTTGGCGCCGACTCAAAATCAGTTACTTTACATTAGTTTAGGAGCTCAATTATCATTTAGACTCAAGAAGGTTTATTTTATTTTGTTTTCAGTTGATTTTTTTCGTCGGTTTAACTTTTGTAAAAAGTTTTTATTATATATCCCAGCGGAGAATTGTTGAAATGTCGGCAGTTCAAATGATGTTTTCATTGTTATACCGAGGGAAATTTATAAGAATACATTTCATAAGAACATTAAAATCATATGACAGTGCCGAAGACAACTTTGTGTTTGATAGAGTTTTACAAGTAGGTACGGGTTATTCACTATAAATTACCCATACCTTATAATCGTTCTTATTGCCTATAGAAACAAAAGTTAAAAGTAAAAGTTATGTGGTTATGACTGAATTTTGAGAAAATGCTTTCAATGTGCAGATTTCCGGGATATTTTTTTAATGGGATAATCTGTATATTATTGAATTTTGGATAGATCTTTTTTTCCTGATTTCAAAATTATACCATATGCTACCCTATCTTATACCGTTTTCGAGTTATTAAACGCCGAATAACTTAAGACTGTAAAAATACCTATACCTACTATGAAAGATAACATTTTTAAAGTAAGCTATGAAAATGAGAACTATATTATGTTCGTTTAGTGACATTTATGGAATAATCAAAATTTTTTACAGTTAGGAAGAAAAGTTCAAATGTCCCGGGGTGATTCTCCAATGTGGCTCACCCCGTAACTTTTATTATTGAAGATAGAAAACGAAATTGGGGTTGTGTATTATAGTTCAATTTGAATTTCTTGACATATTTATTTGCTTTGCCGTACTTCCGGTTTGACGGGAAATGACCCAAACTTTAGATTTTTAAATGGGACATCCTATATTTTGACTTATTTCGATCGAGTATGACATTCTAAACCCAACAACACCTCACTTGTCAATAATTCACAAATAGGGTCATTTTTTCGAATCTTTATTTTTCGATCTAGAATGCCATGGATCGTGTAAATCGCTTCATTCTTGATCAAGTAACATGGGAAAAATACGACTTTGAGGCTTATGGCTTCACAGTCGTTTAAAACTTATTTAAAAAGTCGCCAATTAGTCCATTGAGGTTCTAAATTTTCAAAATGACCTCCACCTTGATCACGGCAAAGTTCAACTTGTTCAATTGTTGCGCTCATTGATTAGCTGTTCCGCAGTGATGTTCTGGAATGCCACCCTTACTTTTACTCCAGTTCTTCACGAGTATAGATAGATAGATAGATAGATACTTTATTAATCATGCTATGTACACAAAATACATTTATGACAGGTCACAGTTAAAAAAAAGTAAAATTGTAGTTCACAAGTAGAAAAAAAAAGTTTGTGTCAAAATATGTGTAAATAAATAAATAAAACAAAATGAACACAATAGAGCATCAATATGCTATTCCAGACATAATAGACATCACATACAAGAACTTGAGCATAAGTCGATCAATCATATCATCAACCATTTAAAATAATTGAAAAGTTATTGACAAGTCATGATTCCCTGAGCATAGTTACACCTTGCCTTACACATTTAACATATTCCTCAAGAGAGTAGAAGGGTTTTCGAGCAAAAATAATTTTATTGTTTTATTGAAAGCAAACGTTCCTAATTTTCTAATTCTCCTGGAAGAATGTTGTAGACGTTCAAATTCAGTGAATTATTTTGGGATTTACTGAGCCATGTCTAGGTCCTCTTATTATATCTGCACCTCTGGTGTTGGTTGGTGAATGTCTGATTGTGTTATTAATGTGGGAATTCTTTTGTGAATTTCTATCAAAGTATTCCAAATGTAAATGGAAGGAAGAGTCATGATTTTAAATTTTTAAACAGTGGTCGGCAGGTTTCTCTATAATTTGCATTGCACAGAATTCTAATAGCTTTTTTTGTTGTCGGAAAACGCTAGAAACTGCAGATGAGTTTCCCCAAACTACAATGCCATAATTAAGATGAGAATGGAATAAAGAAAAATAAACTGATCTCAGGGTGTTTATATTTGTGCAATGTCTGAGTTGTCGAATACAGAAAAGAGAGCGACAGTTTCAAATTAAGTTGCCTGACGTGCTCGGTCCAGATTAGCTTATCGTCCAAAATGAATCCTAGTAGCTTCACATTTTTATCCTCTGGGATGGGTTTCCTGGTAGAGATTATCAAGTTTTGTGATTTATTGTTGTTTAATTTCAGCTTGTTAGCTATGAACCACTGTTCAGCTTTTCTCTTCAATTTCTTCCAATACGCTTTCTAGGAATTATATACCTCATGAGAATAAATTAAAGTAGTGTCATCTGCATATAGAACACTTTCATTTGGGGCCAAAAGGAAGGAAGATCATTAATATAAATTACAAACAACAGTGGGCCCAGGACCGAACCCTGTGGGACACCAAATTTAACGTCTCTAAAACTGGACAATTCGTTATTGAAAATACAGCTTGGAAACGATTTGTCAAATACGATTCAATAAGTGTGAGAGTGATACCTCTGATTCCGTAGTAGCTGAGTTTTCAAGAAGGATTTCATGGGAAACACAATCAAAAGCTTTGATAAATCGAGAGAGTAATACCCATGATTTCCCTGTTCAAGACCCGCAACTATTTGCTCAACCACCCTCATTGTTGCACTTGTTGTTGAATGATTTTTCGAAAGCCAAATTGTTCATTACTAAAAAACTTGCTGTCTTCGAAGTACTTGGATAATCTTTGCTTTAAGATAATTTCAATCAGTTTCGAAAAAAAATACTGATGATAGAAATGGGTCTATAATTATCAGTTTCATCCCTATTCCCTTTTGAAAAGCGGAATGATTTTGGAGTATTTGAAAATATCTGGAAATTTACCAGTTTCGAAAATTTGATTAATTAGGTTTGTTAGAGGCTCTGCAATTGTATCAATAGTTTCTTTTAAGATTCTGCTACTAAGTTCATGGAAATCTAGGCATCTTGAGTTTTTTCAGAGATAAGATAGCTTCTCTGACATCAGAAATTGTTACAGGCTGCATGAAAAATGAGGGAAGATGGAGCGGAAAATTTTTTGTAATTTAGGAATGTTGTGGTGGGTACATGTGGTAAAGATTTGATTATATCTTCGGCCACGTTGGAAAAAATTCAACGAAATCATCAGACAATAGTTTGTCCGTTGAAGTGTCGCATTTACACTTAGAATTGTTCCTTTCGAAATTTATCAAGCGCCAGCTTTTCGATTATTTTCAGCATCTGAGACATACTTATCATAAGCTGTTTTTAGTTAAAATTAACTGTTTTTCATAGTGTTTTTGTAACACTTAAATATGTTGATGTCTCGTGGGTTTTTGGTAGAATCACATACAGTTTTAAACTCATCAGTGTGTTCCTTTGTGATCTCAGATCGTTGTTGAACCAAGGCACCAGCTGTCTGTTTTATTAAATTTGTTCTTTTAGTGGAAATATTTTTCTATTAGCCCATGAAAACATGAGATCATAAAGGAAGCTACAAAGTCAACATCAGAATTTAATTTCATATCACTCCAATTTATCTGAGATAATTTTTCCAATATCAATTGCAGAAGCATAAAAAAGTCTTGCGGCGAAATCCTGTGAGCAGCAGTGGCGGAGATAACTAATTTTTTTTAGATATTTTAAGATTTCAAAAATACTTCATAAATAATGAAAAAAAATTAAAGACAAGCTTTCATTTATACAAATACATTAAGGAAGTAAAAATAATTTATTTCATTGTTTGATGTAGGTTACTAGAATATCCTAAAACGTATTTCGATCGGCACACACCAAGACCACAGACGCTACTGGTTTTTAATCTTTCAGAGCTATTAAAAAACACAATTATAACGCGTGATTTATGACCTTCCAGTATAGACACGCCTATACAAGCATCGATGTCCGACGATTGGCCCAGACGAATCGGTTGTAGGAAAGCGACAGCTGTCACTCAGGTCCACGATGACTGCGGCTCTTTTGATATACCATATGCCGACGGAAAATGTTTACGAGTAGTACAGATTATTTTTCGTTCAGTTTCTTCGCATATACGCTCGTGTTAGCGAAGTGAGTTTTTATTCGCTCCCTATAGAAACAGCTTCTGCAATTGATATTGGATGGACTATAGCTGATGCTGTGTTATACACCTGATTTTCAATTTTTCCCCAGAGAAAAAAATCTAGGTGATCTGGAATATGAAAAAGAAATAATACATTATGAAAAAATATGACAACTTGAGAATGTACCTCGCAGGCCACTGAATAGGTCCATAAGTGCCAATTCCACTTTTCTGGGAAGGTGTCATTCAGATGTTCTCTTACGACTTGAGAATTTTGAGGTGGCGCTCCATCTTGTTGAAAATAGATATCAACTTGGTTAGCCAGTGGCAAATATTCAATAAAATCATTAATTTGATTTCTAAGGAACTGTAGATATCTTTCCGCAGTAAGTTGTCCGTCGAAAATTATTGGCCCCAAAAGTTTTCCTCCGATAATACCCATCCAGCAATTGAAACCAAATCGCTCTTGAATATTTCCTTCTTGCATCAGATGTAAATTTGTTTGAGACCAGTACCTTTTATTATTGTGATTGAACAGACCCAAGTTGGTGAATCGAGTTTCATCTGAATAAATAATTGTAAATGGAAAACGTACATTTTCTCTGTATTTAGTCAAAAACCAGTTGTGGTCGTTATCGTAAAGATGTTGGTGTAGTTGGTACTTGAATGATCGATAATTACATTTGTGAAGAATTCTCCAAAAGGAGAATATCACACTAAGAAACAATTTGGCGAATTGACGCCGTACCCTTCAACATAGGCCAATACGTCTACTTTTTTTTCTTCACTGACGATGAAGTTATTGGCATTTTCTTCTGGTTCATTTCGCATTTTCCTTTCCAGTTTTGGAAATTAATGCCGAGTGGGATGGCGACGATTAGGGAATCTCTGAGCATAAATTCGAGCTGCATCAGTTGCATTCTTTTTTGCTTCTCCGTAAATTAGCAGCATGTCAATTTTCTCGTTTCTAGTATAATTTTCCATATCAAATTATAAACTACGCAACAAATAAATTTTTAAAAGTGACAACATATTCATTAGCCTATTTTTTGTTTAGGTAGTCCTAGCAACAGCTTCAATTGTTTGTCACACGGCTAACTAGAATAACAGACTTAGGGCCGGTATTATAAATATGTTTTGAAGTTAACTTTAATTTTATCAGTCAAGTTAACTTGAGCTTCAAAATGTCAGTTTTATAAAAATACAATTTTTTTAATAAAAAGAAGAAGAAGGCAAAAAGGTAACATACAATTTTTCTCTTGTCAAAACGATCCCGTTGAACTGGAATAAGTTTTCATCATTTTCCATGAGAAAATTAACGTAACGTTCTGGTGCAGACTAATCTAGGATTGAGCGAGTTTTTAGACAGACGATGGGCTCTTGAAGAAGAATCCAGTCCCTTCCCAAAATCCTCCTGTATCGTCTGTGTGCAAGATAAAAGTGAAAAAGAGAACCTTCATAGAGAGTTGTGAGGAAAGAAAATAAAGTTAAGAAGAGAAAAAAGAGATATATTCAACATACCGAAAATTATTCATACAGTATGGAAAAAGAGTGGCTATAAATGTATGTTATATCCAAAAATCCAGGCATTCTACGCAGTAATTCCACAAGCAGTTGCAACATTGTTGCAAGAGCAAATAGGACAAAGCCAAGTCAGCATTTATCCACCTGGGCTCCAGAAGCCGTAAACAAGGCGCAGTTCTGAGTCAGCACCACCGCATCTATAAGAGGATCCCAAGAACCGAAGAGCGTCACTTCTATCTTAAACTTCCATTTTGCACTTCGAATAGTTGTCATATTTAAAATAATTTTTTGTAACCAAAGTATAAAATAAAGTTTATTTTTAAAAAGTCATTTCAGTGAATATCACTACAACATGTATATCTAGGTGATGACACATTGTTTACTTTTCGAAATATTAATGTTTATATGATTTTAGCCATTGTACACTTAAAACTTGTCGAATCTCTTGTGATTGTTGACATTCAATGAAATTCTGGTTTACCTGGTGAATATTATGTTGACTATTGTGTGTGTGGCCAAGAAAAAAAGGGAAAAAGAGAACCTTTGAAGAGAGTTGAGAAGAAAAAAAAATAGACTTAAGAAGAGAAAAAAGAGATATTATTCGACATACAGTATGGAAAAAGAGTGACTATATATGTTTATCTCATACAAGCAACGTGATGCTTCTGTGGTTTCTACCATGTTTATTCAGCTTATGTATTACCTTCTTGTTACCTTTTGTGATCTGAACCTGAATAAACATTATTTATTTATTATTATTATTTATTATCTAGGTGATAAGGACACATTTTCACACCATCTTGTTTGTTTTAAATGGAATAAAAAAACTGTTTTTGTTAGTTTTATTTTTAATTCGAACATTCACAAATAATAATGTGTAACATTTCTTCAAAATAATTCCCGATGACTTCACTAAGCTGTACAGAAACTCTGAAAACGATTTTTTGCAAGCAATTTAGAGCATACTATGACGCCTAAAAAGAGAGTTTTAGCAAAATGATATTGTCATAAGATTTAAATAAACCAATTCACTAGAGTCTTGAAATGAATAACACTACACAAAAAGTCTCTGGCATTTTCATGTAAATAGAGGATAACAATGCAATTTCCCCTGTGACCTTTCTAATAACACTGCTAGCAGTTGACTTGTGAATACCTCCAAAATCTCCAGCAGCTACCAAGAATGAACCAGTTGCATAAAATCTGAGTGTAATCAACACTTGTGTTACTGGCGATAGAGGATGATTCCTAAAAATATGTATAATTCTACAATAATTAAAATAGGTACTAGAAATGTATATCTAGGTGATGACACATTGTTTACTTTTCGAGACATTAATGTTTATATGATTTTAGCCATTGTACACTTAAAACTTGTCGAATCTCTTGTGATTGTTGACATTCAATGAAATTCTGGTTTACCTGGTGAATATTCTGTGTGTGGCCAAGAAAAAAAGTGAAAAAGAACTTTCGAAGAGAGTTGTGAAGAAAAAAACAGAGAGTATGGAAAAAGACTCTATGTTTATCTAGGTGATAAGGACACATTTTCACACCCTCTTGTTTGTTTTAAATGAAATAAAAAAACTGTTTTTGTTAGTTTTATTTTTAATTCAAACATTCGACGATAAAAATGCAATTTCCCCTGGGACCTTTCTAATAACACTGCTAGCAGTTGACTTCTGAATACCCCCAAAATTGTGTAATCAACACTTGTGTTACTGGCGATAGAGGATGATTTCTAAAAATAAAAATATTTATAATTCTACAATAATTAAAATAGGTAGGTACTAGAAATGCTGACCTATTAGTTGGTCTTTGTAAATTTGCTTCAATGTGCCCCATTAACAAGCGTACAGACTCTCTTGATGGTCGAAATCGGTTTTTAAATTATGTTTCGTTCCACAAGGTGAAATGGTCTACCGATTCCTAAATATCCTTTGTCGCCGAGGGGCTTCAACAATATTCACAGCATCTTCTTCATCATCGGTTAAAAGTTCCTCAAAAATAACGTGGATATCGTTTGCTAACATTTTGCGAAAACGAAAAATCAAAACAATAAAATTGAGGTTATATGACTCATATGCAATATTGACAGGAACAGGAGAATTGTCGACGATCGAAAACCACCATTTTCTACAAAGTTAACTTTAACCGACACCCGTTCCACCCGATAAAGTTAACTGCTACATTTTGAAGTTAACTATAACATGTGACGTCATCCACAAGTTAACTTCTAGTTATCTGTCGAAATAGTTTTATAATACCCACTCTTAGTGCATAAGTAAACCGAGTACGTATGATTTGTTATTAGGTATAATCGCTTTTTTTTTTTTTATGTTCTGGTTCCCACGAAAAGGGATATCCTGTAATGTTCAGAGAACATCGTGGGAACCAAGGGAAAGAAGGTAGGAGTTGGTTCTTTTAAATTTGGGGTTGTTGCCGGGGAAAGCTCCCAGGCAATGTTCCAAAGCCTCGCGTTCTTGGTGAACGAGTCTTTGGAAAGTGATGTTCTGCAGGTCTCCAAAGTGACCACGAAGGGGTGTGATGACTGAACTTGACGGGTTAATCTCGAAGAGACTGCCAAAGCAGGAACGATTGTTGATATTTCAGAAGAGCATTGCCCATGAAAATATCTATAAAATAGAGACAAATCGCCAACTTTTCTACGGTGTTCCAGACAAGTGAGCTTCTTGCAATTATTCAGTAAAATAGTGAAAATTAAGTGAAAGTGTGTAGTATCAAATTATTGCCACCCCCTTACCATTCGAAAAAATCAAGTTGACTCTTACCATTCGAAAAAATCAAGTTGACTGGAAAAATTCATATTTGCGATTTTTAAGATTGTTCCGCCACGAGACAGTTGAATTAGGAAATTATTTTCGACGAAATCGAAAAATTTCAAAGGACTTTTCGATTTTAAACGCGAAAAAAAAATTTTTTTCGAAGGGGGGCACTTGCCCCTTCCCAATGACTTCTTTCTTCGTTATAGAAAGTCGACGACTCAAAAAATTGATGTCCCCGAAAAGCGCAGCAAAAAAAATTTCAGACCCGGGCCCCCCCTTACTAGAAATCATACGTCATGGGAACAAATTATCGTTTTTCGATGGACTTTTTTGTAGTACTCTTTTTGAACTTTTTTTTTGGGCGGGAAGAGGGGGTATCGTTAAAATCGATGGGGTCAACTAGGAGAAGGAGTTTTTTTTTCGCGTTCAGAGTAGTTTTGATTATATCTGTCAAAGTAGATGGTCAATCACTTTGATTTTTTTCACAATATCTGTGATATCCTGCTCTAGCTCCTCTCGTTTTCATAAACTTCTTAATTTTAGTACTAACGGTAGAATTAATAACGTATGTTTGCCTATGCATGGTCCATATGTTACGTGTTATTGAGTCAACTTCAATTATATATATCTCGGGTTCTGTATGGCGAAACTTGTTAAAATTTTATAGAGGTGTTGTGCAAAACAATACGTACGCCAAATTTTAATAATTTCCTAATTCAACTGTCTCGTGGCGGTACTACCTATAATTCTTAAAACGACTATGAAGTCGCATTTTTCCCATGTCACTTGATCAAGAATGAAGCGATTTACACGATCCATGGCATCCTAGATCGAAAAATAAAAATTGGAATAAAAATGACTTTATTTGTCAAATATTGACAAGTGAGGTGTCGTTGCATTTAGAATGTAATTCTCGATCGAAATAAGTCAAAATATATAGGATGTCCCAATTAAAAATCGAAAGTTGTGGGCATTTCCGGTCAAACCGGAAGTACGGCAAAGCAAGTAATTGTGTCAAAAAATTTAAATTGAACCCCCAAATTTCGTTTTTCTATCTTAAAAAAAGTTATAGGGGTAAGTCACCTTAGAGAATCACCCGGTATACTTGTTGAATACAAAACAACAAAAGTAAACGTGCAGAAAAAAGTACACATAGGGTGTTGTATCCAAATCGTCCAACAGCGCCAGAAAATACATTCAAAAATATTTACCAAAAGGCGCTTTTTTCTACTAAAACTGATTCAACCTTCAGTTTTAGTAAAAAAAGCGTGTAGTTCAAGAAAACCAGGAAGAACAGCTAAGATATACTGCTTCATTTCGAAGGTAAGCCTATCCATATTGATTCGTGTAAAGACTTTTTGAAACATTGTATTATTGATTTGTTGAAAATATAAACAGGATGTTCATAAAATCAGATGTGGAATCATCTGCGACTGAAAGATAAACTTTAGTCACTATCTTCCATCGTCAAGATAACCTCTTGTGGGGTTTCATGTTGAAAAGGGAAACATTCTCAATTAAATATTGATAGAAAGATTTTTCGTGAATTGAAAAATCCACGATTAAAATGAAGTTATTTTTTGTGAGATGTCTACGAAAACACTACTTCCAGCTAAGCCACGCTGGACATTGAACTACATCTGATAGATATTCTGAAAAGGCCCTAACTCAAAAGAAAATCTGAAATTGAAAATTTGCATTTTCATTCAGGTAGTTATTTGATTTTCTATTCTAGTCTTATTTAAGAACTCATAAAGATCTTAAATGAGACTGGAATAGAAAATCAAATAACTACCTGAATGAAAATGCAAATTTTCAATTTCAGATTTTTTCTTTTGAGTTAGGGCCTTTTCAGAATATTTATCAGATGTAGTTCAATGTCCAGCGTGGCTTTAGCCGGGGAAATAGTTGTTTTCTGTTAGACATTCACAAAAAATAACTTCATTTTAATCGTGGATTTTCAATTCACAGAAAAATCTTTCTATCAATATTTAATTGAGAATGTTTCCTTTCGAATGAATACCCACAGAGGATTATCTGACGATGGAAATATGACTAAGTTTATCTTTCAGTCGCAGATGATTCCACATCTGATTTTATGAAATCCTGTTATATTTTCAACAAATCAATCTATCATACCCATGACAGGTTTTAATGTCAGAAAACACTAATTTCAAAGTGTCTCTCCAAAAGAAATGATTCTAACTTTTTCCATCTTTGCAAAGTGAGATTGCTTCTTGAAAATGTGTTTCCCATTTCTTCCGGTCTTCCTGATGATCGTGGAAGCGTGAAATAGATTTTCGTCGACAAAAATGTATTGAAGACCTAGTGAATGCGATGCCTCTCCTGCGTCAATGTTACGAATGATTTCTGGTGAGTACTCTCTTTTGGAAAACATTCTTCTTTGCCTCATTCATCTTTATGAGTTCTTAAATAATACTGGAATAGAAAATCAAATAACTACCTGAATGAAAATGCAAATTTTCAATTTCAGATTTTTTCTTTTGAGTTAGGGCCTTTTCAGAATATCTATCAGATGTAGTTCAATGTCCAGCGTGGCTTTAGCCGGGGAAGTAGTTGTTTTCTGTTAGACATTCACAAAAAATAACTTCATTTTAATCGTGGATTTTTCAATTCACAGAAAAATCTTTCTATCAATATTTAATTGAGAATGTTTCCTTTTTCAACATTGTATTATTTTTTTGAAAATTCTGAATGTAGTTTAAAAAATGTAGCCGATCAATTGGTAAGAGATTTTCCAAAATCCAACGTACTTTGAAAAAGAACAATACAAACCATATACAATTTTACCATAGACTGAATTTTCGCCAACAGGTGATTCAAAATTTGAATGAAGAACCCGATTATTTAATTAAAATATTATGGACTGGACAACAGAAAAAGATTGGTAAAACAAATAAAGAAAACAGGAAGAAATCTATAAGCGTTTGTTGCGTAATTGTTGGAAATGAAATTGTTGGCCCTTTATTTTATGATTATACAGTGTTCGCCAAAATGTTGGAACCATATGATTTTTTTTAAATTAATAGTTCCTCAGAAAATTTCATTCTTCATAAAAGTTACTGCAATCAATTAGACTAAATACGCGTATAGCCGTTATTATCAGTGGCGTGCGGCTAAGCGGGAATCGGACGATATTATAAATTCACTATAGAGTATGGAAAATATCGAAAAATGTTATTGAAAATTATGCCAAAACTAATAATCCAACAGTGCCTGAGTTTTTCACACATAAAGTACCTACATATCAATCACTACTATGTCGTGGAGAGCCTGCTTCAAAACTTGAAAAATGGCGGTGTTATGAATTTTTGAAGAAACTAAGTTTTTTCCGGTTTTTCCCCTTTACTAATAATCCGATCGAGTCGTGCTTGGGCCCATTTTCTTTGCATTTCGATTCTCTACAATTCGTATCGAGATTGCTTCATTAGTTTTCAAGTTAGAAGTCAAAAACGATAAAAAATAAAAAAATGCTTTTAAATGTTTATAACAAATTAAACCATGACAGTTGGGAGTAGGAAACATAACAGGATATTTTATGAAGTAGAAAAACTCGAAGTCGCCTCCACAATATATTGTGGAAACGACTTCGAGTTTTTCTACTTCATAAAATAATACCACTCCACTTCGAGATACAATGGACTTCTACCACAGGTTAAATAGCAGGATATAACTATGGAACGTCTTCCGTATGACGGCAGAGTTTCCTGGTAGTATTTTTGTCTCTATTGATTGGTCTATTACTGAAGTTATTACTGACTCCGTTACCAGTAGTTTTCTAGGAAATGCGAGAAATTGAGTTCAATTGGCTGTACGTACACGTATGGTAGTTTTTTCTTCATGTTTCCGGAGAATCGAATAAAACTCGGGATAATGGACAATTTGATAGGTACATACCAACTCATTTCGCAATTAGTAAAGATATATAATGATCATTGCCATTCAAAGATAAAATATTCTCAATTCTCGGTGTTTGGGAAGTGAATTTCAATGGTGGAGATTTCATCTAGTAACGGCAGCGAACTCTAGCGGCATTACCATAATTAATTATTTGTATCAGAAATGACATAACTGTAAACCAGTAAGCAATGGTAGCTAAAACATACACGAATTCGATAGGATACGAAATATGATACTACAATTCGATACAATTCCATTGCTTTGGGCTTTGAATGCAATTGATATATTCAACCAGAATATAGTTCAATACTGGATGAACGTCCGAATGGTATATGTATCGCCATCTCGCGGCGGGTAGCCCAACTACGCCACATTTATTCTATAGATCTTCATCAGCTTATACAGGGTGTTATGTAATAAGTGTCCGATATTTTACAGGACTATTCCTCAGTTATTTATAAGGTGAGAAGTTCGATTTGTTGAAAATATAAACAGGATGTTCATAAAATCAGATGTGGAATCATCTGCGACTGAAAGATAAACTTTAGTCACTATCTTCCATCGTCAAGATAACCTCTTGTGGGGTTTTCATGTTGAAAAGGGAAACATTCTCAATTGAATATTGATAGAAAGATTTTTCTGTGAATTGAAAAATCCACGATTCAAATGAAGTTATTTTTTGTGAATGTCTAACAGAAAACAACTACTTCCCCGGCTAAAGCCACGCTGGACATTGAACTACATCTGATAGATATTCTGAAAAGGCCCTAACTCAGAAGAAAAAATTCTGAAATTGAAAATTTGCATTTTCATTCAGATAGTTATTTGATTTTTTATTCCAGTCTTAATCAAGAACTCATAAAGATGAATGAGGCAAAGAAGAATGTTTTCCAAAAGAGAGTACTCACCAGAAATCATTCGTAACATTGACGCAGGAAAGACATCGCATTCACTAGGTCTTCAATACATTTTTGTCGACGAAAATCTATTTCACGCTTCCACGATCATCAGGAAGACCGGAAGAAATGGGAAACACATTTTCAAGAAGCAATCTCACTTTGCAAAGATGGAAAAAGTTAGAATCATTTCTTGTGGAGAGACACTTTGAAATAACTATCTGAATGAAAATGCAAATTTTCAATTTCAGAATTTTTTCTTCTGAGTTAGGGCCTTTTCAGAATATCTATCAGATGTAGTTCAATGTCCAGCGTGGCTTTAGCCGGGGAAGTAGTTGTTTTCTGTTAGACATTAACAAAAAATAACTTCATTTTAATCGTGGATTTTTCAATTCACAGAAAAATCTTTCTATCAATATTCAATTGAGAATGTTTCCCTTTTCAACGTGAGAAGTTCATACAAGCATGGGTTCGCAATGGCTTCATTTTTTATATACAAGGTGTTAAAAATTTATTTTTATTTTGGTTTTTCGTAAATTATGTTTAAAATGATGTCGATATTTATACGAAAATTGGTATTTGGGGATTTTAATATGAGAAATTCAAATTTGATCTTTGTTTGGCCCTTAATTAGGGGGCGCCGCCTCTAGGTCTTTGTCCTTTTGGGGATTCACAACTTTGTCGTGCATGTATGTATCACATTTTCTATAAGAAAAATCGATTCCTCCATCATTTTTACGTGAAAAAGGTATGTTTTTCAAAAGTCGCTACAAGCAGCTGTTTTCGAGATATTTTGATTTAAATTAATTGATGCATCCAATCTTCTTCTCATTAATTCGCGAACTCTTTGAAAATAAAAGTATCAAGTAGGCTAGTAAGTTTATTCCAATGTTTTTTGGTGCTGTCATGTCAAAAATAATATCTTGACACATAGTTAAATAGTTTTATATATTATTAATGTGATTATTTGTTAAAAAATTGTAAACTTTACCAATGCAGAGTATGCTGACATACATTTTACATACGGACTTGCTAACGGAAATGCATATGAGGCTAGACGTTTGTATCAGGAGCGTTATCCAAACCGCACAACTCCTATTTCAAAAACATTTTCAAGAATTCACGCTCGGTTAAGGGAAACAAGAAGTTTTTGAGAAAGATGATTTCTATATTAATATTGCTAATGCTGCTACAAACACAGTGTTCATCAAAGGCTTACAGCTTTACAACTCATTACCAAGAGAATTGAAAGAATACTCGTCATGTAGAGAATTCAAAAGCCAGTGTGTAAAATATATAAAAGGTTTATAACCCATCATTGTAATATCTCTTCTTGTATTATTTCGATTTTATACTGCTAATTTAACTTGTTCGTGCATTGTATTTTATGTGTTCTGTACTTTATTTATGCTATTTTATTTATACTATACTATTTTATTTATACATTTATACTACTATTTTATTTATACTATTTATAATTGAGAGCTGATGCTAATAAAGATTATTATATCTGTTGGGTGCACATCGGAGGTAAGAACTCCAGAAACCGAGGAAGCAGTTCTTAATCTGGTAGGAGAACACCCGGAAACAAGCTCTAGAAAAAAAGCGCTGACGTTAAACATTTCTCATGTTCTGGTATGGAAAATTTTAAATGATAATTTGTTATATCCCTACCATATTCAAAGAGTTCAGGCACTACTCCCTCGTGACTTTCCGTTACGTATCAACTTCTGCCGTTGGTTTCTCCAATGCCTTATTCAAAATCCTTTATTTGAAAATCAAATCCTGTTTACCGACAAAGCAAATTTCTCACGCAACGCTATACGCAATTTTCACAACAATCATTTGTGGTCAGAGGAACACTCCCATGCGATACAGGAATAACATTTCCAAGAACAGTTCTCTCCTAACGTGTGAGCAGGAATCCTTGGAGATTATTTTGTAGGTCCATTCTTTATTCCGGGAAGATTAAACGGAGAGAGATATCGTCATTTTCTTGAAGAAGATTTGCCTATTTTACTGAAAGATGTGCCGCTCAGACTACGGAATGAAATGTGGTTTATGCATGACGTTGCTCCGGCACATTTTAGCATCCAAGTGCGAGAATTTTTAGATCAAATTTTCGGCAACCGTTGGATAGGTCGGGGAGGGCCTCAACCATGGCCCCCTAGGTCACCAGACCTTAAGAGTTTGAATTTTTTCCTGAGGGGACATCTAAAATCCTTAATTTACCAGACACCTATACAAAATGAAGAAGAATTAAGTAATCGAATAATTAACTCTTGTAGAACGATTCAAAATACTCCTGCATCCTGGCAGGAGGTGGACATTTCGAACATTTATTGTGATTTGTATCAAGTGTTTCGTAGTTTATTGTTGTTTAAAAATTAGCGTTTGAAATGTTTCTATGTTGAATAAAAAAACACATGCATCGATTAATTTTAATCAAAATATCTTGAAAACGGCTGCTTGTAGTGACTTTTGAAAAGCATACCTTTTTCATGCACGACAAAGTTGTGACTCCCCAAAAGAGACAAAGACCTGTAGGCGGCGCCCCCTACAATCAAGGGCCATACTAAGATCAAATTTGAATTTCTCACATTAAAAAATCCCCAAATACCAATTTTCGTCCAAATATCGACATTATTATTATTTTTAACACTTTGTATATCAAAAATGAGGAATCGTCCTGTAAAATATCGGACACTTATTACATAACACCCTGTATATTGGAATATGGAGGGTTGAGGTAAGGAGATCTAGCTGTAACAAAACGTGTCCCTAAAAACGTATTAAGATGGCGTTACTGTACCAGAAAACAGTTTTTAAAGGGATATTCAAGGAAATTCATACAGCACCCTCAGTGCCGGACTGGCCCATCTTGGCCAAGTAGGACTCATTCCCTTAGATGTCTCTTTGGATTTTTCTCAATCTCACTGGGCCAGTCCGGCGCTGCCACTTACTCTAGTACACGATTGCCATTCTGGCCACTTTCTGAAACGTTATTTAATGTTTTTTTGTGGCCACTTTTTGAGTCAAACAACCATACGAGATTGTCCTCCTTACCTCTACCCTCAATAATATTGGAAATTCAAATAGGGATGACAGCGCCAGAGTGGATATTTTAGTACTACTCTGAATCAGCCTTAGTCCTGTTCAGGGGGCACGGCAGGGCCGGACACACTTTTTCCCCATACTCGTGGGATTTTTTATGGAAAAAAGACACAAAAAAAAACAAACCTAAGAGGTATAGGGCTGGTGTGAATTCAGACTCATCAGCAAGCACCTCAACCAATGCATCCGTGGAGAGGGACCACGGTAGTATCGGATCAACGGGGACGCAAAGAACCGACAAAACGGAGAGGGAGTTAAGGACCTCCAACTGCACAGAAGACCCCCTGGAATGTCTGGCGCCCAGTGGAGGAAAATCGTAAGGGCGGAAAAAATCGCTGCATGGACGTGGACAATGGTAAGGCCACGGGGAAAAGAAAGCAGCAAACCGCAAAAGAACCGAGGCTAGGAAAAAAACTCTGGATGGATCTAAAACACCGGAAATAACGGCCAAAAACTCAGGAAGGCGACCAAACCCTCTGGGACATACAGTGAGGTCGCTAACAAACTCAGGATGGCGGTGATTGAAAGACGTCATCCTGAGATTTCCTTTGATCTGAGGCAGGCGGACCTGATACAAGAGAAACTGATCGAGGAAATGGATCCAGTTCCTCAAAACAACGTTCAGCGGAGGGGTGCTTTGGGTAATCTTCGCGAACAAAAAAACAAGAGTATGGCTCCGGGAAAAGATAAAGGGGATGGGCCAACTGTGGGAGGGTGCTGACATCACGGTTGTGAAGTCAAAGAACCTCCCAAAAGTCCCAGGGTCTTAGCTTTCTTTTCGGGACCAGAAAGTGATCAGGAGACAGCGCACACACAATTATGGAGGCAAAACCCGCACCTAAAAGTGGAAAGCTGGCTACTCCTGAGCAGGAAATCGCCTAAGGGGCAGTTGCTGGCGTACTCCATCGACGAGCTATCCTTCAGGGCCATGGAACGGAACCAATTTAAGGCCTATTATAAGCTGACCGTTCCAGGTCCTGAAGGATCTTGTCTATGGGGACAATGGCGACGGTCAAGGTCCTTCAGGCAAACCTGCACCACAGTAAGGGAGCAGCGGCAGTCCTTGTTGCAATCAAAGGGGAATTTGATGTGGCCCTTGTACAAGAGCCTTGGATCAACAAGGGAAACATTATGGGACTCGGGGGGAATAGGCTGATTAAATCATCTGCCTCACCAACATAAACATCAGAAATGATGATGACCCTGATCCTCCACCTATCAGAGAACTAGAGGAACTGGTGGCTGAATGAATGTAGGGCGAATAGATCACAGTTAGTCATGGGCTGAGACTCTAATTCATACCATGAGGCAGCGTGGGGAAGCACGAATACCAATGCTTTACTACAACTTATTATGACTAATAATCTAGACAATAAACCCACTTTCATAACTTCTAATAGGAAAGAGGTAATCGACATAAGTATATAAGCACCTTTGTTGAAAACTAGCACGTGTCTGATGAGGTAAGCTGTCCAGACAACAGACACATCCATTTCGAAATATCGGGGAATGAAATATATCGCAATCCTCGCCGAACCAATTGAGATGACTATAGGGCAGACCTAGAGAATTAGCTGAAGGGGATAGAAACAATAATATCGAGCACAAAGGATCTTGAGCTGGTTGCGAGACAACTACAGGACGCAATCACCTCAGCATTTAACGACAACGGTCCACCTGTAAGCAAGGAAGCCACCAGGAACGTGCCCTGGTGGAATAAAGAACTTGCTAAGAAAAGGAAAGTGGTCAGAAAACTCTTCAACAAATCCAAAGTGTCCGGTGAATGGAGGGAATATAAAAACTCTCTCATATAGAACAAAAAGCACTAAGGCAATAAAGAGAATCGTAGAGGAAGTATTGTGAGAAAGTGGAAGGCACTCACGAGGGAGCAAGACTCCACAAAATAATTTCCAAAGAACCCCTACAGATGATCCAAACCATTAGGACAGAGTCAGGAGTCTACATGCAGAATGGGAAAGATAGATACCCTGGAAGAACTGTACAGGAGACACTTCCCAGGATCAATAAACACAAAAATATCATCTGAGACCTGGAGACACTCAGAACTGGAACCCCCCTCAAGGGCCTCCAGGGACAAATGGCAGATCTCAAAAAGGTGATAGATGTAGAAAAAAACAAATGAACATCAACTCGTTCCAACCGTATAAATCGCCGGTACCGGACGGCATTTATCCTATTATGCTGCAGGAAGAAATTGCATGGTATTAAGGGCCAGTCTTGCATACATATACCAAAAGCATGGAGAGCAATTGCAGTAGTCATCATTTCCAAACCTGGAAGAACTGCAAAGGCACTGAGGCCAATAAGTCATTCATGCTTAAGTCGCAAGAAAAACTGTTGGATAGGCATATTAGGGACAGTGTTGGTAAACCCAACTCTACACAAGGACCGATATGCCTACACAATAGGCAAATCTACAGAAACAGCATTACACCATACGTAGAGAAGGTGGAAAACAAAGAGGTCTTGCTGGGTGCATTCCTCGACATCACTAGACATTCAACAATATATCCCTAAATTCAATCTCAAGGGGATGAGAAGAAAAGGCATCAATAGACCTGCTGTGGTGAATAGACTGCATTCTAAGAGAAAGAAAAATCTACTCATCTCTAGAGGGAGAAACCATGGCAGCTAAGGTCACCAGGGGGTGTCCGTAGGGGGGTGTACTGTCCCCACTGCTCTGGAACCTGGTGGTGGAAGACCTGCTAATCACACTAGAAAGGAATGGACAAAAAAACACTTGGGTACGCAGACGACATAGTCATCGTAGCCCAAGGAAAATTCAACACCACAGTTAGGGCGATAATGCAAAAGGCCCTAAATCTGGTCACTACATGGATAAATGAAGAGGGGTTTAAATATCAGCCCCTCTAAATCAACCATAGTAGCTTTTACCCGACGAAGGAAGCTAGAGGGCCTGGAACCTCTAACCCTCCAAGTGACCAACATCCAGCTGTCGGGGGGAAGTTAAATATCTCGGGGTAGTCCTAGACTTGAAATTAACATGGAACCAACAACTGACAAAAGTAAAGAAGAAAGCTAATGGTAGCTAGAGGAGCACATGGAAAAACATGGGGGCTAAGACCCAAAATGGTGTACTGGACATACACTACTGTGGTGAAACCCATGATCACCTATGCATCTTTAGTATGGTGGACAGTAGCGTGTCTAGGATTCATGGCCCTCCCCGCGAGAATTGTACCAAGGCCCCTTGTTTTCAGGTGAATCTCTTTATTAATTTTGTTGTGAAAATATGCGTTCTGCTTCTATGCTATAATCACCTATGAACACTGTGAATAAATAACAACTTCTCAGAAAACTGGGAGAAATTATATTGAAAATCTCAAAACAAACGTATAATTCTTTAAAATAATATAAAATATAAAAAAAAACAAAGGAACAAATTGAGATCAGTAGAAAAGTACATAAAATATGTTCAAAAAATTAATAAAGTATCAAAATCCCTCGGAAATGATCATTGAATATAACCAAAACATGTATTGTATATAATATAAATTCAGTGAAAATCTCTTCTTCTTGCCTTCCTATCTGCAAATTCGTTTATAAAGACTGATTTTTCCATTGCAGCTGCTTCTTCTGCTTCTATGGATAATATTGCAAGTCCACTTAGCCTCTCTTGTGACATTTTATTCCGTAAATAATTTTTAATGATTTTTAATTTGGAAAATGACCTCTCAGCAGAGGCCACAGTTATAGGTAAGGTCAGAAACAGTAACAGGGATGTAATTACTTCAGAAAAGTTGGAAGATAGCGTATAATTCATGATTATTAGGAGTTCTGCAAACTCTCTTATATCTTTCAACTTCACTATTTCTTCTTTTAGAGGTAAAAGCGAAATTATCTCGAGAGGAAAAGTGGAAGATAAGTCACTGGGGTATAACTTCTGTAGGTTTTCGGATGATCTGAACAAATCTGCTTCCGACATTTCAACTAGCAATTTTGGATTAAGAAAGTTGAACTTGCTGACAGTGGTATTCATGGCTTCAAATCTATTTTTGATTTGGCAGAGAACGATGTCAAGAGTCTTATAGTAAATATTTACTTTGAAGAAATGTTCTCTTTCAGAAAATAAATATTGTGTGTTGGGTTCCCCAAATTTTTTTTTCGATGTAATGTTTCTTTTTTCCTGGAACTTTGGTTGAATACTCCATTTTGCGGCCACATTAGTAGCTTCCGTCTTCAGTTGGTCGTAATCATCTCTATATTCTTTTATTTTTGTATAAGTTGACTCTAGAGATTTGCAAGCCCTGGACAAATCTAAATCATCCAATTGCAGCAATTTTGATGCTATGTTAGCATTTTCCAGTATTTTAGAACACATAGTTAGTATAAAAATGAACTCAAATTGTTCTAGACTTTTCAGTAGGCTGATGGCGTGACTTCGTTCTTCTGTTTTTCTTGAAATTAGTGAAATTTTAGTGAGACTTTTGATTATATCAATATATCTTAGTTTCACAGCCAACAAAGACGTAGCCCGCCCTGACCATCATGTGGGATTGAGTCTTTTCAATGTAACTATTGATTCTCCAGTGATGGATTTCAATATATCCCACCTGTTTAAACTAGTACCAATAAACGAATATAAATCATTAACCACGGAAAAAAAAAGAGGAAACCTCTTTAACTTGAGACATGGCATCGTTGATGACAAGGTTCAAGTTATGAGCAGCACAGTGAATGTAAACTGCAGTAGGTTCAATATTCATGATCCGATTTTGCACGCCAGTATATACCCCACTCATCACACTTGCCCCATCGTATCCCTGACCACGACATCTTTTAATATCTAAATTAAGTTTTTCGAGTGATGATATAATATTTTTGACCAGTCCTTCTGCACTTTGATCCGTCACATTTGTAAAACCCAAAAATTTTTCGCAAATCACCAGTTTTTGGGGTTTGCCAGATTCATCTTTTACAATTTCCACATAACGTATTGTTTTACTTAATTGGTCAACTTTTCAACATCCTGAGTCGTGTCCATTATAATAGTGAAAAACGGGCACTCTTTTTTTCACCAAATGTTTCTCTAGGCAAAGTGAAAGAGAATCTATCAATTCATTTTGAATAGTGTTGCTCAAATAATTTACTCGCCCTTTACCTCGTGGCCTTGAAACAAGTTCTTTCATAAACGGATCATATTTTGATAAAAGATTCACAAATGTTAGGAAGTTACCATTATATACATCAGTGATATTTTCTCTGTGACCTCTGAATGCCAGTGAATTTTTAGCCAAAGCTAGAGTGATATCAATAATCCTGTGCAGAACTTCTTTCCAGAAATGTCTTTCCTCTGAAACATCTTCCATCAAGGCCTCATCTATCATACCCTTTTTACTCTTCCATTGATCATAAATGAAACATGAGGATACGTGGTTCTGAGATTGAGCATGAACCTTAATTTTTTTGAAAGTCCCTGCCAATCCTTAGTTCCATCTTGAAACGATGACTTTTTCACTTTTGAAAATAACCAGCAGGGTTCACAATATGCCGCGTTATTTTTTGGCGAATAACATAACCATTTTCTTTGAATGCTGATACCAGCATGGTTTGTTTGAGAATAATAAAATTTTGAGAATGATCTATTACTGTCATCTTTCGGAAACTGAAGATCTGGCTGACAAGGTCCTTGGTTGACAATGAACATTTTAATTTTATCGGTGAGTGTCCGATTTTCGAAATGGCCCAAATCGGTTGGATAGGCTTCTTTCAAAATCGAACATAAAAAATCGTCATCAAAATATCCGATACCTTCCGTAAACTCAGTAGATTTATCAGGCAACAAAACAGTTTTCGCTACTTCTGACACCGAGATTGCACGTTCAGTAGAAATTTCTCCTTCATCACCTGTTGTTCCACTACAGTCTATCAAGAATGTTGTGATTTTAGGTAATTTCGATTTTTCTGCTTCAAGTCTTTTTCTTTTCCTTCTCTTTGAAGCCCCACTGCTCAAACTTTGGTTTACATTTTCCATACTGGAAGGATTAGGTAGGTTTGTTATTCATGTTAATATCATATCATGTAATATATAATTCCCTTACCTTTTACTCATTTTTCTTCAGTCTGTATACTAACTACTATACAACTATACCATACCATTCCTTCCCCTATTCGCAATGCAACTCACTCACAATAGTAATAGTTACTTTTACTTAGTCTGCATATTCACAAAATGATTATCTCGACGCCTGACTGGCGTTCATCGATACGGTACGGAGTACGGACATTGCCGACAAATAGCGATCCCTAGTGCTGAGCTGAAAGCTTCGATTTGGAACGCAGTCGGTTGGGGACTGGACTGGGATGGCTTGCGTCGGCTTGCGACAAATAATAACGTGCACATAGTACATACTGCACACATAGGGTAGAATATTTGCAGCACATCACAGTAAGAGTCGTAAGACTGGATAATATATTCTGAAAACTTATTCGCGTTATCAGAATAGAATAACAATTTCAAACATATTGTTACCACTTCCGCGTGGGCCCTCCGGGCCCCCGTAACATCAGGCCCCCCGGCGCCGCGGGGTTTCGCGGTATAGTAGAACCGCCACTGATGGTGGACAATGATAACCCCAAAAATAGCCGCGGCTGAGTTGAGCAAGGTACAAAGACTTGCCCGCCTCAGCCTAACGGGGGCTATGAAAACAACACCAACAGCAGCCAAGAAAGCACTACTGGACCTTCCACCGATTGACATAACAATCATGGATGTCTTAGATACTTTTTTGACACGAACTTCGAGGTGATCATACAACACCGAAGGGAATGGACAGACGACACCATCAAGGGCAAACCGGGAGAGAGGGTCTGTTACACAGACGGATCCAAGACCAAGGAAGGAACTGGTGCTGGTATATACATTGAGGGAAGAAACTCCCAAATGTGCACCTCACTGGGAATTTATACTTCCGTATTCGAAGCAGAAATGTACGCAATCTTGCAATGCGTGAGAGAAAACAACATGAGGGAAGGTCAAAATAACAGCCAGGCACCACTGGAGGCTCTCACGAACCCAAAAGTGACATTAAACTGGTATGGGAATGCCGAGAAGAACTCAGTGCCCTCGCAGAACACAAAAAATAATTGATTTGTTAAAAATATGAACAGGATGTTCATAAAATCAGATGTGGAATCATCTGCGACTGAAAGATTAACTATCTTCCAACGTGGATTTTTCAATTCACAGAAAAATCGTTCTATTCAATATTCAATTGAGAATGTTTCCCTTTTCAACAACAAAATAACTTTGATGTGGGTTCCAGGACACTGTGGCATCGAGGGCAATGTGATAGCTGGTGAACGGGACTGGGTCAAAAGAAAACAAAGAGAGCGCTGGAAGGAACCCCTCTCATGCTCCAAGGGAAAACTATATTATAGAACTGTCGAAACGAAGAACTACTCAAGATGAGGAGGAACCGAGTCAGAACAATAACGGTCCTTCTCAATGGCCACAGCCTAATGAGAGAACACCTGCACAAAATGGGGTTATCCAACGGAGAACTTTCCTGCAGACAATGTGGCAAAGGGACAGAAACGGCCGGATATGCGAGGCACTAGTCCGCAAAAGACAAGCAATATTCTGACAGCCAAGGCTAACCCCCGAAGAATACAGTAGCCAACCCGTGAAGAACCTGTACAGACTGATACAGGGAAAGGCACAAAAAGCCCAAGAGGCTGAGGTGCAGCTGACGAGACCAGCATCCGAGGGAAAAACAAATGTGAATATAATAAGTACTACAGGTTGATGTATCGCACGCAGAATCATAGCCATAGGTGCTTAGCTAGGGGTAGATCAGGAGTGTGATTACACTGTAGTTTGGGCTTCGACAAAGGGTGGTGCGAGATATTCAAGTGGTGCAGTTTTCTTTCCGTGAAGCTCAAAGTAATTATTACAAGTAACCCGTGAAGTTTTTTTGTTTCAAGACGAATTTTTAAAGTAATAAAGTTAAAGTGGGTGAATTTAATTTCCACGAAGCCACCAGAAAAATCACTTTCCGAACTCAAGTAAAAATAGGAAAATCGGTCTTTGGGGTGACAAAGTAAGATATAGTGAGAGAAAATGTAATAAGTTTGTTTAGGAAATTCACCAGAATCGTTAAAAAATGGGATGGATAGCAAGTGAGTGGCAGGTGAGTGGTAAGGAAGTAGCGGCTGAATGGCGTGAATTGAACTGATATTCAGAGATATTAACTTTCTGAAAAATTGGAAGAAAAATATTAAAATGCTTTTTTCGTGAATAAAATCATTTTATTTACATGTTCAATAAGTTAACATTGAAATATATAAGAGTAACATGTATAGCTTATGAAAATTACGACGGCGTAATGGCGCCATCCTACCAGTATTTTTTTAATGAAAAAACTTTGACTTTTTTATTCTCAAAATTTTGATTTTTTTTCTCAAATTTTTTTGATTTTTTCTAAAAATTTTGACTTTTTTCTCAAAGTTCTGACTTTTTTCTCAAAATTTTGACTTTATTTTTAAAATTAAGACTTTTTTCTTGAAATTTTGAGATTATTTCTCAAAATTTTGACTTGTTTTCTTAATATTTTGAGATTTTTCTCAAAATTTCGACTTTTTCTCAAAATTTTGAGATTTTTCTCAAAATTTCGACTTTCATTCTCAAAATTTTGAGATTTTCTCTCAAAATGTTGACTTTTTTCTCAAAATTTCAACTTTTTTATTCTTAAAATTTTGACTTTTTTTCTCAAAATTTTGACTTTTTTTCTCAAAATTTCAACTGTTTTATTCTAAAAATTTTGACTTTTTTTCTCAAAATTTTAACTGTTTTATTCTCAAAATGTTGACTTCTTTTCTCAAAATTTTGAGATTTTTTCTCAAAATTTTGACTTTCATTCTCAAAATTTTTAGATTTTTTCTAAATTGTTAAAATAAAATTAAAAATAAAAACAAATCTCAAAATTTTGAGAAAAAAAGTCAACATTTTGAGAATTCAATAGAAAATATACTGGTAGGGTGGCGCCAATACACCGTCGTAGAAAATATTAAAATTACAATAAAACACAATATTCAATAGATTTGGGTATATAGAGAAAACATAGAAAAACTTCACGATATACAGTAAATATCACATAAAATGCAGGATTATATATAAATTAATGAATATAATGCACAAACTAATATTCCAGTGAGAACGGTTTAATTTGAGTTAGAGAGCTAATTGCAAAATATATACAGCCTGTACATATAGTGGAAAATTGTTATTTTGTCATGGTTTTCTTCAGTAGATATACGAGTATATACAAAATCACACACATTAAATAATTTGGTCCAAATGTCAGCTTCTCTAAACTATCAATTAAAATATAGAGTTTTTGTCGTCCTCATCAAACAATCAAAATAACTGTTGAAGTATAAAAAATCCGAGGCTCTCAACTATATTACGAAATGTCATGAAATGCTATTCAAGTTTCGAATTCAAAACGAATGAATGAAGTGAGTAGTGAGTAGTTGTTGAATCTTTGGGTCTTTAAGTTCGTCAGTCAAAAATAAATCTAATCTAACTAAGGCGTCAGTCATTGAGGCCTAATGTCCTGTTTAATTATCCTTATGAAAATTGCCGCTTTTAGCTTATCGGACTCGGAAGAGGAGTCACGTGAATGGGGTGTCTGCGTTGCACAAAAGACCTGAGACGAGAAGACGGTATGACAGCATTGAGCCCCTCCTGTGAAAAAAAAAACAAAATATCTCAAAATATATAATGAAGAGAACACAATTGTTTTTAGCCGCCAACTTGGTTGCAAAGCAACCCTCGAAAGTCAGAGACTTGTGTGAGTTAAGAAGACGGAGCTTTTTAAGTGTCATCCGAAGTGTCTCTTGATGTCACAACAGCAATTTGAATCTTCGCACAGTAGTGGATTTCGGTGAGAACAAAATTACATGCAAAAAGTTTATTGATTTATTTTTGAAGTTTTATTGAGAATTTTTTATGTTAAACAAAACGATTTTACCAACTAGAACCATTAGGGGTGAGCGACTCAGGCATATTTTCTTTCAAAATTGCAATAGAATTTTGTAAATTTCGAGATTTTTGGGAGGGGGCGGGACTTAATCCCCCTTGGAAAATGCACTGGTTGTCTTTAAGTCTTTTCGACCGTGGAGTTGAAATGAATATATTTTTTTGCTGCTACTGCTCACGCATCTTGCAGAAACATTATTAAAAATCATCGGCTCCAAATTCACGTAGTCAAATAAAAAAATATGGGATAATATTGAAATTACCGTTTAAAATGATAAAAAACTGGTCCGGTTTGAGGGGGCTTTTGGAGATCTGTCCATATCTTCTTTCAGAAGCTGGTATGGGCAAAATTGATATTTTTCAGATTTTTGCTATGAACTATTGAATCTTTAGAAAAACTTAATAGGAGTTTTTTTTTAGAAGCGAATGAAAAAAAAATGCTCTGGTGATAGCTGTTACCAAGGAACTTGAATTGGTATGTGGAGTTTTTTGTGGTCGAAAATCATGATTTTTTTGGCAAAATCTACGAATTCAAGATGGCGACGAGTTTTGTGATTATAGCCCGGTTCCATTGAAAATTGGTGAGTGGGGGTCGGACATCATGATGTTTTTGTCAAAATTCATGAATTCAAGATGTCGGCTCCAAGATGGCGACGTGTTTTGTTATTATGGCCCGATTCCATTCAAAATTGGTGTGTGGGGCTTTTTGGGGATAGAGATAACGAGTATTTTGTCAAAATTCATGAATTTAAGATGGCGTCTCCAATATGGCGGCGAGTTTTGTGATTATAGTCCAATTCCTATAAAAATTGGTACGTGAGGGATTTTGGAGACCAAAATCATGATTTTCTTCTCATAATCCACAAATTCAAGATGGCGGCTCCCAGATGGCGACGAGTTTTGTGATTATATCCCGATTCCATTTAAAAATTGGTATGTGGGGGTTTTTGGTGTGGGACATCGTGATGTTTTTGTCAAAGTTCATAAATTCAAGATGGCGGCACCAAGATGGCGACGAGTTTTTGTGGTTATTATCAGATTCCAATAAAAATTGGTAGTGAGGGATTTTGGGGACAGAGATCACGAATTTTTTGTCAAAATTCATAAATTCAAGATGGCGGCACCAATATGGCGACGAGTTTTGTGGTTATTATCAGTTTCCAATAAAAATTGGTACTTGGAGGTTTTTGGGGTCGGAGATCATGAAGTTTTTGTCAAAATGTATGAATTCAAGATGGCGGCTCCAAGATGGCGACGTGTTTTGTTATTATGGCCCCATTCCATTCAAAATTGATATGTGGGGGTTTTCGGGGACAGAGATCACGAATTTTTTGTCAAAATTCATAAATTCAAGATGGCGGCACCAATATGGCGACGAGTTTTGTGGTTATTATCAGATTCCATAAAAATTGGTACTTGGGGGTTTTTGGGGTCGGAGATCATGATGTTTTTGTCAAAATTTATGAATTCAAGATGGCGGCTCCAAGATGGCGACGTGTTTTGTTATTATGGCCCGATTCCATTCAAAACTGATATGTGAGGGATTTCGGGGAGAGAGATCACGAATTTTCTGCCCAAATTCATAAATTCAAGATGGCGTCTCCAATATGGCTGCGAGTTTTGTGATTATAGTCCAATTCCTTTCAAAATTGGTGTGTAGGGGTTTTTGGGGTCGGACATCATGATATTTTTGTCAAAATTCATGAATTCAAGATGGCGGCTCCAAGATGGCGACGTGTTTTGTTATTATGTCCCGATTCCACTTAAAATTTGTATATGGTTTTTTTGGGGTCGGAGATTATCAGTAAGATGACGGATTTCATGAATGAGACTAACTAGGATTGAATAAAAATGATAAAAAAAATTAAGAAAAGCTTTATACAAATGCATTAAAAAGGAAAAAATAATTTCCTTGTTGCCGGGAATATAAAATAGGTTTTCTTGAACGGCAAGATATTTGAGGTTGGAAATTACTAATTGTTAGTAAAAATTCACCAATTCAAGATGGCTATTTCAAAATGGCGACAAGTTTTTTTATATATGATTGATGAATTAGAATAAGGAGTTTTGAAAGTAGGAGAATATGAATTTGATGCCGAAATGGCGGTTGCAAGATGGCAAACAAGTTTGGTTATTTATTGTCGGATTCTATTAAAAATTGGTATATGGAGTTTTTAAATTCGGAGTGCATGAATGTTTATGCCGAAATTCAACAATTGAAGATGGCGGACAAGCTTTGTTACTTAGGGTAGGATTCAGAATTAGTATATGAAGTTTCACAAATCGGAAAATATTAATTTTTAGATCGAAATTTACAATTCAAGATGACGGACAAGATTGGTTATTTATTGTCGAATTCTATTAAAAATTGGTCTATGGAGTTTTTGAGTTTGGAGGATATTAATTTTTATGCCAAAATTCAATAATTCAAGATGGCGTTCACAAGATGGCGAACACTTCTGTTATTCATGATCGGATTCTACTCAAAATTGCTAAATGGAGTTTTTAAAATCGGAAAATATGAATTTTTATGTGGAAATCCACAATTCAAGTTGGCAGTTGCAAAATGGCGGACAAGTTGTGTTGTTTATGGAGTTTTTTTAAGTTTCATTAGTTAGGGTCGGATTCATTTAAAATTGTAGATAGAAAAATTAAAGTAAACAAAAACGTGTTTCGCTATTTTTAATTTTAAATATGAAGAGCCGGTAGAAGTAGGTAGAAGATGTCATTAGGGATAATCCAATATTGTATCCCATTATCGTATATTAAAATCCATCTGGTCATGAAGCAGATTTTAGGCGTTTTGTGTAAATTGATTATAAAATTTTCTAGGTCACCCCTCTTTCTTTCCTACATGTAACGTGTCAAAATCTCCAGCGAAAGGTGAATAGCAAAAGTTGAATTTGTTCTAGCATTGACAAATAGACTGGTTCACAAGTGCCATTTTGTTCCAAACCTGGAGGTCACTACCGAAAATTATGATTTGAGGCGCATTCAATTCGAAATGGCATCTAAAAAAATGTTTAGCTGGAAAATTGAGGCCGGCAAAAATTGCAAAAGTTATAAACAATTAATTAAAAAACAAATATATGGTTCGGTTTTTTGAAAATACTCCAAAAACTATTTGAGATATCCGAAATTTGAAAAAAGATACTTAAAGAGCAAGAAATTTCCAAGAAGAAAGTCTTACCTCACGGAACTGTGCCGGCAATATTTATAATTTTAATTTAGCGGCGAAAAAAAGGCTGAAGACGAGCGGCTCCCAAAAAAAATTTATTTTAACCGAGTAAATATTAATATTAGGAAATAAAAAATTCAGGTACTATCTAGACATATCAATTAACAATAATCCGTCGGCAAAAAAAAAATTACCTCTATTTTTCAATTAATTACACTTTTGTTAATTACAAAATTTTACTTATTGAAAGTTATTATAAAAACCCTGATAATTGTTGAACTAAAAACCTAGATTATTTTTACTTCTTGGAGCTGTTCCTCAAAGGCTTTAAAAAAGATCCCCGTTCATAAGTAGATATTTAGGTTAAAAAAACATTAAAGATTTTTTTTCATAAATATTTTTATTTATAATTCATTAAATAATTGAGTTGGGGCTTCGTTTAAAAACTCAATTTGTTTATTAATCAATGTAGAATAAAAAAGACTTGAAGTGTTCTTGTCGTATCTTCAATAGTTTATAAGTTATTTTATTAGCAATGAAGAAAAACAAAAAGGAAGCAACAAGTGCACAATTTTTTTCGAAATTATATAAAAAAATAGAAAAAAAATTTTCTTATAAAAAACGACACATGGTTGTTTTCAGTATTTTTTTAGTATTTAAAAAAAATATGGCGCAAAAATTCATTTGTTTATAAAAAATTATTTGTTTAATAAACAAATGAAAAGTAAATAAAAACATTTTTTTTTCATAATATGAGAGAACGTGATAAATAATGCTTTAAAAAAATGGTTTCTTAATATTAATATTTAACAAAAAAAAAATTGTTAAATAGCAAGTCCGTTTTTTAGCATTAAAAAAAATTATTTAACAAATGATTTTTTTTAAATCATTATTTTTATCAATGACTATAATCCCAAAAATAAATTTTGTTTAAATCTAATAATAATTCATTTATTTAAAATTTTTTAAATAATAAGAGTTAAAAATTTCAAAAAATTATTTTTATATTGCTTCAGCGATAAGAAAACAAATTAATAGAGACAATAGAAAAAAACTTTCCTTAATTGTTTTATATACGTTTTTAATTTTTTTATATCTTTGATTGTTAATAAAAAAGTAAAAAATCAAAATTTTTCGATTTTTCCAACGGAAATCTTTTTTAAAGTCTTAGAGGAACAGCTCCAAGAAGTAAAAAAAACTAGGTTTTTAGTTCAACAATTATCAGGGTTTTTATAATAACTTTCAACAAGTAAAATTTTTTAATTAACAAAGGCATAATTAATCGAAAAAAAGAGGTAAATTTTTTTGCCGACGGATTATTGTTAACTGATATGTCTAGATAGTACCTGAATTTTTTTATTCCTTAATATTAATATTTACTCGGTTAAAATAATTTTTTTTGTTCAGGTGTCAGATTCGGTCGGTGCGCACGGGAGCTAAGCCGCGCGTTTTCAGCCTTTTTTTCGCCGCTAAATTGAAATTATAAATATTGCCGGCACAGTTCCGGGAGGTAGGACTTTCTTTTAGGAAATTTCCTGCTCTTTAAGGATCTTTTTTCAAATATCTCAAATAGTTTTTGAGATATATTCAAAAAACGAACCATATATTTGTTTTCTACTTAATTGTTTATAACTTTTGCAATTTTTGCCGGCCCCAATTTTCCAGCTAAACATTTTTTTTAGATGCCATTTCGAATCGATTGCGCCCTAAATCATAATTTTTGGTAGTGACCTCCAGGTTTGGAACAAAATTGCACTTGTGAACCAGTCCAAAAACAGTTTCTATGTTCTGATATTAGTTTTTTTAAAGTTATGCCTATTTGGCCTATGTAAAAAATCATACACGATAGAAAACACCGGTGCCTATCCATCGCCTTACCTTTTTCATCCACTCGCACTCCAAACACCCTATCGCCTCCCTCCTGCTGCCGGGACTCAGCACCAACAAGCCCCCCACCAAATCCTTCGCTTCGTCCGACACCCCCCCGAAATACTCGTCCGGAAAACAAAAGTCGCCCTTCAGGATGTTGGCCGTCGTCTCTTCCACGGAATCGTCGAGGAAGGGCGACACGCCGCTCAGCAGGACGTAGAGGAAGACGCCGAAGGCCCAGCAGTCGGTGTGCTTTCCCACGGGCTTGCCGAGGACCAGTTCGGGAGAGGCGAATTCCAGGCAGGCGGGCGGCAGGATGACGTTCTTGGCGGTGCTGACCGAGTCGCCGAAGTCCACCAGTTTCAGCAGGGGGGCTGGAGCCGGCGAGAGGTCGATCATCACGTTCTCCGGCTAAATCAACGAAAATACTTTTGTTATCGACGGAGTAGTGAACACTTCTATTGTATTATACAGGGTGATTCAAAAATACTTTGACAAACTTCAGGAGGTGATTCCTCACTATATTCTGTATTCCTCACTATATTCTATTTTCGTTTTTTTTAAATAACTTTCGAAATACTGACCTTAATCAAACGAAAATTGGTATTGAGAGGTTTTTTGAGGTGTCGAATTCGACCCCGATGTTATTATTGCTCTTACTCATAGGGGGCGCCACCTACATGTCTTTTTCTTTTTGGAAGATTCATAACTTTTTTGAGCGTACTTCTAGCACATTTTTCAGTAAAAAAATCAATTCCTCTATCATATCTACGTAAAAAGCTACCCTTGTTACAAGTCGCTATAAGCAACCGTTTTCTAGATATTAGGACTTGAACATTTCAATTTGATAATCGATGCGTGTTGAAGTTATTACCATTATTTTGCATTTTTCACAAGAATGCTTAGGAAATGAATTTGACGTTTAAGTAAGTAGTTTTGGTAATTACATATTATGTGACAGTTGAACATTTTGTTGTCTTTGAAGTTTCTGTAAGTTTTAAAACACGAATTTTGAAAAAATGGATTATTTAAACAATAATGCTCATTTAGCCGATATGCATTTCGTTTATGGCCTTGCTGATGGCAATGCGCGCGAAGCAAGATGTATTTACCAGGAGCGATTTCCTAATCGAGTACTGCCTTCAGCTCCAACATTCACCAGTCTCCACCGTCGTTTGGCAGAAACAGGTAGCTTTAAGAGTGCAGCTGATATTATTGGAAGACCACAGTTTGGAGAATTGAGAGCTTCAGCAATTATTCTTGTACTTGTTTCTGGATTCTCCTCGAGAGCGTTCAAAACAGCTTCTTCCAATTCTGGGGTTCGGACAGCTCGTGGTCTTCCACTAATACCAGCTGCCCTCTTAAAGCTACCTGTTTCTGCCAAACGACGGTGGAGACTAGTAAATATTGGAGCTGAAGGCAGTACTCGATTAGGAAATCGCTCCTGGTAAATACGTCTTGCTTCGCGCGCATTGCCATCCGCAAGGCCATAAACGAAATGCATATCGGCTAAATGAGCATTATTGTTTAAATAATCCATTTTTTCAAAATTAGTGTTTTAAAACATACAGAAACTTAAACAAAACAACAAAACGGTTAACTGTTACATAATATGTAATTACCAAAACTACTTACTCAAACGTCAAATTGATTTCCTAAGCATTCTTGTGAAAAATGCAAAATAATGGTAATAACTCCAACACGCATCGATTATTATCAAATAATCGACTTGAAATGTTCAAGTCCAAATATCTAGAAAACGGTTGCTTATAGCGACTTGTATAGTCCATCCAATATCAATTTTAGAAGCTGTTTCTATAGGGAGCAAATAAAAACTCACTTCACTAACACGAGCGTATATGCGAAGAAACAGAACTGTGACTGCTGTCACCGATTCGTCTGGGCCAATCAAGTCGGGACATCAATGCTTCGGGGTGTGTCTATACGATGGTAGGTCATAAATCACGCGTTATATTTGTGTTTTAATAGCTTTGAAAGATTAAAAACCAGTGGCGTCTGTGGTCTTGGTGTGTGCCGATCGAAATACGTTTTAGGATATAATAATAACCTACATCAAACAATGAAAGAAATTATTTTTCTTTCTTAATGTATTTGTATAAATAAAAGCTTGTCTTTAATTTTTTTTCATTTTTCATTATTTATGAAGTATTTTTAAAATCTCAAAATATCTAAATAAAATTAGTTATCTCCGCCACTGCTGCTCACAGGATTTCGCCGCAAGACTTTTTTATGCTTCTGCAATTGATATTGGGAAAACTATAACAAGGGTAGCTTTTTTACGTAGATATAATGTAGGAATTGATTTTTTTACTGAAAAATGTGCTAGGAGTATGCTCAAAAATTTATGAATCTTTAAAAAAGAAAAAACGTGTAGGTGGCGCCCCCTACGAGTAAGAGCAATAATAACATCAGGTTCGAATTCGACACCTCAAAAAACCTCTCAATATCAATTTTCGTTTAATTAAGGTCAGTATTTCGAAAGTTATATAAAAAAAAACGAAAATAAAAATAAAACTTCAACACCCTGTATCTTAGAAACGAAGCGTTTCCGGACATATTTATTTGGACAATTCATATTAGAATATTGTGAGGAATCACCTCCTGAAGTTTATCAAAGTACTTTTGAATCACCCTGTATTCGGTAATCCAAATTTCATGACCATCGCACTATACTCTGAACATTTTACAAATACCCACGATGTAAACAATAATCGGAAATTGTATGTCCGATCAGCCAAAAAATCTCCAAATAAACTATGAAGGTTAGTGACAGTAGTCAAATTTATTATTGTGTTCTTTGTGGAATTGTGATAATTGATTTCATCTACACAGTTACGATAACAGCTTATAATTATATCACCTGCAGTTGTTGGAAAATCCCTGAAAACCTACGTACCTCCAAAGAAAAAATCTATAGCTTCAAAATTGTGCAGAAACAAATCAAATCATGGAGGTACTCCTGATCCTCATAAATAAAAAAAATGCAAATACATTTGTTATAAAACAAAGACAAAACTGACATGTTAGATAAGTCGGGAATTTATGAAGTTAGTTGTCAAAATTGTGACAAAATGTATCATGGTCAGACAAAACGTTAAATTTTCAAAAGGTTCCACGAAAATTTGGCCCATGCTACCTACCGAAGGGAGAATAATTCAAGTGTGGCGGACCATATAATGGAATCTGGTCAAGAAATTAATATTCATAATTTGAAAATGATCAAATGGGTCAATGACACTAGAAAATTAGACTGTCTGGAGAGTATAGTTATCCACAAAAATCATAATAAAAGTTTACTTAATGAGGATAATGGGCCATGTATTCCACATTGTTTACTTTGATCCCCATAGACTATCAAGATCCCATTAGCGACTTGAGGACCAGTAATTAGTATAAAATAACCCTTGTAGTATAAAATAACTTGTGCAATTTTTCTAAGTCACAGATACGTGTGACCCATTCAAAATGGAACCACCCCTGTAGAATAAGCATTTTTCAATCAATCTCAAAAAAACTATATTTTTTTAATCTTAAGCTTGGAAAACTGTATGTTGACACAAATTTTCATAACTTCAGTTTTATTTCCAAGGCACACTATGGTTTTTTTCTTTGTCCAAAACGGCAAAAGTTTATTAGGCAATTTTTGTTTTCAAGTTTGACTACACCACTGGATTCGTAGTCGTTATAAATAAAAACCATCAAGATTTCATAAAAAAATATTGGTTAACAACGAACTTCAATTTTGGAAACAAAGTATTTGATTATAATTTTTATTTAGATTATAGACATATTTAAAATCTGGCAACACCGTCGATACAAAGTAGAACACCAGTGAACTTGTACAGTGAAGTCAATAGCTCATTCCGTTCTACAGTTATAAGAATGGTAATGTGAGCGATTTGTGGTGGAAGCGATTTTGTAATAAAAATCTGACTAGGCCACTGGATTTGTAAATTATATTCCCTTAAAATAATTTATTTAAGTGTAGGTTATAAGTGTATTCGAAAAGAACTGAAAATTTGAAATTTATTTTCAAGTTATACATTAGTACATTCTTCCATAGCCGATAAAAACGAAATGAACAGAAACAAGTTTTAAAGTATTTATTCAACAATAAAACGTCATTAAGCAAAAACTAAAATAAACATTATATATAACAGGGTCGATAATTTTCGAAACAAAAAAAAAATAGTAGGATGAAACGTTTTGGAATAGGAAGAGAATATAACAAAAGTGAAAGGAAAAATAATTTACGGGCGATCTGAGGTCGGCAAGTGGAAGGGGGTGAGTTTTTGAGGGTTAAAATGGTTAATCTCGATTTCCGGCAAAACTCAACTCAAAAGTCCTATGGAAAAAAGTTAAATGGCACACTTTTTTCACATAACCTCAAAATTTATGTAAAGAATTGAAATAACCAAGTTTTTGGTTTTTTATTTTTATCTTTTACAAAAAAAAATCCACGAAATTTGATGAAAACTTACCTTTTCATGTCCCAAACACACTGTAATTTATTTGATTTGAAATATTTATTTTTTCACCTTATTTTGACTTAATATCGAAAAACTACCCTAATTTTCAATCGAAAATTCTCGCGTCAAAATATCAGCTTTTTTAAAAAAGTCGGTGGGCTTTTTATTCGTTGAAATCTCTACTGTCTGATGGGGAAAAAAAATACATTACTATAATAAATGTGCTCAGAAAATGCAAAGAAACGAAAGAAAATTCGAATCCGAATTTAATAAGACATCTACAATATTTTGAGAAAGTTGTAGAATCTTCTTTAAATTATATGCGTAGATGCCTATTTATTGCTATTTTAAGATAACTTATATACCTGAGTGACCTACGGAAAATTTTAGCCCATCAAAAGGTATTTCATAGAGAAGTGGGGAAGGGGTTAGGAGGGTCTGGGCCTTACTACCTGTTATTTCTTTGCATTTTCTGAGAAGATTTACCATAGTAATGTATTTTTTTTTTCACCATCAGAAAGTAAAGATTTCAACGAATAAAAAGCCCACCGACTTTTTGAAAAAAGCTGATATTTTGACGCGAGTATTTTCGATTGAAAATTGGAGTGGTTTTTCGATATTAAGTCAAAATAAGGTGAAAAAATAAATATTTCAAATCAAATAAATTACAGTGTGTTTGGAACAAAAAAAGGTAAGTTTTCACCAAATTTCGTGAAAAAAAATTTTTTTTTTGTAAAAGATAAAAATAAAAAACCAAAAAGTTGGTTATTTCAATGTTTCACATAAATTTTGAGGTTATGTGAAAAAAGTGTGGATACAAAAGTTGTAGATCTTTTTATTACCTACAACTTTTCCATTTAACTTTTTCCAAAGGATTCGCAGTTTTGCCGGAAATCGAGATTAACCGTTTTTTACCCTTAAAAACTCACCCCCTTCCACTTTCCGACCTCAGATCGCCCGTAAATAATTTTTCCTTTCATTTTTATTATATTCTCTTCCTTTTCCAATAGGTTTCATCCTACTATATTTTTTTTTCACTTTTTACCATTTTTAAAGGCTTCAGCCCTGGTCTATGACTGTAAAATTAAATATTTGAATTTTTGTGGCTTCTACCAAACCTCCATTTAGTTCAACACATTTATCGTATCTCTTCCGAATATTTTTTACACTATTTCTTATTTGTTGTTGCGCATGTGTAATTTCGGCACAAATCCAGTGGCGCAGTCGGATTTTTATTACAAAATCGCCTCAACCTCAAATCGCTCACATTACCATACTCTCAGGAGTTATAACTGTAGAACGGATTGAGCTATTTATTGACTTCGGATTTTCACTGTACAGGTTCACTGGTGATCTACTTTGTATCGGCAGTGTTGCCAGATTTTCTATTTGTCTAAAATCTAAATAAAAATTATAATCAAATACTTTTTTCCAAAATTAAAGTTGTTGTAATTTCGTTGTTGAGCAATATTTTTTTATGAAATTTTGATGGTTTTTATATATAGCGACTGCAAATCCAGTGGTGTAGTCAAATTTGAAAACAAAAATTGCCTAATAAACTTTTGCCGTTTTTGACAAAGAAAAAACCATAGAGTGCCTTATGAAAATTTGTGTCAAAATACAGTTTTTAATGCTTACTATTAAGAGATTGATTGAAAAATGCGAATTCTACAGGGGTGGTTCCCTTTTAAATGGGTCACACTGTATAAGGGTGGGAATGTTGAAAAGACGTTTGAGACTATATACCCTAAATTTGAAATGAAGGGGATCCATAAACTATCTACATTTGAAATAAAGAGACCATACGTTACTTACATCCGAAATAAAGGATCCTTGCACCGCCTAAATTTGAAATAAAGGAACCATACATTACATACATCCAAAATGAAGGAACAATACATAGCACAACATGTGAAATTAAGGATCCAGAAACTATCTAAGTGTGGATTCATGCAGCACAAAATAACAATTATCAAATAACAAATAAGAAATAACATTTAGCAATATAAGTTGAATTCTATAGTTTTCAATGACTATGTTCATGCAGACAAATAACAATTATCATTTAAGAAATAACATGTAGTAGTTGGCCAACTTTTATCTTTTTACATTATTTTAACGAAATTTTCTTCTAGTGCGCAACTAGTACGCAGATGACCGCGGATTGGTCAAACCGATGATGAAAATAACCTCACTTTTTCTAATATTTGAGGTATTGTTTTTGTTTCATATTGTTTATTGGACATTTTGAATTTTCAGTTGTTTCTCATTATCGAGGGGACATGGAATTTAGGAAAAAGTAGGATTACCTAATTTAAATGCCTCGGATCTCCGTCTTGTGCGCATGCTTACTTTTTATTTCTTAATTGTTATTTTAAGTGCATGAATGCTACATTTTAATTCTTGTTAACTGATATTTGTTATTTCTTATTTGATAATTGTTATTTTGCGCTGCATGAATCCACACTAAGTTTGAAATAAAGGATCCATACACTACCTACATTGACATAAAGGAGCCATACACTACGTAAATTGGAAATTGACGATTGATTACATTAAACTTTGGATTTTCAAAGGCAGCATCATTTTGGAATATTATAAAAAAAGTGCCGGTTCCAATCAATACTATTTCGCCCCCCTCCCCCTATGACCGCGCCCGATACGAAATAAGAACAGTTCAAGTTACCTTAACATCCAGATGCGCTATGTTATTTTTATGGAGCCACTCCAGAGCTGAAACGAGCTGACCGCTGAAAGTTCTCACGTCAAGTTCGGTATACTGTTCTTTTTCGATGATGTAATCAAATAAAGCAGGACCTTTGACTCTGTCGAAAAGAAAAACTCGATACAATCTTCACCTAATGCAGAGGGTTTTTTTTGTCAACTCTACTTACAATTCCATGACAATGGTATCAACTCCAGGCACTGGCGCATTCTCGAAGAGCGCCATCGACCTGATGATGTTCGGATGCTGCATCCCGGTCAGCAGAGAGCATTCAGACTGGGTAACGGTATGGGGTTGTTTCCGCCTTGAAACCTGTTTCAGGGCTACTTCCACGCCAGTGCCTCTGTCTCTAGCCAATCGAACGACGGAAAATCGGCCCCTGCCGATTTCGTCTAATTCGATGTACCTGAAAAGGTCATAGCACTGGAAATACCCCTCAAATACAACTGAAGTACAATTAAACAACATATAAATTGATGATAATTGGACTGTACTGAAAAAGAATACAAGAAATATTCAACTATAATACAATAATCAAATAATTAATAGAAAAAACTTTTTAAAGACAATCCTTTATTGCAATGTGCTAAAAAGTTAAAAATACCTCTAATGCAGAATGGAGAAGATATAAGTAACTTTTGTCGTATCTGTTATAGTTAATGAGATATTTCGATATTAAAAGCAAAAAAAAATTTGGTCCTTTTGTTATTTTATAAATAATTGCAAAAAAATTATATAAATAATTAAGTTAGACTAATTTAGAAAAAAAAAGTCTAGATGAATTTGTTGTATCTGCAATAGTTTATAAGTAATATTGATAATAAATAAAGAAAAGCGGTCGCGAAAGGTAAGTTTGAATATACGAGAATACTTAAATTTAAATAAAAAATCGAAAAATCATTTTTTTTCCGAAAACTGATACTAGGCTGTTTTTGTTGTATTTTTTAGAGCAAAAAAATATAAATAAAAAATTAAATTGTTTATAACAAATTGTTTATTGCATAAACAATTAAAATTTGAATTAAAATTTAAAAAAAAATGGTTCCTTAATTTTCATAATAAGTGGTAAAAAATAATAGTTAACTAACAAATGCGTTTTTGAGCAATAACATTTTTTTTTAAGAAACGATTTTTTTTTTCAAATCATAATTTTCATAAAAGATTATGTTAACAAAAAAATTTTTTTTATTATCTTATAAACAACGCATTTGTTTATAACAATTTTTTAAACAAAATCGGATAAAAAATATTAAAAATCCATTTTGAGTAGCTTATGATCATAAGAAAACGGACCAATAGCAATATTAAAAAAATAATATTTTTTTCAATGTTTAATCGAGGTTGATAATTTTTAACTCAAGTAAATTGTTAATAACAATGAAAATTAACAATTCTTTTATTTTTCCAACGGGAATCTTTTCTATAGCCTTTGTAAAATAGCTCCATGAAAGGAAAAAATTCCCAGATTTATAGTTTAACAATTATCGCACTTTCAATGTTGATGTTCGTGCTACAAAAAATTGTTAATTAATTAATGGATAACTAATTGAAAAAAGGTCCGAAGTGGGCGGATTTCATGAATTTTGACAAAAAATTCATAATCTTCGACCCCAAAAACGCCCACACACCAATTTTGAATCGATTCGGACCATAATTACAAAACTCGTCCGTCATCTTGGAGCCGCCATCTTGAATTTGTGAATTTTGTACAGAAATTCATAATTTCCGACCCCAAAAACCCCCACATTCCAATTTTGAATAAAATCGGATCATAATCACAGAGATCGTCGGCCATTTTGGAGCCGCCATCTTTTTTTTTGTATGAATTTTGACAAAACATTCATAATCTCCGACACCGAAAACCCCCACATACTAATTTTGAGTCGAATCGGACCATAAATACAAATCTCGTCCGCCATCTTAGAGCCGCCATTTTTTTTCACAAAAATTCCATAATGCGGGGACTATGAGCACCTGCCAAATTTCACGTTAATCGGGCAACTAGAAGTTGGTCAAACTTAACTTGTAAGATTTGATTACAGACAGATTAAATAAAAATTATGATTACTTTCTCGAACACGAACGGAATACAAGAAATATACTATCAAAATACAACAGAAGTACAAAACTTGATGAAAGTCAAGATCCAGTTTGATGTAACCAAAAGTGTAATTGCAATTGGAATACCACCAGAATAAAACTGGAATAACATGTGGACAACTGAAATACAAACTAAATGAATGTACAAGCAATAATGAAAATTTCGTCACACAGAATAGACGTATTCTCTCCTGACTGATTTATTGTATTTCGATTTATTGCTTGTGGATATCACGATCTAAATACAACAAAAATTACCAAAATAAAGCTTAATAATTCAGAATACAATTTGGGTACAACCAAAATATATTCTATAGTATGCTAACCAAATTGAAATAATTTAAAACTGGAATACAATCAAATTAATCGACATACCAATCAAAAGCAAATATACTATAAGGTAATTAAATATCCTGAAATGGAATAGGGTAATATCTAGTATATAGTATATAGGAATACAATTTTGAATTATATTACAGTACACTTGAATACAACTGAAATATGTTCAAAATACAAGAGAACTCCTCAAAACTTCTTCAAGTACAATAAAAAAATCCTAGAAATTGGTACAGTCAATGTAGTACAAAAAACCATCAAAATACAATTAAAATACCAGCAAACTCCAGCGGAATACAAACAAAATACTACCAGCATACAACTAAATTACCATCTGAATATAACCTAACACTACCAGAATACAACTGAAATGCCATATACAGAGTGGCCCATTTGAAAGCGGGCCACCTCTATAAAACTGTTATTTATTATCCGATTCAGAAGTTTTTTTTTCAGTAGATAGAGCATCAATAGTTCTAGTTGAATGCCATAAATTCAAAATAAAAATAAAAATTTCACGGCCTACTTCGAATTTTTTTCAAGGTCAAAAATCCAAAAAACATACTAGCGATTTTTTTTAATAAAATTTGACGACACCACTGGATTTGTGATGCTTTCAAATGGGTGTGACCAAAATTTCACGATAAAATTATTTTTTTAACAGAAATATGGCATAAGTAAAATTCATATCACTTTATCAAAATATTTCGAATAGTCGTCATATAAATTCCAATCTTGTTAAAAATATCGTTTAAAATGCTCTTTCAGGTCGTTAGCAGTCAAGTTTGTGAACAGCAGTTATTCAAAATGGCTTCAAATTATGTTTTTGATCATACCCATTTGAAAGCATCATAAATCCAGTGGCGTCGTCAAATTTTATTAAAAAAAATCGCTAGTATGTTTTTTGGATTTTTGACCTTACAAAAATTCGAAGTAGGTCGTGAAATTTTTATTTTTATTTCGAATTTATGGCATTCAACTAGATCCATTGATGCTCTATCTACTGAGAGAAAAAACTTCTCAATCGGATAATAAATAACAGTTTTATAGAGGTAGCCCGCTTTCAAATGGGTCACTCTGTATATAAAAAAGAAAAATTAGAAATCAAACCTAAGACAACAAAAAAAGTTCATACACATATACTATTAGTATTCACATTTTGTTTTTGTTTTTTCATTATGTTTTAAAACTACAATCAGAACGAATTTCTTGAGATGTTTATTGAGCTTCTTGAAATACAAAAAAGATACAACCAAATTACAACTGAGAATACCGTCAATACAAAATTCTAATAAATACAAAAAACAAACACAGCCAACGTGACATTTTGTACATTTTTTAAATACAAGAAACCTGACTGGTGACTAAGCAAAATAATTAGGTTGGGATGTTTTTTTTTAATTGCATATTTGGAATCTACGAATGCGATTTTATTATTAAAAAAAATCCTACTTTTCTCAAACAATTTTTGAGAACGCAACAGCGTTTTGAAAACGCCGATTTTCAAAACGCCTCTATGACTTTGGAGAGAGAACGTGACGTCACAATACTGTTGGCCCGTTGATCCTCTCTTCTACAGTTGCTGCCGCTAATATTGTGAAGTGTTTAATGTTCGCGTCGTTATCAATATTCATTCTGTATAATTTTCAAAATACCTACTCCAAAATAGAGTTATCGTTTGTGTTATGTGCCTGGTTGTGAGAATACAACAAGAAAAACACCGCAAAAATTATTTTTTTGTGGGCCCTCCGAAGAACAAAGGAAAAAAAGGGGTTCTGTGTTGCTTGTCTCTTCTGCACCTGAACGGTACAATCAAATTTATATCGCAGGGTTATGGAGGGCGTGCATCAGATATGACAACATTCGAGGATTGTGGTATTTTAGAAAAGCTCCCTGAAAATGCAAGTGTCATGGCTGATCGGGGTTTCAAATAGAAATTTTATTGAAAAAAAAAGTATTGACCATAATGCACTAAAAATACAATTAAATCGAAACCAAACTACTAGAAATTGAAATTTCGGGTGATTGCGCATGATAATTGGAAGTACCGACCATAATGTACTAAAAATACAATAAAATCGAAACCAATTGTGGTATTTTAGAAAAGCTTCCTGAAAATGCAAGTGTCATGGCTGATCGAGGTTTCAAATAGAAAAAAAAAGTATTGACCATAATACAATAAAAATACAATTAAATCGAAACCGAACTACTAGAAATTGAAATTTCGGGTGATTGAGCATGATAATTGGAAGTACCGACCATAATGTACTAAAAATACAATAAAATCGAAACCAATTGTGGTATTTTAGAAAAGCTCCCTGAAAATGCAAGTGTCATGGCTGATCGGGGTTTCAAATAGAAATTTTATCGAAAAAAAAAGTATTGACCCTAATGCACTAAAAATACAATTAAATCGTAACCAAACTACTAGAAATCGAAATTTCGGAAGATTGAGCATGATAATTGGAAGTACCGACCATACCATACCTTACCAAACGCTCATAGAACTTCTTTATATGAAAAAAGGGTAGAGTATAGTGGGTGTAAATTATACAATATGCTTCCAATAACTCTTAAGAATTCCCCAAATATTAATGTATTCAAATGTCAGCTGAAAAAAATGCTACTTCAAAGGACTTGTTACACCATTCAAGAATTCACTAATCAACTAACCTGAGATCTTCAGCTTTGGCCAAAAGTGGGTATAGTGCCTACTCTTAAGTGTCTCGCTTTGAATCACCGAATACTTGAGAAACTGTGTGTTGTTTATATTATATTGACTTTTTTATAGTCTGCAACTATTTATATTTATACTTCTATTACTTATGGATGTTTATCAATACTTTAGGACTGTTTGTGTTATTGTGTTGTTTATATTATTTTGACTGACTTCATAATATGGTTCATTATTATACTTTTTATATTTACCTTTGAACTTGACATTTTCTTTGTTTATTGTGCACTGTATTGAAAAAAAAAAAAATTCTCAACTGTACTTTTTAACCAAAGAAATAAATATTATTATTATTATTATTATTAATGAACTAAAAATACAATAAAGTCGAAACCAATTGTGGTATTTTAAAAAGTCCCTGAAAATGCAAGTGTCATGGCTGATCGAGGTTTCAAATAGAAATTTTATTGAAAAAAAAAGTAGTGACCATAAGACACTAAAAATACAATTAAATCGAAACCAAACTACTAGAAATTGAAATTTCGGGTGATTGCGCATGATAATTGGAAGTACCGACCATAATGTACTGAAAATACAATAAAATCGAAACCAATTGTGGTATTTTAGAAAAGCTCCCTGAAAATGCAAGTGTCATGGCTGATCGGGGTTTCAAATAGAAATTTTATTGAAAAAAAAAGTATGACCATAACACTAAAAATACAATTTAATCGAAACCAAAATACTAGAAATTGAAATTTCGGGTGATTGCGCATGATAATTGGAAGTACCGACCATGATGTACTGAAAATACAATAAAATCGAAACCAATTGTGGTATTTTAGAAAAGCTCCCTGAAAATGCAAGTGTCATGGCTGATCGGGGTTTCAAATAGAAATTTTATTGAAAAAAAAAGTATTGACCATAATGCACTAAAAATACAATTAAATCGAAACCAAACTACTAGAAATTGAAATTTCGGGTGATTGCGCATGATAATTCGAAGTACCGACCATAATGTACTGAAAATATAATAAAATCGAAACCAATTGTGGTATTTTAGAAAAGCTCCCTGAAAATGCAAGTGTCATGGCTGATCGAGGTTTCAAATAGAAATGTTATTGAAAAAAAAAGTATTTACCATAATGCACTAAAAATACAATTAAATCGAAACCAAACTACTAGAAATTGAAATTTCGGGTGATTGAGCATGATAATTCGAAGTACCGACCATAATGAACAAAAATACAATAAAATCAAACCTATTGTGGTATTTTAGAAAAGCTCCCTGAAAATGCAAGTAATAGAAATTTTATTGAAAAACAAAGTATTGACCATAATACACTAAAAATACAATTAAATCGAAACCAAATTATACTAGAAATTGAAATTTCGGGTGATTGCGCATGATAATTGGAAGTACCGACCATAATGTACTAAAAATACAATTAAATCGAAACCAATTCATTTTGTTTGTATTTTCGATAAAACTTACCTGCGTTTGAACTGTTCTTGCTGCCAACACAAATTCTCTGCCGCGGGTAAACTGACGGCAGCGCTCGGTAGACTGACATAGTTATTTTGCAAGCAGACGATTCGGAAGCTGTACGTTTCGCCAGGTATCAGATTATCGACGACGAACTGGTGCGACTTGACTGGTTGACCGTTGTTGGGAGAAATCCATTCTCCAGAGCCCAATCTACAATACTCGACGACGAACTGAGAATGGTCGTTGCTGTCCCATTCCAATAGGACGCTAGAGCTAGATATCACTTGCACCTACGTTAGATATTAAAAACATGTTTTAAACACCGTAAAGGTGAAGTGTCTATTATTCGGGTATTCACCGTTATTTGATCGTTGGTTCAACTATTGTGGTAAATGTATTTTTTTTAAATTATTTTCTCAACATCAGCAAATCGCGAATTAATTAGATATAGACTAGTCGAAAAATAGTTCCAAGTCTCCAAAAAATATGAGCAATAGCTCAATCTGAGGAAGACGTTTTTTTTTCCGACGAAAATTGCAATTGTTATTAACAAAAAACAAAACAAAAAGTTCAGTTTTTAGGGAATAACTGAAAAACTATTAGTCTAGTTAACAAGTGCTTTTGAGGTCAAAATTATTTCGCATTCTCCGAAAATTATGATTGAGGTCTCATTCGATTCGGAATGGCATGTAGATATTTTTTGAGAAAATGCTAAGGCTGCTCGCAAAAATTGCAAGTTATAAACAATTAAGTGAAAAAAAAGGGGGTTTGGTTTTTCGCCAATATCTCAAAAACTATTCGAGAAAATTCAAATTTGAAAAAAGATGCAAAAAGAGGAGGAAATTTCCTTAGAAAAAGTTTGACTCCCGGAACTGTAGGTCCAATATTTATAATTTTCCCAGAGGGTTGAAAATACGCCCGAAAACGGGTACTCCGGCTTGCGCAAGCCACGCCACCTTCGGACCTTTAATGAATAAATATTATTTAAACTTATTTAATATGAAAATTAAAAATTTAAAAAATTCAGGCGCCTGCAGGATAGATCAATGAACAATAATGTGTGGTCCAGAAATTTTTATCCGATTTTTCAATAAGTTATCCATTAGTTAATTAACAATTTTTTGTAGCACGAACATTAACATTGCAAGTGCGATAATTGTTAAACTATTAATCTGAGAATGTTTTCCTTTCGTGGAGCTATTGTCCAAACGTCTAAGAATAGATTCCCGTTGGAAAAATTGAAAAATTGTTAATTTTCGTTTTGTTATTAACAATTTACTAAGGTGAAAAATTATAAAGCTTCATTAAACATTGAAAAAAAAAATTTTTATATTATTATTATTGATCCGTTTTCTTATGATCAAAAGCTACTTAAAAATGATTTTTAATAATTTTTATCTTCTATTGTTTAAAAAATTGTTATAAACAAATGCGTTGTTTATAAGATAATTCAAAAAAAAATTTCATGACATATTCTTTGATAATAATTATTTTAAAAAATTAAAAAAAATTATTTATTGCTTAAAAACGCATTTTGAAATAATTTTTTTTTTACCACTTGTTATGAAAATTAAGGAACCATTTTTTTAAAATCATTATTCATCTTGGTTTTCGATATATAAAAAAAAAAGATTATTATTTAAATGTTCATTGTTTATTTAATAAACAATTTGTTATAAACAAATGAATTATCTCTTTGTATTTTTTTTCTTTTTCTACTTAAAAAAACAAAAACAACCATGTATTATTTCTAGAAAAAAAAATATTTATATTTTTTATTGAACTTTTAATTTTCTGTTCTCTTTTATTTCACCACTCTGACCTTGTTTTTTATGTTTAATTTTATTATAACTTCTTAACTAATGGAGATACAAGGAAAAAATTCAAGACTTATTTATTCTTTTTTAATTAAACAACAAATTAAGCCAAATTTGAAGCTCTCACTCAATTATTTATTTAATTTATACCATTTGTTTATAAAAACAATCTTTCAGAAAAAAAATTCTACTTTTATGTCTAAATATCTTATGAACTAATATTACTATGACCATAAAAAGTCAATGAAGAATCCAACGACGGGCATAATGACAATACCGCTGGTGAAGAATATTCACTGTTTGTTTCAGGGCTTGTCGAAACTTCATTAGGGGGTGAAGAAAATGAAGATAATCTTGAAACAAATCAAGGGGATGATGCTGAAGACTATTATCCACCAACTAAAAAAGGTTCTCAAAAAAAAATTCAATGTAAAATATGATTAAAAAAATACCTTATACTATTTGTAAACAATATTTTAGAAATAAACTTACTTGAATTAAATAATATTTCTAATTATTTTTTAGTTACTAAGATGCTTAGGCTAATAAATTTTTTTTTTTTTCAAACTTATTTTTATTCATAATTAAAAAAATAACCGAGCAAAACTAAAATTTATAAGCTAAAATTGTTGATAAATATACGTTAGATAAAAAGTTACATAAGTTGTATGGCCATAGTTATATTAGTTTATAAGATATTTAGACATAAAAGTAGAAAACACTTTTGGCTTAATTTGTTGTTTAATCAATAAAGAATAAATAATTCCTAAATTTTTTCCTTGTATCTCCATTAGTTACAAAGTTATAATAAAATTAAACACAAAAAACCAGGTCAGAGTGGTGAAATGAAAGAGAACAGAAAATTGAAAGTTCAATAAAAAATATAAATATTTTTTTTTCTAAAAATAATACATGGTTGTTTTTGTTTTTTCAAGTAGAAATACAAGAATACAAAGAAATAATTCATTTGTTTATAACAAATTGTTTATTAAATAAACAATGAAAATTTAAATATTTTTCTTTATATCGAAGACCAAGATAAAAAATGATTTGAAAAACAAAAAAGGTTCCTTAATTTTCATAACAAGTGAAATTGTTATTTAACAAATGCGTTTTTAAGCAATAATTTTTTTTTTTTAAGAAACGTTTTTTTTTTGAAAAATCATAGTTATCATTGAAGATTTTTTATAAAAATTTTTTTTTATTGTTAAAAAATTTTTTTTTAACTATAAATAAAAAATAACGGATCAATAATAATATTATAAAAATTTTTTTTTTAATGTTTAACGAAGATTTATAATTTTTCACCTTAGTAAATTGTTAATAACAAAACGAAAATATTTTTTTTTTCAATTTTTCCAACTGGAATCTATTTTTAGACCTTTGAACAATAGCTCCACGAAAGGAAAACATTATCAGATTAATAGCTTAACAATTATCGCACTTGCAATGTTAATGTTCGTGCTACAAAAAAATGTTAATTAACAATGGATAACTTATTGAAAAATCGCCTGAATTTTTTCAATTTTTAATTTTCATATTTAATAAGTATAAATAATATTTATTCATTAAAGGTCCGAAGGTGGCGTGGCTTGCGCAAGCCGGAGTACCCGTTTTCGGGCGTATTTTCAACCCTCTGGGAAAATTATAAATATTGATCCTACAGTTCCGAAAGTCGAAATTTCCTCCTCTTTTTGAATCTTTTTTCAAATTTGAATTATCTCGAATAGTTTTCGCGATATTGGCGAAAAACCAAACCCCACTTTTTTTTTTCACTTAATTGTTTATAACTATTGCAATTTTTGCGAGCGGCCTTAGCATTTTCTCAAAAAATATCTACATGCCATTCCGAATCGAATGACACCTCAATCATAATTTTCGGAGAATGCGAAAAAAATTTGACCTCAAAAATACTTGTTAACTAGACTATATAAGCGATAGCGAAAATTGGAAAATAGATTCTTAAAAAGGGGGGAAATAAAAAAGTCCCAACTTCCGGAACCCTTTCTCCACTATTTATAATTTCAATTTAACGCTGAAAATAGGGCTCCGAGAGTACACTACAAAAAATATTTTTTTTATAGTAGTAAATATCAATTAAAAAATTTGAATAAATAATGGTGTGTTTTCAACACTTGAAAAATCAAAGGTCCCGTTAGAAAAAAACTAAGTTAATTTCCTAAAAAACTGTATAAATGTTCAAATAATTGCTCTAAAAAAGTTTTGCTCTTTGGAGCCCTTCTTATATACAGGGTGTTATGTAATAAGTGTCCGATATTTTACAGGCCGATTCCTCAGTTATTTATAAGGTGAAAAGTTCATATAAGCATGGGCCCGCAAGGCATTAATTTATTTTTATTTTGGTTTTTCGTAAATAATTTTTAAAATAATGTCGATATTTGGAAGAAAATTGGTATTTGGGGGTTTTTTAATATGAGAAATTCAAATTTGATCTTAATTGTAGGGGGCGCCGCATACAGGTCTTTGTCTCTTTTGGGGAGTCACAACTTTGTCGTGCATGTATGTATCACATTTTCTAGAAGAAAAATCGATTCCTCTATCATTTTTACGAGACAAAGGTATGCTTTTCAAAAGTCGCCACAAGCAGCCGTTTTCAAGATATTTGGATTTAAATTAATCGATGCATCCAATCTTCTTCTCATTGATTCGCGAACTCTTTGGAAATAAAAGTATCAAGTAGGCTAGTAAGTTTATTCCAATGTTTTTTTTTGTGCTGCCATGTCAAAAATAATATCTTGACGCATAGTTAAATAGTTTTATTTATTATTATTGTGATTATTTGTCGAAAAATGGCGAACTTCACCAATGCGGTGAATATTTAACTCTTGTAGAACGATTCAAAATACTCCAGGAATTTTCCAAAGAGTGCGCGAATCAATGAGAAGAAGATTGGATGCGTGCATACTGGCAGGAGGTGGACATTTCGAACATTTATTGTGATTTTGATTTAGATTTATATCTAGTGTTCCGTTGTTTATTGTTGTTTAGAAATTAGCGTTTGAAATGTTTCTATGTTGAATTAAAAGAGAGAGATATCGTCATTTTCTTGAAGAAGATTTGCCTATTTTACTGAAAGATGTGCCGCTCAGACTACGGAATGAAATGTGGTTTATGCATGACGTTGCTCCACCACATTTTAGCATCCAAGCGCGAGAATTTTTAGATCAAACTTCCGGCAACCATTGGATAGGTCGGGGAGGGCCTCAACCATGGCCCCCTAGGTCACCAGACCTTGAAAGTTTGGATTTTTTCCTGAGGGGACATCTAAAATCCTTAATTTACCAGACACCTATACAAAATGAAGAAGAATTAAGTAATCGAATAATTAACTCTTGTAGAACGATTCAAAATACTCCTGCATCCTGGCAGGAGGTGGACATTTCGAACATTTATTGTGATTTGTATCAAGTGTTTCGTAGTTTATTGTTGTTTAAAAATTAGCGTTTGAAATGTTTCTATGTTGAATAAAAAAACACATGCACCGATTAATTTAAATCAAAATATCTCGAAAACGGCTGCTTGTAGCGACTTTTAAAATTCATACCTTTTTCACGTAAAAATGATAGAGGAATCGATTTTTCTTCTATAAAATGTGATACATACAAGCACGACAAAGTTGGGACTTCCCAAAAGAGACAAAGACCTGTAGGCGGCGCCCCCTACAATTAGGGCCAAACCAAGATCAAATTTGAATTTATCTTATTAAAAAATCCCCAAATACTAATTTTCGTCCAAATATCGACATTATTTTAAAAATTATTTACGAAAATCAAAAACAAAAATAAATTTTTAACACCCTTTATATAAAAAATGAAGGCCTTGCGGACCCATGCTTATATGAACTTTTCACCTTATAAATAACTGAGGAATCGTCCTGTAAAATATCGGACACTTATTACATAACACCCTGTATATACTCTTTTTAAAAGTAGTCTATTTTGTTTATTATGTTTTAAAATTAACAAAAAATAAAAAATAAATGTTTTATCCATATGTTTTGCTATTGCTGTTTTTGCATCAAACGAAGGCATTTAATAACATTAGAAAAAAAAATTGTAGAACATTTGTTTGTAAACAAATGTATAAGTTTAATATTTTTAAAAAAAATATTTTTGCCATTTTGTTGTCTAGAGAATATAACGATTTTTTTAAAACAATGTTTTTAAAAAAAAAATTTAATTGTTTAATATTTTTTATATTTCCATAATTAAAAATTAAATTTTTTTAAAAATTTAAAAAAAAAAAAAAAATTGTTTATTAAGTTAACAATTTGTTGTGAACAAATTCCAAATCTCATTATATTGTTTTTCTGAAACTACTAAAAATGAAGAAAAACAACCATATGCAACAAAGTGTCGAAAAAAAATGTATACCGTAATTTAAAAAAAAACTATAAAAAATGGTAAAAAAAAATTTTTTTCGACACTTTCTTGCATACCGGGTGACACAGGATATCGGGCCACCCCTGTAACTTCTGCATTCGTGAACGGATTTCTCTGGAATTTGGTACAGTTATTACAATCCAATATGACTTCCGGTTTTTCGGGAAATGCCAGTAATTTTGTTTTTTCAAATGGAACACCCTGTATATTTTTACATATTCAAGTTCAACAGGTCAAAATAAGTCCAAACCTTATGTAAAATGTAATTTTTTTGAAACAATTGAAATTAAAATTTATTTTTTATTTTACCTCGTCGAAGCTATTCACAATGAGTCGCAAATAACAGAAAAACTAATTTTTTTCTGAAAAAGTATTTTTTGTGTCACTTACTGGTTAATTAATTCAGTCACATCACATTTTGATCAAAAATTCATTTTTTTCAAATGAAACCCCTGTGGGCCACCTACCTGTCTCTCTAGAACATTCATTAAGGAAAAAAATTACATATCATTTTTGTATTTCGGTGCAGTAACAAATTGTATAAATTCAAAAATCTACAACTAGTTCATGAGTTTTCTGGCAGTTCGAACAATTTTTCAACTTAGTAAGCTGTGGAAAACAACATTTCTGAATCTTGTCAACTAATTGTGTAAGCTATACTTATAAGCACGATAATGGTGTTTTTTTTTAAATTCTTCTAGCGTTTCTCGACTGACATTGCATTGGTATTCCAATTCCCCCGTCAAGCGGTTGGATCAAAATCAACATAAACAAAACATTCATTTCTGCCTCCTTACTTACGATCATCTTCTCCATTGTTGGGTTCTTTTGGGAATCTTCTCTCCACATTTTTTAAAAAGGTTCTTTGTGGATGTCTTCTATGTGGATATCGTTCAGCGTATAACTGACAAGTGGGAACAATGTTTTCAAGACATTCTCCGTAAATTAATAACATATCAACCTGTTCACTCCTTATGAACCTATAATTTTGATTTTACATTTCTACTAAACTAATTCCCAGAAGTTAACTAATTTTCGAGAGTTGAGATGAAAGATGACAGCGAAACACAATTAGTTGACAAGATTCAGAAATGTTGTTTTCCACAGCTTACTAAGTTGAAAAATTATTCGAACTGCAATGAAACTCATGAATTAGTTGTAGATTTTTAAATGTATACAATTTGTTACTGCACCGAAATACAAAAATGAAATGTAATTTTTTTCCTCAATTAATTTTCTAGAGAGACAGGTAGGAGGCCCATAGGGGTTTTCATTTGAAAAAAATAAAAATTTTTGATCAAAATGTGATGTGACTAAATTGATTCATCAATAAATGACACAAAAAATAATTTTTCAGAAAAAAATATGTTTTTCTGTTATGTGCGACTTATTGTGAATAGCCTAGACCAAATCTCATTTATCCACGAGGTAAAATAAAAAACCATTTTAATTTCAATTGTTTCAAAAAAATTACATTTGACATAAGGTTTGGACTTGTTTTGACCTTTGAACTTGAATATGTAAAAATATACAGGGTGTTCTATTTGAAAAAATAAAGTTGCTGGCATTTGCAGAAAAACCGGAAGTCCGCCATATTGGATTGTAATGTGATCAAATCCGAAATGGTTGCTTATATAACTGTAGCAAATTCCAGAAAAATCCGTTCACGAATGCAGAAGTTACAGGGGTGGCCCGATATCCTGTGACACCCGATATAGTTGTTTTTGTAATTTTAAGTAGTTTCAGAAGAAAAATATATTGAGATTTGGAATTTGTTTATAACAAATTGTTAACTCAATAAACAATAAAAAAATTAATATTCATTCTTTATTTTTTGTTATTCTATTAAGAAATGCCAATTATGATTTTTAAAGAAAACAAAATGGAAATATAAAAAAATGATTATAAACAATAAGATATCAAACTAATAAATTTGTTTTTATAAACTTTTTTTTTTCGAATGTTACAAAATGCGCCCGATTAATGCAAAAACAGCAATAGCGAAAATTTACATTTTTTTAATTTTTAATTTTTTGTAAATTTTAATAAATTATAATAAACAAAATACTCCGTAATTTATAAAAAATAAAATAAAATGATATTTAATACTATAAAAAAATATTTTATGTAGTGTATTCTTTTTAGAGACGGCGCGGCGCGCGCATGTAGCAGTCTCGCGGAGCCCTATTTTCAGCGTTAAAGTAAAATTATAAATAATGGAGATAGACTTCCGGAAGTCGGGACTTTTTTATTGGAAATTTCCTCTTCTTTGAGAAACTATTTCGCTATCGCTAATAGCTAAAGCTAAAGAACTAAACCCCTTTTTTTGTTTTTGTTTTTTGTTAATAACAATTGAAATTTTCGTCAGCAGAATTGCATCCCGAATCGAATGATGTATCGCTCAAATTTTTTGGAGACAATTTTTCGCAGGAAACTGACTTCTCGACTAGTCCAATAATTAACTTCGAAAAATTATCAGGGGAAAAATGTGAAAAAAAGTCATACCTTGGGCTCTGGCACCGGGACTAAATTATTGGTCACGGTCACCACTGCCGAGCAAGCGGCGGTACCGTAATCGTTGGAAATCGAGAACGCGTACGTCCCCGAATCCGCCACCTTGACATTTTCCATAGTAATCATCGCCAGTCCCTCTTTCTCGTCCAGCAAAAACTTGCCGTTGCTAAGCAAGTAGTGGTCCGGTTTGATCTTTTCCCAAGTCTGCTGCGAGACCCTGGTGCAGTTCTTCACTCTGCACGACAGTACCACCTGCGAACGATACGATTCTTCGGAAATGCGAACAAACGAAAAAGGAAAATTGTTCACTCACAACAGTTTTTTTTTACTTTTGACATTTTGTTGATGTTGATGTGAGTATCACGTTGGTTTAGAACGTTATAATCCACATATGTATTTTAAAGTAAGTCATTTCTATTGTAGCAGCCTGAAGATGGCTTTATGAAAGTCGAAACGTCGACAACAGATCGATTGTGGTTTCTGTTGTTCCGACCTTGCCCCGACTAAACCTCGAGTTACTATATTAAATTAAAATGTACAATGTGTTGATAAATGATTTGCAATAGGCCTTTTCATTCAAATTTTTTGTGCGCGTGCCTTAACTTCCGCCATGTTTTTCGGGCTCTTTATACGTGTATAACCCGTGAACATGAAGGTTTCAATGTATTAAAAAAAATATTTTCAATTATTAATTTACAATCAGTTCTACAGTTTTATTTGTTTTATACAAAAAATAAAATAATAATACAATCAAATTAATAAAAATAAAATAATTAACAAAAAAAAACCTTTTTAAAGACAATTTTTTATCAAATGCGCTAAAAAGTAAAAACTCATAAGCACTCGTCTTTAAAAATGTTTTTTTAATAATTATCTTATTATCTACTTTTTTAAATAAGTACGCCTTAATCTACGCATTTTTGTTAATGCATTGTCGTCATTATGAGGTATTTTTCCTGTAAGTTCTGAGCTATCTGAGCTGCCATTTTCAATCTATGAATTTTTACAAAAAATTAATAATCTCCGACCCCAAAAACCCCGACATACCAATTTTGAATAGAAACGGTCCATTACCACAAAACTTGTCCACCATCTTGGAGCCGCCATCTTGAATTTATGAATTTTGACAATAAATTCTTAATCTCCCATCCCGAAAACCCCCACATACCAATTTTGAATAGAATCGAACCATAATCACAGAGTTCGTCGGCCATCTTGGAGCCGCCATCTTTATTTTGTGAATTTTGTCGAAAAATTCATAATCTTCGACCTCGAAACCCTCCACATTCCAATTTTGAGTCGAATCGGACCATAAACACAAATCTCGTCGGCCATCTTAGAGCCGCCATTTTTTTTCCCCTAACAAAAATTCCATAATGCATTGTCACGGGAACTATGAACACCTGCCAAATTTAACCGGGCAACTAGAAATGGGTCAAATTTAACTTGCAAGATTTGATTACAGACAGACAGACACGGGGTCAGAAGAAACTAAATAAAAGCTTTTAAATATCTAATGTTATGGAAAATGTCGCAGCGATACACCTAGTAAAACATTTTCGGAGAACGTATTATTTTATTTTCCAAAGCCACGAAATCGTCGAAAACTAATTAATCTAAAAAATTGTCCTAAGTGTGCTAAATGTGATTTGTGGGTTAAAAGATGTGGACGACTCCAACTGATTGGTCATGTTAATAATGATACAATTACGTGCTTCAACTGTTGTATGTACTAATGCAGCAACATCAATTAATTTTCATTTAACTGCACTGAAAGGTAATAATCCGTGTTGTCCGGCTATATTTAGTAAAAGTGCCCGAAATTTTCATATTACCCGATTTTTTAACATGGCGGATGACCTTGCGCGTAACGAGTCGTGAAAAGACCTATACGTATGCAAAACGCATTATACAGGGTGGCCCTTCAGTGTGAGGGTACCCCTTGTATATTCTCGAATATTTTCAAGTTGAGCAACAAAGTAAGCCGTATAACTATTATACAGGGTGAGTCAACAGGATTCCCGTGGTTCATTGCTCCTTAATGTATCACTAATTCGATTTCTTATATTTTTTTGTCAAAAGGACCATCCAAGACCACCTTGCAAAATAATTTTCATTCATACAGGGTGCAGCATTGATGCGTGGCTAACCAAAGTTGTTCTTTTTCAAATGAAACACCCGAGATATTTTCTATATTCCGATCGGCTGTTCCATTGGCTGCTCAACGATTTTTTCAATTTTGAATTCCATTGCGTCGTTGCAGAGTTATTAAAAAAAAAAACTATTTTGTAGACTTCTTTTCGAAAAATTACCTATTTCACATTTCGAAATTGGGGAATCGTTGGACGATATGATGATGTTAATTGAGAATACCAATAATTTGGAATAAATTGTACAGGATGTTCGATACAACAACACAAACTTAGCCATTTTCAAACATCGGTATTTTGATTTTTTCAAATGGAACACCCTGTATATTTTCATTTTAATCAACTCCTTTTTAATAACTCTACACTTTTCATTCTCCATGTCATGTACCTGAAATAACTCGTTTCCGAGATATTCTACATCCAAAACATGGATATTTTTCCACAGAAAATATTGACAATGTTTGCCTTTGGTATCATATTTGGAATTAAACTTTGTATTAAAATCATATTTATTCGAATCTAACAGAAAATAACAATAATTAATGCAGCAAATAATCAATGTGCCTGCCATTTTCACCAATACACACTCTCAATCTGTTTCGGAAATTAGTATCCACATGTGCCAGCATGTCCTCTGAAATTTCCCTGAATGTAGTACAATTCTTGCTTTCATATTTTCAGGAGTTGTAGCGGAGTTTGATAGACAACTAATTTAATGTATCCCCATAGAAAAAAATCAATTTTTGTAAGGTCCGGTGACCTTGGAGGCCACTGAACTGGCCCTTCTCTACCTATCCATTTTTCACGGAATTCATTATCAATGTATTCCCGCACATCAGTGTGGTCATGTGCAGGCGCGCCATCTTGTTGTAGCCACATTATCTGCCTTATTGCCAATGGAATATCATCAAATAAATTTGATAACTGACTTCGCAGAAATCTTAGATATTTTCTTCCATTGAGATGACCGTTGAAAAAAAAGGGCTCAATTACACGCCGTCCAATGATACCTCCCCAAACATTCAGCGACCAATGTTGTTGGTGATTGACATATCTAACAAAATGAGGATTTTCAGTTGCATAATAAATAGTGCATATTATGCCGATTCACATGGCCTTTGTTGTGAAACTTGGCTTCGTCCGAAAATAGAACACTAAAAAAACTCAGGTTGTTAGTTGATTTTATCTACACCCCATTGGCAGAACCGCATTCGCTTTGGAAAATCTCTTTCAGTCAGCTCCTGCATTAACTGCATATGATATGGATGGTAATTGCATTTTCTCACCATCCGATAAACACTACTTTGAGATATTCCCAACTCCCTACTCAAAATACGTGTACTCACAAGGGGATTCTCGGTAATATGCAATGCGATATCATCAAGAGTATTTTCATCATTCGTTACAGGACAAGCACTTTCAAACTTTTGGTAAAATACTTTTCCGGTTTCCTCAAATCTTGTTTTGAGGTCTCGAAATGCTCGATGGTCTGGATGTCTTCTCTCAGGAAACTTTTGTTAGTATAATCTAGATGCCAGTAAGCAATTGCCATCACTTTTCCCCAAAGCTTACACCATTTTAACCATGTCCTCTAAACGATAATTCATAATGCCACAATAATTTTTAACACAACTGGATTGTAGTTTGACAGTTACCTCTATTTACAAATTCCGATAGTCATTTTTTCAGTGGTAGTCATAGATAACTAAACTAGAAAAAATAGTTACATTTGAAAATTTCATTTGCTATGCTAGTTATTCATAAGTTGCCAAGAATGCTTTTGAAGATGGAAAAAAAGAATTGGAACATCATTCAGTATCAGTACCAGAATATCTCGGAAACAGGTTGTTTAAGGTACATGACGTCGGGGATGAAAAGTGTAGTCATTAAAAAGGGGTTGATTTAAATGAAAATATACAAGGTGTTCCATTTGAAAAAATCCTCGAACAATGAACATCCTGTACAATTTATTATAAATTCTTGGTATTCTCAATGAACATCATCATATCGACCAACGACTCCCCAATTATCTTTACTAAATATTTCGAAATGTGAAATAGGTAATTTTTCGAAAAGAAGTCTACAAAATAGATTTCTTTTGAATAACTCGGCGACGCCGCAACGGAATTCAAAATTGAAAAAATCATTGAGCAGCCAATGAAACACCTGATCGGAACATATGAAATTATACCGGGTGTTTCATTTGAAAAAGAACAACTTTGGTTATCCACGCATCAATGATGCTTCCTGTATGAATGAAAATTACTTTGACAAAAAAAATATAAGAAATCGAATTAGTGATACATTAAGGAGCAATGAACCACGGGAATCGTGTATAAACCCTGTATAAAACTTTATTCCCATTTATTGTGGTGAGAAATATATTGTACTTCTTCACAATGATGATTTTTGGGTAGAACTTTCTAAAAATCTCATACATCTTTCACTCATTTATCTAAAAACCCACCTTAGAGCCACTCGGTGCCGTCACATCCTTGAGCTTGTCTCGAAACTCAGGTGCCAACTGTTGGATCGTCTCGGTACTATGGTGCGCATGCGCGTTTTTTTGGTTGGCGTTGTCGTCTACGGATTTCTTGGGCTTCAGGAACCGAAAGGAGCCCGGTTTTCGGACTAGGTTCGATAGGACGTGGACTGGAAGCCAGATGTCTTCGGGATTCGAGTTGCTAGGTTTGACGAGATAGCCTTGGGCCGGGTCGTAGGTCAGTATTGTTACCGTATCGCCAGAGTGCAGGTTCTGCCATTTGGTGTTCAATCGGGCCTGAGTGCCAGGCGGCATTATATTTGGGTCTTGCTGTAATGGTTATACGATATTTTTTTAGACCTTTGGATTTTTTTCGTGAGGAAAATTGCATTCTCTCTCGGCGCCAGACAATGTCTACCTTTTAGCAAAAGTAAGTTTTACAATGATTTTATATTTAACCTTCTCACTGCAGATAACTTTTTATGAAACTTCGTCCCCAATGGGAGCTGAAGCTGATCAACACAGTTTCCGCAGTTAGGTGAAGGAATAATCTCACGTACTCAAAAGGTTCCCGCCATAGACAAATTAAAAATAAAGAGACTGTTTGAAACATTGGCGATCTTGACCACCAAGTTTTTGGTACGGCAAGTCGCGCATGGAGGCGCTTCCCGCAATTGACAGACGACTGATGACACGATAATTTTCCAATTTCGACATTTGTCAGAAAATAGAAGTTTATTGTTTACAAAGGTATTTTTTATTATAAGAAACCACGCCATAAGCCATATCAGAATAATTATTCTACTGTTATTGTCATCGAAAAATTAATGATAGAAATTATACTATCGACTTAGGAATTAGGAACCCAACGTCGAAAATAGAATGTTTTGTTATTCGAGTTGACGCTGACATTTCTGGAAATATTCTTTTACAAGGTAAAATATAAGCTGCTTTTCACAAACTGATACTTATTTCCATCCATCAGTTTCCATTTCTTATCACCATTTGAGGAAGTACTAAAATTATCATCAAACTGGAGTATTTGTTATACCTACTCGTTTTCCTTTGTGCTAATAAATGAACAAAATTATTGGAGGTTTGTTGTGAATGTAATTTGTTTTTATTTTGGTTGATTTGATGATAAGACAGAAGAATATTTTTAATTTTGTTGTTTTTCAGAGTTTTATTATTGTTTTGTCTGTAGTGGTACCTTGTCCTAGATACAATAAAATGTGTTTTTTATAGTGTTCAACTTATTATTCTTGTTTTATAAGAACTTTAATTTTGTTCTTGATTTCATGGAACAAATATTTATTTTGAAACTTTATTTTAACCACGAACGAACTAACAGATTCTACGAATCGATTACTGTATATATCTTATTAGTGATCGATTTGCCATTCCTGTATTTCATATGATACCATTCATATGAAATACAGGAATGGCAAATCGATCACTTATGAAATATATACCATATCAACCATACAAAAGTAACACATTAAAAAAACCCGCCCCATCTCAATTGGTAACTGAAGATAAATCTGTTTTACCAACTCTACTAACTTAGTTCGGCCAGTTGCGAGATATGTCGCCACTGTCTAAACGTGGTGCCAACTTTTACTGCAGGTTTGACAACTCTCTTTATTTTTAGTTTCTCTATGGTTCTCGCAGTGAAACGATATATTTATCCAGAGCTGTACTTACAATTATCTAGGGGCGACTATAATATTGACTGGCTGCTATATTCGCTAAGTGGAAAATTACTAACTATACTCAATTTAGAAATAAGGAAAGAGTAAATTCCTCGAAATTTTTTGGGATCCAAACAACCTTTTGTCTTGTCAATTAGGTTACGATCAGTAGAAATTTCTTACAATTAACTTTCTCAACTTCCAAGTGAAATATACACTCAAAAATATATAACAAATTTATTTCAATTTCATAACGAATATAAGTATGATAAAAATAAGCCAAATACACTACAAATAGAGAAGAAGAATAAGAAATTTGGGGAAGAAAAAGACTATCGAGTCATTCATTATCAAAAAGGAAATAACTCACTGGTTAGACTGTCACCTGTCAAGCAGTAGGTCACAGGAACAAGGTCAAGGTAATTTTTTTTTATTTTAAGCACAACGCTGGATTGATTTGCGTAATTATTTTTTGGAATGTTTGTAATACTCTGAATGAGGTTTTTAGGGAAAAAAAAAATTTTTTAGAGAAGTTATTGGATATTTCTTTGTTCTGGAAAAGTTTTCAGTATTTACAGGGTGTTTCAAAATTCAGTATCAAGATTTCAGAGGCGTATTTTTTCAGGACAAAATAAGACTTTTTCCATAAACATGTGTCCGCAAACGCTTCGTTACCGATCTACAGAGCGTTAAAGTTTCAAGATTTTTCTATTTTTTTTATAGCTCTTTCAGTTTTTGCGATATTAAGATCAAATTTGAAACATAGGTTAGGTTTTAGGGTTTACCAGATGCCGAGTAATTGTGAGAATCTACAGGGAGATATTTTTTCAGGGGTCAAGCCCTTTTTCGGCCCATAAACTTTTTTGTAGTGCGCCGCTGGTGGATTCTAAAATATAAAATGAATTATTTGTTTTGTTTATAAATTTTTTTTGTCTCTTGTAATTTTTACGCATTGCGACCGTTATCGAGAAAAAAAGTAAAATAATTTTTTGTAATTCGCTAGAGTTAATTAAATTTTTCAACGAAACAATGAAAAAGAGAATTAGTGGGCTTTGACTGCTATTTTCATTTTGATGTTTAGGTTTGTTTTGAAGCATGTGACATTATTTGAAAGTTGGTGGATGTCTCATCGTGTATTTGTTCAACATTGAAATGGAAAATGAACCATATTCATTTGAACATCTGGCTGACATCCATTTTGTTTATGGTCTGGCTAATGGTAACGGACATGGAGCTCAAAGGTTGTACACGCCAAGATTTCCTAATCGCCGGCTTCCCAACTGTTGAACTTTTATAAATTCCCATCAGCACCTTCGGGAATAGGGCAGATTTCAGACTCCAAAGCACGATGCTGGCAGACCGAGATAAGCACGCAACCCAGTAAGAGATGAAGATATTTTAAATATTATCGACGAAAATCCTGGTATGAGTACTCGACAAATAGCATGGGATTTGGATGTTTCCCATTCAACTGTCTGGAGGGTTTTACACGAAAACATGCTATACCCATTGTAATTGCCACAATCAATCAAGTATATTAATGTATCCATGTGTAATACCCTTAACTCAAGAATGCGACCCTAAAAAGGGAACGACTGTTTTATTTCGTCCACAATTAAATTAGGCTTCATGAGTTTGACAAAGAATGTAACATCTCGTAAAATATCAAGTCACTATCACTTGCACCTGCACACCAAACCAAATTTTATAGTACGTCTCGACAGATGAAGCATTCTAAGCGGGAGACTTCACAAATAGAAATCCTCCATTCTCATTGAAACGTACTGCTTGCCGCCGTTACAAAGAAATGAATAACTCCAAAGATCATAAATTCTTGAATCACTACTGACACTGGCCATCCATGGTCACCATCGGCTTTCTTGAAACGTTAACAGCCGCGTGATAGCGGAAAGAATGAAAGGAACTCAAGGGGTTACGTAAACTATAAAAAGTAATGACCTATTAGTGAAACATATCATGGCGGCTTTTCAAATCAAAGGAGAGACGGGGGTAGACTATATTGTAACGAACCTAGGCCGGACCTGTCGCCTCACGCGTTGCCATCGACAACGATGAGATCATCCCCGGAGATATTCGAGAACCATCCAGTCGCTCTGCCGCGGAAAACAACGGTCAATATTGGAAACAATTGGAACATGCCGGTCGCCAACTGCCAGAATTCGAAACATCGAGAATGCTGTATCGGAGATAAATAGGCAACCCTCAAGTGGAGTCAAACAGTCTGAACGAGCCCATACGATCGAGCTATACAGTGGCGTAGTAATATAAATTAAGTTGTAGATTAAGTGTGAAATAAATTAGTAAAACCAAGTTAAGTTTATTTACGTTACAATATAAAGGAAGTTGAACATGATCAAGGGACTACTCTTCTCTTATTGATTCAGTGTTCAGCAAGTACAGAGAGACGTTCGGTTTTAGTCTTCATAGTTATGAAGCGAATTAAAGTAAAGTCTAATTTCATCTAGAGAAGATGCATTCCCATCTTCTGATGCGAAGTAAATGTAGACTTCGTATTTTAAACTTAAAGTAGCCAATTCGTCAAAAGTATGCAGAAAAATAGTGGAAGTGTAACTCTCAGAAATAATCTCAGTAATAACTAAATGAATGGAATTAATATTTGTCAAAGGAGCTAAATAATCATATTACGACCAGTGAACGCGTAATAAAACTCGGTAATAACAAAGAATAATAAAGTAAAATTTAAAACGTGGTGTGTTCTTCAGTTGAGGGTAAGAAAAAAAATTGTTTATTTGGCAAGGTTCATCTGTATAGTGTAATAAGGAACTATTCCCTTATTGATTTCATAGTAGAGTCAACTATTGATTCGACAAAAGTGGAATATTAGTAATCGCCAAAATAACTGAAGAACAGTTATTTTGTTTGGCATTCCATATCGGTTTCTCATTCGAGATATTGAAATTCATTTTGACTTCCTATACATTTTCTCCGTAAATTATACCAGGTGTATCAATTGTTGTTTTCATATTTTAGAAAATTCATAAATATATATATTATTATTAAGTCCTAAGTGTATTATTGTTTCTGAACTATCTGAGATTGGTAACTGTACTGTCAAATTAAGTCCCACGCTTCATTACATATTGAGTCAGATAGCTTCTCCAGCCGCTCTGGGAGGTTGTCCAGTTATTGGTCAATAGACTAATAACGCCCAGTATGGTTAAGGCTTAGCTTTAACAAAAATACGAGCCCTCGTGAGATTGGTGTTGCCACACTTGATCAGACAATCTCGACACCAGGAACAATTCAGCGTAAACACATGGGCAGGAATAGTAGGAGATACTTTAATTGGTCCTTTTATTTTTCCGCGAATTTCAAATGGTGCCACATATTTAAACTTCCTACAGAATTGCCTGCATTAGTGGAGGACGTGCCTTTAGAAGTTCGTCAACAAATGTGGTTTATGCACGATGCCCCCCCCCCTTATTTTCGAGTCATCGTCCGCGATTATTTAGATAAGTGTTTCCCAATCGGTGGATTGGCAGAGCAGGTCCAATTGCTTGGCCCCCACGGTCCCCAGATTGCAACCCGCTGGACTTCTTTTTATGGGGACATGTAAAGGGCCTAGTTTATGGTGCAGAACCAGTGCCTTCCATCGAAGTTCTTACTGAACGAATTATGGATGACTTCCACACCGTAAGAAACACTCCCGGAATTTTAGGACATGTACGGCAGTCTATGAGAAGAAGAGTGGAAGGTTGTATCGCAGAAGGAGGAGAGCATTTCCAGCACCTTTTATAAAAAGTCAAGGTTTGTTGGTTAGGTTTCTTATTTTTTAGGTAATGTTATTTGTTCTTTGGATTGTTGGACTGTATTTTTATAGGTACTGATTCACACTTTTCTGTATAGGATTTGGGTTATACAAATACGTCACATGGAAATAATATTGTAATGGATAACCCCGTCAATAAACAACCAAAATAAACAATAATAAGATACGTGTGAAGTCTTTCGAGTCTCTCGCTGTTCACGTTTTTTCAACCCGTTCATCCTAGTCCCTCCCGACAGTTCTCGAGCTCACACTTCGGGAATGTTCGTGTTGAAGGATGAGGGCGCTGCTGGCCAACACATACACTTGGAGTCCAGTGGCGTAGTTAAACAGTACCTAACAGGTAACGTTCAAGGAGACTTATAATTTAGATCATAAACCAAATAAGTAGAGTTTTTTGTTTTCAAATGTGATAATAAGTTCCCGCCTTTTGTTAAAAAATTTAATTAAATGTAGCGAATTACAAAAAATGATTTTATTTTTTTCTCGATAACGGTCGCAGATGCGTAAAAATTACAAGAGACAAAAAAATGTATAAACTAAACAAAGAATTCATTGCATATGTTAGAATCCACCAGCGGCGTACCACAAAAAAGTTTATGGGGCGAAAAATGGCCTGGACCTTTGAAAAAATATCTGCCAGTTTCTTACCTCGGCATACTGGATGATGTAAACCCTAAAACATAACCTAGGTTCCAAATTTGATCTTAATATCGCAAAAACTGAAAGAGCCATGAAGAAAAAAATTTAATAATCTTGAAACTTTAACGCTCTGGTGATTGGTAACAAATCGTTCGCAGACACATGTTTATGGAAAACAAATATCTTATTTTGACCTGAAAAATACGTCCCTAAATTTCGATACTGAATTTTGAAACACCCTGTATATCAGTTGAGCTGTAACAATTGTAAAACAAGTTCCAACTTACCACGCCCTGGTTAGCCTCAGACCATCTCCTACCGGTATCGACCTGATTACTTTCTTTGATGGCTTCCAAGACCACGGTGTCGCTCTTATGTTTGTTGTACAAGGTGTTTTTGAAGCCCTCGAAAAATTTCCGCCTCGACCTGGGGTTGTTATTTTTCGCGTCCAGGTCTTTATCCGACGGAATACCTAAGGTATTCGCCTTGTGTACGTGATGGGCCTTTCTCTTGGACTTGCTGCTGGGCTTGGAAGGGGAATCACCGGGCAGAGCTCGTCTCAGGGGCACCATGTCCAAGGAGAGGTCGGATAGGGAGCTAGTGGTTAGAAGAGTAACGAAAAATAAAATAATAGGGGGAAGTTGAAATAAACAATAGAGGTTAGGAAGCTAAGGTAGTGAAAGCTTGGAGTACCAGGCAATTTGAAGCTTGTTTGCAGCGGCTCCTAGGCAATGTTCGAGCAATCTCTTGAAGAAGTTTATTTACTTTTTTTCAGTTGTCTTCTTATTTTAAATGACCAATGTTAGAGTATATGTGGAATTTTTCAGCTGATTCGATGTAGAATTTAATTTTTAATTATTTTTTGAAGTCTGGGGTGTATAAAACTTGATATTCACTCGAATTTTTATATAGGCCAAACAGGCAGAACATTCATGTGACGAATATCTGAACATAGAAACTATGTTATCAATGGTAAAACAAATTGAACTTCTGCTTCTTATCTTTTGACTGAAAACTTGAAAAGTTTAGAAATCAATAAACCAAAAATGTCTGTCGGATCAGCTAGTTTTGATATATTTTTTGTTGTGAATTACCTAGGCAAATTTAGATAGTCTATGGATCCTTTATTTCACGTATGGATCCTTCGTTTCAAATTCAGGTAGTTTATGGATCCTTTATTTCAAATGTGGATAGTGTATTGATCCTTCGTTTTTAATTTAAGTAAAGGATCATATTCCAAATGTGAGTAGTGTACCTTTTTTTAAATGTATGTAGTATCCTTAATTTCAAATTAAGGGGGCCTTTTTTTAAAGTATAAATCCTTCAGGTAGGGTATGGGTCCTTTATGTCAAATCTATAAGTGTATGGAACCTTTATTTCTTATTCAGGTAGTGAATATATAGGTGCTTCATTTCGTATGTGGGTAGTATATGGGTCCTTTATTAAAAATTTGCATACACTAACTACATTCAAAATAAAGGACCCATACACTACTTGAATTCAAAATAAAGAACCCAACACCACCTAATTTCAAAATAAAGGACCCATACACTACCTGAATTCAAAATAAAGAAGCCACACACTAGCTGAGTTCAAAATACAGGATCCACACACAACCCACATTTGAAATTAAGTACCCATACACTACCCACTTTTGCAATAAAGGACCCATACACTACTAACTTTCGTAATAAAGGCATGTACTTTTCGTACATGAACAAAATTATTATACACCCAATCTAGAATCTAGACACAATTAAAAATACTGAAAAAGACATGAAAATGTTATCAGAAAACTAAAAATGAATAAACCAAGTTTTGATTTACATTATCATTTTGAATCAATTAAAAAAAGGGCCGCTTCAAATCAATAAACTATTTTCAGACACCTGGGGGGGAGCATGTCCCCCTATGAGCGCGCCTGCCCAAAAATGGGTTGAAAAAATTGAATTTCATTTTTTTGACTCCTATGATATTTTTTAAACTTATCTTCTTATCCTTGTGTAACAATCTCTACAGTGAAATATTTGACAATAAATAATAAAAATCTCGAAGAAAAAAAAAAAAAACAAAACGTGGCATGGAATTCAATATAAGTTTGTCCTAAATCGTGGATACCTTCACACCTTGATAATAGTATTTATGGTAATTTAAAATTCACTTACCTTTCGACGAACTGTTTTCATTCACATAATTGGACATTATTCTCAAGATAAGATTCTTTTAATTCAAGTAAATGTATAATGTATTCCACATTCTACCATAACACAAAAAAATATGTTAATTTGTTACTCAAGTACACAGAGCAAAGCAAATATTAGGAAAAGAGGAAGCTCGTAAATACCTATGCAAATCTTGATCATATCAAGAACTGTCACTGAAACTATTTATTATTTTCATTTTATTTTTTTGACCCGTCATAAATAACAAAATGCTCCCTCTACAAATCACGAAAAAAAAAAGATGAACCAACCACCAAATGTTTCAATGACAAGATAATGCATAATTGTTAGTAAATATTAATTATTGTAAGAAAACAGTAGTGACTCCGAGTTAACAAGCAAAAATGAAACAAATTGTAAAATAAATGATGAAAAACACATAAAAACGAAATGGTGTGTGATTCGAAACGTGTATGCCAGACCGTTCAAATTGATATAAAAGGCAAAAAAAGTTGTAAGCTGGAAAGTTTTGAATTTTTGACAATTGTATGTATAAAGAAGCATGTGAGATATTTATTCCACAAGAGTTCTGACTTTCAATGAACCATGAAATTTTTTCCCGAGCTGAAGCACGGAATTTGAACCAGAACTCTTTGAACAAACAACATTTTTTAACATTCCCTAGCGATTTCAATAGTTCTCGATATTTGTAGAAAGATCCTACTTATAAAAAAATCCGAAAAATAAATAGCAAAAGCAGCACGTTAAGAGCGTTCTCAGCCAATGATCAAAAATCTTTTTTCCAGACAAAAAACTGCCACAAGAAGCCGAACTCAAACTTTAAAAAAACTAAAATGAATTGAAAAACAGCCGGTTAATTTTTCATATTTTATTCTTTCGAAAATTTGTATCTCATCGCTTATCATGAATATAATATTTACATACAGCCTATGTACATTTATAACTTATACAATACAATCAATAATACATAATTTTAACACATATCTCACTTGTTGATTTTTAGAAAAGAGTATTACAAGGTTCTGATATAACCTACCAAATGATTACTATCAACACCACTGATCTGAGATATTATTTATTCAATACTTCAATTAATTTTTCATCTATATTCGAAAATAGAATCGCGAAGTATATGATTTATCAGGGGTTAGAACGAGAGGTACTTCAGCCAGTGGACCAGCATAAAATATAACAGATATACGAGTATTAAACTAGTCCACTGTAGAATGTTTTCCCTTCCTACTGCGCCTCGAGCTATAGCACAATTTACGTTGCAGCTCTCAGTCCAAGTCGCAAGTTTACGAACCTATCCAACGAAAATGCAAACGCATGTTAAATGCCCATAAGGAATTTTCATTTTTCGGTGTATTCGTGATTGAATTATAAATAAGGGTGGATATACTAATATTTTGTTGAAGTAACGCCAAATTTAGGAATTCCCATCATATTTTGTAGAGAGGTAGGGATTATAACATATTTATGACTGATTTAAGAGTTGAGGTTATGTCGTTGTTTTGTTTTGATTGTTATTCTGTATGTTTTGCTTAAATATTTAGTTGGGGTTGGAGACTCTAAGTCTGTCTCCACAGAAATTAATATTTATTGAAGTTCAACGATCTAGATACATTGATCTTCTTATAGATTTCCCAATATCAATTGCAGAAGCATAAAAAAGTCTTGCGGTGAAATCCTGTGAGCAGCAGTGGCGGAGATAACTAATTTTATTTAGATATTTTAAGATAGTAAAAATACTTCATAAATAATGAAAAATGAAAAAAAATTAAAGACAAGCTTTTATTCATACAAATACATTAAGAAAGAAAAATAATTTCTTTCATTGTTTGATGTAGGTTATTATTATATCCTAAAACGTATTTCGATCGGCACACACCAAGACCATAGACGCTACTGGTTTTTAATCTTTCAGAGCTATTATAACACAAATATAACGCGTGATTTATGACCTCCCATCGTAGAGACACACCTGCCAGCATTGATGTCCGACTTGATTGGCCCAGACGAATCGGTTGTACAACAGACAGCCGTCACTCGAGTCCACGTTGACTATCGGCTCTTTTGATCTACCGTTTGCCGACGGAAAATGTTTACGAGTAGTACAGATTATTTTTCGTTCCGTTTCTTCGCGTACACGCTCGTGTTAGCGAAGTGAGTTTTCATTTGCTCCCTATAGAAACAGCTTCTGCAATTGATATTGGATGGACTATACATAATGTAACGAAGTTACTATTTTACCGTTTTTGTAAGCAACCAAGAGCTCTAAAAATATCTAAAAACCAGCTCCGTTATTTGAAGTCATAGAAATATGATTCATTTTGGGTTAGATTCTGCGAATTCAAATTAACCGGATCGTAATATTTGTACCGCGCCTATGACGCGCAGCCGTTTATATAAAACATACGCGACTTCTGTCTCCGTGACGCATCGATTCGAGAGAGCATTTTCACATAGCCAGTCCGCGCTGTTTACAATCGTTGCCAGGAACATTTAGTTTCTCGACGGCCGAATAAGGAAGCAGAACGTCGGTTCAGAGCGCCCACTGCCATTGACGTCATCCCGTCTACGCCACAGAAGAGACACCGAAACAGCCAATTTGCCAAACACGCGATCAATAAAATTTAGTCGTGAGCCAGCAGTGAACCAGGAAGTTGTGTGGAAGCAGAGAAGCCGAGCTATCAAGGATATAGATAGGTATAGAAAGTCCCATTTAGAGTTATCTAGTGTAAAGCCGGTATACAGCCTATCGACGGAGTGTCGTTCTAAGGACGAGCTCCATTCCCAATCTGTCAGGTGAGTGTCGTTCCAAGGACGAGTTCCACTAACAGTTGTGTAGGAAAGAGATAGGTGTAGGAGAAATCGGTGATAGCTCTCGAGTTAGCCGTCAAATGCCCAACCAGTCAGTTGAGTGCCGTTTTAAGGACGAGCTCCACTAACAGTCACGCAGGATAGGACTAGGGGTAAAGAGTAATACCGCTATAAAAGAAGCCTGCTTGTAACCCACCAGATACAACACCCCCGGGACTGCATCGAATTGCCTAAACAGCTCGAACCTGTGGGCGTCCGTAAGCTTATATTTGGTAGCCGCTTCCGTCCTTGCTTTTTTTCCTTCTTTATTTAACGTCGGCCTATTTTTGCTACCAAGGCTAAACACCGACTCCGGTGAGCACACTGCTACCAATCGGAAATTTTGCCAAATCCTCTGTTGTTTCAGAGGTAGGGTTCTTTAACAAGCTCAACATATATGAACGCGGGACCGCTATCTTAACGTCCCCTCCGAAGGACGGTATATCTATCGTCTTATCTCGTGCTCATTGAATAGACGCCTGCAGCTGCAAATATGCTATTACGCTACAGTTGTTGGGACATTTAACGTGGAGCTTCCTTGTCCGGTGGTCACCCATTCAAGTACTAACCACGCTCGACTATGCTTGGCTTTAGATATCGATAAGACTCTCGTTAACCTTACCAGCCCTCGGTGCCCATCCCGTCCTTGCTTGCTTAGTTACCGCTTTTGCATTCCGTTTTGAGCGTGTGAGCTACTGAATAAACCACTCCCCTTCGCATGTGCTTTTGGTTGCCAGAATAATTAGAGTACAAAGCTTGAGTTTATTTTCTATAAAAATTGTGATAACTGCTTTGAATTGAGTGTTTCTTTTTTATTTACTTGATTAATTGCATTGAATGAGCACCATCTGGTGCGCAGCTAACCCCCAGGTATTCAGCCCAGTCAAGGGCAAGTAAAGTCTGCCCCGTAACATTTGTCAATACTATAGTGACCCCCTGGAGTCTAAAGAATAAAGCTGCCCGGAGCAAAGTGGCTTTCCACTATACCAGAAGTTGGCGCCCGAGGCAATTCCGAATTTATTAGAAAAGCGCCAAAACTTGCTTGCAGAGGGAAAAGACCCTTACAATATGCATTTCGAGGGTTGCAACCCCCATCTTCAGTGTGCTGTAATTGGTGACACTCTCTTTCGAGGGTTGCAACCCCCATCTTCAGTGTGCTGTAATTGGTGACACTCTCTGTATAAAACTCGACTAGTATAATGAAAATGTAGAACTCACCTAAGGAAATTTTTGGGGAAGTCCTACATTTTCATTGTATTAGTCGAGTTTTATACAGAGAAAGCCACACAGCACACTGAAGATGAGGGTTGCAACCCTCGAAATGCATATGTAAGAAGATAAATGTACCTAGAACCTTAAACTTCAATAAATATTAATTTCAATAGTTTTTCCCCAACCCCAACATTTTGGACTCCACTATGAGATGATAGACTATTTTTATTTTCAGAATTCTAGCGTGGAATGACACGTTTTAGAGCTTCCAAGCATTAACGAGTTTCTGGAAAATGACAAAATAATTAAAAAGGGAGAAAATGCATTGGAATCCAATCATTGCAAAACAATGCAATTTGATGATGATTTGATGATCATCAGAGGAGAAATACATGCTAGCATGAAAGATAAAATATATAAGGAACACGCTTATATTGTAGATCACATTGAGTAAAACACCTGATATTACCTATACATCTTTTTCTTGCCCCAGAGGGATAAAATGTCACGACATTGCCACACTGGCTCTGTTTGGATTTTACAACATATCAGATGTAGTTCAATGTCCAGCGTGGCTTTAGCCGGGGAAGTAGTTGTTTTCTGTTAGACATTCACAAAAAAAATAACTTCATTTTTATCGTGGATTTTTTAATTCACAGAAAAATATTTCTATCAATATTCAATTGAGAATGTTTCCCTTTTCATAATAGAACAAATTTTCAAAATCAGTCATCATGCCTAGTTGAATACTTGATTATCCATCGCGTATATCCCGTATATTTTGTGCTGGTCCACTCTCTCTAGTACCTCTCGTTCTAACCCATTGTAAAACCTATAGTCCGCGATTTCATTTCCGGATCTGTATATACGGTGATCTACGTCAACATGCGGAAAATAAAATGGCGTACTCTCGTCTTCCATGTGTAAAGCAATACGAGGTAATTTATCATATTTTTTGCACCCTGTATAAATGAGGCAATTATATCACACATATTTGATTGCTAAAATGATTCAATGCCAGGAGCCTTTTTTGTTTCCATTAGAAGTTTTATAAAAATTCAATAAATACTAATCATTTGATAGATCCACAAATTAATAAGATACAGAATGTGACAGAAAGTGTATAAAGCCACCAAAAATATTAAAGAACTTTTTTTCCATCGAAGGAGAGTTTGATGCAAAATCGATCATAATTCGTCAAAATCACTATATTCTAATAAATAAACAGATAGTTATAAAGAGAAAGAAATTGGTCCCAATACACTAGTGTGGGGAACACCATTATAAACAGAAAAAATCGAGAAATTGGGTCCATTTTCCGACTTTTATAATTACTCTCAACTTTATAAATTTTGGCCCCGCTTAAAAAAACCTTCCCATGTTCGAAATCAAATTCTGTATATAATACCGGACCCCGTTTGCCTCCAAAAATATCGCAATGAAGCTTTGTGGCAAAGAAAGTCGACAATAGCTGCCCAAAAAAAAAAATTCTCTGGATGTAGAATGAGAGAAAAAATCCCCAGAGTGGCTCGCATCTTTCAGCACATTCTGTATATCGTGTAAGTGGTGTAAGAGCTACGCAAGGTAAAGAAATATAGTTTTTGATTTATTCGACTACAGACGACCCATCAATAAATACATCTCACAACAAATTTCTTCGACAATCGAATCTGATCCTCACACCGATTTTTACTGATGAGTAGTTCGTAAGTAGCAATGTATTATATTTTTTTGAGCAAGAAGATTCGAGAGAAAATGGCGAGAAAAAAACAGAGTGTAGTCGGATAAACAAAGCCCAATGTTTCTATATATCATCGGAAAATATTTCAATCACTTATTGTCTCAATGGGTAATCTTCCATTTTTGTTTTATCACAGTGAGGAAATATTTTTTCAGCTTTTCTAATAACAAATTCCAACAAATCAATCAACACTTTTGGAATTCACCTCTCTGTTGTTTCAGGTTAACAAATGCCTATTCTAACATTGCTTTCCTCGATTATTTTTTCACTTTACTATCTGCTTGCTAGAGATAAATACCGAGAGAGTTGCAGTCAGTGTCATCGAAAGAACCGACATGGTCATCAAAATAAACCGACACCGAAATGTAAAGTTTTTTTCGTATCCATCGTGGCCTTTGAGGACGCTACTGCAAAGTCATAAACATTGCTGCAAGCAAATGTTTCCGATAAGATGTCTGAGACTTGCACTTATACCTTGGCGACACTTGGCCTACATGATAATAGAGATTACTAGCGTTTCAGATGGCGCCAATGTCGTGTCTAGATTGAATGCAGTAAACTGTAACAAACCATACAGGGTGCATCTATTTCCTCAGCTTTCATTTTAGCTTTCCTATTGGTTGATGAGTATAAAATAAAGATGTCAAAAATTATGTCTGGATACAGGATACAGACATTTTTTAACGGCGTCGTCTACCACAGAGATTGGAGCTCCGGTATAAGCAACAGCTGGTGTCCCCATGAAAATTTAAACAATATCGAATCAGTGTAACTACCAGGGTTTTCGGTTTCTGTTTTCGATAAGACACTTCAATCGTACTATCGCATCGCCAGTGAGGTATAATTTGTCTTTATTCAAAAATATTCTGTAACCTATTATCAATGAGTACCCAGAGCACTGTTCTATTATACAGAAAAAAAGGATCTCTTGAATCAAATTGCGTTTCTCAGAAGGGTATGAAGAAAGCGCCATTTTAGAACAAAGTTCTCTAACTTTTTCACAAATTCCCTATTTTTCCAATAATTGAACATCAAAATGTATAGAGCAAGCAACCCTCACTCAATGATATATAGACATGTCAATAAACAACACATTAACAATGCTAATAACCTAATAAAGAAATCTGACGAAATCCGTCCAGTCGATTAGATAAATAAATAACCTCTAGTTGAAACACTTTTCGGCAAACATCAAACGTGAAAGGTTGTGTTATCATCGAGTTCCATCAACCGTACACAATCACCCTGGCGTTGTTGCCAGTTGTTGGAAATTTCCCTTAATGAAGTTTTTCGCATTTTTGCTCTTAATACTGACCGAAGACACTATTTTCAGGAATACCCTGTATACAACAGATTAGCAATATACTCCCTTTTCAAACTGATTGAGTTGCTTGCCTCTTCACATGCATTTTCTTGAAATGCCTTTGGTGGAACTGAAACATCCGCACTCTTCAGTCAATTAGATTTCTTTCCCTTCAAGAATATCAATCCCTTGTCGAAAGTGTTCTGATAACGAAAGCACCGGAAGGGCTAGGAAACGAGTGTAACACGCTCAACCAATGTTAAGAAGGACTAGCGCGATTGGTTGGGCACAAGCCAGCCAGACGACCGACCGCCATTCGACATTTTAGAACTAGCATCAGTGTGAGTGTCGTTTGTGTTAATGCATGTGTCCTGGCCTGGAATTATAATTTCAACCGAATAGACAGCATGGAGGTAATTTTGTTTAGCAAAAATACTTCTCGGAACACAAGTGGAAGAGTTGTATAGTAGACCAGGGCTGAAAACTTTAAAAATGGTAAAAAGTGAAAAAAAATTATAGTAGGATGAAACCCATTGGAAAAGGAAGAGAATATAATAAAAATGAAAAGAAAAATAATTTACGGGCGATCTGAGGAAAAAAAAGTTGTAGGTAATAAAAGGGTCTACAACTTTTGTATTCAAACTTTTTTCACATAACCTCAAAATTTATGTGAAAAATTAAAATAACCAAGTTTTTGGTTTTTTATTTTTATCTTTTACAAAACAAAAAAAATTTTCACGAAATTTTGTGAAAACTTACCTTTTTATATCACAAACACACTGTAATTTATTTGATTCGAAATATTTATTTTTTCACTTTATTTTGACTTAATATCGAAAAACCACCCTAATTTTCAATCGAAAATTCTCGCGTCAAAATATCAGCTTTTTTCAAAAAGTCGGTGGGCTTTTACATTCGTTGCAATCTCTACTTTCTGATGGTGAAAAAAAAATACATTACTATGGTGAATGTTCTCAGAAAATGCAAAGAAATAACAGGTAGTAAGGCCCAGACCTTCCTAGCCCCTTCCCCACTTCTCTATGAAATACCTTTTGATGGGCTAAAATTTTCCAGGTCACTCAGGTATATAAGTTATCTTGAAATAGCAATAAATAGAAATCTACGCATATAATTTAAAGAAGATTCTACAACTTTCTCAAAATATTGTAGATGTCTTATTAAATTCGGATTCGAGAATTTTTCGTTTCTTTGCATTTTCTGAGAACATTTAGCATAGTAATGTTTTTTTTTTCACCATCAGAAAGTAGAGATTTCAACGAATAAAAAGCCCACCGACTTTAAAAAAAAAACTGATATTTTGACGCGAGAATTTTCGATTGAAAATTAGGGTGGTTTTTCGATATTAAGTCAAAATAAGGTGGAAAAATAAATATTTCAAATCAAAGTGTGTTTGGGACATAAAAAGGTAAGTTTTCAGCAAATTTAGTGGAAACATTTTTTTTTTGTAAAAAATAAAAATTAAAAACCAAAAACTTGGTTATTTCAATTTTTCACATAAATTTTGAGGTTATGTGAAAAAAGTGTGAAAAGTTGTAGATATTTTTTCCATAGGACTTATAGTTTTGCCGGAAATCGAGATTAACCGTTTTTTACCCTTAAAAACTCACCCCCTTCCACTTCCCGACCTCAGATTGCCCGTAAATTATGTTTCCTTTCACTTTTGTTATATTCTCTTCCTTTTCCAAAATGTTTCAAACTACTATTATTTTTTTTGGTTTCAAAAATTATCGACCCTGGTCTAAGAAGAATTCCAAGTCATACAAATGTTTTTTCAAATGTATTTTAATCTCATTATAAGTTATTGAATTGTCAGAGTTTATTATCGTATTGTGAAGTGAAATAATCAGCAGTTTCGGTCAAAGTAATCATGTAATCACAATTAATTTTGAGTATCAAATTGGAATGTTTTATATTTTCATATTTTCAACTATGTGATTGAAGATACGAGGTTATCAATATTTCTATCAAATTTTCCCGAATGTTTTTGGCATCACTTAAAAATTGTAATGCAAGTTCCAAACATACTGTCAATATTTCGTAAAATGTTTCAAGGGATACAGAATTCCGAAAACCCCGAATACACGTCAGTTTGTAAAATCATGAAACGAAGAGCGCGGAGGATCATCGCCATTTTCTCTCGACAGGCAGAGCATTAGTGTTTTGTAATTTGTGAAAACTTGCAAGATTCATAGGTGGTATGGTACACAATAAAACTTCGGCAGAGCAACACAGACTCTCCCGTGAAAATTTCTTGAAAATATTTCTACATACAAATAATAAATATCCCATTCGGATTGAACGGCGTCAGATTCACGAAATAAATAAAAAACAAACATTTCAAGTTGAGAATCAATAGTTCTGTCTCGTTACCTCGAAAGTTTCCATCACTCGGTACATTTTCGCGAAGAAAATGGACACAGCGCGCCAACAGTTTTCTCTCATTTATTTTACAATTTCCGGAATGCTCGACGAGAATTTCTGGTTGCCGCCGAGATCAATTTTAGCATCGAAACTACGAATTTACTGCTCCTCCTAGAGTTTGGGTACTGAATCATTTTTCCCCATTCATTGAACCATCTTTGAATTCAAGAAAAAATTGCTGGACGAAAATAATGGGATAGGGGCTTTTCAGATGAAATGATTTGATTTAAACCAGTCATGGCTCCCAACGTGGGACCCGACTTTTCCAAATCCTCTGAATCAAGCTTGCCCTTTCCAAGTCAGGAAATGGATCCAAATTGAAAGATAATTTACATACTTTGTAATAATGCTCCCACATTTTTTTTTGTTATGAATTTAGTTCTGGTATTGGCCCTCAGATTTAAAAGAATTTTGAAATTTCAAGATTTTATCATTAATTCCTCGGTCTCATTATTTCCTTGAAGTTTTTCCAATGAAACAAATATTGGGACTGAATGAAATGGTTATCAGTACTTCCAATAAAAGTATTTCTCACAGTACTTCTTCAATAGATCCAATGATGAAACAATTTTCTGGCGCCCAACGTGGGGCCCGGACTCTTATTGAATCGCTAAATGGTTTATTTCCTTTGCCGATGGCAACTGGTCCATAAGTTAGAAGATATCAGATTCCACCATATCAAATGGATTCAGTACATGTTTGAAAATCCCATCAGGACATATTTTGAAGTTTCTAACAAATAACTGAGGCTGAATGAGATTATTATGTACAGAACTTCACACCTTCATTAGATTCTGGGATTGAAACAGATGTTGGCGCCCAACGTGGGGCAACCCATTTTTTCCTTCCGTCATTGTCCAATTGAGTTTTCTGCCTTTTCCGGATCCTCGGACGCAAGTTGCCCAGAATCCTATTGAATCACCAAATCCTTTGCCGATGGCAATTCCAAGTCGGCAAATGGTCAATAAATTGAAAGATCATTTCATATGGATAATGGATGGTTTTGGCTGATAATGTCATGGTTTTGATTTTTGATACTCAAAATTGTGAAAGGATTGGATTGAAAGCTTCGAATAGTACCAGTTCATTCATAACTGCAACTGGCTTCGAAACTGGTTATGGCGCCCAACGAGGAGCCCTCTATTTTTTCAAACCCTATTTTGAAGTCTCTAACTTTTCCAGACATGTGTGTCGATAATAGTGTATTGAATCACTTTGCAGTTTCCAAGTCAGAAAATGGCTCAATGAATAAATAATAATTGAGAAAACTATATTATATGGTGCTTTTGGAGCACAATGTTGGCCTCTTTTTTTTAAACTGGTTATGGCGCCCAACGAGGGGCCCTCTGTTTCTTCAAACCTTATTTTGAAGTCTCTAACTTTTCCAGACTGTTTCGATAATAGTGTATTGAATCACTTTTCAGTTTCCAAGTCAGAAAATGGCCCAATGAATAAATAATAATTGATAAAACTATATTAGATGGTGCTTTTGGAGCACAATGTTGGCCTCTTTTTTTGAAACTGGTTATGGCGCCCGACGAAGGGCCCTCTGTTTCTTCAAACCCTATTTTGAAGTCTCTAACTTTTCTAGACATGTGTGTGTCGATAATAGTGTATTGAATCACTTTGCAGTTTCCAAGTGAATAAATAATAATTGAGAAAACTATATTAGATGGTGCTTTTGGTGCACAATGTTGGCCTCATTTTCCTCCAAAATTTGAAATCCCAGAATTTTTCACAATCCCGAATCAAATTGCCGAGAATCCTGAATCAAATCAGTGAACGACGATTAATTTTATTAGCCGATTCCAAGTCGGACAAGTCGGGAAATTGTTTATGAATTTAAAGATGATCGAAAAAAAAAATTGGATACCCTCAAATGTTATTTTATGATATAATATGGATTCTGTGCCGTTTTTGGCACCCATCGCCTTTATCTCTGAGACTTTAACGGAAAAGTAACATTATTTTTCGGCAGTTATGCGAATCAGAGAATTGATGGTATAATATGGAAGTATTGGAAAAGAATTGAGAGCTTGTGACAATTGCCACTTCAGATGAACAGTTTTTTGTTATATCTGTCAATATTGAACCAGTTTATTTATAATAATAACTAGGTTTGAAATACGTTTTGGCACCCAATGTGGGGCTCTCTGCTACTCTTAAAAAAATCCTCTCCAATAATTGAATGCAGACTTTTCCAGATCTTCGTACTCAACCGATAATCCTGTATCAAAACATCGAATAATAACTGATAAAAGTTTACGGAAAGGTCATTACATGTTCTGGCGCCCAATGTGGGGCCAACGGTTTTATTTTCGAAACTCGCATCTGGAAGCGTTCTGTAAAGAATCTCGGAAACTTTTGAACTCTTTGAAAAACAACCGGTAAGCTGGTTGATGGTGCATTTGAAATTTCTTATATTTTGGAATTTTGAGTGGTAATGTACTGAGTTTCATGAATTTATAATTCAAAGCATTTTCTTGAAGCATGTAGGAATAATGATCCAGAGGAATGCTTATAATGATAACCGCACGGTGGCTCTAGTGCTGATGCAATTATCGATGCCAGTAGATGATATAAGATTGATGTTTGTATCTCCAGTTCTCAAACTGTGCTAAAAAAAATCCCCAAGACTTTAACGGTCGTCACAATCGTCATCAGTCCAAGAGAGAGCATAAGCCAACTACGCGAGAAACGTCCCTTCCTTCGAATCTGAGAATGTTTCGCGAGTAGTACGCCCCCTACCGGCAACCAGAAACCTTCTCGTCGACACACCCCCAACATATCAAACCGCCGCCCTCGAACGACGGCGGCGTCGTCAAATCACAACCGGAGTTAGTTTCGAACAACTCTCCCACATCCAGAAAAACAGCAGGCAAACAGAGAGCGAGAGGTAGGTAGTAGTGTGCATCGTATACTCACGCTTCTCTCGTCAACTCCTTCTGGTACGCTATGGGACTCTGGATGGCGATGAGGAAGTCGCGCTGCTTCTGCAGCGTGTCGTGGATCGTCGTCAGCCATTGCTTGTGCGCTTCATCGGAGACGGCCTGGCAGGAGAAGCCCATCGATCGATTCGGGTCGGTGGATTCCAGCACGAAGCACTCTTCCCGCGCTTTCAGACACAATTTGTTAACCTAAGAAAAAAAATTGAGACGATTGAAAAAATTGTCGGTACTTTACAGGACCAACATCACAATTTGCCTTTGCAAGTTGAACAAATTCCTTGGAGATACTAGAAAAAATATCAACACCAATCCGGCTCGAAGGACCAATGATCCAACCCAATGTCGTATTTTCACCAATTAGACAGTGGAAGATTCGCTTGTTTTTCAGTAGATTCGATTGTCAGAAGAGTTACTTCCAAGACGGAGAACAATTGAAACCAGTTCAAAGAATTAATAAATGAATTTTAATGGAAACTTGTTAGATCGGGTATACCATGTACGTCGTGAAAGGAAGGAATAATGTTAAACGAAAGAAGCAATGTTGATTTTAAAATTGAAAGATATTTAATTGAGTTGTATCACTGAATAGAAAAATTGACACTTGTACCCACCTGAATATGAGCCTTATAAATGTATTGCGGACTAGTGAACTGAGTCTTCTTCCCCGCCACTTCTGAGAATATCACGCTCTGTTCGAAGAAGAACACATGTAGATCCTTATTTTTCCCCACTATGGGATTGCCTCCCGGTTGATCGGAAACCGACAGCATGCCGTGGAGAAGTAGCTTCCCTTGAGCGGTAATTTTGCCCTGGAATAAAAAAAACTCGTAGCCTAACACCGAAAACCCGACATCGCGACACTCACTTCGAATCCCTGCAACCGGCCCCACATCCATCATGTCATTGGCAGTCTTCGGCACCACCACCATTATGCTATAAGCCGCCCTCAAAGGTTCCAATTCCGATGCGATACCCGCCCTTTCGGTATATTTCAGAATATCCTTCAGCATCAGCTGGTATTTCATTATCCTCTGTACCGGCTTGATGAGGAGATCGCAAAGCTGCAGCTTGTGTCCCAGTTTTACCCTCAGATCTTCGAAGTACGTGTCCAGGTATTCGGAGACGATGTACTCGGAGACGTGCTTGTTCTTGCAGTAGATGACGTACATTTGGAGTTTGCGTTCGTAACGTTTGAAAAGCGACGCTAGCTCGACAGGGTTTTCCACGGCTTGTTTCAACGATTTTAGGAAAAAGCTGTAAGGAATTTTGTCCGTTCACAAAGTTGCATTTTCAAATTGAAAATCTTCATTGAGTTTCAAAAAGAGACATGTTTTCTAATCAAAATTATCAATAGGGTAAAACGTTGATGTACACTAAAAAAAAATCTATGAACTGTTTGGAATGTAGCAAAACACGTATTGAAGAAGACCATTTAAGGTAGATTTAAATCCATCAACCTTCCACTTTATCAGATATTTGCAATTAAAAATATTATTATACCTAACCAGCAAGTGAAAGACAGCCAAAAAGTAATTCCATTTCAATAAATAATATTTTTCTTAAATAATAAGGCCACAGGAAACACACAAACGCAAAATTGAATTTTAACTACCCGAATATAAAACAATCCAAGCGATAAGTAGTACGAGTCATATGGTGGCGCCCAACGCGGGGTCATTGAGGGGATTTCATCTTGAAAAAGTTTATCTTGTGATTAATTAGAGCCTGCGCGCACTGGTGATTCTTGTCACCGTGACTGTCTCGTCCCTGTCACCATGGCTAGGGACCCTTACGGTAGTGCGCGCACTCGAATATGTAACAGCTGCGTGACTGATTGTCCGTGAGGTCCGGCGACACGCTAGTGACGCGACTGTCACCACGTTTGTTGGTTTAAATTGCCGTGCGCCCATTGGTAACAAAATGTCACCTCGTTACTTTTCAAAAAAGGGGGACCATTTTGAGGGTCTGAATGCGAAAAAAAAATCCACCCCCGATTTTCACGATTCCCACCCTCTCCTCCCTCCGAAGAGAACTCTAAAAGGGTACTATAGAAAAGTGTAATGAATTTTTTCACACTAATTGTCAAGTGTAGCCTAATAGGCTCTTACTCTTCCAACGGGAATCAGTGGGCACACGCCTATTCACGATTGGTTTTAATTTTGGAAGACGTCAATTTTATAAATTGTCGTCTTGGCAGTTTTTCTTCAAAAAAGTGACCGGGACGTGGTTCAAATTTGAAATGAATGTTTTGATGTGACAGAGTTACAAGCATTAAACTTGGCCTGTAGAAGTAGGTAGCCCATTACTCAAGTGAGTGCCTGGGGCGCTTATAACGGGTGGGGAAACAAGTATTCTATTGTCAGAGTGTTGTGTTTCAAAGTGGAATAAACGGATTAAATTTATCGGACTATTTTTGAACCCCAGTTCGTAACAATATCGTAAACTATAGATAAAATTTGAACATCACCCGCACACAGGCCTACAACTAACGATACTCACTTTTTGTGCCAATCGTAAATGACCTCGATATTACCGAACACCAGCTTATCCTTGCCGTCTTTCAGATCCTCGGGCATGGGAATCTCGCATTCGGGATCCTTGATGGCCGCTATGTACCCGTCCACGATCAGCGACAAGTCCCTGACGTACGCCTCTTCGGTGTCGATCAGCTCTCTCAGCACGTAGTCGCGCTTCTTCAGCAGCGTTTCCGTTTTCTTGGCGCTGTCGACGCTGTCCTCCGACGGCTTGTCGCTCTCGTCGCCGCTCAAAGCGGACGCGGCGCCCGTCGCCGTTTCGGCCGCGAAATGCGGCTCGCGGTGCGAGTGGGCGCCGTAGTCGGAGAGCGCGTTCTCCGATTTGGCGTCGCGCATTAGAGAATTGCGCTCCTGAATCTCGGAGTGTTGTTCCTGGAATAGAGGGTTGTGAGTAGGAGCGGAGTTAACGTACAGCGCTTCTCAAAAGTCCCCTCCCCCTCCGCTTATTTTTGGAACGGCTATACATAAACAAGTGAAATTTGGAAACTGAATATTAAAGAAAGATAAACGCCATGTGAAGTGGAATAAATAGAAAAATCGAATTAAACGGTTTTCTTCACATAAAAGATTCAATATAAATTGAACCAGAAAATGGTAGATCTCAGGTGAAAAACAACTACTTTCCTGGCAAATACCACGCAGAACGTTGAATGATATTCACCTGAAAATCCATGCATACCTCCATATAAGTGGACATTGAATGCAAATGTTTTTTTTCTGATAAGCTCGATTATGTTTAATTTATGTCGTGTTCACCTAACAATCCGCATACCGGTTTCAGGCTTTTTTGGCCCTCATCAGTACGGAGTAGTCAACCAGCCAAAGGTCCGAAGAGCTCTGGCTGAAGCGAGACACAACATAACCAAAACCATCATCGAGTCTATAACACCTATAGGTACGCCGGAAAAGAAAACTTTTAACTGGCGGTACCTAGTGACAGAAAGAAACACTCCGAAAATCTCACACCTCGATAGGTTTCTAAATAAAAGATTCCTTCTCAGTAGGAGTGGCAAGCCCGACTAGCATATAGTGAAAGATAGTTAGTGAAGTAGAAAATATTGTTTTCACCTTCGGTCAATTAATACGTGATCTTTTCACTAAATGATTCTAATATTAAAAATGTAAATTCTATAGAGATGTAGGTGAAAAAATCGTTTCAAAATGACGTCAGCAAGCATTGTGATAATTTCACAATGGAAATACGCAGCAACCTCTTAAAGTATGAAACTATTCAATGATAATGTTTTGTTTATGGTGAACTTCCGAGATAAGTAGGTTCTAATTGATGTCAAATATTCGCGCTAACATATCTGTTTATATATTTTCCGGTTTCGAGGACTTTTGCCCTCATCAGGGGGGGGGGGGGGGGGAGTCTATAACACCTATAGGTACGCCGGAAAAGAAAACTTTTAACTGGCGGTACCTAGTGACAGAAAGAAACACTCCGAAAATCTCACACCTCGATAGGTTTCTAAATAAAAGATTCCTTCTCAGTAGGAGTGGCAAGCCCGACTAGCATATAGTGAAAGATAGTTAGTAGATAGTAGATATATTGTTTTTCACCTTTTCTGGTTCAATTTATATTGAATCTTTTATCTTTTAATTCGATTTTTCTGAATATTAAAAGTTGTAAACTTCCCTACTAGAGATGATAGATGACGAAATCGTCAAATATGACGTCACAAGGCCATTGTGACCAATAATTTTAAATGGAACCCTACGCAAGCGACACCTCTTTTAAGAGGTATCGAAAAAACCTATTCAATGATACTAATTTTGTTTGTGTTTATGGCTGTTTTAACCTTCCGCAGATAACGTACGGTCTCTCGCACCGATTGATTCAAATATTCGCGCTAACTATATGTTGTTTATATATTTTCCGCTTTCTGCCAGGGTACCTTTCGAACCATTAAGAATCTTGTCAGTTGTACATTGTCTGTCGAATAGAGCGTTTGCTTCGTTAGAAAAATCAGTATACGGTGCGTGAAACCGGCGTTATCGTTCGTGTAAAACTCTGAGGTAAGGATAATTTGATTTGGCTTCTTTATTCTTGAACTGAATAGTATGTTTTTAGTGTGACTACGTCAGAATGAGTGACGAAAGAGAACAGGAGCGATTGCGAAGACTGTATGAGGCAGTCAGTGAATCAGAGGCTGAACCAGGACCAGATGATGACAATGACAGCTTACTTAGCGATCATGAAGAAAATTGATAAAATTTGAACTAGATTGTTCAGTTGCCAGTTTTTATTTATCAAATTTTTTTGTTTCTATTAAATTGTTATATTTAATGTTAATTTATTACTGTTTATGTTTTTGTCATTTTCATCAGAGGAATATTTTTTTTGGTTAAATTATTATTGTATTGAATAAAAATACAGCTGTTTTATAGCCTACAAAAAAAAATTTTTTTTCAAAAATCCGTTTGTGTTTGTATTTGTACATGGAAATTATAGTCAAATATTATGTTCAATAAACAATATTCATTTATTTTTAAGTAAAAACGACCAATAATCATTCCTTGAAAAAAGCGGTTTGTCAGACCGACGTTATCAAAAATTAAGAAACCACTCACGTTATCTGCGGAATGTTAATGACTCATTGGTAAACATTAAAATTTAAATTCCATTCAGTATGATATTAATTACAGATTTAAGAATCAGTATCTACTAAAAGAAATTGCTCGAAGTGACCTCCATTTACTTCCTGACAGTGAAATATCCTATTTTCAAACTCTTCTCGTACTTTTGCAAATGTGTCTGCGGAAACAGCCTCACATTCTGCAACAATACGTTGTGTTAAAACGTCAATATTGTCAGGTTCAGTGGCGTAAACCTTCGATTTAAGGTACCCCCACAGAAAAAAATCCAAAGGTGTGAGGTCCGGTGATCGAGCTGGCCATTCCGTTGAACCTCGTCGTCCAATCCATCTACCACGATACTCCTCATCCAAATACCGTCTTACTGCACCGTAATAGTGTGGAGGAGCACCATCCTGTTGGAATGTTATTTCCAAATTGCCGAATTCATCTGGATTAGCTTCCAAAATTTCAAGGATTAACGGTTCTATTGCGTTTTGCAACAGCTCCAGATAAACCTCACCAGTTAAATAAGTATTTAAAAAAAGAGGCCCAACGATGTGGTTTCCCAGGATACCTGGCCAAACATTCACCTTCTGGGGAAATTGGGTATGTGTTTCACGAAACAGGTGAGGATTTGCGTCACTCCAATACCTCACATTCTGTGTATTTACATTTCCATTTAGATAGAAAGTACTTTCGTCACTGTAACAAATTGTTTTGACATAATCTGGCTGTTGGTTGATTTTAGTTTCCATATTTTCACAAAATTCTAGTCTTCCGTCTGGGTCGTCGTCTGAGAGTTGATGAACCATTTGTAATTTGTATGGATGAAATTTGTTTTTTTTTCATCACCCTGTGTACTGTACTTCGACTGACTTCACAGGTAGATGCAACGTGAGTTGTTGAAGAAGTAGGATTAACTATTACTTCTGCCAGTATATCAATTTTTTTCTCATCAGAAATTTGTGGTCTGCCAGATCGTTTCGCATCATTAATACTACCCGTAGTTTCAAACTTACGAAGAATCTCCCTTAAATAAGTCCTCGATCGAGGCGATCGGGAAACCTGTCATTAAAAATGCGTTCTGCTGCATGAACATTTTGTCCAGTTTCACCAAGAATTAGGATCGCTGCTACTTTATCACCTAAAGCACGTACCATTTCGCTTCTTGAAGCACTTAAACGTTCGGCTCACAACAGTTTAACAAATTATTAAAAACTTTTTAACAAAAAATTAAACCGACGAAAAAATCAACTGAAAAGCAAAAAATAAAATAAACCTTCTTAGTCTGAATGATAATTAAGCTCCTAAACTAATGTAAGTAACTGATTTTGAGTCGGCGCCAAACAAACAATTATCGAAGATCATTATCTATGAAAGAAGTCATCAAAACGCAGCCGTGCATCTCGCTGCCATCATTTTACGCTTCACAATTCAATTTTTTTTGGCCAAAATTTTTTTTTGGAATTTTTTAACTAAGGTTTATTTTATTTTTTCTTTATTGTTTTTCGTCGGTTTAATTTTTTGTTAAAAAGTTTTTATTTTTTTTTTTGTGGTAATTAAATTATTTTTCATTTTTTTGTGGCTAAAATCTACCAATTACTACCTACTTGTTTCTTGATTACTTCCAAAATACTTACTTACCCACCTTACTTACTATTACCAGTTAAATAATATGATTATCTACTTTTACTATTTGTTGTAATATAAATTATTTTCGTTGTTCTGGTTAGTTTATTTCATTACTTTGTATATCATTCCATCCTCTCATAAAATATACTGATTTTGACGGAACAAGAATAATGTCAGTAGCGATCTGTCATTGTCAACTACGTATGTGTGTGCTAATGTTCACTAGTGAAAAATCAATTATCCCCTATTTTTCTACCCGTAAGGGTGGCTAATTCCTTCCGAAATCCAAATATAAGGTATACCCAATCTATTAAAAAAAGAATCATCCAAATCGAAGAACCCAGTACAAAGTTATGCCTGATAGAATCGGTTAACAGATAAGAATTCACAGGGTGACTGATCAATATCCTTCAGTTCGCTACCCTTAGGGGTGGATTTCATCTTTTAAATTCAAATGGGACCAAAGTCGAAGTACACCCTATCCACTGAAAAAAGAATTATCGGAATCGGACGCCTCAGTTATGCGTGATCATACATAAAAACATATGATGGAAAAACATAAAATATACGGGTCGAATAGAGAACCTCCTCCTTTTTGGTTTCGTCGGTTAAAAATGTACAAAAATATTAAAAGTACCAAAAGCTGCTAAAACAGTTAAAAGTTCGATCAACAATACACAAATTATTAAATGTACAAAAACTTGGACAATTACAAAAACGTCGAATTAGGGAGACTAACAAAAACGTCAGCTCATTTGACAACTATCCAGAGGCGGAGCTTGAATTTGGAATTTTAGTATTAACTGATTTAATTCATCACAGCTTTGCGTTTTTAAAAAAAAGCAAGTTGCCAAAACTGCCATAAACACAAACAAAATTACTATCATTGAATAGGTTTTTTCGATACCTTTTAAAAGAGGTGTCGCTTGCCGTAGGGTTCCATTTAAAATTATTGGTCACAATGGCCTTGTGACGTCATCTTCGACAATTTTGTCATCTATCATCACTAGTAGGGAAGTTTACAACCTTTAATATTCAGTTTCCAAATTTCACTTGTTTATGTATAATCGTTCCAAAAATAAGAAGGGGAGGGACTTTTGAGAAGCACTGTATAGTTATAGAGAGCAGCGGGTCTAAAACCGCGATGAGAAGCTATACGTCTTCCGTTTGGTGAGATGAAAGACCATCCCTCAAAAACGGAAGACATATAGAAATCGTCGAAAAAGTCGATAGACAAATCGATTGAATGAGAACGTGGAGGTTTGATTGACTAAGGGGTTATTGAAATTGGAACTTATAGACATACCGGAGGCAACGATTTCATAGCACCCCCTTGTGCCCTTTGTTTTTCAAGATACATGTAGAACATTTAGGAGCATGTTGCTGACGTCAAAATAAGAAAAAAGTTCCTATAAAATATTTCCGCAAGTTATTCGTTTCTGAGATGCAGGGTGTCAAAGTTGAATTCTTATTTTTATTTTTTTGTGAATACATTTCAAAATAATTGTGATATTCGATGATAAAATCAAATTTGATGTTAGTTTGTCTCTTTCGTGGGGGTGGCGCCACCTACATGACTTTTCAGTCATTTGAAATGTCATAACTTTTTTGTACGTACCTGTATCTAGTGGAAAAGTCGATTTTTCTAACATTTTTGTGTAAAAAATATATCCTTGGTAGAGGTCGCTGCACTGCAACTGTTTTCGAGTTATTGGGATTTGAAATAATCGATTTGTCATAGCAATACACTATTCGTGAAACTTTTTGATACAAACCAATGCAAGAGCGACGGCAAAACAGGTATAAAAAAAGTCATCAACTACGTCAAAATGTGGAATTTCACGTCTATATTAAATGTGTCGAGTATTATTTTGATATCTTGAATACCAAGGGGCAAAAGAGGAATGCTAGTGAAATGTAGTTGGTCTATTCATCTCATTACAAGATTTTTGTTGACTAACTAAATGAGAAACTTATTATACAGAGTGTAAATAGTTTGAATGGAAAAACAGCTGATAGTATAGATATAAAAAAGTACGCTCCCGCAAAAAGAACGGAAACTGATTTGTGATTTGAACCGAGTCCCGAAAAAATAATCGAAGAGTTCGATTGATATGGTTATCAATTTCGGACTCATTCTTGTATTGAATGGCTTATATTTTATTGCATTTCGAAATACAACATATGAGGAAGATTTATTTATTTGGGATTTTTACCGGGCGATTTATCAAGTATGAAGAATGTGTTGAGGGGATTTTTTTCATCCACTTTCATCTCAACTATCACCTGTTGAAACATTCGCACGCTGTTCTTATGAATACTGAAATGATGGTTTTTTTGATTTTGCACGTTACATACAGGGTGTGATCTAACCTCTTGCACGAATGACGAGTGTATAATCCATTTTATAACAAATTACAGTGGTTAAAAATCTTTTGAAAAAATTGAAACGTTTTTTTCTTGGTAAAATTTGTCAAAATTTTGGGTAGAGCCACCCGCCTAATTTCAGGTGACCTACTCAGAGGAAAACATTTAACCCGACATTTTAATGAGGTAGAATGTTGAACTGTGTGGTAAATGTATACCTGAGATAGATATTCAATTTCGATGTGAAGAAAACATCTAACCTGGTTATATCCAAACTGGTGATGAAGTCAGAACTAGTTGACTTCATACTCTGCTTTGATGCACTTATCATGATTATCAGAGTCACTGGTAAGAAACAAACGACACAAACACTACTGAAAAAGGAAACATTCATTCGCAATTGCATATTGTTTTAAAAAATCACGGCCATTATTATGATTCAGACATCGGGTGAACTGAACTCTTCAAAAAAATATGAAAAAAAAAATGTCACAAAGGGGTAGTTTGTAGGAGGGGGTGGTCGGTTTCGAGTCTTTTTTTCCGCAGAATTGCTCTGAAGGCTGACGAGAATTATGGTAGAAATTAAAAAAACATGTCACAAAGGGGTGGTTTTTAAAAGGAGCGGTTGAACAAAAAAAAACAGATTAAAGCCTCTTTTTCCGCGGAATTGCTTGTAAGGCTGACGAGAATAATAGGATACATATTTTTTTTAAATATTGTCACAAACGGGTGGTTTTTAGAAGGGGTGGTTCGAAGAAAAATCATATTCGAGCGTTTTATTCGCGCGCGGAATTGCTTTCAAGGCTGACGAGTATCATGGGAAAAATATAAATGAAAAGTGTCACACAGGGGTGGTATTTAGAAAAGGTGGTTGAACAATAAACTCAGATTTAAGCCTTCTTTGTGCTAAATTGTTTTCAAAGCTCACGAGAACCATAGAAAAATTTGTCGCAAAGGGGTTGGTTTCAAAAGGTGTACCTTGGGTATTAGATCAAATGTTTTAAATAATGACTTCTTGAATGTTTCACTCTAATTAGCAAAATCAGTACCGAAAATATATTAAATATAGGCAGTCACATTCTAACAAAAAAAGTCGATTTTTTTCACAAAATAATGAGGTGTTAATTCATTGTGGGTCAAAATATATTTGATGCGTTTTTGATACACTCTTGCAGAGGCTCACAATTAATTAAATATTTCAAAAAAGTGAAAGTATGAGCAAGCAAATTTTTTATATGTTTTTATAGACTTCAGGCTATCCATTAGATATTTTTTCAGAGCGGGGACTCGTGGGGCATTTTTAGTAAGTCTAACGAAAGTTGAAAATGTACGCAGGTTTATCCTAATAACAGCACGGGAAATAACTATCAAATACCAATTCATCAAACATGAAATAAAAACTACATACCTTGATTGACTTTTCACCTGAGTTTAACAGGAATCATCCACAAGATGTTCTTTCTGGAGCTAATCGAACTCGGAAGAAAAATTACATGTATGACGCCGATAAACGTACACGATATAATGGTCGTTTTGAGGGGATGTAGATCGCAAATGTTTCGCAATAATTATCTGCATTGATTTGTTTTAAAATATGAACAGGATGTTCATAAAATCAGATGTGGAATCTATCAGATGTAGTTCAATGTCCAGCGTGGCTTTAGCCGGAGAAGTAGTTGTTTTCTGTTAGACATTCACAAAAAGCAACTTCATTTTTATCGTGGATTTTTCAATTCACAGAAAAATATTTCTATTCAATATTCAATTGAGAATGTTTTCCTTTTCAATTATCTGCAATTCTGAAGAAAGGTTATTTGGTCTTTTATTGACCCTCTCACAAAGTTGGTGATAGAAAACTTTACCAAAATAACTTTTATGTTCTTTCTAACTTGTTCTTGTATTATATTTTCTTGGTTTTGCCACTCTGCCTCCGTGTTGTTATTTTGTCTTGCATCACTTTTATGTTCTTTCAAACTTGTTCTTGTATTATATTTTCTTGGTTTTCCCTTTTTTCTGTTATTTTCTCTTAATAACGTGAATTTTGTCCTTATTGTTCTGTTGAACATTATTGTAGATGGTGACATTTTGGTTGACAAAGACAAAGACAATATTGTACAAATTAATTCTCCTGCACATCGCGTACTCTTTTCTGATTGTTTGCTAATTAGGATATTTCATTCACCAGCCAATCAGAAAACACTAGTAGAATCTAACAAACTTTTGTTCGTAAACCGTGCATGCAACAATCTTGCTTGGTTGGCAACATCAGTTCACCCGATGTGTGAATCATAACAATGGAACAATGGCCGTGATTGTTCAAATCAATATGCAATTGCGAATGAATGTTTCCCTATTCAACATTGTTTGTGTCGTTTGTTTCTTACCAGAGTATGAAGTCAACTAGTGAACGACAATGCTAGCATGTTTAAATCAAGGAAAATGCAGTAAAAACATTCAAGAAAAAAATTAAAACTATGATCATAGATGCAAAGAACACAGGAGTGGATATAAAAACATTGGCAACTAGGGTATTATTTATATACAGAACATCAGAGCATTGCACAAGCAAAATGTCACCGTCTACAATAATGTTCAACAGAACAATAAGGACAAAATTCACATTATTACGAGAAAATAACAGAAAAAAAGGAGAACCAAGAAAATATGATACAAGAACAAGTTAGAAAGAACAAAAGCAAGACAAAATAGTATAACAACACGGAGGCAGAGTGGAAAAACCAAGAAAATATAATACAAGAACAAGTTAGAAAGAACATAAAAGTGATGCAAGACAAAATAACGAAAAAGCGGAACTAATTTGATTTTGGTAATGTTTTCATATACGCTCCCAACTTTGTGAGAGGGTCAACAAAAAACCAAATAACCTTTCTTCAGAATTGCAGGTAATTATTGCGAAACATTTGCGATCTACAGCCTCTCAAAACGACTATTATATCGTGTACGTTTATCGGCGTCTAACATGTAATTTTTCTTCCGAGTTCGATTAGCTCCAGAAAGAACATCTTGTGAATGATTCCTGTGAAACTCAGGTGAAAAGTCAATCGAGGTATGTAGTTTTGATTTCATGTTTAATGAGATAAATTGGTAATTAATAGTTATTTCCTGTGCTGTTATTAGGATGAACGTGCGTACATTTTCAACTTTCGTTAGACTTACAAAAAATGCCCGACGAGTCTCCGCTCTGAAAAAATATCTAATGTATATCCTGAAGTCTCTATAAAAACATATAAAAAATATGCTTGCTCACACTTGAACTTTTTTGAAATATTCAATTGTGAGCCTCTGCAAGAGTGTATTAAAAACGCATCAAATATATTTTGACCCACAATGAATTAACACCTCATTTTTTGTGAAAAAAAACGACTTTTTTTGTTAGAATGTGACTGCCTATATTTAATATATTTTCGGTACTGATTTTGTTAATTAAGAGTGAAACATTCAAGAAGTCATTATTTAAAACATTTGATCTAATACCAAAGATACACCTTTTAAAACCAACCCCTTTGCGACAAATTTTTCTATGGTTCTCGTGAGCTTTGGAAACAATTTAGCAAAAAGAAGGCTTACATCTGATTTTATTGTTCAACCACCTTTTCTAAATACCACTCCTGTGTGATACTTTTCAATTATATTTTTCCCACGATTCTCGTCAGCCTTGGAAGCAATTCCTCGCGCGAAAAAAACGCTCGAATATGTTTTTTTCATTTTCGATTTACCCCTTCTAAAAACCACCCCTTTGTGACAAGATTTTTGAAATATTTTTCCCATGATTCTCGTCAGCCTTAATAAAAGCAATTCCGCGGAAAAGAGGCTTCAATCTGTTTTTTTTCGAACCACCCCTTCTAAAACTACCCCTTTGTGACAAGATTTATTTAAATATTTTTCCCATGATTCTCGCCAGCCTTAATAAAAGCAATTCCGCGGAAAAGAGGCTTCAATCTGTTTTTTTTGTTCTATCACCCCTTTTAAAAACCACCCCTTTGTGACAAGTTTTTTTTTATTTTTACCATGATTCTCGTCAGCCGTCAGAGCAATTCTGCGAAAAAAAGACTCGAAACCCCTTTGTGACATTTTTTTTTCATATTTTTTTCATGAGTTTTGACTGCCAAAGAGGCAATTGAGCAAATAAAATTAATTAGTTCCTTTTTTTTCGTCATGGGGACCACTGTGAAGGGTTCAGTTCACCCGATGTCTGAATCATAATAATGGCCGTGATTTTTCAAAACAATATGCAATTGCGAATGAATGTTTCCCTTTTCAACATTGTGTCGTTTGTTTCTTACCAGTGACTGTGATAATTATGATAAGTGCCTCAAAGCAGAGAATAAAGTCAACTAGTTCTGACTTTATCCAGTTTGGATATAACAAGTTTAGATTTTTCTTCACTTTGAAATTGAATATCTATCTCAGGTATACATTTACCACACAGTTCAATATTCTACGTCATTCAAAGGCCGGGTTAAATGTTTATTGCATTCGGCAATTGCCGAAGTTTTCCTCTGAGCAGATCACCTGAAATTTGGCGGGTGGCTCTACCCAAAATTTTACAAAGAACAAAACATGTTTTCAAAAAAAACACTGTCATTCGTTATAAAATGGCATTAGACACTCGTCATTCACGTGTGAGCAAGAGGTTAGAATACTACCTGTATATTTTATTTTCGTAGATCTGTTGCTCAACAGATTCGGAAATAAAATCGGGAACTATAGGTTTTACAATAGGTTAGAACGAGAGATACTCGAACCAGTGACAAAATATAACAGATATACGCGAAGGATAATAGCATTTAAGATTTCAATTATCCATCGCATATCCCTATTATATTTTGCGCTGGTCCACTGGCTCGAGTAGCTCCCATTCTAACCCACTGTAAAACCTTCAAGTCCCCGATTTTATTTCCGAATCCGTATGTTCGACATTGAAGGGAATCCGTTCGACTCCCATTCCGCTCTGGTCAGTACAATCTAAAACACTCAACTCTCATGCACAATAACTAGAACACAAATCAAGGACGGAGACAACAATCAAAGCAGGAAAACACATTACAATGGACGGGATATGATTATGTTTTTTAGTGGGATTCACATGCAGCTCAACTTTGTGCAAAACCAAACTCGTTGTGCTCGTTATTATCCCTGAAAGCAAAGAGGCATTCCGTGATATTTCGGATGTTTCATTAAATAGAGTGAGCGGGGGGAAAGGAAAAGGTAACGAAGCATGCAAAGTATGACAGAGCGTTTTTAGCAAATGAATTAATTTGCCACTGAAATTAATGTTGTAATATCTGATTGAAGTGATTAGAGTACTCAAAACACCGTGACTATTTCTACTTCCACCTAAGAAATACGTATAAAATTCTGATCATACTGAAACTCTATGAAGTTAGCAAAACCACTTGCTCGTAAATCGAAAAAACCTAGCCCAATATTTGTCGTGAATACAAAAAAATTGTCGCGCTTTTAGTTTTTTTTATAGGGATGGCTGTGCTAACTTGATATAAAGTTAGCACTGCCACTACGGTAAATATACGAGTAATACTCGAATTTCAGAAATATTGTTATAAAAATGTGTCGTACAATTGTCGAAATCCATTGAACATAACAAAAATGCACTAAAATAGATTTTAGATAAAATATACGTCTTTTATGGATATTTCCTTGTGTCAGTGAACATTTCGAGTACGTGGCAACATCGCATTCATATAATTCATGATTTGTGCATTTTACATGGAAAGGCAAAGTGCAGATATTACAATTTTGAATTCGAATTTTCAAAAAAAATTTCAACAATTGTCGAATGATCCCAACATAATTGTCGTGCAAATTTTGAATTTCCTGAAGCAAAAAAAAAGTTGAGAGCGATGAATTAATTGGAAATTCCCTTTTTTGAAATACCCTATATCTCAGTTAAATATTGTTTTTTCCAGCCAAAAATTCACTTAATAATTGTCGAATTACCAAAACATAATTGTCGTGCAATTTTGGAATTTTCTGAACAGGGTGTATTTCAAAAAAAGGAATTTCCAATTAATTCAAAATTTGCACGATAATTATCAACCTTTTTCTTTCTGCTTTAGAAAATTCAAAATTTACACGACAATTATGGGTTGGTAACTGTTAAGTGTTAAGTGAATTTTAGCCTGAAAAAAACAATATCCAACCGAGATAAGGGTGTTTTTCAAAAAAAATAAAAAATTCCAATTAATTCATCGTTCTCAATCTTTTTCTTTGCTTCAGGAAATTCGAATTTTGTTTTGGTCATTCGACAATTGTTAGGTGAATTTTAGGCTAGAAAAACAATATTCAACCGAAACATAGGGGTGTATTTGAAAAAAAGGGAATTTTCATTAATTAGTCGTTCTCGTTGCAGGAAATTCATTCGACAATTCTTAAATGAATTTTCGGTTGTAAGAGAAATTGTTCAAGTGATATACAATGAACATTGTTGAAAAAGTTGGAATTTTAGAATTAGTCATAGTTTAGAAAAAAAAATCGAATTTAAAATTGTAGTACACTTATATTTTGCCATTTCATGTAAAATGCATGAGTCAGATGAATTATATGAATGCGATGTTGCCAAGTACTCGAAATTTTCATGGGCACCAGGAAATATACATAAAAAGGGGTATATTTTCTTTAAAATCTATATTAGTGCATTTTTGTTATGTTCAATGGATTTTGACAATTATACGACATATATTAATAACAATATTTCTGAAAATCGACTTTCACTCGTAAATTTACCGTAGTGAGAGTTCTAACTTATATCAAGTTAGCACAGCAACCCCTATAAAAAAAAACTAAAAGCGTGATACATTTTTTGTATTCACGACAGATCTAGACACAATTATTCGACAAATATTAGGCTAGTACACCAGGGTCGATAATTTTTTAAATAAAAAAAAATAATAGTGAGATGAAACCCATTGGAAAAGGAAGAGAATATAACAAAAATGAAAGGGAAAATAATTTACGGGCGATCTGAGATCGGGAAGTGGAAGGGGGTGAGTTTTTAAGGGTAAAAAACGGTTTATCTCGATTTCCGGCAACACTACAAGTCCTATGGGAAAAAGTTGTTGGTAATAAAAAGATCTACAACTTTTGTATCTACACTTTTTTCACATAACCTCAAAATTTATGTGAAAAATTCAAATAACCAAATTTGTGGTTTTTTATTTTTATCTTTTACAAAAAAAATTTTTTTTTCACGAAATTTGGTGAAAACTTACCTTTTTATGTCCCAAACACACTGTAATTTTTTTGATTTGAAATATTTATTTTTTTACCTTATTTTGACTTAATATCGAAAAAGCACCCTAATTTTCAATCGAAAATTCTCCCGTCAAAATATCAGCTTTTATAAAAAAGTTGGTGAGCTTCTTGTTCGTTGAAATCTCTACTTTCTGATGGTGTTAAAAAAATATACATTACTATGGTGAATGTTCTGAGAAAATGCAAAGAAATAACAGGTAGCAAGGCCCAGACCCTCCTAGCCCCTTCCCCACTTCTCTATGAAATACCTTTTGATGGGCAAACATTTTCCGTAGGTCACTCAGGTATATAAGTTATCTTAAAATAGCAATAAATAGGCATCTACGCATATAATTTAAAGAAGATTCTACAACTTTCTCAAATATTGTAGATGTCTTATTAAATTTTCGGTATCGAGTTTTTTTCGTTTCTTTGCATTTTCTGAGAACATTTACCATAGTAATGTATATTTTTTACACCATCAGAAAGTAGAGATTTTAACGAACAAAAAGCCCACCGACTTTTTTTAAAAAGATGATATTTTGACGTGAGAATTTTTGATTGAAAATTAGGGTGCTTTTTCGATATTAAGTCAAAATAAGGTGAAAAAATGAATATTTTAAATCAAAAAAATTACAGTGTGTTTGGGACATAAAAAGGTAAATTTTCGCCAAATTTCGTGAAAAAAAATTTTTTTGTAAAGGAAAAATAAAAAACAGAAAACTTCACACATAAATTTTGACGTTATGTGAAAAAAGTGTCGATACAAAAGTTGTAGATCTTTTTATTACCTACAACTTTGCTATTTAACTTTTTCGCATAGGACTTGTAGTTTTGATCGAGACAAACCGTTTTTCACCCTTAAAAACTCACCCCCTTCCACTTCCCGATCTCAGATCGCCCGTAAATTATTTTCCCTTTCATTTTTGTTATATTCTCTTCCTTTTCCAATGGGTTTCATCCTACTATTTTTTTTTTCACTTTTTATCTATAGGTTTTTTCGATATTCGAGCAAGTGGCTTTGCTAACTTTATAGGGGTTCATCGAAATCTTCAGATCCGTGAAAAATGCACAAAAACATACACGATCGACTATATTTTTTTTTTACTAAAAACGCTCAATCAGATGATGAAATCGAAGAAGAAGAAAACTGTTTCGCACCATTCGTTCCTTCACAGCTGCTCAATCTCAGCCAAGTCGGCAGACGTAGCACCCTCTAATGATTTTAATGTTAGATCAGATACCTGCAGATGAAAGAACACGATTATGAATGAACGATGAACCTACGCGATAAGTTGCAGGATATCAGTATTCGGACGAATTGAAAGTGTGTATGCATTTTCTCAGACTCAGTCGGAATATATTTGAAATCGACAGGGGCACGAAAAAGTTACTAGTCCGACCCTGTCTGAGTTCACTAAAGTGTTCATTTCCACACCAAGTCCGATGTCGACGTAGCGATTCTATTGGTAGGCTGAGATCATGGGTAAAACAAATGAGGGTGCGTAAAACAACAAGTGGGCTATGCATTTTTGAAAAAATCAAAAGAATCGCCGAATGAGTCTTAAAAATCCATACAGATACCACCAATGAATAGGGAATGGGTTTATGTTAACGTAACATGGTCCAGTCTCTCACTCCCACGAAAACTTTTGTAGTTGATGAAAAACACTTCGCAGAAAACTACCCAAGCAGCACTTTCCCGAATCTACATAATTAGATCAGATCTAAATTTATTGAGAAGCAGTCTTACCATTGCCCAAATCTGGAGTGATTATTGATTAAAAAATATTTTCCTTAAATTTATTATTTAAAAATAACTTCTCAATTGAGGTATTGGTCCAATTCGTGGTTTTGACGTGTTTTTTCAGAAATTCGACCAGTTTCTAGGGAAGTTTTAATGACGTTCAATAAAGAGGGTGTCCCTAAAAATACTACGTTTATTTCACGTGCGGATAATGAGAGTGAAAAATGCTGCTTAATAGATTATCGAAAAAAACAACTTCATTTTTTCTTTTCCTTTATCAAATGAAATCTGGAGAACAGTTGGCAACATCGCCAGGGTGATTGTTCGCGGTAATTGGAACGCGATGATGATACAACCTTTCTCACGTTTGATGTTTGCCAAAAACAGAGTTTCAACTTTAGAGGTGATATACCTGATTGTCTGGACGAATTTCGTCGAATTTGGAGTGCGGGGTTGCCATTTTTAACTTTTTTATATAAATTTCAATGTTCAATTACGGGGAAAAAAACCGGTGACTTTAGAAAAAAAGATTTTTTCCATTTTCGTGACTAAAATGTGACTTATTTCAATTCAAATTAGTGAGAGAAGTTGTACTTTTAATCACCAGTGATTAACAATCTTTTTTTCACAAGTGATCAAAAGTGTAACCTAGGTTACCAATAAACAACTATAATTCACATTTACTAATAGCGCGGCAACGGTGTCGAATTATTCGTATCGAGTAGGCTGGTTTCCAAATTAACGGTAGCGTAGATTTTTATTCTTAGTAGGCTGGTTGCAATTTTGTTTCGAAGAGTCAATGACACAGTAGTTATTTATACAACAATTGCAAAATAATGTCTTTTAATTTCTGCAAAAATGGAAATAATCAGATTTAAAACACGCGAGTAAAGCACATTTAATCACTCGCCTGTTTGAGGCACTCGCAGCTTCGCTTAGCTATTTTTGTTCTAAAAAAAAACGTATTATTTTGTTCAAAAAGCGCATTATTTTTCAGACACCCTGTATATGATCGGTGGGTGATTTCATAAACTTAAATATCTATCAATTCGATATTTCGGGCAGGCTGCACTTCTCATTTAAGAACATCTGTATATATTACAATTTTATTACACCACCATTCTACATAGTATTTACATTCTACATGGTCTTTCAAGAAGTTGGTTTATACTTATTACCAAAGAACCCGTTGAAGTTTTCTCCTATTACGGATTTGTTTCGAAATAACGTGAGTTCTGACTTCAGCATTGCTTTAAAAGTGTAGACAATTAGAATTGTCTGTCAGTTGATTTATTTTTCTCTTTTTTCCATATTAGCCGTGAGTTATTTTTTCTGTATCTTCGTTTTTTTTTCATTTATTCTTTCTTAATTGACAATCCTAAAATCGTATTGAAAGTTGTCACAGCACTACACTAATAAAATATAAAAATATACACACTAACTTAAAAACGTATTTTTTTTACAGATTACATACAATCATTTAGATAGTCGGATACTGAGTAGTAACATTTTTCTAAGAGAAACTGTTTCAATGATTTTTTGAAAACATGTAAACTATTACTAATTTTTATTTGAGGTGAAGATTATTGAATAATCTAGGCCCCATGCAATTTGGAGATTGATTACTCAACCTTAAACGGACACTTCGAAAATGTATATATTTTTTTTTCCTCATGATAATTGTGCACGTCATCCTTAAGAGTGAATTTATTTTTGTTTCGGAAAATATACATACATGCTTCATATAAATACACACATGGTAACGTCAATATACCAAAGTTTGGAAACAATTGTTTGCATGAGTGAGAGCTAGACACTCCTGCTATGCAGCGAACAATCTTTTTTACACGCTTTATATTAGCTTGTATGTTTGTAACCGACTCCTTTGGACTTGATTTTCACCCCCTTCCAGACGTCCGAATGATTTGAAATTTGACAGGTGTACATAATTCCGGTGAAAATGCATTAAGAAATTTTTGTTTGAAAAAAAACCAAAATGGCGGCTCCAATATGGCGGACGAGTTTTGTGATTATGGTCCGATTCGCTTCGAAATTGGTATCTGAGGGTTTTCGTGGTCGAAGATTATGATTCTTTTGTCAAAATTGAAAAATTCAAGATGGCGGCTCCAAAATGGTGGACGAATTTGTGATTATGGTCCGATTCTATTCAAAATTGGTATGTGGGGGTTTTTGGAGTCGAATATTATGATTCTTCCGTGAAAATTGGAAAATTCAAGATGGCGGCTCCAAAATGGTGGACGAGTTTTGTAATTATGGTCCGATTCTTAAAATTGGGGGCGAATATTTTGATTCTTTTGTGAAAATTGAAAAATTCAAGATGGCGGCACACTGTATATATTGACAACGTTAAAATCTTTGAATGACTTCTTAAATCGAGATTTGAATATTAATACAGCTGTACACATTAATGATTTGGAAAATAATTACAGTTACTAATAGTACTCACGGAATTAATAGTAGATTAGAACAAATAATAGTTTAAAAAAATTAAAAAACACGCTTTTATGAATAAACCAAACTAAAAAGTAGAAAATAAATAATACTTTAAAAAAACTAAAAAACACGCTTTAAAAAAAACGAACTGAAAAATAAACAATAGTTTAAAAAAAACTAAAAAACACGCTTTTATAGAAAACCAAAATAAAAAAATAGAAAATAAATTTTAATAAATTTGAATTAAGAATAGTGTAAAATTTTTCAATAAATATAAATTAATAATAATGTAAATAAGTAAAAAAGTTTATTTTATTAGAAAAAAAGCGTGGGGTGCTTAATCTGAATCTTAAAAAGCACCCCACGCTTTTTTTTAAATAAAAAAAACTTTTTTTCTTATTTACAATATTATTAATTTATATTTATTAAAAAAATTTGCACTATTCTTAATTCAAATTTATTAAAATTTATTTCCTATTTTTTTAGTTTGGTTTTCTATAAGAGCGTGTTTTTTAGTTTTTTGAAACTATTATTTATTTATTTTTTAGTTGTTTTTTTTATAAAAAGCGTGTTTTTTAGTTTTTTTAAACTATTATTTATTTGTGCTATAAACACCACGTAGTTGACATACCCCACAATAAAATGCCGTATCTACGTTGAGAGTCAATATGAGCGGAATAAAGAGTTATTAACTGTTTTCTTGTTAAGATAGTACGCATGTTCCTGACTAAATAATTCATCGAGTGAAGCTTGGAAATAATATGTCCACATTGTGCTTTCCAGTCAAAGTGCTCATCAATATAAAGCCATAGAAATTTCATTGTCCCATTAGAGCTAGATAAAGGCCTGTCATTCACTTTGATTTCTATTGGGTTACATGTATTCTGTTTGTTATGAAATCTATATAAAGTTGTCTTGTCTACATTTAAGTACAGGTCATTCTCATTGAAATTGCTGGTAATTTTTTTCATTACATTAGTGCCTACTTTTTTATTTCTGATGTTGTAGGAGCTGATATTATTAATGAAAAATAATCTCCATATGCAGTGTACTTGCCTGAATTGATATTCTGATCAATATCTGTCACATACAGTATAAATAGTATAGGGCCTAATATTGAACCTTGGGGAACACCCCCATCAATAGTTCTCAATTGTGAGACATAATTTTGAGACTTGCTGTCAATGTTTTGGGTTATTCTGGGTTATACCTACTTATTTCCAAAATAAGATCTAAAGCATCTCCATCGAAATGTATACCGGGTGACCCAGGATATCGGGCCACCCCTGTAACTTCAGCATTCGTGAACGGATTTTTCTGAAATTTGGTACAGTTATATAAGCAACCATTTCGGATTTGATCACATCACAATCCAATATGACGGACTTCCGGTTTTTCTGGAAATGCCAGTAACTTTGTTTTTTCAAATGGAACACCCTGTATATTTTTACATATTCAAGTTCAACAGGTCAAAACAAGTACAAACCTTATGTCAAATGTAATTTTTTGTAACAATTGAAATTAAAATTGTTTTTTATTTTACCTCGTGGATAAATGAGATTTGGTCGGAGCTATTCACAATGAGTCGCAAATAACAGAAAACTTAATTTTTTCTGAAAAATTATTTTTGTGTTACTGGTTAATAAATTCTGTCACATCACATTTTGATCAGAAATTCATTTTTTCAAATGGAACCCCTATGGGCCACCTACCTGTCCCCTTTTTGATAAGTTATGCATTTATAAGACAAAATAAATGATGTTTTTTTAATTTTTTCCTTAGCGTTTTGTAACAACTTTACAATTTGCAATTTGTGTAATTTCCAATTGCCTCCGTCTCAACATCATCCAACATACAAAATCAACATAAGCAAAACGTTCATTTCTGCCTCCTCACTTACGATCATCTTCTCCATTGTTGGGTTCTTTTCTGTGTGGGTATCGTTCAGCGTATAACTGACAAGCGGCAACACTGTTTTAAAGACATTCTCCGTAAATTAATAACATATCAACCTGTTCACTTCTTGTGAACCTATAATTTTGATTTTACATTTCTACTAATTCTCGGAAGTTAACTAATTTTCGAGAGTTGAGATGAAAGATGACAGCGAAACACAATTAGTTGACAAGATTCAGAAATGTTGTTTTCCACAGCTTACTAAGTTGAAAAATTATTCGAACTGCAAGGAAACTCATGAACTAGTTGTAGATTTTTGAATGTATACAATTTGTTACTGCACCGAAATACAAAAATGATATGTAATTTTTTTCCTTAATGAATGTTCTAGAGAGACAGGTAGGTGGCCCATTGGGGTTTCATTTGAAAAGTTAATTTTTTATCAAAACACATGGTTCAGTTCGTATTTGGCTGACCGTCGTCAGACAGTGCTACTAAATGGGACAGGTTCAAGAGAAGGCATAGTGAGATGTGGTGTACCACAGGGATCGGTATTGGGACCACTGCTCTTCTTGATATATGTAAATGATTTAACTGAAGTGGACATTAAAGAGAAATTTACAATGTTTGCAGATGACACGACGATACTATGTCATAACAAGAATAGCGCAGAGCTTCATAACGATATAAGCGCGGATATAGAGAAAGTGAAAGAGTGGTGTGATGCCAATCTTTTATCGTTCAATATCAGGAAAACAAACATTGTATCATTCAAATGTACTCTAAATGATGTCAATCTAGCTGATGAAGTTATCCCCAATGTCTCTGACATAAAATTTTTAGGACTACATATCGACGACAAATTAGCTTTTGAAGGTCATATTAGTCAATTGTGCAAGAAACTAGCTTCAGGCTGTTATGCAGTCAGAATTGTATCAAATGAGTTGTGCATCACAAATGCCAGACAGGTATATTTTTCACTGATAGAGTCACACCTTCGTTATGGCATTTCCTTCTGGGGTATGTGTTCAAAAAACCGATTCAACATGGTCTTCTTGCTACAGAAACGGGCAATGAGATATATATGTAAAGCCAAGTACCGGGACTCTTGTCGTCCACTATTTTTAAAACAAAAAATTTTAACTCTGGTTTGTATTTTTATAATAGAAACGGTATGCCTTCTGCATAAAAAATACAAAAACTTATTAGTTTGCTCCCCCTCATATAGTACCCGTCGCCCTAATCAGATTTCTCTTTTGAAACCTTCATCTGCTCTTACTCAGAAGTCGCTCATCTACCAAAGCAGAAAAATCTATAACCACCTGCCATTAAGAATAAGGGAGATTCGGGATCTCAATAAATTCAAAAAAGAAGTAAATAAGCTTTTGGTTGAGAAGGCCTATTATAATACACTGGAAGAATTCTTGAAGTATCATCGTCAAACTACTCAAATATTGTGAGTAATAACTGTATGTATATCTTATTTTACAAACCTATAATTATAATTATTTTATATATTTATACTTGTTCATTTCAATATAATCATTTTTTTATGACCAGACAATGTGAAGAAATGGTTTTATATTCTATGTTCTATGTTTATTACATTTTGACCCTTAGTATATATGTATATATCTATATGTCTGTATATGTGCTCAAATATGCTTGTATATTTTTATGTTTATAGGAGTTCATTTATATACTATTATCATTATTTATCGCTTTGTCTATGAGATTTTGTATCTTCTGGCAATAAAGCATGATTTGATTGATTGATTGATATGATGTGACTGAATTGATTCATCAATAAATGACACAAAAAATAATTTTTCATAAAAAATTATGTTTCTCTGTTATGTGCGACTGATTGTGAATAGCCTTGACCAAATCTCATGTATTCACGAGGTAAAATGAAAAAACAATATCAATTTCAATTGTTTCAAAAAAATTACATTTGACATAAGGTTTAGATTTGTTTTGACCTGTTGAACTTGAATATGTAAAAATATACAGGGTATTCTATTTGAAAAAATAAAGTTGCTGGCATTTGCAGAAAAACCGAAAGTCCGCCATATTGGATTGTAATGTGATCAAATCCGAAATGGTTGCTTATATAACTGTACCGAATTTCAGAAAAATCCGTTTACGAATGCAGTATTTACAGGGCTGGCCCGATATCCTGTGCCACCCGGTATACCATCGCGTTGTTTTATTTTCTTACCCAACATAAATTGAATGAAATAAGTGAAGTGATTTACCCCTAGTCATCGGTACTGTGTGCTTGGGTAGATCTGTCTTCGTAATCAGAGACATTCAGAGTATCGATCAATTCATGTTGCTTCAAAACCAATTTCCAAACAGGCAGATTTCGAACTATAGTCTAGTCAACAAGGGCTTTTTGGACCAACTTTTTTCAGCAGTCTCCGAAAATTATGATCGAGGTGTCATTCGATTCGGAATGACATCTAGATGATTTTTGAAAAAAATGAAGTTCCGCTTGCAAAAATTGTAGAAGTTATTAACAATTAACTAAAAAAAAAGGGGTGCTTTGGTTTTTTGCAAATATCTCAAAAACTAATAAAGATTTTTCAAATCTGAAAAAAGATTCAAAAAGAGGAGGAAATTTTCCTAAAAAAAGGAATTGTTTTAACAAAAAAAATTATTTAAGCATACTAAATATGAAAATAAAAAATTGAAAAAATTCAGACACTAACTGAACAGATGCATGAACAATAATCCGCTTGAAAAAAAATTGATAATTGTTAAACTATAAATTTAAGATTTTTTTCCTCTCTTGGAGCAATTCTTGAAAGGCTTCAGAATAGAACCCCGTTGGAAAAATTGAAAAAATTTAATTTTTCAGTTTTTTATTAATAATTTTCGTTGTTGCAAAATTAAATACTTAATTAATCATTGAAAAAAATGTTTTTTTTCAAATATTATTAACGATCCGTTTTTATGTTATCAGAAACTGCATAGAAATAATTTTTAAAAATTTGTATCTCTAATTGTTTAAAAAATTGTTATAAACAAATGCGTTGTTTATAAGATAATTGAATTTTTTTTATGGAATTTCAATCTTTGATACAAATAATGATTTTCAAAAGAAAAATTGTTCCATAAAAAAAAAATTATTGCTTAAAAACGCATTTGTTAATTAACAATTATTTTCTCCAACTTCTAATTAATATGAAGGAACCATTTTTTTTTTAAAAATCATTATTTGTTTTTATATAAAAAAAAATTTTTAATTTTTCATTGTTTATGCAATAAACAATTTGTTATAAACAAATACATTTTTGCCTTATATTTTTTTTTCTATTCTACTTTCTGTCACAAAAACAGACATGATTTTTTTATTTTTTTATTTTATTTATTATTTTTTTAATTTTTAAATATAAGTTCTCTGTAACTTCGTCATTCTTACCTGGCTTTTCATCCTTAAAATTATTATAATTTATAAACTAATCGAGATACGATGAAAATACTTAAGACTTACTTATTCTCCAGTAGATAAAAAACAAATTTAGCTGAAAAGTTTAGTTGTTACTTATTTATTTATTAAATTTATAGCAATTGTTGATGAAAAATACTTGGATGTCGACTTGAGACTGAAATAGTTGAAGATTTTGAACTGTATTCTCTGAGTCAGGTATAATACGGACAATTAGTTGGACCCTTCGGGACCCTGAGCAGATATTTCTAACAGGTAACAAAGAAGGTATTCAATAAGCAAAAACCTGAATCTGAAGGTGATTCGGAGAATGAAAAATATTCGCAGGTAAATATGGAAGTTTAAGACAGGCATGTTAGAAAGTAATTGTAATTATTATTAGGTGAACGTTGATAATTACTGTAGACAAGAGGGTCTACTATAATAAAATGAGATTTTAATGATAATGGACATGAACGTGCATAAAATATTATGTTCATTGATAAATAACTTAAATTTATTAGAGACTCTATTGTCTCAATAATATTTCAAAGAAAAAAATTAAGATTGTCATTCATAAACTTTTACAAACATTAAAGAAACAGAACCTGAAAATAAAAATCTAGATATTCGTAAATTTTCCTAGTATAATTAAGTGATATTAAAATGTAAAAGGTAAAAATGTTGAGTAATGAACAATAATTGATAAGATACTTGAATGAGGTAGTCATATTTTCAATAGTTGATAAGATTTTTAAGCATTGAAGCAAAAAAAAAATTCTAACTAAATATTTTTTATAAAAAATTACTATAAATTTAATAAATAAATAAATAACAAATAAAACTTTTAAGCTAAATTTGTTATTTATCTAATGGAGAATAAATAAGTCTTAAGTATTTTCATCGTATCTCGATTAGTTTATAAATTATAATAATTTTAAGGGTGATAAAACCAGGTAAGAATGAAAAAGTTACAGAGAACTCATATTTAAAAAATTGAAAAAATAATAATACAAATAATTAAAAAAAAAAACATGTCTGTTTTTGTGACAGAAAGTAGAATAGAAAAAAATATATAAGATAAAAATTCATTTGTTTATAACAAATTGTTTATTGCATAAACAATGAAAAATTAAATAAAAATTTTTTTTCTATATCAAAAAGAAAACAAATGATGATTTTAAAGAAAAATGGTTCCTTAATATTAATTAGAAGTTGGAGAAAATAATTGTTAAATAACAAATGCGTTTTAAGCAATAAAAAATTTTTTTATGTAACAATTTTTCTTTAAAAATCATTATTTGTATCAAAGATTGAAATTCCATAAAAAAAAACAATTATCTTATAAACAAACATTTGTTTATAACAATTGAAGATAAAAAAAAAAGAAAATTATTTCTATGCAGTTTCTGATAACATAAAACGGATCGTTAATAATATTTGAAAAAACATTTTTTCAATGATTAATTTAAGTATTTGATTTTGCAACAACGAAAATTATTAATAAAAACTGAGAAATGATTTTTTTAATTTTTCCAACGTTGTTCTATTCTGAAGCCTTTCAAGAATTGCTCCAAGAGAGGAAAAAATCTTAAATTTATAGTTTAACAATTATCACACTTGCAATGTTCATGTTCAAGCAGAAAAAGATTATTAATTAACTATTGAATAAATAATTGAAAATTGTGATAAAATTTTTTTCAAACGGATTATTGTTCATGCATCTGTTCAGTTAGTGTCGGAATTTTTCAATTTTTTATTTTCATATTTAGTATGCTTAAATAATTTTATTGTTAGTGTCCAAAGTGGGCGCGGCTTGCCCAAGCCAGAGTACCGTTTTCGGCCGTATTTTCATCCCTCTGGGAAAATTATAAATATTGATCCTAAAATTCCTTTTTTAGGAAATTCCTCCTCTTTTGAATCTTTTTCAGATTTGAAAAATCTTGATTAGATGTCAAACCAAAGCCCCCTAATGATCTTTTTTTGAATATTTGCAAAAACCAAAGCCCCCTTTTTTTAGTTAATTGTTAATAACTTTCACAATTTTTGCAAGCGGAACTTCATTTTTTTCAAAAATCATCTAGATGTCATTCCGAATCGAATGACACCTCGATCATAATTTTCGGAGACTGCTGAAAAAAGTTGGTCCAAAAAGCACTTGTTGACTAGATTACTAATAGTTGAAAATAGTTTAAGATTAACTCGATATCGGGTTATTTTGTAATCAATGTGTTTCACATACAAATTCAGAAGATGACCGGCCCTTATCCCGCTAACAACGGCCCGTACCTGTGTCAAATAAAAAAAAACTCACCCTTTTACACGGATTGTCTTCCAGAGTGGCCGACACGCCGCCCGAATGCAGCGACGGAGGCGCCGGGGTTACCAGAATCGGCTCTTGGATCGGCTTCATGGGCGGCGGCAGCTCCAACTCCTCGTCCGCCTCCTCGCCGGCCGCTCCCCCGCTTCCGTTCGCTATTTCGGCGCCCAGCGATTTAGCGCCCTTCAGGGACGGCGCCGAACGTTCGTCTTCTTCTTCGCCCTCTGACACCGACGGTTTGTTGCCCATGTCGGACGGTACCTGTAGAATGGAATATTTGGAAATGCGGTCCTTCGAGCCGGATAACGACATTATGATTACGAAACTCTTTTTAATTCACAGAAAATATTCAGTTTTTTTGAGCGGGCGAAACGTGAATTTCCACAGTTTTTGCAAAGGATAAAAATGTCAACGAAGTGCCTAATAAAAGCCGCGATATAATATAATATATGCTAATTTTCAGTTCCTAGTCAGATCAGTAAATGTATGATGCCCTATTACTCTGTGCTAACTAAACCAATCTAGAAAAACCAGAGATAGGGGAATATAATTTATGAGAATTTTCAGTTCCTAGTTAGATCGGTAAATTTATGGATCCCTATCACTCTGTGCTACTAAAACAATCTAGAAAATATATGTCCTACTCAAAACGATAAACATAATTTCAAAGTTATCACATATTCAGGCCATCCTACCGAAAAAATTTCTACCTTTTTGCGTAATAGAAGCTTTTTAACAAAAAATAAACGGGGAAAAATAACTGAAAAGTAAATGAAATAAACCTTCTTAGTCTAATGATTGAGCTCTAAACTAATGTAGGTAACTGATTTTGAGTCGGCGCCAAACAAACAATTATCGAAGATCATTATCTATGAAAGACGTCATCAAAACGCAGCCGTGCATCTCGCTGCCATCATTTTACGCTTCACCTAATTCAATTGCTAGTTTGTTTGGCGCCGACTCAAAATTAGTTACTCGCATTAGTTTAGGAGCTCAATTAACATTTAGACTAAAAAGGTTTATTTTATTTTTTGCTTTTCAGTTGATTTTTTCGTCGGTTTATTTTTTTGTTAAAAAGTTTTTATTTTTTACTTTTCAGTTCCGTATTTCGTCGGTTTAATTTTTTGTTAAAAAGTTTTTATTTTTCAATTTTTTGTGGCTAAAATCTACCAATTACTACCTACTTGTTTTTTGATTACTTCCAAAACACTTACTTACCCACCTTACTTCAACTTTTACCAGTTAAATAATATGATTATCTACTTTTACTATTTGTTGTAATATAAATTATTTTCGTTGTTCTGGTTAGTTTATTTCATTACTTTGTATATCATTCCATCCTCTCATAAAATATACTGATTTTGACGGAACAAGAATAATGTCAGTAGCGATCTGTCATTGTCAACTACGTATGCGTGTGCCCAATGTTCACTAGTGAAAAATCAATTATCCCCTATTTTTCAACCCGTAAGGGTGGCTAATTCCTTTCGAAATCCAGATATAAGGTATACCCTATCTATTGAAAAAAGAATCATCCAAATCGAAGAACCCAGTACAAAGTTATGCCTGATAGAATCGGTTAACGGACCAGAATTCAGAGGGTGAGTGATCAATATCCTTCATTTCGCAACCCTTAGGGGTGGATTTCATCTTTTAAATTCAAATGGGACCAAATTCGAAGTACACCCTATCCACTGAAAAAAGAATTATCGGAATCGGACGCCTCAGTAAAAGTTATGCGTGATCATACATAAAAAATATGATGGAAAAACATAAAATATACGGGTCGAATAGAGAACCTCCTCCTTTTTGGTTTCGTCGTTTAAAAATAACATCAATATCGCATATAAAATAGATAATAATTTAAGTAAATGTATTAAGGTAGTTCCGCCACGAGACAGTTGAATTAGAAAATTATTTTCGACGGAATCGAAAAGTTTCAAAGGACTTTTCGATTTGAAACGCGAAAAAATTTTTTTTTTAGAAAATCGGCGACTCAAAAAATTGATGTCCCCCCTTCTCCCCTCCTCACTGGAAATCATATGTCATGGGAAAAAAATTATCGTTTTTCGATTAACTTACAATGGACTTTTTTGTAGTAATCTTTTTGAATTTTTTTTTTGGGGGGGAAGGGGGGTAAAGTTAAAATCGATGAGGTCAACTAGGAGGGAAGGAGTTTTTTTCGCGTTCAGACCCTCAAATGGTCCCCCGTTCCTCTGTAACAAGTCCCCTGGCACAATCCGCATTTCTTACGACTCCCCAAAAAATCTATTGAGAGTCATAACTTCTAGATCTAGGGCATCAAAAAAGAGAGGGTATGGTCCGCAGGGTGAAGAGGAGATTCGCATATTTCACTTTCGGTCACTTCCGGTTTTACGGAAAGGTTTCCTTCTTGACATTATGAAACCTTTTAGTATTGTACATTGGTTCATAACTTGAAAAGAATGTCATTTTAAATGTTTTTGCTTTATTGTTTTAAGGGCACTTTTTAAATTTCTCATTTACTATCGTAAATCAATCTGAGGACTCCAGGTGTTGTTGAAATCAAGTTTTAGTGACTAGTATGATAGATAGGGAAAAAGGAAAGTTGGGAAAAATATTTTCTGTGTAAACTATTATTTTCAAATAGGAATTCATTTTTTTACAAGAATTTCCCGAAAAGGATTTTGACGAATCTAACGATACCTAATTTATTTGCAATTAATTTAAAAAAAAGAAAAATGAGTTAAATATTACTAAGGAAAATACGGGGGTAATAATTTATTTATTTCCCTGCAGGAATTTTTTCAAAGTGATTCCTCCTTGCCAAGACTTATTTTCAGCCGTTAAAATTGTTTCCCCTCAACAAGTTTCTGTTACATTTGAGGCATTATACTTAAATGCCCGTAGAATTTTTCCCTTTTCTAAGATTTCAAGAGTGGCTGGGGCTGTTGCATAGTAAACCTTTTCTTTAAGGGGAAGTTGTACTATACTATAGCAGTGTATGAAAAGGGTTTCGTAGCCCCTTAACTTTTTAGGATAATTTTCATTTTGAGTGAATGAGGAAAAATAAGTACATATCGACAAAAATACAATCTGTGTTCCCTGTCTCATTTTTTCCAAAAAAAATCACGAAATTCCACGTTTTTGATGATTTTCCCCATTTTTTCGGGAAAAGATCTAAATCAAATTTTGAAAAAGGAGACGAGATGAACATAGACTAGATCTTTATCAACCCCGTACAATTTTTGCATTGCTAATAACTAAAAATAAACTTTGGAAAAGTTAGGGAAAGAACCCTTGCAGGGGCAACATTTTTGTACCCCCAAGTAAAGAAATCGAGTGAGATCTAGTGAGCGGGCAGGTCACCGAATTGGACCATTGCTTACAACTTGATCATTAAAAATGCCTCGTTTAAGAACTTTTGGTATTATGAGGGGTGCTCCAACCGCGGGAAGGAAGATTACTAAGATGACCCTCGATTTCTTTTTTGAAGAAAACCCAAGTACCTAACCCCTGTTAACTGACTTGCAATATTGGCCCAATTATTCTTTTTTTCCAAAACGATACCAGCCAAACCTTCTTTGAAATTCCCCTCTCTGATTTGTTTTTGGGGCCAAAAAAGTACAGAGTATTTTGTTTTATTGAACATACTATTATTTGTAAATCGTGATTCGTCGGAAAATAGAATGAAGTTGAAAAAATTTGGTTTTAACTGTATGCTTTTAGCGTTCAATCATAAAAACCCTACCCCCCCTATCGCCATCGTAAAAGTATACAATGTTGATGTAACTGAGTTAAATGCTCTGATATCCGTGCTTTTTCCGAAATTTTTCTTGCTGATTCGTGACTCATCTGCATTTCTTGACTATTTTCTCTTGGGAAACCGTTTTATCAACCCAACCATAGCAAGTAAAACGTTAATCCAGCCTCTTCATTTAAGGGAAAAACCCTGTTCCGCCTCCCCGATTTCCTTCTTTGCCTAAAACGATTCTCAACATACGGAAAATAATTTATGGGTTGATGTTTTCTGATTGGGATATCTCTGAGCATATTAACCCCAGCAGCATTCCTTTGAATTTCTATGACATTTTCCAAATATTAAACCACTTTTTTCACTTTGAGTTTTACATTTTTTTTTGAAGAAAAATTAAACTGAAATTTAACGAAAATTAAGGAACTTTTTTCTGTCTGCTCATAAAGCTTATGTCACTGACATTACCTAAGTGAGTATTTTGTTTTCCAAAGAAAATTGATAAAAATAATGCTATTCATGAAAAGTAAATAAATTATTATCCAGTATCTTCCTTAGGAATATTTAATCCAATCTTATTTTAATCCAATCGCAAATAAATTGATCGTTAGATTCGTCAAAAATCCCTTTTTCAAAAAAAGCTTATAAAAAAAAGGGCGCCATATGAAAATAATAGACACGAAATGAATTGCCAACTTTTCTTATTCCTATCTATCATACTAGTTACCAAAACTTTGACCATTGTAATTTTCTTTGGGCATCACCTTAGAGGTCCCCAGGGTTAGTTTACGTCCGATCATGGCCACCTAGATGCAATATTAAAAGTGACTCTAAAAAAAAAGAAATAGGCGTAAAACTTTTCAAATGTCACATTCTGATCCAGAATTGTCTCAGGGAAAACCAAAAATGTTACAATATACAGGGTGTTCCATTTGAAAATTAAAAATGGAGCCATTTCCTGGGGAAATCGGAAAAAGACCGGAAAGTGAAAAAAATACATACCATTTACCTATACCAAATCCCATTCTGATACACCTAATATTCTAGAAGTTATGACTTGTCTAATAGATTCGTTGACACTGGTATAAATCAAGTTGTGGATCTCGTGATAGTTTTAAATAGGCCAGGCCAATATGGCTGGAAATAATAAAATCATTTCAATAAAAAATATATTATTGTGACACATTGGCGAAAAATGGGTCATATTGGTAAGACTTCCTCCTTACCTACTGTATATTGAACACATGAACAGAAATCATCGGTAAGGAGGAATAATAAGTTTCCCAACTTTAAATTCCCCCCTGTGGAGCTTTGATCCGTCCCGAAAATGCAGAATATTCCCCAAAGAAAGCGGGAAAATTGTGTAGTGCATGTAAAAAGTAGAAAATAATTTAAATATAGATCAAGTTTGGGAGAAGAAGTTGTTGTGAACTTGATGACGATAGTGAAGAAAAAGGGGATTGGGTTAAAATGTATCTATTATTTTTATGAAATTATTTTTTTGTATTGTTTTTTGACCTGTTACAAAATTTTAAAATTTTCAAAAATTTTTTTTCATCTCTTTACATCAAATATATATATATCAAAAATTTCAGTCATATCTAAACGATTTATGAAGTTGAGTTTTTATTCGAAAAGGGTATATTTCAGGTATGCAAAATATTACGTGCATATAGACAAATTAGTGTCCATATTGATACTACAACTTATCAAACTCTTGGGGTTTTCCCAAAATAAAAATACCCCTAAAATTAGAATTCATTTTCAGAGATAATAAATTGCGAAATTTTTCAGAGATATATTTCGTCTATATGTTGAAAAATATAGAACAAAACAGCAATTGAAGACATAAAATGCCTGGACAGGGTCGAGTTGAAGACTAATTTAGCCAGTGACTTTAAATTTCAAACCCGATACCATCACTTTTAAACAATAAGAATCAGATTTAAAAAAATGGTCCTTCGAGCCGGACGAACTCGAAATGAATGCAAAATTTTACATGATGAAGTAGCTAGGGAAGAGAAACGCCTAAAAATTCCCTCTTCATCATGGCACGCACACATATCTACACACATATACACACCGAAAACTGATACGATTTATCGGAACAGCTTTTCGAAAACTGATTCAGCCCCCAGACCGCATCCCGATAAAAAAAAACAAGCGCAACAACAATGTACACCGGGAATGAATTTCAACGTTATAAACGATCCGATGAAAATTATAAGAGTTGAAATGAACCGATACCCGCGACGCGTTGCGAATATAATTTCCGATGCGCTGAAAATAGGACGACCCTGAGTTTTAGGGATTAAAAAACAATAAGTGTAAAAACAAATTTCCAGAAGGACTGGTCTCCGTCCGAGATTTGTATGGGAAACGGGACGAAAAGTTTTTTGGACCTCGAAAAGAGGGTTTTAAATACCCAGTAAAAAAAATACACACCGAATGGAAAATGAAAGATAAAAATTTCCAATGAATCCACATATATTTTCTGAAATGGAAAATTTTTTCGGGGAAATTTATAGTTAAAACACCTTTTTCTGTATAGTTTTGCGTTCGCAAACTTGATAATTTCAAAATTTGGGAAATATAAATATAAGGTGCTGAAAGGACATTTCTGTGCCGGAAAATGTCTCTTCTGCACAGTTCCAGATATTCTGACCAAATCATAGAACATATTGTTGTCCTGAATCCCTACACACACAACAGTTGCTAGGCAAACGATCAACATTGTTTATCGAGCATTTGAAAGGTCCAAAACGTCAAAACATAAAATATTTGTAAATATTGTGTTTTATTAATTTTTAATAAGGGATTCAACAAAATGGGTAGCATAGTTCTGAAATTGAAAATAATTTCCCTCGTCATTGGATTTCTAATTCCTTCAACTTCAAGAGAAAAATATGAAACACATACAAACACTTTATGATTTAAAAAAAAAAAATAAAAGTGTTTCTTTAAAATATAATTATGGATATTTTGAAGAACTATCCAAATCAAGAAAAGCTTCACTATGTAGCCGTTTTATGTATAAAAGGTGTGTGAATCACCCCTAAAATCTGGATTATAGTTGGGCCTTTTACCAATGTTTAAACAAGTTATACCCAAAGGGAAGGGTGTGGTGCCCAGGAGACATTGATATAGTTATTGGGTTTTGGGAATTGCCATTCTTGCAATAACGTTATCTAAAATTATCAAGCAACAAAATAAAAAAAAAACAACACTTTTACAATGAGGTTCATAAAAAAAAAATTGAATGACCCCCAAATGGGAGTAGCTAAGGACCAACTTTGGGGGATAGTAATTTAAGACGACTATGTCAAAAAGAATGGGTCGATTAGTAACAAAAATAAGAGCTAAAAGGGTACTAAACTAAAACTGAAAAGATGAAGAACTTTAAAAAGGGGCCCCAATACGAACTGAAACCTAGAAGAACTTTGGTATGAAAACGAAAAAACTACTTCCGAGAAGAAAATAAAACACTGAAAAAAAGACTAATCAATTGAACGTAAAAAAAATAATAAACTAGTTTCAAGTGGTATAAGGAAATGAAATGATATTAGATATAAATATTCACGAGCGTATTGATAATAATCAAATTTAAAAAAATGTCAACAACTGAGAGATATCACCGTATTGGCAAAAGAAACAAATTAGAAACGCCCCTCCCGGTAGAACACTTGATATAAATTGAAGTCCAAATAATAGCGAAGACAAGTGTCAAAGGAACTGGGTTTTTGTCTCAAAGACTACAGTCTAAGACTATGCTGAATTAAAGAAATTGGATTCCACCCCGAAGAAGGGTAGAGACAATTTTTAAAAAATAGTTTATAAAGAAGAAAAATAGTGAAGAAAAGCCCTAACAATAGAAAATCTAGGGAGAAGAATAGGACAGAGTGAAGAGGACATAAGGAGGAGGAATAAGGAAGAAAAATAATACGGCAAAAATAGTAAGGAAGAGTAACATTAAGAACAGTGGATACCAATAAGGAAAGATCTAAAACTGCCACACCAAGAGAATGACCAGACTAAATAGTAACAACAAACTGAGATGGATCCATCATAAGTACTATAATTTATGATGAGTTTCCTACTGAAGTCTTAAGCAATATACCCATATAATATTGAAATAAAAATGCTTTTAAAAAATTCCCAAAAAATATTAGAAGTATATCAAAATTTGATAATCAATTGTTAAGCACTGAATTCTTTTAGCGAACCTTTCTTGACTGTATTGTACTTTTGAACTAAAACGATTTCGATCCCAATCTTGTGTCTTAGATGGGAAAGGAACTGTTTCTTAAATTTTTGGAGAAATTAATAAATGTGAGGGAAACAGTGTTTTACGTGAGAAATTATTTTAAATTACACTCTGAAAAGTTGAAATCAATAAACAATTTTTAAATTTTTCCCCCCATTTGCATTCAACAAGACCCAAAGAAAAAAAAATAAATTTAAACCCAAAAAAGGTCAAATTCCTTTTGTTCACAAAATGACAAAATTTAATATCTCATTTTTATACTGTAAAATTGAATTTTGTACATTCTGTACCCCCCAGTGAATAAACAATTATTATTATTATTATCATTATTTTGTTTTTAACACTCCAGTCAGGCCCTTACTTCCGAAGTCTGACCCATTGGAAGGGCGGGGTTTTTAAAAAAACAAATGACCTCCACCCCCGGGAGGTGAGAGACTTGGGTCCGGGGAACGTGTCCTGAGCAAACGTAACGATCCGAGAATGACTGCCTCTGTAGGGGGCTAGAGTTTCCCTCCTGGATTTACGGCAGGGCCGGTAAAATTAGGTTTGGGGTAGCGTGGGCATCTTTCCCAAACAAGGGCCCCTATAATCAGAACCACATTTTTTTCAGAATGGTCTGATAGATTCAGGAGCCTGAAGAGAATCTCAACTGGGTCCTTTTCCCGTCCTCTCTTCGCACGATTTGCCTTGGGCCAAAAACCCTATGACGTATATCGTTTTTTCTGCGTCGAAGAGACACATCAGGTTTTTGGGTTTTTATTTGCCTGAGGGTGGGAAAGAGTAGTTCCACAAATCGGCACTCTCATCTCCACAACGGACCCAACCCCCCGGAGCGAGGGCGCACCGGGTCTCCACAATACCGTAGAGTGTCGTAAATGATAATATTATTTTTCGTAACGCCGCGTTATGACGATGGATATAGGCTGAGACGCATATACCGTACAGCGACAGAAAGGGTGCATAGGGTCCCGGGCCCCAAAGGCAGGCCCTGCATCTTGGTCAGGGACCCATACCAATAAAACGCGGTTCGGTAGACGAGGGGGTTGAAATAACCGTCCGGTGCCCTGATGAACCTCAGTCCCGACTTGAGTCCACCTGAATGCAAAGGTCAGCCTTCGGGTGCCGTGGTCTCAAAAGTTTGTAGAAGATTCCATGCATCGGTTTATCCTTGGGAGTGCAGGGTGCCGTATTCTCTGCAGCTTTTTTTTGGGGTTTTCCTCGAGCGGGGTCCAACTCGGACAGAGTCTTGGATATCCGCCCCGGGCGAATTTCAAAAACTGAGTTCATCGGCTGCAATTTTATTGCCGCCTTAAAAAAAACGCCTTCCCCGCGACCCCATGGTCTTTGACCATGGAGAAGGGGATCCAAGCCCTGTGACTTTTCAGCCCCAACCAGCACCATCCTTTTTTAGAACCCAAACTCAAAAGTCCACGGCCCCCTTTTTTCGGGGGGGTACAACCGTGGGAAAGGGGATTCGGATGCAAACAGATGTAGGTGATTATTTATGAGTCTTTACGTCGATTGCACGCGGCCTTCCAGGGTCCACTAGAACCCCGGGGGATTAGGATTGGGAAAGGGAAGAGTTGGGGGCAGAAACTTTATCATGCCCGACAGTTCTAGACCGATTCCGGGGTTTCTGCTGATACTTGCCGCGGAGAGCGTTTTAACCGCCATTTTACCTTTGCGCAACGTTGTTGCACTCTTTGGTATATACGCCCCCCGGCATCCAGATGGCGGAGGAGCTTCCATTCCCCCAGCTGGGGTCCCTTCCGTAACCCCGCATCGTCCTCTGAGATGAACCATGCAATTTATCCATCCGAATTTACCGATAGCATTTTACCTTCACCACCCTCGAGATTGCTGGATCCCACCCGAGGCATAAAGTCAGGGCATCCATATAAAATAAAATAAGGACCTTATGCCCTTTTCCCAAAAATTTGAAACCACGAGTTTTCTGGGGTGCAAAGGATAAGGATAAGTGGGTGCAAAAAAGGGGGGGTGAGGGAACTTTTTAAAACACCTCTCCTGAAGATAACCTGCCGTTTGACTTTTTCCACCTGATGTTATGGTGAAGCGAGTCCCCCGAGGGTTAAAACCCAAATGTTCAATGCATCCCACCATTTTTATCGGGTACCGCAAGGCATCTGAGCAAAATGCAAAATCAACCCATGCGATGTTGAGTCAAATGCCTTGGGTAATCGATTTGGGGCCCTCGAAAGGTTGGCTTATACGCACGGAGTCCCTGCGTGATACATCTATCGATCAGCAGGTTCTCCTTTCAGCCAGCAACACCTTCTTTGACCCTTCTGCTCATATATCCGTTCGTACACCGTGTCAACTGGGGGGGAGTATCTGCGTGTACAAAATGCGCGTAAATAATTTGTAACACGTGTTCAAGCATGTTATCGGTCTGAAAATTCTTGGATCAGACAAATCTCCTTTTTTGGGTTTTAAAGGCCCCGCCCCTCGACAAACCCAAAGGCTTGAATCTGCTGTTCCACTAAGCCACGAGTTGAAAACTCTGGCTAAGTGGTGGGGGGAATTAAAAAAATTTTTTTCCACCACAGGTTTCCCCAAAGGTCTGCCTGGCAAATTTCTTGGGACCCCCTGTAGAGCTTCCGAACTTCTTCCGTTATCGGTTGGCGCATTTCCCATCGATGAGGCTGCTGGAACCTCTACAGAAGGCCCCAAACTGCGCCAGGGCTGGAGTGTTATTTTGGGAGTGGCTGCGGATATTCAAAACTCCTTCCAGAATTTTTCCACCTGATCAGCGGTCGGCGGGTTTTCCACAAAAAGGGGGTTTCTGGAATAAGGAGAGGGTTTCTGAACTGTTTGTTTTCCGCGATTCCTTGCTCGCCAAAATTAGTGACTTTTTAAGGTTTTTACTAGATCTTATCCTATCAAGACAGTGTTGTTTGATGGTTAACAGAATTTTGTTTTAAATGTGATGGACTCGTCGCAACTTAGTTGCGATTCCCCGCACTGTTCGCGAAAAATGGCCTATTGGCCACTACGTAGTCCACCGCACATTGGGATACAAATGCGTTGTCTCGCCGACTTGATTTTGCTTAAATTTCTGTATGAGCCTTCTCATGCTTTCCAGTGGGAGACGATTATTCTGCGTATCCGCACATGGGAAAGCATAAGAGCAGCGTCATACACGGCGGTGTTGATTTCAGATGTCAGCTTCTTCTGAAGCGCTTTCACGAATCTCCGCATCCACTCGAGCCAGATCTTGAGGCTTCAGGGGCTTCAAAGTGCGGGAGTACCCTGCGTGTTCTGATACCCTCTATTGGTGGAATATTGATACCTGCCACCTCTTCGACACTGGTTCGACTCGTGGCACGTCTGCCACTTCGGCCACTTCTGTTTACCTGTCTAGGAGGTGGTCTCTACATAGCCACGGCTACGAAGGTGGGATACATAATCCTGAGATTTTGTTTGAAATGCGGTCATACTCTGTGCCTACGCACCAAGTAGCATGCATTCGCGCATGTATCCCTTTCGGGCGGGCTCGCTACTCGTAGCAACGCAGAGGCCGTCTCTCATTTCGTCGTCCACCAGAACGTTGTCCATAGCGTGGGTCGTCATAAGGCTGTCTGTCGATTTGGGCCCCACCACCTTGCCGTTGACCTCCATCCGGATGAGGTCGGTTGTGGGGCCCTGTTCCCCCTTCTAGGAACCAGAGTATGGTCCTGCAGGGGTTAGCCTAGCAGGAACACGGCCGACACCAGAGGAAGTATTTGCTTCTTTCCTCTCGGATGCGCTTAAGCTGCCGGTCCGATTTTGCATCCTTGGCTTGTTATGGTGGCGCTACCACCAAGGTCATTGCTGGTGTTGTTTGACCTACTCTGCTTATTATTATTATTATTATTATTATGTGGTCAATATATTCGATACTAAAATCGACTATTAATATTAATCATGGTATTGACCTATCGACATATGGAAAATTACGAGCTTTTTAAAAGAAAATCCAACGGATATTTTACGAAGAACGCACGGACATCCGATGAAATAAAACCAATTTATAAAGAAGCACCGGGCGATATATACCTACTAAAAAAGGTAAATTTTAGAGAATTTTTAATATTTGACAATTCAAATTTAATATTTACTTTTTGCAGGTTGTAATAATAAATTGTAATCGCATGTCGAGGAGGTGAATAGAAATGAGTGATATAGAAGACCTATATCCCGCTCTAATATTAACATTACACAAATAAAAGTTTTACAAAATTTCCGGTACCTTCACAATTCCCGAAAATATATTTTTTGTATCTTCCTGATCTATTTGAAAATCGTGTCTTTTAAATTATCAAAGGGAAACTGTACACAAGTGGGAGGAATTAACAAATTTGAAATGCCCCAAAAAATTTTAAAGTTATGGAACCCAAAATTGTATACAGGGCACACATTCCGTCGGCACTCTTTGCACTCCAAATTGAACATATCTAACACAACAATGCATTCAATTGATCCCAAATGTCGCCAAATATAAATCAGATATCACAACCTTCATATTCGCCTTCAACTTTTTTACAATTGTAGAAAATTCCTGAGTGGTGCAACCTTTAACTCTACATCTAATTTGAATATTACAGAAAATATTTCCAGAACTAATCTCCCAGAATTGTGTTACAAAATTGTTCCAATTTTACAGTGAATTATAACTAAGTACCACAAATAAACGTTTATTATATCAAGAATACATTTTAAGCGATTTTTGTAATTTGTTTTTCAGTCATTTTTATTTATCGGTAGTGTACCACATTTCAACATTCAATTATCTTCTGCGAATTCAAATAGAGATTTCTGTTTTTATTGCAGTTCCACTTACCTTGATTCCCCCTTATCGGAACCGGCTTTTGAGGGATGGTGGAGGCGATGCCGTTTGCGCCTTCGTCTACTTTTACCCTGTGACAGTTTCCCAGCGGAGGTGGAAGCCATTTCGCCTGGATAAGCAGAAAAAACACATCGATCAGCAAACGCGATATTGAATGAACATATATTTTAAAACATCACCAGTACTCAGAGGCATTCTCTATTTGTAATCGTATTAAGGTAGTACTCCACGAGACAGTTGAATTAGGAAATTATTAAAAATTTTGGGCATACGTATTGTTTAACATGTGAACAACACCTCTATAAAATTTTAAATAAGTTTCACCTACCCCGAACCCGAGATATATATAATTGAAGTTGACTCAATTAACACGTTAACAAAATGGACCATGATAGGCAAACAGCACATTATTAATTCACCGTTAGTCCCTAAAATTAAGAAGTTTATGAAAACGAGGAGGAGCTGGGAGTAAGATATCACAGATATTGTGAAAAGAAAAATCAAAGTGATTGACATCTTAGTTTGACAGATATAATAAAAACTACTCCGTTATTCAAAATAGTCCACGGGAAGCGCACAGCCTAAAGGGGTCGTAGAAACTCGGATTGTTAGGACTTTAAAGGAGGACGGGGACCATTTGAGGGTCCGAACGCAAAAACCTCCTTCTCCTAGTTGACCCTAACCCTCCCAGTTGACCCCATCGATTTTAACGATATTCCCCCAAAAAGTCCATTGAAGTTTTATCGAAAACGATAATTTTTTCCATGACGTATAATTCTAGTGAGGGGGAGTCTGAATTTTTTGCTCCCTCTTTCGGGGTATCTTTTTGAGTCGCCGACTATCTATAACGAAGAAATGTTCTAGAGTCGATTGGGGCAGTGTCCCCTTTAAAAATTGTTTTCGCGTTTCAAATTGAAAAGTCCTTTGAAATGTTTCGATTTTGTCGAAAATAATATTTTTGTTTCGTGGCGGTACTACCTTAAAGAGAAAGTCATTCCGTTGTCGAGAATTGTAAGAAAACAATATCAAACACCAGCATTTCGTCGTGGAGTATAAGATAATCGTATCGAAAATAAAACATACAATTATGTAATTACTTCCATGTGCGATTTGTCAAAGGTGTTCGACTGTGTTTCACATGACCTTCTGTTGGAAAAACTATAATATTACGGCTTAGGAATATCTCTAAAACACATGTTATCATATTGAATTAAGGTAGTTGTCGTGAAATCCACTTAATCAGATTTCGTTTATATTCATACCACTTTCAGTTAACATTATTACCTGTATCACATTAAATTTTTGGAATCATTTACCGCACCTGAAAGCAGAGATATGAGGCTTCAAAGTTTCAACGTTTAACACGTAATCCCTATAGTGAGCTACCGCGGACTACCACATTTTAAGGCATAACTAAAACCTCCATTCAGATCTTTTGAAAACTAGTCTATGATCTATGATTTTATAGAAAAAATTAAACACGCGTAGCCATACAGTTATTTAGTTATTGCCATAAGAAGTTTCTAAATTATTGCGTATGAGAAGTGCAAGAGGAGGGAAGGCTGAGAATCGTGGTAACGCCTCAAGCGAGCGCTCGTGATTCGAATAAGCGAAAGCGGAGGGTCTTGTGGGTTTGAATTGAACGTATATATTTATGAATAATAATTGTGAATAATTGCGTTAATATATACTGATGCATTTTAAACATAAACACAAAGGATTCAGATTTTCAAAAGGCTAATAAATATATCGTATAAATCTACAAAAATATAAACAACAATTAATGTAATATTATTTATTTTTCTAACGATTATATTAAATGATCACTTGATAGACTAAACATTAATGATTTCAGTAAATGCTTTTACTATTTTTAGTAACTCTATGTTTTCTATTCTCCGATTTTTCAGTTAGGTGATTAATCAGCTTTCCTTCATCGTGTTTCAGAAAATCTTATGTTATATTTTGTTGCAATTTTTTCAATAATCCCGTGATATAACATTTTTAAGGCACTTAAATTAGGAATTGCAAAATATTATTTCGTTCTAGGTCGCTCTGAAATACATTCTTTATATGATGTCATGTATGTTTATAATTTGACTCTTTTCCAATGAAGGGAAATATTTTTTTGTAAAATGAGAACATCATACATCGCCCGTGGAAATTATCTGATGTTTCGTTTGGTATTGAATCTTTTGGGTAATTTTGATAGCTCGAACATTCCTGGCCCTTTTCAATCTGGGAACGTTTTTCTAAAAATAACTAAGCTATTTATAATCTTTATTAAATTATTATTAATGATTGCTCTCAGTAATCTCATCGAATCTTGCATTATGCACAACGAGTAAATTTGAGTTGTAGATAAATTTAAAAATTATTTAAAAAGCTACCAAACAATCTACTGAATTATAGAATCGACTTGTACATTATTCAAATATAATTGACCAGAAATTGTAGTACATCCCGTAATTTTGTCGCCACAGGATTGATGCTTCTGTAGGGCGAAACATATATATGAAATTCTATATTTCCACATTTGGCTGCGATTTGTAAAATAAACTATGGAATAATTTATTGATATTGATTCGATGTTTTAATAATAGTGATGATGCTCTTAATTCGTTAATTCCAACGTTTGGTTGATATGTTACGTCTGACTTTTCCTTTGATTTTCTTAATATTTCCCTCTTTGGTCAAAACCCAAATCTGCGCAAATTTTTTCTCCTAATGTTTAATCAGTTTTTTTTTCTTATCAGAATCGTATCTTTGAGCATATGTATGACTACGTTCCAAATTAAATTTTTTTCTAATATTCAATAACGATACCTCGCCAATGTTTTTAGAGCAAACTGCACTGTATCTTGAACAACTAAATGCGAGCGATCGTTGGATTGCGACGTTGCCAACAGTCCAGTAATGGCTTATTTGCTGTGTCACGCATGCTAGTTGCCTTTCTCAGTGTACAGTTCCCTTAAAAAATATCCCACTAATTCAGCGTTTGAACATGTATCGCGTCGCGCTATAATCTTCCTAATTTTTGACAGTTTGTAGCACGACAACTACCTTAAGAGACAAATAGCTGGTTAAAATACGTAACACAACATCTGACCTAAGAACCATATCAAAATGGAGTTCCTCAGGTTCAGTCCTTGGTCCTTTACTCTTTATCATTTATAGTAATCATATTCGTCAGCACAAGTGATGACTCTATCAGGGTACTCATCATACCGGTAAACTTAATAGCGGTATTTCCAGTATGAGAAGATTTCAGATGTGTTTTAGAACTGAACTGTCGAGGCAAATATATTTTGTTAATTTCACTTGTATTAGTTATGACATCATCCTTATGGAAATTCCAACAATGTCCAAACAGTTTCCTAATGCCAAAAGGCCGAAATGACTCATGCATGTAAGTGGAATACACTTAAAACATAAACTCAGATGTTCATATACAGTGTGTCTACTCTGATGGAAACACCCCCGTATCCTCCGTAATTATTGCAGTAGAATTCTGAAATTTTCAAGCTCGTTAGTAAATCTCTTCTGGGGTCAACCTGAGTGATATAACTGCGGCTAGGCGAATGATATACCGATTTTTATGAAAAATAATTAGGAGCAAGGTAGGCTTAGTAACAATACATATTTTCACTGAAAATTTTCAGTTCTGAAAGATCAGAATTTGTCTCACTTCCGTTCAGTAGAATTCTGAATTTTCGATCGTTAGATAAATCGATGATGAGTCTCACATCCATGGCCCCTGGCGCGCAGTGTATGTCACTCAGGTTAACCCTAGAAGAGATATAGACTCATCCTCGGTATATCTAACGATCGTGAAAATATCAGAATTCTAGTCCAATAATTACGGAAGATACGGGTGTGTTTCCATGAGAAGTGAGACACACTGTATAGAAACGAAATGTTTTATACCAAATGCGTTTCTTTATCGGCAAAGAATATTAAGGACTCTTTAGTCGATTATTATGATGATACTACAGCCGAATTATTTGAAGACTGGTTCCAAAATAAACTCATACCAAATATTCCACCAATAGTATTATCGTCAGACTAGATAAAGCACCATGTTCAAATGACACCAAAGCCACTATACAAGAATATATGTTAAATAAATGATATGTACTATGAGGAAAAAGTACACAAAACAGAAGTTTTACGCAGTTATTCGATAAAAATAAATATTTTTGTGATTCATCATTGAAAGCTTGGGAATAGGTGCCTACACTTCCTCCTTATCACTGTATGTTTAACCCAATTGAACATATATATCATCAGCTTAAGTCAGCAGTTCGAAAAAATAATACTTCCAACCTTAAGTTCAACTGTGGTAGCTCTTATTCAAACAGAAAGTGCAAAACATTCCTGATAGCAAGGGCCAAAATGTGTTTCCCATATTAAAAGGTGGAAAAGTCATATATGGATATAGAAAAATTCCAAAAGAAAGTTTATTATCAATTTGGATGATGACAGGAAAATGAAACTGAGATTCGAGAGTAATTTAGTTTATAAATACCTTTATCGAGTAACTGAACTTTTTATAAAGTATAAAGTTTGATATTTTACATTAATTAGGTATATCATACATTAATATATAATATAATTATATATATATATATATATATTTATAATTTCATAAATTATATATATATTTATAATTATACAAATTATATATAAATACACAATTCTCAATTATATTCAAGCGATTTTCCCTCAATATTTATCCTAACTCCACTATCATTATACCTACCTATAAAACAAAATTTAATGGCTAGGGTAGGTACAACTCTACGTAGAATCCACCGCCTGCTGATAACTCACAAGTGGTTGGTGATTTGCGACCTTCTTAGATTTCTGGTTCTACTTTTAAATATAAATTATTTCAAGTCAAATAAAGCTTAATATCCCTTCCTGCTATTCGCTTTACGAGAAAGAACTGTAATTTGATCTTGATAAAACAATTGAAATTTATTAATAACTTTCTGTTGAACAAATTAGAGCTAGGTGAAGTGGGTGAAGTGTAACTGTGAAAAACGATAGTTACACTTTAAATTATAATATCAAGGTACCCAAAAGAGAAACATTCCTGATTTTTGCAGTAATACATACATCTAATTGTTAAAAACTGAAGACATGTATTTTGTTCTACTAGACATAGTGTATTTTTATACACAAAAATAATAAGTTATGTTCGTGATTACATTTACCCCAGCATTCTGAGGCAAAATGTAATCATGGTTTGTAATTCCTATATGCATCGTGTGCAAGAGTATTTGGGGCAAGTGTAATGAAGTATAATGTAGTTTCAACAAAAAAAAATTAAATCCAAATAGCCTAATCTATAAGGACGTTATAAGCTTTTTGTGGAATGAATACAATTCGCATGTTTGTCTTAGACACAGTTTATTGAAATATGTGAACATGACAAACTGTACAATGTAGTTTTTCCTTTTATTTTACATTATATGTAGCGAAGGATACTGGAAAATTAATTCTCCTCTTCTGTCCTAAATTTGGTGATGGTCCAATTTGTTCAGGTCCAATGTTCAGACTCAATTGTTGCGAGTTTTGGACGGATTTTTCAGAAACATAATCAACGGTTGTGATTCTTCTATCAAATGCTATTATTTGACCAACTTAAAATATTATATTTTTCCTTTCCTTTGAATGAGACCAGAAGCCACTTTCAAATTTTAGATGGGAAAAAATTAAAAACGATATTACAAAACCTAGGAAGTGCCTGATTACACCTGCCCCTAAGATTACAGCTACCCTAATTTCACCCTATTTGCTGGAAAAGTACGCCGAAAAACTAGGTTCAGAGAAATTCTCAGCAGCCATTGTGCAGCTGCGGAGCAAGTCATGCTCTGTGAAATGCTGTTTTGTGTCTTGAGAAGTTGTGAGGAATATTTTGAGGTATTATATTTGGTGACTTGTTGAAGTTTTGTGGTTGATTTGAGGTAATAGAAAAAAAAATGCGTGACTCAGCTCGGATCGAACCAGTCCTTACACTTTGGAAGGAGCGTTCATCCAAATGGGCTACCAGGCCTTGTTGAATTGAAAAGTGTTTCGAGTTAATTGAGGCCGGGCGACGCGACGCTCTGAAGAATCTTTGACCGCCCGCCCCGGCTTTCAGCCCTGGACTGACTTCAGCCTGCAGAGCTGCTACATTTGTCAGCTAGTAAGGAAGGTTTCTATGAAAAAATGTCCCTTGTACCATATCATTTTAATTTCATAGCCAGCTCTTAGACTACTTGTGCAACTTGCGTAATTGTCAATGTACGATATAATGGTAATTTTATAGCGGTTTTTCTATATAGCCAATCAGATATGAGAAAAAGTCACCAAATTGTTTCCAATCCCTGGGAAAATCGATTGACCTCGGCATGTCCTCGATCACAACCTCATTACTTACGAGACATAAATCACGATAACACCTGCCCGGACTGAGACAAATGATAACCGTTCTCGACGATCGAAAAACCTTTTACTTTTTCACGCTGACATCGCCCCTAACTATCCTCCGCAGACCGCCACACTGCGACGCCCTCAACTTTACAACTGCACAAATCCCTGAAGAATTTCTTCACCTCGCCATTTGCAGAGAGCCGTGTATTTTTTCACACACTGACGACCGACGAGAATGTGACGCGAAAAACGATTACCCTCGAACAAATACACGGCGACAGATAAGATACGGGGCGAATTCAAGATTATTCGAAAAAATAAATACCCACCGTGAATGCAGAGGGTTACTAACATATCTATTTTCCTTAAGGACGACGAATTGTCGAGAACTGTGATAAGGAAAAAATAACAATCCCTTCTGAATTTTCAAGGGCGACAAATATATCCCTTTGATATATACGGTGGATGAGAAATGAAGTAGGAAACGTCCGGGGCTATCTAGTTCTTCAATGAGGAGACCATCTAAAAATTAACTCGACCTCCATCCTGAGTTGCTATCTTCAATTTATGAATTTTGTCATCAAATCAATAATCTTCGACTAAATCATAATCTTCGACACCAAAACCCCAACATTCCAATTTTGATAGAAACGGTCCATAATCACAAAACTCGTCCACCATCTTGAGCCGCCATCTTGAATTTATGAATTTTGGGCAATAAATTTATAAATCTCCGACCCCAAAACCACCCAATATCCATTTTGAATAGAATCGGATCATACTTACAGAACTCGTCCGCCATCTTTAAGTTATAAATTTATCAAAACCGACCCCGAAAACTCCACATACCAATTTTGAATAGAATCGACCATAATCACATAGATCGTACACCATCTTAAAGCCGCCATTTTGATTTTATGAATTTGACAAAAATTTATGATCTTCGACCGAAAAATCTCCACATACCAATTTTGAATCGAAACAAAACCATATTTAAAAAACTCGTCCGCCATCTTGAATTTGTTAATTTTGAAAAAAAATTCATAATTCCGACCCCGAAAAACCCTCACATACCAATTTCGAATAGAATCGGAACATACTCACAGAGATCGTCGGCCATCTTGGAGCCGCCATTTTGATTTCATGAATTTTGACAAAAACCATTATCTTTTGACTACGAAACCCACACATACCAATTTTGAATCGAATCGACCATAAACACAAATCCGTCCGACATCTTGAAGCCGCCATTTTGTTTTTTCTCTAACAAAAATGGGAACTATGTACACCTACCAAATTTCCACGTTAATCGGACAACTAGAAATGGGTCAAATTTAACTAAGATTTGATCCACACATCGGGAAAGTAAATAAAAGCTTGTTGTTCAAGATACCTTATGAACAAGAAGTCAAAGCTATGAATCTATTTCGGCAAAATGGTAGGTTTGCTATAAAGCAAAAGATAAAAGAAAAGAATTATCTGAACTGTGTAATTGAGCCTTAACAGTTCAGACAATTTATTTTTCCCTTTACGAACAAAAAAACAGTCTAATGAAATGATGTGTGTGAAGGAAATCGCATTGTTAATCTCAAAAGAACTTGGGAAAATTTAGCGTCGGAACTGCCACCAAGTTTTGAGTTTGGAGAATGTGCTGAAAGAAAACATTGAGGGACTTGCATCAATTTTAAGCATCCGTTGTGATATGCGAAATCCACAAAGCGATGTATGATGTACAAATTTTGCAAAATTAGTCTGTTTCATTGGTAAAGAGTCAGAATTACAACACGCATGAAATCATATAAAGAATGTAGGTATTTCAGAGCGACTTGAGAACGAAAAGAATATCTTGTAATCTACCTGATTTAAATGCCTTTAAAAATCACGGATTTATTGGAAAAAATTTCTGCAACAAAATATAACATACGACTTTCTGAAACAAATATGTATCACGATGAAGGTGAAGAAGCTGTGAGAAATCACCTAACTGAAAAATGGAGAATGGAAAACTTAGAGTTACTAAAATAGGAAAGCATTAACTAAAAAATCATTAATGATTTGAAAAAATGTTTAGTCAATCATGTGATTATTTAGTATAAAGTTAAAAATAAATAATATTACGTTCATTGTTGTTTATATTTTTGTAGATTTATACGTTATATTTCATTAGCCTGTTAGAAATCTGAATCTTTTTTGTTTATGTTCACAATTATTATTATAAATATGTGCATTCCAAAACACAGTTTCAATTCAAACAGCAAAACCGCGCTCGCTTTTTTTTGAATCACGAGCGCTCACTTGAGGCGTTTCCACGATTCTCAGCCTTCCCCCTTTCTTGCACTTCACATACGCAATAATTTAGAGACTTCTTATGGCAATAACTAAATAACCGTATGGCTACGCGGGTTTAATTGTTTCTATAAAATTTGTTACTTACCTTTTATTAATATACTAGTTTTTCAAAAAGATCTGAATGGAGGGTTTTTAGTTATGCCTTAAAATGTGGTGTCTGCGGTAGCTCACTATAGGGATTACGTGTTAAACGTTGCAACTTTGAAGCCTTATATCTCGCTTTCGGTGTGGTAAATCATTTCAAAAATTCAATATGATACAGGTAATAACGTTAACTAAAAGTGGTATTAATATAAACGAAATCTGATTGGGAGTAGATTTCACGATAACTACCTTGAACTTATTGTAAACAATCTCACGAAGTCGGAGGCATCTTCTTTAATTTGACAATGAAGTTATATTATTGCCTCCGACTCCTTGAGATTGTTTACAGTATTGAGTTTAATAGTTAACCTCTTAAATCGTAATTTTCTGGTCATCTTTTTAAAGTACACTTTTTACGCAGTCGGTTTTTATGTTTTAAATTAACTTTTTTATTTTACACTTTTCATTTGGGATTATAAGAAAAGACGGTAATAATCCAAAGTCATTATTTGAATTACCTTTTTTATTTTACACTTTTAGTTAGGATTATAAGACGGTACATTTTTGTGGGTGATTGGCTATTATAACTAAGACGAATTTGAGGTGTTGCAATCGTTTCTGTCGGAGACTTGAGTTTCGAGACGTGCACTTTCTTGACGGGCTTTTTGGTTTTACAGAGAAAATTTGCACACGACCGACGACGTTTTCGAGCTCGTAACATTGTGAGTTATATAATACTCAGGTATATAACAAATAGATACAAACTCTCACCATGTGTACTGTATCATACACTAGCAAAGTACATGAACGATTTCCAATAACAAATGAATATACTACAACAACAAAGTAGATGGATAATTTCAGTCACTAACAAGATACGGTCAAACTGGTTATAACGAACTCCGAGGAAAGATTGTTCAATCCAGTGCCAATAATTTTGCGAAACTTTACGACCTCAGTCGACCTGTGGAGTCCCCTATTTCCTGTTGGGATTTGTTAGATACATGGCGTAGTGTTTGTTAGTACGTGTTCAACTGCATTGTACCAATATCCCAACTACAAAGCATGCAGGAAGGCTATTTATTCATATGCCGGTTAAGCTGGAACTAATTCGACAGTGGGTGCGCAAATGCACAAATTTGTCGGGATTATGGTCTCAAAAAATTAACAGTGTCGTCAATTTACACGAAAAAGAATCTACCATTAAGCCATTCGTTATATCCAAGTTTGACTGTACTTGATTAAGTTCCTATTAAAATATTTAAGTGATAGTGTATTAAAATGTAACGAAAACGAAATAGTAACTGAAATCGAACTAAACCAACTAACGAGCTAATTAACCAATTACTGATGTAGCAAGCAATACGCTGTATAATCATTCACAATATGGCGTCTGGTTGTCGCCATATTGATTTTTCAATGCCATGTACACCTGCAAGATTAAGACAATTGATTGACGTGAGAATGACTTCAAGAAAAAACTTCTGATGCTCTTTTTTAATGATTGTTCTACATAAGCCCTCTAGAAATATATTACTTCGGGAGATACTGTCTAGTTCCGATTCATCATTTGAATTTACAGAACTTTATTTTTTATTCAAGCTACAAAATTACATCTTTTGATTGGTTGCAAGTTCAACCCTTGATAAATAATATTTCCAACCTTTTCCAGTAAAGAGAACTTTTTGGAACGAAGTTCCTTTACGCGGCTTGCGGTAGATGTTGACTGGTAGAAATCGTCACGTAAGAAAAAGCGTTATGCCCTCCATGCAACTTTCTATCTCTTTCTATTATACACTGCTCGTCCAAGTCCGCCCCCTTACTAATTTTTAAGCACCTGGTATATCGCAACGAAATTTGGAGGTCTTGATTATAGATAAAACCTACTTTTCATGAAAAAATCACAGCTAAAAGTTTTAAAATGGCGGCTAAACGCCATCTTCAATATTTTTAAATTGAATATTATTCCATTTTCGAAATCTGCTATGATTCTCAACAGTTTTCTAATACACTGTACTCCTAAATTCAATTGTTTTCGAAATATTAACGTTTGAAAAGAGACATTTTGGCCATTTCAACCCAACCAAAAACACTAATGTTGCTTTCAATCAAGTTTGCATTGGAAAAATCGTTGTCGCGGTAACATCTTGTTTACTGTCAAACTGAACTGCTAACTGTCAAATAGTCCGTTGAGCGCCTAAATCCATTTATGAAAAGTGTGATCATGGCTCGTAGTTTAGACGATAAATTTGAAGCAGTTTTGATATTTGGAGAAGCTGGAAGAAATTATTATCTAGTAGTCCGCATGTTTAATGATAGATTTCCCGAGAATCCAATTTCGAGGTCATATTTGCGCAAACTTTTAGATAAACTCCAAGCAACTGGTACGCTGAAAGATGCTCCAAGATCAGGAAGACCGCCTCTTTCAGAAGAAAAAATAGAAATTGTTGCTGAAATGGTAATCAATCCGACTCAGTCGACGTCTGCAGAAGCTGAATCCTGTGGAGTAAGTTCAAAAGTGTCCAAAGAGTCCCAAAAGAAAAGTTTCATCCCTATAAAATGAAAATCCTGCAGGCTCTCACGGAGGATGATCCAGACCGGAGGGTGGAATTTTGTGAGTGGTTAACAAGACCAATTGAAGGAGAACGGGACTTCCTAAAATGTGTATGTTTCTGCAGACAAATGCACGTTTTTTCTTAATGGAAAAGTCAACAAACAGAATGTACGATAGAGCGATACTAATCCGCATATTTTTAGAGAGGGACATACCCAGTTCCCTAAAAAGGTGAACGTTTGGGGATTTAGGCAATCGCGTTGTTCGACCGATTTTCATCAGAGTCAATCTTACAGGAGTTCTTAAAGAAATCTTTAAGAAACTGAAATTGAACCTCGAATAAGATAAATTGTACTAAACAATCAGAAAGAGTTTGAAAATCGTGAAATAATATTTCAGCAGGATGGGGCACCTCCCATTTGATCGCATGGCTAGAGAGTTCCTCGATAGTACAGAATGGCCACAAAGATTCCGATCTTACACCTCTAGATTTTTCCTTTGGGGTGTCTGAGGTCAAAAATCTACGCCACTAAATGCCAAACAATAGAAGAGTTGGAACGCAGAATAATAGATACATGTGAAAAATAGATGAACAGATCTTTCATCAACGTGAGAGAAGCTATTTATAATAGGCACTTATTGTCAAGATTTAGGAGGGGCCACATTGAACACTTGATGAAATAATTGTTGGGTTAAATAAAAGTGTTATTCAAAATAAATTATAATTTTAGCTAACTAATTTGTTTTGATTGTGAATTTACAGAACACATTGTAGGCTTCTGATATTTTCCGGTAAGCGGTACCGTTTATCCTCAATAAATTATCTTTACGCCTCTATTAGTCGAATTCATTAAGAGATTTAACTACAAATTGATAACATTGTTTAGTTAGCAAAATGTTTTACCATTCAAAAGACCGGCTCATTTTCAAAAATCAAGAAACTCCAACACAATGTCATTTGTCCACTCCATTTCAATTAAAAAAAACACAAACAAAACGTCTGTACGCTTCTGCTAGGTCTTTGAAAACTAATGAATAGTCGCAGTAAAAGCCAATTATTTGTGCATTTCGTTTGAGCGCCTCTACAAGTATGTACTTGGCAAGTGTACGAATAATCGTGATCCCTTTGACTCGGGCCATTTTTACCGACCACAAATGGAAAACCAACGAGGACAAATAATTGTACAAGTAACACGACATGGCAAGTATACGCAAGTAACGATCATTCGCCAAGTATCGATTATTCGCCGAGTCGTTTGAGCCCGGCTTTAGACAAGACTCCTAAATTCATTACCCACGCGCGCGCACTCATAAAACCATTGGGAATATTTCATAGTTATCCAATGGACAACTCAAATTTGGAATATCAGATGTATACTAATGATCAATTTTTAAGTTTCCTGGTACTTTTTGGTACACGCTATAAATAAAAAAAAATTTTACATAATTTATTGGCATAATATTATTGATGTGAAAAAAAGTAAAATTTTTTATAGCTTCTTCCTATTCAGTTCTTTCCTTACATTTACTGCTTGCAATCAAGCAACATTATGGTAACGTATTTTACCGTAAATTTGTATAATAAATTTCATCAACTTCTTTATGTGGTACATCTCGTAGATAGCTATATAAGATACATGCTTATCTACTTTAGAAAACAATGTTTTTATCTTCGAAAAGAGTTCCCGAAATAGTTCTATAAAAACATCCATATTTTTTTCTTCCGCCATTTTTTGCTTGATTTTTCACTCTGTAAACATACAACATCTCACAACATCTGCAGAAGTCTTGATTAATGCAGAAAAAGAGGCAGTTCTGTATTTTCTATGTAATAATTTGAAGTAATCAAGATCTACACTTGCTTTTTTCTTCTTCCAGTAAGGAAAGGCTCACTTACAGTTCATTACTTTTTGAAGCTCTTCACTACAAAACCTCGATGTATCAACATTTTCTGTCAAGTTGGATAATGTAAAAGGAATTCAATCTTCCTTGAAATTCTTGCAAATAATCCTGTCATAATATCTAAATTATATTTTTTAATTAAAGGCATTTCATGCAGTGTTATTTCAGGTTGGATTTTTTCTGGGAAGTTGTTAAAATGGAAAGTATTGTCCTAGGTGAAACAATTTCCATAAACATTTTCTATATCGTGTTGCAACATCAGCCTCAGTGTATTAAAACTGAAATGCTGTGGGATTATTATACCAACCATTTCTTCTCCTGAAAAGGTAATCATTATTATTGTAAAATACATTAGTACTTGGAATGTTAAGTTAACATGTATTTCAACATGTTAATGTTTGTCAATGTACTTCACGCATTCCAATGATTGAATTTATTGTGATGGAGAAATCCAAAATTGAGTCCTTCCTGTTTTGAAAAATGCAGTGGTTCACCATCAGTACGTTTGAGACTTTCAAGTGTCCTAAGGCATTTTCAAAAAAAGGATTCCAGAAATATTTGTTGTCTTCCTTTATTGGAACCTTGTAGAATTTGCCCAATGGATATCTAGAATTCATTAGATCAAATATCCTATCAAGAACACAAATTAACAACAGACGCAAGACCGGCTCTGAATAAAAATGTCGTCAGACTAAATAACAGGTATTGATATAAACAGTGTTGCCAAATGAGTTTGTAGTTCATAATTCTTATTACGATTCCATCAATTGTTAAGTGCTCCACTTAACTTGTATATTATCTTCTGAACACATATGACAAAAGAACTTAAGGATCCTGAGTAATCGATAGTCGAGTAGTTTCGGATCTTTTAATGGGAATATAATGTACTACTTTACATCATAATGCCATTCTATTAAATTATCGTAGAAGTACATGAACTGGCAATGTCGTTGATGATATGCGCATGATTACGTGTGTCCCATCTATACATGTGGTTATGAATCATATCAATCCTTCCACTTATTTTAGCCTTCTATGAGTTCTGTGGTAAAAACCGGTGTCATTTTTGGAATTACACATTAATAAGAAAGGTAAAATACAGTTGTCCCTCTTTGGAATGACATTAATAAAAGGTAAAATATATCATTACATCTCAACTAGTATTTTCAGATTTTATGAAATCTGAATTATCCGAAAAATTGTAAGGTTAAGGAAACGCGAAAAAATTTTAAAGAGGTCCAAATAATTTTGAATCTGGTCGGAAACAGAAAAAAAAATCTTATACTTTTTTTTTCGAAATATAGAGAGATTGACTTTTTGTATTTTCTCAATATATAGAACAGGTTTTCACAATACTTCCCCCCTCATTGATAAGAAAGTTGTCAGTTGTCATAAGACTCCCTCCCCCCTTTGGAATGACATATTAATAGAAAAAGTAAAATATATAAAACCTTTTTGTATTTTTTGTTTAGTGTAAAGAATCGGTTGTCACAAGACTCTTTGGAATAACACATTGATAATAAAGGTAAAGTGCAGTTGTCTCAATACATTCCAGCAAGTATTTTCAGATTTTACGAAATTTGACTGATACATTAATAAGAAAGGTAAATAATTTTCAAATTTGGTTGGACGGTAGGAAACCGAAAATTAAACATATTTATTGAAATATAGAGAGTTGAGTTAGAGCTCATCCAGTATTGAAACGACCACTTTGGCCTTCCCCCACCTAACAACCAATTTTTATCGAAGATACCCGAACCATTGTCTAACTATGGCTATTAATAGAAATTCCATAGGCGTACAAAATTATTTGGTATAGGCGATTCACGAGACGTAGAGAACTTACACTCCTATAACTTTCCTAACACTCCTATTTCTTTTTCCGCTACTGAATAGTACTTACCACTGGGCATTTTGGCAAGGTAGCGAGTAAACTATTGCAAAGTTGAATAAATAACTGCACAACCTATTTATTAATTAAACAAACCTAACCTTTCAAACGCTGCATGCCAAGACACTGGTGAAGATTCGCCGTAGCACAGCAAATCGTGTCCACTCGTGTTTTCCCCCTCTCTACCTACCAAACGGTCGTTTCAATACTGGATGAGCTCTATCTTGAATGGTTCTGAAGTTATGAATTTTTCTGAGGGTCTATTCACGACGCAATTTTCACACATAAATTGACATAAAACTATTGCGGATAAGTCTACGAACCCCGGGTGCGTTATATCCACAATTTAGTGGTGAATCCAAAAATGTAGCAACAATTGGAGGTTTCCATTAGAAAAAACAGAACTTAGTTGTGTATCTTATTTTGGGACATAACGGGCCACCCCTGTAACTTCTGCATTCGTGAACGGATTTTTCTGAAATTCGGTACAGTTATATAAGCAACCATTTCGGATTTGATCACATTACAATCCAATATGGCGGACTTCCGGTTTTTCTGCAAATGCCAGCAACTTTGTTTTTTCAAATGGAACACCCTGTATATTTTTACATATTCAAGTTTAACAAGTCAAAACAAGTCCAAACCGTATGTCAAATGTAATTTTTTTGAAACAATTGAAATTAAAATTGGTTTTCCATTTTACCTCGTGGATAAATGAGATTTGGTCGAAGCTATTCACAATGAGTCGCAAATAACAGAAAAACTTAGGTAATTTCTTCTGAAACATTATTTTTGGTGTCACTTACTGGTTAATCAATTCAGTCACATCACATTTTGATCAAAATTCATATTTTCAAATGGAACCCTATGGGCCACCTACCTGTCTCTGTAAGTTATACTTATAAGCACGATAATGATGTTTTTTTTAATTCTTCTAGCGTTTTCTCGACTTACATTGCATTGGTATTCCAATGTCCGCGTCATCAACATCATCAACAACATCAACATAAGCAAAACGTTCATTTCTGCCTCCTCACTTACGATCATCTTCTCCATTGTTGGTTTCTTTTCTGTGTGGGTATCGTTCAGCGTATAACTGACAAGCGGCGACACTGTTTTAAAGACATTCTCCGTAAATTAATAACATCAACCTGTTCACTTCTTGTGAACCTATAATTTTGATTTTACATTTCTACTAAACTAATTCTCGGAAGTTAACTAATTTTCGAGAGTTGAGATGAAAGATGACAGCGAAACACAATTAGTTGACAAGATTCAGAAATGTTGTTTTCCACAGCTTACTAAATTGAAAAATTATTTGAACTGCAAGGAAACTCATGAACTAGTTGTAGATTTTTGAATGTATACAATTTGTTACTGCACCGAAATACAAAATGATATGTAATTTTTTCCTTAATGAATGTTCTAGAGACAGGTAGGTGGCCCATAGGGGTTTCATTTGAAAAAAATAATTTGTGATCAAAATGTGATGTGACTGAATTGATTCATCAATAAATGAACAAAAATAATTTTCAGAAAAATTATGTTTGTTATGTGCGACTCATTGTGAATAGCCTTGACCAAATCTCATTTATGCACGAGGTAAAATAAAAACAATTTTAATTTCAATTGTTTCAAAAAATGACATTTGACATAAGGTTTGGACTTGTTTTGACCTGTTGAACTTGAATATGTAAAATATACAGGGTGTTCCATTGAAAAACAAAGTTGCTGGCATTTGCAGAAAAACCGGAAGTCCGCCAAATTGGATTGTAATGTGATCAAATCCGAAATGGTTGCTTATATAACTGTACCGAATTTCAGAAAAATCCGTTCACGAATGCAGAAGTTACAGGGGTGGCTCGATATCCTGTGTCACCCGGTATATCATCGACGTTGATTTACTAAAATTTGAAATTGCAAAATACGAACTATTTTCTTCAAATTTAGACTGTGAGTATTTCTAGAACGAACAAGAGTATATTGTGACAGCTTTTCGAACTTTTCAGGACGTCAAAACGCCTTTTTATTCGGACCACCCTGTACAGAAAAAACGCTCGCATTCCGAATATCAGCAAAAGCCCCCTTTCCTCGTCTCATCCGACGTCTTCAAGGAAATACTGCCACTCCAGAACATCGTCATAAAGCAATCAGAATTTATCGGTCAGAACAAATATTTGAAGAATTACTCACCCGCTAAATCCTCTTCTTTTATTCACAGGCGACGATGTGTTGGCAGAAATAGAGGTATCGTTGGCGATGGAAGTTTCTGCAACAACGAAAAAAACGAAATGAATTAGTGGGAAAATTTCAAATATTCCCAGAGAGTGATGTTTAAATGTAACTAGTTTCGCAGATAAGGTAAATATTTGAGATAGTAACGTTAAATAGACACACATGAATTATGGTCCGTTGAAATATTTTTTGTAATTTACACTCTGGAGGTGAATTTCCAAGTCATATCAATCAGGAGTTTGCAAAAAAGGGAATATAGACAGACCCCACGTTTGCAATTGAAGACGTGAGCGGATGGAAGGTGTTAAGTTACAAAATTTTTGAGTAAAGGTCAAAGTTTTTTTTTATGTAATCTTTTTCCATTCAGCACTACAGTCCGTAAAATAAAGACATGGAGTAATAAACCGCTTATCGTATTAAATCCAGGTAGGTATAAGTACGAACTGCTAGAAAAAAACCCGTAATTTTTGGATTTTGCATACTATACTCTGTTCTTTTTTCACTGGCAGCACGACTTCGTGGTCTCAGGTATAAAATAAACATAAACCATAGGCGTTACATTTCTTACCAAAATGTAAGACGGAAATTCAATGATACTTATTACGAACTTTTATACTGTAAACACGGATTTACTTAAGAGCTACTCATGAGAATATGGTTAAATACCTACAAAATGAATATATAATAATACTGATACCTATTCCCCTCACCACTTGTTATTATGAAGGAATTGAGGTGAATATTTGAGCACAATTACTATAGTAAATAGTCAGGTCGAAATAAAATATTTAGATGGAAATTCCCGAGATACACATCAACTGTACATTCGTTTCTAAGAATCGGGCATCATTACAAAATGTGGGTTCTTAGTTAATACCTCAAAATTAAAATTACTTCTTAGGTAAAACCAATACAATTCGAAATTGTTATTATGAAGGATAATGAATGAAAAGTGGATGTACCTGCCCCATTATAGGATCATTAGTTGGTATTGAAAGCAAATAAATAAAGGAACTCTGGGTTTCCCCCGTCGGCTAGTTTCTACAAAATAAAATATAATACTGTTTTGCTGTGGAGGGAGTGGCCGTCACGAGCTAATGCTTATTCTCAATACGTTAATATGTTTTAAGTTTGTGATCTTTGAGTGTGTTTATGAAAATGGCATTGGGTGCAAACTTTACACCAGCTAAACCCAATACATTTGTTGCATACTCTGTAAGAGAAAAAACTATAGTGCTTAATGTGCATGATGCACATGTTTATCAACAACCCACGAGTTTCGTTCGCCAGATAGTGTCTAAATGTTCTAATACGACGGGAGTGAGTGAAAGAACAATTTGCAGGTTTTTAAACGAGAGGAAAAGTGGAGACATTAATGCACCAAAACAAAATTCAGGAAGGAAGTCACTATCAATCGATGACTTTGATAGGACCGCCATCCGAAGCATATAAATAAAGAGATACCAACAATAGACAAAGTTCTACAGTAAATTCAGGAAGACGACGATTTAGCACAAGTAGGCAGAACCAAATTATGGAAACTTTTACGCGAGATAGGCAACAGAATGGAAAGTCCCTCCTTATAGATAAAAACGAAATTGTGCGTTGGAGAAGAAATTATTTAAGGACGATCAGGAAGTATCGATCTGAAGGAAGGACAATTTATTATTTGGACGAAATATGGCTTAACGAAGGACATACTGTGCAGAAAACATGGGTCGACACTAAAAAACTTCCCGCCAAGCAGTCATGGAAGGATATTCCACTGGGTTACCTGCACCGATCGGAAAAGGGCGTAGGTTAATTATCACCCATATTGGAAAAGAGCATGGTTTTGTCGATGGTGGTTTGCTGCAATTCGTCTCGAAATCAACAAAAGATTACCACGAGGAGATGAATGCGGATGTGTTTGAGGACTACTTTTCACAGATGATAGAGCTGTTGCCTGCGAATGCCGTTATTGTCATGCCATGTCATTCCAGGCTTGAGAAAGCGTTGCCAACATCAAAATGGAAAAAATACCTATATTTGATTGGTTACAGCAGAAAGATCTCCCATATGATAATAGCATGGTAAAAAAGGAATTATTATCTATTGCAAGGCAACACAAAGCAAACTACAAACAGTACGAGATGGCCAAAGAAAAAAAAATGGTTGCATTACGATTACCTCCCCTTTGTGAGCTCAATCCTATCGAGCTCATTTGGGCTCAAGTGAAAGGAGACGTTGCTAGGAACATCACTATTTTTAAATTGGATGATGTACGTCAGCTTCTTCTAACATCGTTCTCCAAAGTGACAAGCGACAATTGGAAAAATGCCGTAAATCATGTATCAACAGAAGAACAGTAGATGTGGAATCTTGATAATTTAATTGACCAAACTGTGGAATCTCTAGTAATTTCAATAGGACCCGAAGATGCATCTGATTCGGATACCGATGATGAGTGTGAAATGAATGGATATTTAGGTAAGTAACTACATACATTTATTACCATCATTATTTGCAACTAATACATTTTAGGTGAGCTGACGCAGTTATAATAGTTTCACAAGTGTAACTTTGATACATCCAATAATCGATGAATTGTCAATTATTACTCTAAATTTAATATTGTAATAAACATGTATTGTTTCTTGGAAAGTTTCTTAAATAAATGAATATTAAAACATGGTTTACCGAATGCACGTGACTGATCAGTACTTCTACCATCGATGCTTTGTAATAATTTCATCGTTCTATTGTTATCAGAGATAAAACAGAGTGGACTAGAAAAGTAAACTCGAAAACACATGGAGTCCCATCAAAACGTGTTTGTTACCATGAAATTTATTTGAGCCGACGGTAAACAACTTTTCGCAGATTTGCAATTATAATGAGGGTGTTTAGCTGCCAGTGAAAAAAGGACAGAGTATAAATGAGGGTTTATTACTCCACGCCTTTATTTTACGGACTTTAGCTGAGCCACGGTGTGTCCTGGTGGTTATCAAAGATCATACAATTTCACTCACTAACGATTCATTAATGTGAAAAATGGGTATATTCGAGAAAACCTTCAATTATGCAGAAAGAAACAGATTTTTAAGGATTGTAACACCTTCATCCACCCAGTCTTCAATGAGCCTTTTTCCTGAGAATAGTGTAGCATTTGTCACGAGAGGCAGCACTTGTGGTAGGGACAAACATCAAACCTTCTCCATTCAAGATAGTGTTATTTAACGCCCGATTTCACCAGAAGACAGATAAACGGCGTATTCATAAACTCCGTTCTCACTAAACTCAGATTTTAATCACTGACACAAAAAGACGAAAGCTAAACCGAGTTTATTGAAACTTAGTATAAGGACAGTCAAAAGCAACATGGCAACATTGTAAAATATGTGCATTTCTGTCATATTTCTATGTTTACAAAGCATATGTTTTGATGTCTGATTTGATTTGTTTGATATGTAGAGAAGACACATTTAAATACAGTTCTTTATTTTTTTTATTCTTAGTTTCTTAGCTTTATTTACGCTAATTGTTTATTATTGGGTTATGCCAGTCATATGCTTTTTGTAACAAACAATATTTTTGAATATTTTAATTGGGTGCTCATAAAAACTATTATTTTACACTCTTAAATATATATATATATATATATATATATATATATACATATATATATATTTTTTATGGTGAACTAAAATCAAATTTCAAAATTCATTCAAACAAAGACGGATGAAATTATTTTTTCATCATTCGTTCATAAGCAAGTGTATTGTGTATAAGAGTTCTGGTTAACCTATTTATTCCAGCTAGTTCCTGTATATTATGCAGCCCAACTAGCCTGCAAAAAATATGCTGATAAGAGTGTGTAACAAAATTTGCCATTTACGATAATTTTACCTAAACAATATACAGAATGTGTTTTGTGCTAGTGTTCTAGAATTTAAAAAATGTACCTTCTCGTCTTAAACGTTTACCAGTTTTTATCGAATTTTTATTGTACGTATCAAAAACTACCGTTATTAAGGGCTTTACATCTGCGCCCAGCATTAATTACAGATTTGCATCCCGATGACACATTTAGCGCTGATAAAAAAATCGCTGTTACCCAAACGATACACTTTAGGAAAAAAACAATTGTTTCAAAAACTTTTGTGAATATTAAGGCATTATTTTCTTGGCTGCATGTATGTAAATATTTTAAAAAATAAACAAGTTTATCGATTAGTAAAAATGTCAATGCATAAAATACACATTTTTAGTTTAAATGATTTATAGAGAAATGAAAGTGCGAATTGTGCCCCCAAACTGTTTATATTGGTGAAAGCGCTACAATTTGTGCTTTAATTCGACCAAAAAAAAATCGGTACCTTTATTAGTTTTAAAGATATGGCGGTTTAAACCAAAAAAACATTTCCTTAAAAAATAATAACTTTTTATTGATTTAACATGTTTGAGACCACAAAAAAATGCCGTAAAATACTATTTCATATGACCGGTGACATACTCAAAGGAATCTAACATGTTTGACATGGTTATACGCCTGAAAAAAAAAACGACACGATAGACTCACGAAATCGCTCTATACGATTTCTACGCCCCCATAAATACATGTGTGTGTTCCCAACAAACATTATAGGTAAAATTTACGTCATTTCGACCTTCGAATAGGTCAGCGCCCTAATTGGCGAAGGTAATTATTACGTTATAATTACCTTAAATTTACCATTATGGGGAAAAAAATGGAAGTAATTCAGAAGTCGAAATTTGGGAAATTAAGACATTTCTCCTTATAAGTTGAAGGCATAAATAGGTGAAATTGCCTCCAGACTAGTCGACTGATGGTAAAAATGTAGTCATTTTTACCAATTTCAGGTTATAAACACTGTAATGAAACAAACAACAAACAATGGCAGGTTAGAAGAAGATGATAAAAGTTTACTGTATATTGTGTATCTTAACCTACATGCTTATGCGTGAAAGCGTTGAAGTTGACATGAACATGGCGTATGAAGAAAAAATTGTCAATAAACGTATAGCAGATAATGCAATAAGTGATGGTTTCGCATCCACACCTAGCTGTGATTTCATTTGCGATACAAACTTTTCTGTGATAATGTTGATTTTTACTCGTCTAAAACAAGTGGGCCCATCAAATTATTAGATTTGTATGAAAAAAACATTAATTCATGTATACGTTGACAACTCTTTCCAACAAACACTTCAAAACTGATTTTACAGATGAACTATGTGTGTACATATCATATTCACCTATTTTTTGACTACCACTCATTAAAATGTGGTCGATTCGAGAAAATTATGTATTATTTTTACAATGGCGGAAACGGTTCAAACCGAAAAATATGGCGTAGATTCCATATGGGACCTATATGTCGAAATTCCTCAAAATTTTGACTATGAGAACACATAGACTTTGTTCAAAGTCGAAAGTAACCTTTATTCCTGACTTTGAAGTCCATTTTCCTTATCTTGAGATTTCAGACCCTTTCACATTGTGGTCACGTGATGAAATACAATATATGTTATTGGATGCATGTCTATACGTTTCGTTCTCTGGATGGATGGCGAATCGTGGATAATAAATTTATATTTTACTTATTCTATGTTCTGTGCAGAAACACTCAAATGTCAGTACGGGGTGAAAAAGTCAATATGTTTTGCTAATGTTAATGGTAAGGCCAAGTAACCTATAGTTACTCAGAGAAATGGATATTGACTAGAAAACCCTGTAATGAGTGTTCATTCTGAAATTAAATATCAAATCCATCAGTAATGTTGATAATAGTACGCGATATTTATATTTCAGTGCACATCTTCCCAGAATAGAAACCATGATTAATGTTATTGTCTAATGAGGGAATCTCTTTCCGAAGAGAAATAGCCAATCATAACTTTTCAAATATAAAATGGTGTGTTGTGATTGGCTGAATAATTTGATTTGACATTTCTGCGTTCCGCATTCGGTGCCCGGAAATATACAATTTATCAGCCAACTGTAAATACCATTAAAAAATCGACCAATTATGATTCGCTTGATTTTTACTTTTCCGGAAACCACAATGATTGGTTTTAAAATTCTCGAAGCCATGGAAACTCATCATTTCAACACATCAATCTCTTATTTTTGTTAAAATGAATTTTCTATTTGATTTGATTTTTTGCGTATTCAATACCATTTTTTCATCCATTTACTTCAAAAGGATGAACTTCATTGAATTCAATTTTGTCGCTGCATCATTGAAAACGTCGCGGCTGTAGTTTACCGCTGGCGACAGACGAAGCTTTCTGAACGCAGCCCTTTCATTGTTCAGTATCTCTTACCGACATGACCTGAGACCTAACCAAAGTTTGAGGTTAACGCTTTCATGTTTTTATTTCAATAATGGATGAGTGTTTTAAAATAGTTGCCGTCATAAAAAGACGTGAAGCAACACCCATAGTTGAATACTCCTATGTACCCCATAAGTGGGAACAAAAAGGAGAGTGTTCTACCAACTGCTTGTATGGAGACTTTATGCGACAAGGCCCAATGTCTGAACTCCTCTAACAATGGGAGGTTATCTTCCAAGCTTTGTGCCTTATTCCCATTGAACTCATCGTCTTGTGATCCATATTTTTCCCCGGTATCATCATCGGTTAAAGCAATTTCTTACTCTACATTAATTTCTGTAGTTGATGATGACTGAGTGGAAGATGATGGCTCTGATCTCTGGACATCGGAAAGTATAGGATGGTTTCGGATTATATTTTCATTTGTTCTCATTCTGGCAGCTAATCGATAATAGTTGGTGGTATACCTGTATGGTTTATTAACTCTATTCGAATTTTTGCTCGGCATTTTATAGATTTCTAGAATGTAGGGCACAATAAAAAATTAAAGGAAGTAAATTGTATCATGTCATCCTCATCTGAATCGACTTGGTCTTCAATATCTGATGATAGACTAAGTTACTTTGAGGATTTTATTTCAGGTAACTTTGACTTCGTTGTAGACATTTAGTCTGATTAGACAAATATTGTGGTAATCTCGCCCTCATTGTAGAGCAGTAGGTATAAAATAGGTCAAGAAATGTCCAGGCAACTCCTTCAACTTAATCGGTGCTAAAATAGGTAATAAAGAGTATATAGTAGACCTGTTTACTGACTTGTCAATTCCCTGACTATATGAACACACATGAGGTAATAATTAGGTGAATATTCACCAGAAGGTTTTTCCTGAGAGTTCCAAGTATTTTGAACACATTTTGCTGGTTACCTTTAGGTGAAATTTAACCTAGTAAATAACTCTATTAACCCATGAGGCTGTGAAGGTATATTTGAAGTCCATAACAAGTAATTTCATACTACGCACTACGCCTATTAAGTTTTTGGTTTTTGAAGGAGATTTGGTGCTCTCAATTAAGGTTTTTATAACTCCAATTATAACTTTGGAGTTAATTAGTACTTGAAGGTAAAATATTTGGTCAGAAATGGGTAAATTCGGACTTCTTGAAGCCGCTTTACCCCACTGCTTGGTATAATTTTCCTATAATGTTAGTTGGGTTCCGTTTGAAAACAGCGAGAAAAATTAATTCATTCATTCATTCAGCGTCTTGAAACAATTTTTCATCAACATATCATTTGATTTTGATGTGAAAGCTATATTCAGGGAAATGGCGAATTTTTGAATATAATTAGGGAAAAACTACATTTTCGTTAAAAAAACGTCTGATCGGATCATAGCAGAGTGGTAATATTTAATTCACCACCCCGTATAATCGCCCAACACCGTTGCAGGACCCTTCATACAGGATGTCCCAGAAGTCAACGTTATCCCTTGGCGAGCAGAATATCTAAATATGACCTCAGCAAAAAATTGTTAGTTCTGATTAGTTATATTTGTGAAAATGTAAAATTTGTGAATATGTACTGGATTTGTGAAAATGTACTAGATTTATGGAAACTTTCCAGATTCGTAGAGAAAATGTAGTAGATTTGTATAAATGTACTAGATTTGCATCTACAATGTTCTGGATTTTGGGGAAAATGTACTAGATTTGTGAATGTGTAGAGAAATATACTAGATTTTGCGGAAAATGTACTTTTATGAATTTTGTTCATTTTTGATACCTTAGATCAGTTTAGATATTATATGGACAGATGGAAGCACATAAAAAAGATGGCTCCACGAACATGCTCTTGAAAACCCACAAATCAATGCGAGCATAAAAGTCACAGAATCGTTCAAAGTGAATCTGTGGGCCGGAATATAGAACGATCAAATAATTGGCCACTTTGGATTACCTGAAAATATAAACGAGGAAATGTATCAGGATTCTTTAGAAGATGACCAGTCAAAGCTCAAAAGATGTACCTTTGGCCACGCGCAGTGCAATATGATTTCAAAATGAGGGATGTCAAGCTCAATACGCACGAGCAGTGAGAAATTATTTGGACCAAAGTTATCCCCAAATCCGGATTTGAATCCACTAGATTTTTTCTACTGGGGTTGCATGAAAGAGAAACTATATGCAAAACTATTAAGGTAGTTCCGCCACGAGATAGTTGAATTAGGAAATCATTAAAATTTGGCATACGTATTGTTTAACATGTGAACAACACCTCTATTTTAACAAGTTTCCCCATCCCGAACCCGAGATATATATATATAATTGAAGTTGACTCAATTAACACGTAACATATGGACCATGCATAGGCAAACAGCACATTATTAATTCTACCGTTAGTACTAAAATTAAGAAGTTTATGAAAAACGATGAGGAGCTAGAGCAGGATATCACAAATATTGTGAAAAAAAATCAAAGTGATTGACCATCTAGTTTGACAGATATAATCAAAACTATTCTCGTTATTCAAAATAGTCCACGGGGAAGCGCACATTATTAATTCTACCGTTAGTACTAAAATTAAGAAGTTTATGAAAAACGATGAAGAGCTAGAGCAGATATTATGAAAAAGAATCAAAGTGATTGACCATCTAGTTTGACAGATATAATCAAAACTACTCTCGTTATTCAAAATAGTCCACGGGGAAGCGCACATTATTAATTCTACCGTTAGTACTAAAATTAAGAAGTTTATGAAAAACGAGGAAGAGCAGGATATCACAGATATTGTGAAAAAAAATCAAAGTGATTGACCATCTAGTTTGACAGATATAATCAAAACTACTCTCGTTATTCAAAATAGTCCACGGGAAAGCGCACAGCCTAAAGGGGGGGGGGGGTCGTGAAGAAATGCGGATTGTGCTAGGGGACTTTTTAAAGAAGGACGGGGAACCATTTGAGGGTCTGAACGGGAAAAAAACTCTTTCTCCCAGTTGACCCCATCGATTTTATCGATACCCCCCTTCCCCAAAAAAAAATTAAGTTCAAAAAGAGTACTACAAAAAATTTCAATTAAGTTTTATCGAAACACGATAATTTTTTCCCATGACGTATGATTTCTAGTTAGGGGGGGAGAGGGAGGGGGCCGGGTCTGAAAAATTTTTTTTGCTGCGCTTTTCGGGGACATCAATTTTTTGAGTCGCCGACTTTCTATAATGAAGATATTTTCTAGAGTCGATTTGGGAGGGGGGGAAGGTAAGTGACCCCCTTCAAAAAAAATTTTTTTTCGCGTTTCAAATCAAAAAGTTTTTTGAAATTTTTCGATTCCGTCGAAAATAATTTCCTAATTCAACTGTCTCGTGGCGGAACTACCTTAATTAATGTAAATGAATTAATGAAACCTTGTACGAATCAATTTTGAAATTTCGTATAGTCGCGAATTCTTCCATCAACCAATCTGGCTGAACGAAAACCGAACTCTTCGCGGCAGACAAATAGAAAGTACGTATTAATAGACTCGTACAAGAAACCAAACATCGACAATACGGTTGAATGATTTAGGAGTATTGGAGAGTTCATGAAATTCCAACACAAACGATATGTCAAGTAAGTCCATTAGGCCATTTCCCATTCGATGTCGATTTATTACTGTTACGGGTCAATCGTCTTATTGTTCACCGAAATGCGAACCGAAATCGTTCATTTGAATTTCTGGATAATATCGATCTATTATGAATGTGAATTTTGAGGTTCTACAATATTTATTTCGCGATGTGAGCACTTTCAACTGTTCCGGGATCTTTATCACCCTTGAGTAAAACTCAAGTCAGGCAAACAATAATTTTTTTCAATAGCGTCTGTAATTAAATAACAATTTAATTCTAGTTTTCATTTTCTCGTCTGAATGCCACCAACTATTTTCATTGATATTTAATTACAGACGCTATCCACTTCATTAATTATATTTACTTGGCTTTAGTCATGCACACTTGAAAATTTCGGGTTTGAAGTTGGTCGATAATCCTTTACAGGGTGTACCTGGACTTCCTCTTTTCCTCTCGGGAATGTATAGATGGGGTCAAAATATCACCAGTACTTCATATAACTTTTGTTCCTAAAAGCCTTCGTTACCAAGTGACGGGCCCTCAAAGCTACAAAATGAAAAATATTTTTCTTTGATAACTTTCAAAGTGAATATTCAAAATCATCTAAATTTTGGTGATTGACTAAACAAATGAATTCCTTCGATGAGCTTTCATGCAGGAGTCAGTTGTTTTGCTACAAAGTCAGGAACGGACTACCCCCGATGGTCCACACCCCAAAACTTTGAAATGACAGATACATTTTCAATAGTTTTCAACAAAATAAGGTTACGTAGACAATTTTCTGAATAAAAGTACTCGTGTGGAAAGTCGATCGGAGCAACGATTCTTAATAAAAATGCAGTTTTACCCGACGACATCAAACCCCATCGTCCACCATTATTTGAAATGAAAAATTTTCACAGTAGAAATACTAATGCTAACGTTAATTCAACAACATTTATAACAGGGATAATACAAAATATGCTAAAATAAAGTCGTAAACAAAAAGTACAGTACCTAGTTGAAAGTTTCATTCACAATGTAGATATTTTTTCGAATGAAATTTCAAGTTATGTAGATTCGTGGTGTTTTTGAACTAACAAGCTACTCCACTATGAAATATCGAAATCAGTCCATATTTTGTATGTACGCGTGGAATAAGCACGTTTCATGTTGTGTTATCTGAATCTCATGAAACTCAACATTTGGATGTTGAAAATTCGTATTCACAGCTTAAATGTTGAGGAGTTTCACTGATAAATAAATTTATGATCCATTTCTTCCACAGATGTTGACAAAAACACCTTGTAGAAAGAAATAAAATTAGTGTGGATAAAAAATGACAACTGGAATGCGATTTTGTTTTGTTGAGTGGTGCGTTGTCATTGTATTGTCAATATTCTAATAGGACAGTTTGAAGTGTTTTAATATGGCCGAACAGTTTACATTCAACGAATATGCAGATATGCATGCATTGTATGGACGAGCATTTGGTAATGCTGCAGAAGCCCGTCGTCTGTATAGATGGATTGGTAGAGGTGGGCCATATTCATGGCCACCGCGGTCTCCGGATTTAAATCCATTGGATTTCTTTCTGTGGGGACATCTAAAAAGCCTCGTTTACGCTACACCTATTCACACCAGAGATGCCTTGTTGAATAGAATTACATTACATTGTGAAGCCATACGAAACGACCCTGGCATGCTATTTCAAGTGCAGAGTGGGTGTTTGCGCCGACTAAAAAAATGTATTGAGAGAGACGGGGGTCATATCGAGCAGTTTTTGTAGCGGATTTTGCATTTATGTTTGCTCTTGAGGCTTGCGATTGATTATTTACGCCATGAGTTTTGTAAGGTAAACGTGTTTGCATGATAAAAATTCGTTATGAACATTGTACCTATCATTTCTATTTTCAATGCAAATTAGTCTTTTCGAATAATGGTAGACATCCCAGGTTGGATGTCGTCGAACAAAAATGAATTTTTATCAAAAATCGTTGCTTCGATCGATTTTCCACACGAGTACTTTTATTCAGGAAATTGTCCAGGTAACCTTGTTTGGTTAAAACATATTGACAAATCCCAGTCATTTCAAAGTTTTGGAGTGTGGACCATCGGGGGTAGTCCGTTCCTGACTTTATAGCAAAACAACTGACTCCTGCATGAAAGCTCATCGAAATTCATTTGTTTAGTCAATCACCAAAATTTAGATGATTTTAAATATTCACTTTGAAAGTTATCAAAAAAAAACATTTTTCATTTTGTAACTTTGAGGGCCCGTAACTTGGCAACGAAGGCTTTTAGGAACAAAAGTTATATGAAGTACTGGTGATATTTTGATCCCATCTATACATTCCCGAGAGGAAAAGAGGAAGTCCAGGGACACCCTATATATGATTGACACCAGCGGGTAGACCAATATGATTTCATTAGGTGTGCATGCGTGAATGTTTTCATGCATCACATTAACCCTCATCATCTTCGTTACTAACACAGAACTGAATTTAAAAGTGTGAATCGCCGGTTTCGAACAAGGACTGGTGGCCCAATTGGCAGAGCGTTCGACTAGAAATCAAAAGGTCCCAGGTTCGAATCATGGCCAATCCATATTTTTATTTTTCAGTTCTAGTTTTCATTTTCTCGTCTGAATGCCACAAACTATTTTCATTGATAATTTTTTTCTGTACGCTGAATCTGAAAATGGCCTCCGTTTTGTCAAGGGACATCACGTTTCCTGACAATTAGCTTGGGACATGATGTGAAAAATCAGTATAAAACAACTTTTATTACAAAAAAAAGGATGCCACATGCATCGTGTGGAAATGATAGTCGATGAAGCAGGAAATGTCATTTAAAACGTTTCCTGTTCGGATTGTGCAGCTGCAAAAGGTATAAATATAAAACGAATCGATAGTAATGGGAATAATATTATTAAAATCAAGAGAATCAGGATATTTTATAGATTTTTTATTGGGAAATCCCTTCTCGTTTGTAATGAAACTATGCAAAAATACATCGAAAATTGAGTTATTTTCAATATTCGTAGAGTGTAGTACATTCATATTTATTTATTCACTTACAACTAGAAATTTATTGCAATACACTGTCGGAAGCCACCTGAAAATTAATAGAACTTGTCAGCAACTTTTGTAACAACATTTTGCAGCATCCCTTTTTTTTTGTTGTCTCAAAACGACTCTTTATTGTGGCATGAGTTGCGATATGGTCGAGTTACTATGTTCTGAATCAGATTGGTATAGTGTTATTCTGCTTCAAAACCCCTTAAGAGAATTTCATAAATTGCTTTCAGAAAATTTTAATAAGTCATTTCCTATAAGAAAACTAAAAAATAAAAATAAAAAACCCTGGTTCACTAAGGGCCTTAAAAATTCGGAAAAAAATATGCGCTCCCTGCATCAGATCAGAAAATATATAAGAAATGACAGTGTAAATTTCCTAACTTTTTATAATAAATATAGAAATACCTACAGAAGGACGATTAGGGCTGCAAAAAATATGTATTATGAAAACAGAATAGCTCATTCGCAAAATAATCAAAGAGAAACTTGGAAAATCATAAACGATTTGAGGGGAAAAAAACAAGCTGCTGTTAATGTACAAACACAATTGAGCTCAGACGAATTGAACACTTTTTACTGTTCAATAGCAGAGCAACTGCAAAAATCAATTAATGTCACAAAAGATCCATTGACATACCTCAGCGAAACAGGGGTGCCTGAAACTTTCTTTCTCATACCAACTGATATACAGGAAATCAAGGGTATCTTTGCTGAATCGAAGAAAAAAACTTCCTCTGGTTGGGATGACATTTCCCTGAAAATAATGGAACAACTTCCTGAAAATGCATTTATGATCCTGGCAGAAACAATAAATATTTCCTTCTCTCGAGGGGAGTTCCCCTCATTCCTAAAAATGGCCACAGTAATTCCTCTGCACAAAGCCGGATATTATGATTTGCCTGCAAACTTCAGGCCAATATCATTGTTACCCAGTTTTTCGAAGTTAATTGAGAAACTTGTAAAAAAAAGGGTGATAGTTTTCCTTAAAAAACATAATATTTTAAATTCCAACCAGTTCGGGTTTCAATCATCAAAAAGTACACAGGATGCCATATTCTCGTTTCTGGAAACCCTTTATCTAAATCTAAATGACCAAGACGTTGCGGCTGCAGTATTCTGTGACTTAACAAAGGCATTTGATTGTGTGAATCATGAGATACTCCTCCGAAAGCTGGAACGCTATGGTTTTAGAGGTACTGCACTGACATGGTTCAGTTCGTATTTGGCTGACCGTCGTCAGACAGTGCTGCTAAATGGGATAGGTTCAAGAGAAGGCATAGTGAGATGTGGTGTACCACAGGGATCGGTACTGGGACCACTGCTCTTTTTGATATATGTAAATGATTTAACTGAAGTGGACATTAAAGGAAAATTTAGAATGTTTGCAGATGACACGACGATACTATGTCATAACAAGAATAGCGCAGAGCTTCATAACGTTATAAGCGCGGATATAGAGAAAGTGAAAGAGTGGTGTGATGCCAATCTTTTATCATTCAACATCAGGAAAACAAACATTGTATCATTCAAATGTACTCTAAATGATGATGTCAATCTAGCTGATGAAGTTATCCCCAATGTCTCTGACATTAAATTTTTAGGACTACATATCGACGACAAATTAGCTTTTGAAGGTCATATTAGTCAATTGTGCAAGAAACTAGCTTCAGGCTGTTATGCAGTCAGAATTGTATCAAATGAGCTGTGCATCACAAATGCCAGACAGGTATATTTTTCACTGATAGAGTCACACCTTCGTTATGGCATTTCCTTCTGGGGTATGTGTTCAAAAAACCGATTCAACATGGTTCAACAGATACGGGCAATGAGATATATATGTAAAGCCAAGTACCGTGACTCTTGTCGTCCACTATTTTTAAAACAAAATTTTTTAACTCTGGTTTGTATTTTTATAATAGTAACGGCATGCCTTCTGCATAAAAAATACAAGAACATATTAGTTTGCTCCCCCTCATATAGTACCCGTCGCCCTAATCAGATTTCTGTTTTGAAACCTTCATCTGCTCTTACTCAGAAGTCGCTCATCTACCAAAGCAGAAAAATCTATAACCACCTGCCATTAAGAATAAGGGAGATTCGGGATCTCGATAAATTCAAAAAAGAAGTAAATAAGCTTTTGGTTGAGAAGGCCTATTATACACTGGAAGAATTCTTCCTAGATTCAGTAAGTTGAAGTATCATCGTCAAACTAGTCAAAAATTGTGAGTAATAACTGTATATATGTATATATATATATATATATATATATCTTATTTTACAAACCTATAATTATAATTATTTTATATTTTATATATTTATGCTTGTTCAGTTCAATAAAATCATTTTTTCATGACCAGACAATGTGAAGAAATTGTCTTATATTATATGTTCTATGTTTATTACATTTTGACCCTTAGTATATATCTATATGTCTGTATATGTGCTCAAATATGCTTATATATTTTTATGTTTATAGGAGTTCATTTATATACTATAATCATTATTTATCGCTTTGTCTATGAGATTTTTGTATCTTCTGACAATAAAGCATGATTGATTGATTGATTGGTTACAGCCTCAAATTTGCATCAAGCTGCTCATTGTAAATGTTCATTGAAAATGTGGGGCAGAACGTCTTTTTTCAATTTTCTTGCAGCACCCGTCAATGAATACTGTATGTAGTTTTTCATATCATCCTTCAAAGTGAAATGATCCTAGCAACAAATGTGTTTTTGTTGGTATATTTTTATTTTTTCTCAAAAACAAAGCACATAAAAATTGCCAAAAAATCAGTGGCGCACATTTTTTTTTAAATATTGGTCAAGGTGCCTTTCGGGACACCACTGGACATGATATTTTTAATCTAGTTAGGGATAAATTAGCCCCTTGCTTACCCCAAATAACAATGGCAAATTTTAACTAAATCGGCTAAAGGATTATTAAGATATTTAGGAACGAACGATTTCTTTTAAAAATGTTGACAACCTGTATCTTGAAAACGAAGCATTACCGGAGCTATGTTTATATGAACTTTTCGTCTTAGAATCACTCAAAGAATCAACCCTTCAAGTTTGGCCACGTACTTACATAACACCCTGTACGACTGGTGATAGATTTTCTAGAGACGACAGGAGGAATATTTTTTTCTTCATCGACATTTACGTGGAGTCCTCAATTTTGTTTTTGAACTAACGAGGATGAAATGAAAGACATTTGAAAACAGTCCGAAAGTTTCAACACTCCTGGATCGACCATACAGAATATAAACATGTCCACAATGTCCGAGAAATATCCACATGGACGTTCATGTGCCATTGGAGGTGAAATACAAATTCGTTGCGAAACCTAGCTACAGTGCCGGATTAAAAGGTGTGCAGGCCCCTAATTATTTTTCAAACAAGTTTTTTTTTCTATTTATTGCGGAACAAATCAAATTATTTCGTCACGAGCATATGTAGGTATATTAAATTACAAGAAATAAATTAAATTACAGCGTAAACAAAGGGATTCTTGCGAGCTTTTTTCGACGAAAAATCATTCAAAATCCAGCATCCGGAGAAAATCATTCTCAATGCTAAGAAGCGATAACTTTGATAGGCGGCTTTGTCTCATCGTAATTCGCCTATTTTTTTCATTTTGGAAAATGAGCGCTTTCCAGTGCAATTTGACATCATCACATTCTCAGTTGTAATATCACAAGAGAGTGAAAATAATTCGACAGATTTTCGAAAACTTGTTGCCAGGCAATAGACAAGAGAGACCAACTGGCTCGAGTGGCTATTGCCAACAAGTTTGAGAAAGAAATCTAGATAATTATTTTCTACTATATCGATCTCTCGTGTGGTATTCTTAAGATTATTTTTTGATGTTACGATCATAAACACATTTCCTTGCAAAATTATATAATGTACTAAACCGGATTTGATTCATTTCACACTTTTCATGCGAAATGATGAGCGACGTCAAATTAAAAATATAGGTTGTCAGACAATAAAAACAAAATACCTCAAATTATTCCCGCGACAATTTTCTAGGTAGAATATTCCCACTATTGATTGGCCAAAACGTATATGAATTATTTGAATTGAACGTTTCCATTGGTTTCTAGCAATGTCAAAAAAATAATCACTGTAATTTCAATGTTTGACAATGTAGCTCTGAAATTTTGGTTTTCAAGAATTTGATAGTAGAACATCTTAGATAGATAGTCCTTTTCAGAAGGATTTACATTTGTTGCGGAATGTCATCTTTCTCTTAGACTCACACTTTCAGATTTCGGGGATTCCTCTGTTACAAGCGCGCCACTCAGCGCACACTTGTCAACGCCAATAAATAGGAAAAACAGGTATAGACGGGCAAAGTGTTTGTAGAATCGGCAGAAAAATAGTCAACAGAATTTGAACTTTTGTTCTATTATGGAATGCGCACAGGGCTCTTATAAATAATTTGATGCAATCATATTCATAAATTGAAATATTATTTTCTTTTGCTTATGATTATTGAATTTCATTGTGTATCTAGATCGCTTGTGTCATTCGAAGAATACATCGACAGAAAATCCTTCATTTATTAAAAAAAAATGTATTTTTTTTTTAATTCAATTGTTTTTTTACAGCTAATTTCGATACGATATAATATTTTGTATAATAGTATGATGTTTTACTTGGTGATTGTTTCTCGCATATACACATGATTCATCAGATCGAAGATTAATATTAAACATGGATTTTGACAAGAATACGGAACATGTTTTTGAATGTTTAAAACGAAAAATGAGAGGAAAAAGTGGGAGAACTGCTCTTTCGTTGTCAGATTTTTTATATATAATTTTGCATATCCTTCGGTATTTGTTAGGAAATTTTACCTAAAAATGTATATTGTGGAGGCCCCTCTCTTGTGGAGGCCCCGAGGCTGCAGCCCCGTTTGCCCCCCTCTTAATCCGGCTCTGCCTAGCTATAATGTACCTTTCCTACTAAGGAGCGTTTATCTATTCAAGATAAGTTGATATTATATTCAATATCTCTACAGAAATAATTATCAATGTCAAAGTGTGTATTAATAGATGCAATTATGCAACGATAAATTATTCAACGACATTCCGAGTAGACTGCTGAACAAAAGATTGGCAAGAATATCCCGAAGTATTGCAAAAACCACACACGAAGCAACAATAGGTGTTCTATTTAAACTTCCTGAAAAACGAAATCACGCGCAAACCGAGAGTGACATCAAGGTCTCATCTACGGATTTTACCGCTTGTTTTCCGACAACAAAATCTACCGACAAAAAAACATCCGAGTACCAATTTATATGAAAAGTTTGTTTCATGTACAACTGTGTTTGAAACAGTCACGCAATGCTAGTTTAAATGCACGCGAAATATTCCTGAAATTTTATTGGTCATGTTCCGCATGATAAACCTTGGTAACGATGTCAAATTTATCGTACTAGATAACGATAAGGTTCTGAATGATTTACAGCATTATACTTATATCGATTGAAAATCGGAATAAAAACTTTTTAACAAAAAACTAAACCGACGAAATACGCAACTGAAAAGTAAAAAATAAAATAAACCTTCTTAGTCTCAATAACTAAGCTCCTAAACTAATGTAAGTAACTAATTTTGAGTCGGCGCCAAACAAACAAGGAAATGAATTAGATAAGGCGTAAAATGATGGCTTCGAGTTGCGCGGTGACATTCTGATAATTTTTTTGAAGTAATTTAATGATCTTTGTTGATTATTCGTTTGGCACCGACTCAAAATTAGTTACTTACATTAGTTTAGGAGCTTAGTTATTGAGACTAAGAAGGTTTATTTTATTTTCTACTTTTCAGTTCCATTGTCGAGTTTATTTGTTAAAGTTTATTTTTTCATTTAGCTGAAATCTACTAATTACTAACTACTTGTTAGTAATTAGTAGATTTCAGCTACAAAAAATTGAAAAATACAAACTTTTTAACAAAAAATTAAACCGACGATTACTTCCAAAATACTTACTTACCCACCTTACTTCAACTATTACCAGTTAAATAATATGATTATCTACTTTTACTATTTGTTGTAATATAAATTATTTTTGTTGTTCTGGTTAGTTTATTTCATTACTTTGTATATCATTCCATCCTCTCATAGAATATAATGATTGTGACGGATGTAGGAGAACAAAAATAATGACATTAGCGATCTGTCATTGTCAACTACATATTTGTGCCAATGTTCACAAGTGAAAAATCAATTATTCCCTATTTTTCTACCCGTAAGGGTGGATAATTCCATTCGAAATCCAAATATGATCAACTATGAGGTATACCCTATCTAATAAAAAAGAATCATCCAAATCGAAGAACCCATTACGAAGTTATGCCTGATAGAATCGGTTAACGGACCAGAATTCAGAGGGTGAGTGATCAATATCCTTCATTTTGCTACCCTTAGGGGTGGATTTCATCTTTTAAATTCAAATGAGACCAACTTCGAAGTACACCCTATCCACTGAAAATAGAATTATCGGAATCGGACGTCTCAGTAAAAAGTTATCATACATACAAAAAAAAAATAGGCGTCGACTAGAGAACCTCTTCCTTTTTGGTTTCGTCGGTTAAAAAAAGATTCTGCCAGTGGAAACAAATCGACGTTCAAATAATGAGTGAAACAGAAAACAACATTTTTTCCGGCGAAATACCAACGCCAGGCATTGAACCGCCCTTGAGATATTTTTTTTATTTAGTTCAGGCATATTTAGAGTTCATATAAGTTTTTGCTTGGAAAATAAAGCAAAATGAGGTTGACAATTTTTTTTATCAACCGGCTATACCTGTCAAGTTTGACTTATATTCAAAAACATTCTCGAATGTATTTGCCAAATGATACAGCTCGAGCAGTTCTTGCTAAATATATTCAATTATATGATTTTCTGGACTAATGCTTTTACATTTTATATTAGAATTGATTTAAAAAAATTCAACATTTCATATTTATTTTATGTTTAATCAGAACTCAACAAGCTGTGATTAACAGATTCAAATGTAAACAAAATAACTGTATGCGTAGCAAAACACATATTGAAGACCATTTAAATGAAAATTATTTCTCTTCAAATTCGCCGCAAAGTAATTATATTATGTTGTTTATTGTCAGTATAACAGGAGGAGTGAGAAACATGTGGCCACGATTGGTTATTCTGGTGAAACAGGGTGGAAAATTTCACGAGTATTATTAGTATCACAGAAAGAATATTGAAATAATTCTTTCATTCGCAAGATATTTATGTCATAAAGATACTCAAATTAAGGGTCACAAAAAATCTTTCTGAGAGACTAGTTGAGCAACACAAAAATATCGGTCCGGTTAAGATAAGTTTTTTTAGTGGTTTTTTTTTAACTCGGCACTCGTAATCACTGAAATATTGTAAGCTTTTCCTAGCCAATGGCTCAGGATAAAAATTATTTAGAAATATATATATGGCATAGGAGACTTTGGTGTTTTTTTTGCCAAATTTTGAAATTCTACTTGACATATGTAGCAACAGATGTAAAAAACTCATAATATTTTACGTTCGGTAAAATACAGCCTGTTTACAGGAGAAATATTAACAACAAACATCTCGATAGACTTAAAAAAGCCCTCTCTGAAGTGAAGTGGGAAGACGTTTGCAAACGTACACTCTCGACGGACGAATTTGCAAACAATCTTCTATTCACCGTACAAAACCTCTCCTTGAACTTTTTCCCACTAAAAAAAATTTGCACAGACAAAAAACCACCAGTGACGTGGTTCAATAATTAACAATGTGTGAAAATCATTTGCGATAGCTCTAAATGTGCTGAAAATGAAATTGCCTACAATATACTGAGGAAACAATACAGAAAGCAACTAAATGAAGCAAAAAAATGCTTGCGGCTGTCTAAAATTCAGGTAATATTTCGAAGACTACTTGGAAACTTATCAATCACGAGCTCAACCAAAACAAACCGCAAAAAAATACTGAAATATCATCTGAAGACTTCAGTGACTTCTTTGGTAATATAGCAGCAAGAATCATTTCCTCCCTGCCAGACTCTGAAAATTTCCTCTCACATTTCTCAATGGTACACTGAAACCATGTGAATAGTGCGAGAAGCCATCAAAATTCTTAAAAATTCACCCTGTTCGGTCTATTATGAGCTAAATAGCTACATAATAAAAGCATTCGTTGATGAAATCATTGAACCAGTAACCAACCTATTCAATTTATGTTTCACGTCCGGAATATGTCCCGAATGCCTCAAAATTTCCAAAATAATCCCGATTTTCAAAAAGGGGACTCAAAATTGGTCGACAATTACCGGCAATCTCAATTGTCCCAATACTGGGCAAAATCTTCGAAATTCTCCTAAAAACTAGCCTATTGTTCGGCTAAACAACTACTGGACGATGCGGCGGTCTCAAACCGTTCCCGAATTAGAGCACTTTTTTTATAACCTCATTCATTTTCAAGCACCGTTTTCTCGCACAAAAATCACTCAAAATGCCTCCTTCTTTTAACCAGCATAAACAATATACCCTAAATCAATTATTTTCGGCACAACTTTGCACAAAATGTCGTCGTTTTTATCGAAAAAATCCTCCTTACACAGTTCCAAATAAACAAACTTCACACATTGACAGATGAAATTTAGTAACTTTGCCTTATTTTTCATGTTGGTAATAAATGAATCACCGCCAACTTTTCGAATTCAAATATGAGCAATATTTTCTACTTCCTTTACCAACAATATCTTGAATTAACCAAAAAAAATCATCTGAAAAAATTATATTTTATTAATAAAAAATAATTTATTTTCAATTCCAAATATTTCACTTGGTTTAAAATCTGCGTCATATGCTTTTTTTAGCCTATTTTTTTTATCCATATTTTTATGCAAAATGGTGCCCAACAACAATTGCAAACATAAATGAAGGGGAAACTATTGCTCATATTTGAATTCGAAAAGTTGGCGATGATTCATTTATTATCAATATGAAAAATAAGGCAGAGTTACTAAATTTCATCTGTCAAATGTGTGAAGTTTGTTTATTTGTAACTGTGTAAGAAGGAAAATTTTGCGCGGAAAAGATAATATTAGGAGATACGGGCCCCCGAAGATCCGTAAAGAGAGGTTATGGGATATCACTTCTGGAAATTGTAAACTAATATAAACAATTTCTTTTTACACTAAAATAGTAACTGCACACTCATCCAACCTTTTAGTAATATTAAACTCACTTAATTTTCGATAAAGTAATGAAAAAACTCCGATTACTTTTCATATAATTCTACAGAAAAAATGGCAAAAATCAAACGTTGGTGATTGTGTTATGTTTATCCAAATCTCGTGAATCTTGAAGTTTATTGATATGCGACGTTGCCTATGTCTCCAAGGGGAAAAGAAAGTACTGGAATTCAATGCGACATACATATTTGAGCATATAAATTATAACTATTACAGCAGGAAAAGACGATCCGATAGTTCTGATGGATATATGTATCAATAGAAGTTTAAAATGCAATTAAAATATCACCACGCTTCTTGGGAGTGTCTAATAGCTTTTGAAAATCAAGCATGAAGTTGATGTGCCGCATTTAGAAAGTTACCAAACATATTAAAATAATGTGCCTTCAGATTATTTTGTTTTAAGTAGGTAATTGTAAATCGGACTGAGAAACGCATTTGGCTTGGATGTTTTATCGTATGCCAGGCATACGGGAAAACAGTCTATTTCTTACGTAAAAAGAAGGAACACAACCTAACCTAACTTGGCTAACCTTGTTATCCAAGTTGAATGCAAGCTAATCAACCTTACAAAGGCGACGCTTCACTCCGCTCGCGAACATTTCGATCCACCCAATTTCTTACGTAAAAAAAGGAACACAACCTGACCTAACTTGGCTGACCTTGTTATCCAAGTTGAATGCAAGCTAATCAACCTTACAATGCGACGCTTCGCTCCGCTCGCGAACATTTCTATCCAACCAATTTCTTACGTAAAAAGAAGGAACACAACCTAACCTAACTTGACTAACCTTGTTATCCAATTTGAAAGCATGCTAATCAACCTCACAAAACGACGCATCGCTCCAACCAATTAGTTACTTAAAAAGAAGGAAAACAACCTAACCTAACTTGGATAACATTTTGCTATGAATTCTTTGGAGAAATATTGGTGGCCCTGAAAAGGGCCTTTTTTCGAAGTAAAGTGATTCAATAATCTTCCAATTTACTCTGTTCATCTTCATTTGCCATATGGATAAAATCGTCGGTCTGTTTTCGGGGATCGTATAACCTCCCAGCTAATTTCAAAAACTCCTCAGTTATGAAAAAATGTAATTGACATTGTATTGTCTACATCACGAATATTTAGCGAAAAAAAATTAATGGGCGAACGAATTCGCAAATATGCTGCTAACGAACAGAAGGACAAGTTGGAACCCATCTACACATTCAAATATTGAAGAAGCGAAACCACACTTTTTTTTTAACTTTAGAATTTCTAAATTATATTTTTCGCGCTTAAATTTCGATTGCTTAAGTGTTTTTATCAAGTTTTGAAGAACCTGTGATAATTTTGTGATTATTTCGTGAAAATTTCGTGAAAATTTTGCGAAATTTCGGTTTGGCCCAATGCACTTGAATAGTTGGCAACGTGGCATGTCCATAAAACGCCAAGATCAAAGCACTATGCAACCACCAATATTTGATTTTTGACATTTCATGTGAAAAATTAAATGAAATGTAATCGGAGTTTTTTCACGATTTTATCGAACATCAAGTGATTTTAATATTACTTAAACGTTAAATGAGTGTACAGTTAATATTTTAGTGTAAAAAGCTTTTCTTCATATCAGTTTTCAGTTTCCAAAAGTGATATTCCATAACCTCTCTTTATGGACCTTCGGGGGCCATATCTCCTAAAATTATCTTTTCCGCGCTAAATTTCCGATTGCTATACTGTTTTTACCGTCTTCTGAAGCGCCTGTAGAAATTTCGTGAAGATACTGGGTGATCTCATTTTTTTGGCCATTACCGAGGATTTTTTCGATAAAAACGACGATATTTGGTGCAAAGTTGAGCCGAAAATTAGTGAGTTAGGGTGTATTGTTTATGCTGGTAATAATAAGGAGGCATTTTGAGTGATTTTCGTGCTAGAAAACTGTGCTTGAAAATGAGGTTAAAAAAAAAGTGCTCTAACTCGGAAACGGTATGAGACCGCCGCATTTTTCTTCCGGATTCTTGTACAGGTGGCAAAAACACGTAAGAAAAGTTTTTTACCTATATTCAGAGAGCATGTGTACGTTAACTTTATATTTACCCTGTATCAATAGTTTATTCCTCAAGAAACATTTTTTTTTTCTAAGAAAAATTAGATAAAATAAAAAATTAACATGAATCAAATCGAGCAGGGATAAATTAGGTAAATATCTGGTTACACCACACATGCACTCTGAATATGGGGAAAATACTTTTCTTACGTGTTTTTGCCTCCCGAACACGAATCCGGAAGAAAAATGCGGCGGTCTCATACCGTTCCCGAGTTACAGCACTTTTTCAAAAAAAAATAACCTCATTTTCAAGCACCGTTTTCTCGCACAAAAATCACTCAAAATGCCTCCTTCTTTTTTCCAGCATAAACAAAACACCCTAAATCATTTATTTTCGGCACAACTTTTTACAAAATATCGTCGTTCTTATCGAAAAAAATCTTCTTTCTTACACAGTTCCAAATCAACAATTGTCATACTTTTGACAGAAGACATTTAGTAACTTTGCCTTATTTTTCATGTTGGTAATAAATGAATCACCGCCCACAACAACTGCACACATAAATGAAGGGGAATTGCTCACATTTGAATTCGAAAAGTTGGCGGTGATTCACTTATCACCAACATGAAAAATGAGGCAAAGTTACTAAATGTCTTCTGTCAAAGGAACGAAAATTTTTATTTGGAACTGTGTAAGAAGGAGGATTTTTTCGATAAAAACGACGATATTTTGTGCAAAGTTGTGCCGAAAATAAGTGATTTAGGGTGTATTGTTTATGCTGGTAAAAAGAAGGAGGCATTTTGAGTGATTTTTGTGCGAGAAAACGGTGCTTGAAAATGAGGTTAGTTTTTTTTTAAAGTGCTGTAACTCGGAAACGGTATGAGACCGCCGCATTTTTCTTCCGGATTCGTGTTCAGGAGGCAAAAACACATAAGAAAAGTATTTTCCCCATATTCAGAGTGCATGTGTGATGTAACTAGATATTTACCTTCCGCGCTAAATTATCGATTGCTATACTGTTTTTAACGTCTTCTGAAGCGCCTGTGAAAATTTCGTGAAAATACTGGGTGATCTCATTTTCTTGGCTTTTACCGAGGATTTTTTCGATGAAAACGACGATATTTTGTGCAAAGTTGTGCCGAAAATTAGTGATTGTTTATGCTGGTAATAATAATAAGGAAGCATTTTGAGTGATTTTCGTGCGAAAAAACTGTGCTTGAAAATGAGGTTAAAAAAAAGTGCTCTAACTCGGAAACGGTATGAGACCGCCGCATTTTTCTTCCGGATTCTTGTACAGGTGGCAAAAACACGTAAGAAAAGTTTTTTACCTATATTCAGAGAGCATGTGTACGTTAACTTTATATTTATCCTGTATCAATAGTTTATTTCTCAAGAAACTTATTTTGTTCTGAGAAAAATAAGATAAAATAAAAAATTAACATGAATCAAATCGAGCAGGGATAAATTAACCGAATGAAGGAAAATATATTCTTTCAACTTCTAATACCTACTTTTCATTTAGGAAAAAAAAGCACTTCACAAAAGTCAGACAGACACCCACTGTTGTATCAATCAGCGTTCAAATCATCGTATCTTCAACAACACGCGAAATTCCCGATCAAGGCGTCCCAACTACACTGTCAAATCGCAGAAGAAAAAAGTATCTATATATGTCAAAACGATGGCATCGCATCGCAGATACAAACGCGATTCAAACAAATGAACAACTATCATCGGTCGCTACACGAACACCTCGACCGAGAATCAGATTAGCCTAAATAGACACCACCAGATAAGCTAACCACTCTACCGATACACATACAGCCAACCTGTTGCTGCTGGATGGATAACTAGATTTATAGACCGGGAGCCAGCGACCGAAAACCCCAGGTGGTTTGTTACACGTATGGCACCACTCCAGGGGTCGAATTACATCATTATTGAAACGAAAATGATAGTCGTTCCGCAGGAAATAATCGTAATCACAGGACGATTGATTAAATTTACGCATTTAAAAAGTTTTTATATTTAAATGATTCCTTTATACAGTGTGACCCATTTAAAATGAAACCACCCCTGTAAAATACGCAGTTTTCAGTCATTCTCAAAAAAAAATTTTCTGAAAATCAAGCATCAAAAACTGTATCTTGACACAAATTTTCATAGCTTTAGTTCCATTTCCAAGGCACTCTATGGTTTTTTTTCTTCGTTGAAAACGGCAAAAGTTTATTAGGCAATTTTTTTTTGAAATTTGAATACACCACTGGATTCGTAGTCGTTATAAATGAAAACCGTGAAAATTTCATAAAAAAATATTGGTTAACAACGAAGTTACAACAACTTTAATTTTGGAAACAAAGTATTAGATATTAATTTTCATTTAGATTATAGACATATTGAAAATCTGGCAACACTGCCGATACAAAGTAGAACACCAGTGAATTTGTACAGCGAAAATCCGAAGTCAATAGCTCATTCCGTTCTACAGTTATAACTCCTGAAAGTATGGTAATGTGAGCGATTTCTGGTGGAAGCGATTTTGTAATAAAAATCTAACTACGCCACTGGATTTGTGAATTATATTCCCTTAAAATCATTTATTTAAGTTTAGGTTATAAGTGTATTCGAAAATAACAGAAAATTAAATATTCATTTTCAAGTTATGCAGTTTTCAATAGCCGATAAAAACGAAATGACCGAATCAAGTTTTAAAATATCAAAATTATTTATTCAATAATAAAACAGAAAGCAGGACAAAAAAATTTCCTTTTTTATTCTGCAAAACTCAACTGAAACAAGCTTTTAGAGAAGGTATCAATAATTTGAGGAAAGCTGAACTAATACATTGGGCATAGGTATTGTACTAAATCAATAGTAGGCTGTGATTTAGTACACCACAAATCGCTCACATTACCATACTTTCAGTAGTTATAACTGTTGAAAGGAATGAGCGATTGACTTCGTATTTTCGCTGAACAAATTCACTTGTGCTCTACTTTGTATCGGCAGTGTTGCCAGATTTCAAATATGTCTGCAATCTAAATAAAAATTATAATCAAATACTTTGTTTCCAAAATTAAAGTTGTTGTAACTTCGTTGTTAACTAATATTTTTTTATGAAATTTTGATGGTTTCCATTTATAACGACTAAAAATCCAGTGGTGTAATTGAATTTGAAAAAAAAAACCTAAAAACTTTTGCCGTTTTTGACGAAGAAAAAAAACCATAGAGTGCCTTGGAAATGAAACTAAAGTTATGAAAATTTGTGTCGAGATACAGTTTTTGATGCTTGATATTAGAAAAAAATATTTTTGAGATTGACTGAAAAATGCGTATTCTACAGGGGTGGTTCCATTTTAAATGGGTCACACTGTATAAAAAAACCGGTGGAAGAGAAATGCCATACCGATAGACTGGGGCTAATATCCCAACTTACTCATTGAAACAGGGTAATTTTGGCGAAATTTGCTACCTTGTTTTTTACAGGCTCATTTTTTTTCCACTCATCATGTTTAAGTAGTCATTTACGAAAATCGAAAAAAGAAATTTGTATTTCGTGCAAAAAATTTATTTTTCGAAAATTGATAGGAAATATTGACATTTAAAAAAAAAAAGGTCAATATTTCCTTGCACTTAGTCGTTGCCAGGCAACGGAATATAACTGTTAGGAAATATTTATTTTCGTACTGTAAGGAAATATTATTATTATTATTATATAGTGTCCGTCATAAAGTTGGCTACATATGGGAAAAAAATGTGTTATTGAAATTTCTGCATGTCTGACAACTGAAAAATCCGTTGCGACTTATATCACGTGACCTCAGATTTGGCGGGAAATTTAAAAAAAGTTGTCTGTGGTGCCGAAAGTGGGTCAAATTGACAATATATCGAAAAAATTTATTGAGAAAATGAGTTTGGAATCCAGCGACGACCACAAGTACCAATTTTGAACTAAATTGAAAAAAACAAAAATACCATTTTATTCCTCTAGTCTTACTAAGAAACATTCATCCTTGTTTTATCTAGAAACAGCTTTAATAACCTAAATCATATAAGTTTGGGTCAAAACTAATCAAATATTTGTTGAATAGCATTTTACGGGAGATTCATTATGAAAACACGATTTAGTATTGTGACTAGGTGTAGTTATGCCCTGTATATTGATGCACATGAGCTTATTCAATATTCTAAACCCGTAAATACAATTTGAACCAATTAATATTTGTAATTAAAACTTAATAATACATTATCCTAATTGAATTTAGTATTGTTTAGATGGATGTGGAAAAATAAAAAAAACTAATTTTCAATATTCTACGTGACTACCTTCGCGCTCCATACATAGAATTATTCTGGAAAACATTTCGCGGCGAACATTTTTCAACATAGTTCTCTTGATCAGTGCTGCACAATTCCTTATACAAATTTTTAAATGTTCTATATTTCGAAATCGGCGTTGTTTATAAACATTGCTTTTCTGGTAACTCCATAAAAAGAAATCACACGGCGTTAGGTCTGGAGACCTAGCAGGCCAAGGATTACCTGAATATCGACATATCCACTGCTCACCAAACTCATTGTTCAATCATTCCCGCACTTCATGCGCAGAATGAATAGAAGCCCCATCTTGTTGAAAGAATAAACGAATCCGCTCTTGCAATGGTAGGTTGTCGATAAATGTAGATATTTTGGTCCGTAAAAAGGGACCTACAATTCGCTCATTTAAAATTCCGCACCATACATTCACTTTGAAACAATATTGGTCCTTGGCTACAATAATAAAATTAGGATTATGATCTGCCCATCATCTACAATTTTGAGAACTGACGACAACATTTGAGGTAAAAGTTGCTTCGTCAGAAAATAGTACATTTTTTGAGAAATCACGATTGTCTTCTAACATTTCCTGGAACCATGCACAAAAATAAAATCGAGCGTCATAATCCCTGTCCCGCAGTAATTGCACAAATTTTGGTTTGTATAGGCGAAAGTGATTTTGCTTTAAAATTCGTCTAACAGAGGTTTGAGAAATTTCTGCCTTTTCTGCCATAATTTTCGTCGAAACTCTCGGTGTCTCACTGACTGTCAGTAAAACATTGTTAACATTATTTTCATTATTTACAATATCTTTGCCACCGTAGTAAAATGCAAATTTTGGTCTGGATGCCTTCCATTGAACATTTCAGCTACTTCTCTTGTGCTATGATAATTTTCGCCATATAGCAATACTATTTCTATTTTTTCTTGTATACTCAGTTTTGGAGCCATTTCTATTGATAGATTGAAAAACACAAAAACTGATAAAGAACGACAACTCCAATAAAATTGTCAACAAGTTGATGTGACATTTGTTATTGTTACAACAAAAGTAGTAGATCTTTTTTCAAAGACGCCTTATACAATTCAAAAATCATTGAAGTTCAAATTTACTAACCAATTTAAATTCAGCAAGGATAAATAATGTATTATTAAGTTCTAATTACAAATATTAGTTAGTTCAAATTCTTTTTACGGGTTGAGAATATTGAATAAGCTCATGTGCAGTAAAAACTTGGAGAACGTATTCCTACAATTCTGAAAGGAATCAACTCCTAAAATAAGTATCAAGAATAGCATAATCCAGACTTGAGAGAAAATGACGTCATTTTCTTTAGCGAATATTTTCCTGCAAATTCAAGAATTGGGTCCCTGGAGGGATACCGTACTTGTTTTCGGTCGCTGGCTCCCGGTCTATTATTTATCAATCACCTCGCATGAAACTCGAAACCCCAATAAGTGGTAGGTGCTATGGTCTAGCGATCTAGCACGTTGTTGTTTCCCATCCGTTCATTTGTTCATTACATGTATGTACGATCGAATCGAAACTGCGATACTTATTATCTAATAAAAACACTCGAGGTGTTTCTGAATATGGCGATGGCTCGCAACGATTATAATCAAACTATCACGACGAACGCGATTACTATTCAGCCGTCTATCATAATCGCAACGAGACATTCATTTCAAATACTTTCTTCTACAACTGTTACCTTGTGTTGAGTTTTTTTGTATAATAGAGTTGATGAAAATACCACGAGTGTTTTGAATCACTTCACAGGTTTGGAAAGACGGGCCAAATCGTGAAATTATAAATGCTTCAGTAAGTTGAACCGCATGAACCCTAGCAAAATTATAATAGACAGACATAGATATATTTTATTATAATAATAATAAATATACTTTATTGTCATGAAATAATTTCTTCTTGTCGACAAAGCATCAAGTCAATAAAAATATTATATATAAAATAAGATAGATACAAATTCACAGTTGTAATACTAAGAACACCAAACGAAACACAGAACAAATATTTATACAGTATAAAAATGAAGCTAATATAATATACATAGGTATAAAAACAGTCACGGACATGGATATGATTAGAATGAAGTAATCACATGTATACACATCAGTATACAGTGCTTCTCAAAAGTCCCCTCCTCCCCTCTTATTTTTGGAACGATTATACATAAACAAGTGAAATTTGGAAACTGAATATTAAAGGTTGTAAACTTCCCTACTAGTAATGATAGATGACGAAATCGTCAAAGATGACGTCACAAGGCCATTGTGACCAATAATTTTAAATGGAACCCTACGGCAAGCGACACCTCTTTTAAAAGGTATCGAAAAAACCTATTCAATGATACTAATTTTGTTTGTGTTTATGGCAGTTTTAATGACTCATTAGTAAACATTAAAATTTAAATTCCATTCAGTATGATATTGATTACAGATTTAAGAATCAGTATCTACTAAAAGAAATTGCTCGAAGTGACCTCCATTTACTTCCTGCGAGTGAAATATCCTATTTTTAAACTCTTCTCGCACTCTTGCAAATGTGTCTGCGGAAACAGCCTCACATTCTGCAACAATACGTTGTTTTGAAACGTCAATATTGTCAGGTTCAGTGGCGTAAACCTTCGATCTAAGGTCCGCCCACAGAAAAAAATTCAAAGGTGTGAGGTCCGGTGATCGAGCTGGCCATTCCGTTGAACCTCGTCGTCCAATCCATCTACCACGATACTCCTCATCCAAATACCGTCTTACTGCACCGTAATAGTGTGGAGGAGCACCATCCTGTTGGAATGTTATTTACAAATTGCCGAATTCATCTGGATTATCTTCCAAAATTTCAAGGATTAACGGTTCTATTGCGTTTTGTAACAGCTCCAGATAAACCTCACCAGTTAAATTAGTATTTAGAAAAGAGGTCCAACGATGTGGTTTCCCAGGATACCTGCCCAAACATCCACCTTCTGGGGAAATTGGGTATGTGTTTCACGAAACAGGTGAGGATTTGCGTCACTCCAATACCTCACATTCTGTGTATTTACATTTCCATTTAGATAGAAAGTACTTTCTTCACTAAAACAAATTGTTTTGACATAGTCTGGCTGTTGGTTCATTTTAGTTTCCATATTTTCACAAAATTCTAGTCTTCGGTCTGGGTCGTCGTCTGAGAGTTGATGAACCATTTTTAATTTGTATGGATGAAATTTGTTTTTTTTTCAACACCCTGTGTACTGTACTTCGACTGACTTCACAGGTAGATGCAACGTGAGTTGTTGAAGAAGTAGGATTAAATATCTAAGTTGCACCACTCCGGGTTTTCAGAAAATGCAAACAATTTAATTACTTCCTTTTTATCAAACAGAAGCCAGTGTGTGCAGGTTAAAAATATGAAATCAAGTTATTTGAACGTATCGCATGGCGCTCCGCAAGGTTCTGTACTATCCCCACTCCTTTTCATTTTATACACTGCTGATTTTCATCGAGTTCTAAACCATTTTCAAATACATACTTATGCCGACGACACAAATCTCTACTACTCGGCCAGAACTGAACATATTCTAGATCAGACATATTTGCTTAATGAAGAGATAAAACAGCTGGTTTCAATGTCTAAAAAACACTGTCTCAATATTAACCCCACGAAATCTTCTCTGATTGTATTTGCTAGTGAAAAAGATAGGCAAAAGGTTATAGATAGCGTATCGATTGAGGTAGAAGGGCAAAGGATCGAGTTTTGCGAAAAAATTAAATGCCTTGGTTTAGTTATTGATAATAATCTGAAATTTCATAACCATGTAAGCAATCTCATCAAAAGAGCATATTGTATAATGAAGGGTCTCTATTCCAATAGACAGTTTTTGGGAAGAAATTTGAGAATTACCCTGTGTGACACTTTAATTTTATCGATTTTCAACTACTGCGACATTCTATATGGTCCATGGGATACAATCAGGAAGAATCCAAAAAGTTCAGAATGCATGCGTGAGGTTCATATTTGGCCTAGGTTTCAGGGTACACGTCACACCTTACATCAATAAACTTGACTGGATAAAAATGCACAACAGAAGAGAATTTCATCATGCCACATTTTTACATAAAATTTTCAGGACAAAAACACCTTTCTACCTCCTTGACAAACTCCAATGCAGACAAGAAGTACACAGCAGAGACCTTCGATATATCACTAATTTGTCAATTCCCCATCACAGAACTGTTTTCTTCGAACGATCTATCTCTTACCGCTCCGTTGTCCTGTATAACTCCATCAGTCAAAACATGAAAAGTGTATCCTTCACAAATTTCCGACGTAACCTTAAACAATATCTCCGGGATGAACAGCGATAGTCCCATTTTGGCAATTCATGTTACCAGATTATCTCCTCTTACTTTTTTTTTTGTCTTTTTCTCTACTTATTTGTTTTTTAACACAGATCATATATTATTATTATTCTTATCATTACTATGATTATTATTTTTTATTATCATTGTTATTATAAATGTACATGACATTGTAATTTGAATCACACTTGGTTGAGTGGAAGATTAGCTATGAGCTAAACTCCGCCAAGTAAAATAAAGTCCATTTTTTTATTATTATTATTATTATTATTATTATTACTTCTGCCAGTATATCAATTTTTTTCTCATCAAAATTTGTGGTCTGCCAGATCGTTTCGCATCATTAATACTACCCGTTGTTTCAAACTTACGAAGAAGCTCCCTTAAATAAGTCCTCGAAACGGGGCGATCGGGATACCTCTCATTAAAAATGCGTTCTGCTACATGAATATTTTGTCCAGTTTCACCAAGAATTAGGATCGCTGCTACTTTATCACCTAAAGCACGTACCATTTCGCTTCTTGAAGCACTTAAACGTTCGGCTCACAACAGTTTAACAAATTATTAAAATGTATAAAAATATTAAAAGTACCAAAAGCTGCTAAAACAGTTGAACGTTCGATCAACAATACACAAATTATTAAATGTACAAAAACTTGGACAATTACAAAAACGTCGAATTAGGGAGACTAACAAAAACGTCAGCTTATTTGACAACTATCCAGAGGCGGAACTTGAATTTGGACGGAGCTTGAATTTGGAATTTTAGTATTAACTGATTTAATTCATCACAGCTTTGCGTTTTTTAAAAGTGAGTTGCCAAAACTGCCATAAACACAAACAAAATTAGTATCATTGAATAGTTTTTTTCGATACCTTTTAAAGGAGGTGTCGCTTGCCGTAGGGTTCCATTTAAAATTATTGGTCACAATGGCCTTGTGACGTCATCTTTGACGATTTCGTCATCTATCATCACTAGTAGGGAAGTTTACAACCTTTAATATTCAGTTTCCAAATTTCACTTGTTTATGTATAATCGTTCCAAAAATAAGAGGGGGGGAGGGGACTTTTGAGAAGCACTTTACAGAGATACCTTTTCCACTCAAGCTTCGCTTTCGTGGTTTAATCAGATAATAAGACGCAAATCGCACTCAGTAAAATTTCCAGGCAAAAAGTTTTCTCGAAAACTTCAAAAATTTTTGAGCGATAAAACACATGATATTACCCTTGATAAAACCCCTAGCCCGTATGATATTCCCCTCGATAAAACCCCTAGCCCTTATGATGTTACCCTCGATAAAACCCCTAGCACTTATGATATTACCTTCGATAAAACCCCTAGCACTTATGGTATTACCCTCGATAAAACCCCTAGCACTTATGAAAGACCCTCGATAAAACCCCTAGCAGTCATGATATTACCCTCGATAAAACCCCTAGCACTTATGGTATTACCTTCGATAAAACCCCTAGCACTTATGGTATTACCCTCATAAAACCCCTAGCACTTATGATATTACCCTCGACAAAACGGTGCTTGAAAATCACGCGATAACGAACTAAAAAGGACTCAGATTCGGAAACGGCATGAGACCACCGCGTTTTTCTTCCGGATTCGTGTTCAGGAGGCAAAAACACGTAAGAAAAGTCAAACAGCTATTTTCGGTGAGTGCATCGGAAAGACTTCCAGAGTAGTACCCTACTCAAAAAAATCCTTTCGATATAATATAGCAACAATTGCTTTTATCAAAATATTCCAAATACCTTTTCTATGTAGAAAATCCTCAATCCTCGTAGACAAATTCTTGAGAAAACAAGAAAACGAAATCGACTCGATAACAATTTCCGGATAATAGTTATCCGAGCGTCAATTTCGGAATGAGAGCCTTCAGAGCGCACATCTTCCCGAGTACAACGCAAAAAGTTCCATCGAATCTCAAGACGTGAAAAACTTTCCGAAACAAACACCCTCCAACGACTCGATAACATACACCTCGGATATGTCCACTTAGTTACCACGGCAACACAATCAACAATCGGAGGCACACCAACTAGAAAAACAAGAGACGAATTTCACGCACTTCGATCGTGTCGCACGCTAGTCGCCAAACTCGACGCTAGCTAGCAACGACACATAACGATAATAAACAAATCAAAAGCTAATCCGGCGGGGTCCAAACGGGATTAGAAGTACTGTCTGTCGCGTTGTGATGGAAAGAGCGCAGCATGCAGCGAATGCAAGTGCTAGGTGGTGTCCCCCAGAAACTAAGTAAGATCTCTCGGTGAATATTTCAATAGCGCAGTTATAATAATACGAAAGGAGTCCGCGAGTGTGATTATACCGGGTGGTCAGCCAAGCTGCAAGTTTTACTTCAGATGAGGAACATATGGAATTAATGATTCAATTATGCACTCTTGGACAAGATTAGCGCACCCCCTTACAAGGGAAATACCAGAAGTACCCCCAGCGATGTCCAATAGCTTCGATATCCTGTCGTCGAGCTCCTCAAAATAGTAGACTTAATCTTTTTTGAAAAAAATCAGGATTGTTTTTGATTTTTTCGTTTTTTTGGAACGAAGTTCCTTTACGCGGCTTGTGGTAGGTGTTGACTGGTAGAAATCGTCACGTAAGAAAAAAGCGTTATGACCCCTCCATGCGACTTTCTCTCTCTGTCTCTCTCTTTCTATTATATACGAGTCTATGTGACAAGCATCCAGCTCTTGCTCATACGATGTACGAAACCATCCGAACTGCTGCTCTACTTGCGGGAAATTTAAAATGTAAATTTTCCTCATTATGTTTGAGCCAATCAAATCGCTAAAATTTCAAACAGATCAGTTTTATACTGACAATTCAGCTCGTGTATAAAAAATCGCATATGCCACAGTGCAATTGTCAGTTTGACAGCGGCAAAAGTTAGCTGCAACTTTTACAGCGACAAATGCACTAGTGGTTTTTTCACTTATTCATTTGTTTATCAATTATCGCGAAGTTGGTTGCCAAAATAAATAGTTTGACATGTTTGTCAACAACTTATTGAATTTCTAAGCACTAACAATGAGTCGATTCGGTGAGTCGACGAACGCCGAAATTAGTCAAATTATTAATACCCGTGTACCTACTAATACAGTTGCGACGCATTCATCAATCTGGCGACAAATTTCTACGTTTTGCGATGCAAAAAGATATAAATTTGAGCCAGATACTTCCATCGAGAAATTGAATGTAATATTGCAAGATTGGGCATTCAATATGCGAAAAGGTAACGGAGAAGACTACAAAGAAGCGGTAGTTAAAACAATTTGGAACACCACCGCTAAAATGCTACAAAGTAAATATTATAACGAATTCAATATTGTATTTAACCCTTTCACCGACGTTCAGTTTAATTTATCACGAGCTGCACGTAATGCTAAACGTAAAATCCTACAAGCACAACCCGAAAAGAGAAAATCTAGTGCATCAGCTCTTAATAAATCTGAAGTATTTGCAATGAATGGCAGATTATATGACGAAAATTAACCGGAAGGACTTCAAAAGAAATTATATCATATTTTGGCGTTTGAATTAGCTTGGCGCGGAGGAGAAGCAGCTTACTGCAAAACCACTTATTTCGTATCTGAAATTGAAAATAATGGAAAAGAAACTGGACGTATCGAGTATAATCCTCTATTTTCGAAAACGAGACAAGGCGGTAACAATCAATTATGTGACAGCAAATGGATTACGCCTAATATTTTAGAGGAAGATATTTGCCCAACACGTTTATTTAAAAAGTTAATGGAAAAACGAGACACTTTTATAACATTGGACAGAGTATTTCTTACACCAAATCCCTTTGGAAAGAAGAAAAATTCTAAAGGACTAAATTTCCCAATGGACTAAATGCTCAGCACAACGTATTGGTATAGATGTCAAACGTGTCAAAATTACAAATCACTCAAATCGAGCGACAGCAGTTAGCGAATTAGGTAAAAGCGGAATTGAAGAACAAGCTCTAATAAAAATAACAGGACAGAGCAATTCATCATCAATAAAACCATACTTACAAGTTGACAAAGAGTATCATTCGAGTATTATTCAATCAATTCGTTTGGAAAAGAAAAAACTTCAACATCTACTACAGAAACGATTAGCTGTGGCACCCGCAGCGACATCACTGTTCCTAGTATGAATTTCAATAACTGCGTTTTTAATAATTGTACATTCAAATAAAAATGTTTCATAAATAAAGTTTGCATTGATATGTTTCTAAATTTTTTATTCATTAAATTGTCCTGCCGAATTACACTCGATGTTTGTATTGATATCAGGTAAATTTGTGTTGTTCAAATTCTAAACTGTTTCCTTCAGCAATTTGACTCGAAAAACTGTCAACCTAAAAACGCTCCACCTTCGGTGTCGCGATTTTAATAGTTGACAGTTTTTCTCGTCTAATTGCTAGGCAACAGTTTCTCATTAAACAACCCAAATTTACCCGATAAAATACAAACCTCTCGTGCAATTATGAGTGATAAAACCACCAGTAGATTCAATATTGTTTTGCGATAAAATGCAAAATGGATTAGATAAGGGATTCTCAACTCACTATTACAGTGATTTGATATTTTATTTGAAATATACCTTTTTCCTGGGGTTTTCAAGTAAGGCAATGAATAATTGAAAACCATTATTTTCATAACATCAACAACAATATTCGTGGAATAGTGGTTAGCGCGTCTATCCCTCACCCGGGAAGCTCGGGTTCTAATCCATATCAAGAAGTTTTTTTTAATCGCTTTCAGATACAAACATATTTCATTATATATATTTTAGGTTTTTGGGCGAGTTCAAGAGCAGTGAATGATCATTGTAAATGAATGAATCTGAGACACGAAGCATTTAGAAACGGACACGATTGCTTCAATTTTGGAACGAGAATTGTTGTAATTTTCCCCGTTGAAAATTCAAATATAATATGAATTCTGGTAATTTTATCCAGCTTCAAATGTGATTCGTGAAATATTCTCATCAAATATAATTCATGCTAGAGGATTTTATCGCAATCACAACAAAATATACCCATTATTCAAAAAGAGTTCTTCATAATTAGACAAATATTTTGTGCTTCTGCTACTTCCGCATCAGTCCAGAGAATTTTCTCAACATTTGGTTTAGCCCATTCCAAACTCAGAAATCGATTAGAAACGGAAAAACCTGCAATTTTTTTTTATATAAGTACTGCTATCAACTAAAATAAACATTATTTAGATACAGTGGTATAATTTGTTTTGATATAATGAAGCAATAATTAAATATTTTTATTTTCTCTTAATTATAACTTATAAGACATTTCGATTTTAATCATAATTTAAATTGAAAAAATCATGTGATTGATGTATTTACATCAATTGATTTAAATCGTTTCAACCCTGTCCAATACTGCTGTTAGGGAAACAATGGTTTTTAAATATGCATGTCACTGACCATAGAAAGAGTCCTCAACGTCTTTTGTTTTCACTTCCATATTCGCTATCAAAACGTGAGTTTATTTTCGTCTTCTACTCGATATGGTTTGATAGGAGTCTCCCGATGGCGCCGTATCATTCCAACACGAAGAAAATTACTATAATCGAGGAATGTTGGGTGATGCAAATCTTATATTTGCCACAAGTATTACATTAATTTGCCAGACACATATTTTTGTTCGGCAATTAAAACTTAAACTTAAAAATAAACATATTTCGAAAAGAATAAAAAAAACATTTTCTACAACCACTCAATTGCTACCTTAAATATTGCTAGTTGTAATATTACAAAACAAACTACCTAACTATCTACATACAGTGTGTCTCACTTCTTATGGAAACACCTCCCCGTATCTTCCATTTTTATCGAGGGTAATATCTTAAGTGCTAGGGATTTTATCGCTCAAACTTTTTTGAAAGTTTCGAGAAAGCATTTTGACTGGAAATTTTACTGTGTGCAATTCGCGGTCTTATCATCTGATCTGATTAATTTTTTATAATATTTGCTGCCTTATTATCAGAAATTTAAATCATAATTTTAATTTCTTTCCAATATTAAAAGTTACTATTTTTTTCTGCACTTTCCCCAATGAATCAAAACATAGAACTCTTCCCAAGACTAGTCACAGTTTAACTTAAGCTGAAGTTAGTTCAAAATCAGCCAATCACATGGCTCGCTTAGTCAAGTTAACCCCGACTTAATTTTCAATTCTGCATCGAATAAATTAACAGTAAAAAAATCTTTTAAAAACAAGCTTTTATTAAACTGCACAAAAAATAAAAAATAAACCGAGGAGTTCATAAAACACATAATGTTGTGTGAATCACAAACCCACAAAAGGGTTGAATATGGCTGCTCTATAGAAGTGTCATCAGTACCTATAAGTATGATATATAGGCACATACTATCTATAATGAGTATGTTGAATTGACCGATCAAATTGACTTCGTACAGCCCTAAAAATGTTTGTTCAATGTTTTATTTCGAAATAACCCCATTCTCCCGAAGCCGGTGCTGGTCAAATTCTAGAGTGTCCCACAGCTGTTTTTTTTTGCTTTTAATTTATTTACATCTTTTTATTTAGAAATATTTCTCAATCAAATCCGTCATCTTATTGAATTCTGACAAAAACTGATAATCTACGACCCCAAAAACACCCACCCACAAATTTTAAACGGAATCGGACTATAATCACAAAAGTCGTCGCCATCTTAAATTCGTGAATTTTTACAAAAAATTCTTGATAACTGTCCCCTAAAACCCCCAAATACCAATATTGAATAAACCATAATCACAAAAATCGTCCGAAAATGGTTTAACTATAAACCATTTTCAATTGCAGAAGCTGTGTCTATAGGGAGCAAATCAAAAACTCACTTCGCTAACACGAGCGTATATGCGAATTAACGAAAAATAATGTGTACTACTCGTAAACATTCTCCAAACGAGCCGACAGTCAACGTGGGTTTGAGTGACAGCTGTTTAGTTCTACAGCAGATTCGTCTGAGCCAATCAAAACGGACCGCAAGCCAATGATAATGCTTATAGGTGTGTCGATACGTTGCAGGGCAAAAACTAATAATCACGAGTAATATTTGTGTTTCAACAGGTCTGAATAAATAAAAGCCAGTACGTCTGTGGTTCTATAGTTCTGTTGTGTTTTGTTGGAAAATATGGCTTTTTTTTCGACCATGTGAGAATGAAATTGCACAAAGTAGTAATGAAATTGCACAGGTAGTGAGAATAATATCAGATATGAATTTGACAACAAAGACTTGCACATACAAACCCAACAAGTTATTTTAGATATATTTGATTGCATCAAAAAGGAAAATATTCAGCAATCTCATAATGCAATCATCATAAAAATTGCAGAAATAACAAAAATAAATAAATTTTCCATTTATCGAGTAATCACGAAAGAGTTGTGGATCATACTGAAAATAGAAAAACGTTCTGATTATCATGAAGACAGCTTCTACCTAATATTCCACCACAGTCAGTAATCGTTATGGACACGTATCACTCGCGGCAACTCCGTAAGATACCAAATAGTAGCAGTAGAAAAGCTGAAATAATTGCATTTATGTCTGAAAATAACATACCTCTTACTGCGACCAATCGTGAGAAAGGCTCAACAGAAAAAGATTTGCTTACTGTTATAAAAGGTGTGAAGTTAAAAAAAATATATTGACGAGCTGTGCAAAGAACGAGGTCACACCCTTCTGAGACTACCTCCATACTATCGCATATTTAACCCTAATAGAGTGAATATGGGCAAACGTAAAATCAGAATTACGAAAATATAATCTAACTCCAAAACTGAGTAATGAGGTTGTAGAAAACGTAAGGAAAGTTATGACGGGAGACCACCAAAAGATTTGGAAAAAATGTGTTGAACATGTTATTAAAAAGGAAGACGAGTATGTGGTTTTCCCTCTGTCCAACCCATTATAATATGACCAAATAATGATTCTAGTTCAGACGAATCTGATTGCCGTGATTTTTGCTTATAAACAACCTTTGATATTAAAAGGTTTAGAATTTTATTTGTTTTTTTTATAAGTGTTAGTTTAAATATTTTGTTTTGTTTTTTTGACAAGAATTAATTTTGGTTTATGGTTTTGGCTTTGAAATTTCGTTTTCCAGAAAAAATCGAATGGGGTACAAAAAGGGGTCAGTTCACGACTGGTACCCTGTTCAAATCGAAAGCCCTTGTAGGTAGGTAATATTTTTCTCTGCGTTTTCTTATTTAATATTTACTTGTACAACTTAACGACCTATATAATGAAAAAAAATTAAGGATGCTATTATATTTGAAGGATGAAATTTTAGATGAATAGGTTTTCGATAGATACTGTGGATTTTAAACCTAAGTATCTCATTTTGAGGAAAATTGCGCTTGATCTAGTTATGCATAACGTCGTCCAATTTATGATGATCCGTTTGCCTATTAATACATACTTCCTCGCTTATGGCATATTTTTTTATTTTAACGTATTTTTTTAAATATTTAAATATCTAAATAAAATTTGTTATCTCCACCAATGCTGCTCAAAGGATACCGCCTCCAGACTGCGAAACTTGTTTTTTATGCTTCTGCAATTAGGCCGGTCAAAATAGACCGTCACAGTCTACTCGACAAGTTGAAAATGGTCTAAAATAGAGATACTGCTCTTAAAATTATGTGTGATAGTTCATTGGATCCGGAATAACGCCTAGTAAAATGTGCCAAAAGCGTGTATTAGCAAATAAAAAATTGCAAAAGTTATAAACAATTGAAGATGAAAAAAAAATGGCATTTCGTTTTTTGCTAATATTTCATAAACTATTAATATATAAGAAATTTCAAAAAAAGATTATGAAAGAGGATGAAATTTCCAATACAAAACTCCCAGCTCCCGGAACTCTATCTCCATTATTTATGATTTTAATTTAACGCTGAAAATGGGTCTCCGAGCGACATTTTTAGGTTGCGCGCGCGGCGTCAAAAGCGAGTACGACACATTAATTAATTTATTTAAGGTATTAAATGTTTTTGTTTAAATTTGAAAAAATTATGGTTTATTCAAACACTATAAATAATTATTCCGTTGGAAATTTTACTTAAAGTTGATTTTTCAACAAAGTAAACGATTGTTAACTAACAAAATTTTTCGAACTTCTGTCTTAATTGTAAATGAAAAAAAATGTTTAAATAATTGTCGTAAAATTTTTCGCTTCGTAGAGCCTTTCTTATATACATACTTAATAAGATCACGCCATAAAAGTTAGAAAAATATTCATACTTTGTTTATAATAATTTTTGTACTTGAACAAAAAATAAGAATTCCAAGTAATATTGTTGAAAAATTTTTTTTTCCTCAATCATCATATTATCGGTTTTTATAATACAAGGTATGAAATGATTTGCAAAAAAACTTTTTCCCGCCATTTGTTGATACATTTTTTATAAACAAATTGATTATTTTAATATTTTTGAAGAATTTTTTTTCACAACTTCATTATATTACAAATATTATTATTTTTGAAAAAAAAAATTTTCCTTAACAATTTTTAATTGTTTATAATCGTTTTTTTATATTTCTATTGTTTAAATAATTAGTAAAGAAATTATTTTTTCCTAAAAATCATAATTGACAGTCCTCTATAAAGTAACAAAAACATTTTTTTTCAATAATTCCATTGTTTATTAACTTACCAATTTGTTATAAACAAATTTTTAACTTTGTTAATTTTTTCCTAAACTTCCAAAATTTACAAAAACAACCATATATAACAAAGTATAGAAAAAAAAAACAATTTTTTATTGTACTAATGGAATTGGGAAAAATTGGGATTATTTTTTCTATACTTTGTTATATATGGTTGTTTTTGTAAATTTTGAAATTTAAAAAAAAATTAAAAATTAAAAATTTTTTTAAACTTTATAGAGGACTGTCAATTGTTTAAACAATAGAAATATAAAAAAAACTATTATAAACAATTAAAAATTGTTATTAAGAAAATGTTTTTTTCAAAAATCATAATATTTGTAATATAATGGAGTTGTAAAAAAAAAATTTTCAAAAATATTGAAATAATCAATTTGTTTATGAAAAATTATCAACAAATGGCGGGAATTTTTTTTTGCAAATAATTTTTTTTTAAAAAAATTAATTTTTTAGTTTTTGTTTCAAGTACAAAAATTACTATAAACAAAGTGTGAATATTTTTTTAATGGGGCGTGATCTTGTTAAGTATGTATATAAGAAAGGCTCTATGAAGCGAAAAATTTTTACGACAATTATTTAAAAAAATTTTCATTTACAATTAAGACAGGAGTTCGAGAAAATTTTGTTAGTTAACAATCGTTTAACTTGTTGAAAAATTAACTTTAAGTAAAATTTCCAATTGGAATAAATTATTTATAGTGTTTCGAATACACCATATATTTTTCAAATAAAAAAAAATATATTTAATACCTTAAATAAATTAATTAATGTGTCGTACTCGCTTTTGACGCCGCGCGCGCAACCTAAAAATGTCGCTGGGAGACCCATTTTCAGCGTTAAATAAAATTATAAATAATGGAGATAGAGTTCCGGGAACTGAAAGTTTTTTATTAAAATTTCTTAAATATTGATAGTTTATGAAATATTGGCAAAAAACGAAATGCCAATTTTTTTCATCTTCCATTGTTTATAACTTTTGCAATTTTTTATGTGCTAATACACACTTTTTTGGCACATTTTTCTAGGCGTTATTCCGGATCCAATGAGCTATCACACATAATTTTAAGAGCAGTATCTCTATTTTCAACTTGTCGAGTAGACTATCAATTCACATTAATTACAAACATTTCTTTAGCACTGCCGTATGTTGAGGCATCCAGTAAAGACTAAATATAAAAATTTGCACACTCATCCGGTGGCCGGAAATTACTCAAATTCGCATAAAACGTTAATTATCAATATCCTTGGAGAAAATTGCAAACATTGTGCAAATTGCAGGTATATCCCCTAACTTCTTTTCTACATCCCTTGTAAAATTTGCACACGAAATTTTCAACCGGAAATACGAATAATCCTTGATTACGTTGTAATTAGAGCTAATTCTGGTTACAAAATTGCAAACATTGTGCAAATTTGTGGTAAAATCATGGTTCCGTCACCCCTAAAATGCTTTAAATTTGCAAACTTTTCATGTGTACGGAACATCAAAAAATTATGGATAAAGCTAAAAACAGTGTCAGGGGCAAAGTTTTAGGGGCACGAAATTGCAAACAATGTTTCTGCTTTGCAAACTTTGGTGGCATAATTTTAAGTCACCAATTGAGTTTGCACCTTTTTCAGTATCCCGGAAGATGGCGGAAATGAACATTATTGTTAGAAGCAATTTTCGCAAATGCCACAAAATTACAAACTTTGTGCATTTTTTTCTTAAAGTTCTGCTATGGCAAACAAGTTTACGTATGAATTTGCAACCTTATAAAATGTCGGGAAAGCTAGGCAATAGAATATTCCTCTATGCATACATAATATTTTATCACTATATTTCAACTTCAAGCACATATGAAGCAAATTTGCGAGTTTGTGATCTCGCCTATATAAAAGAATTCGAAGTACTAATGTAAACTCTATTGTTTTATTGAAAAAAAGGTCAAGATTTGCAAAAAATGTTATAAAGGCTTGATTTAAGTGTTTCAGTCTATAGTAAACACCACTTTGATATTAACCAAGACCTTAAAGTTTTACACATTTGCTCCAAGGGAACTCTTTTGAATTTACTCGAAATCTTTGAAATAAATCACACTTTGAAAGATGCCTCTGTTAACTCTCTGAATGAACAGATCAATTTTGATTGTTTAAAATTGTTCAATTCACTAAATTTTCTATAGCCTTCACAATTTTCTTCACAAACTTCAACGTGTGGTTATTCGATTTGCTCTGATCTTACACTCGCATTATCATGGAAGTTACAATTCCACTTATTGTGTCCTAACCTTCACTCTGCAGTCTTTTAGTCTATGTTCTATGCACTCATGACAGTTGACAACTTCATTTATTATTTGGCATCTAATGTCATGAAATGTTTACACATCGTGCTAAATTTGATAGTTTGTTATAATTATATCTATAATATTGATTATAATGGTTCTTTGCTCCATGTACTGCGACATATTATGTTCGGCCTCGTTCCTATGGAGGTACAGTTGTCCTACCAATCTAAGTGGTGGACATAACCTGATGGATTATTTACCGTCAGATAGTTTTGATTTGCTCTGATTTGCTCTCAGATGCAGATGCTTCTAACAAAGGTGCGAACTCAATTGGCCACTTAAAATTATGCCACCAAAATTTGCAAAGCACGAGAACATTGTTTGCAATTTCCTGACCCCTAAAACTTTGCTCCTGGCACTGTTTTTAGCGTTATCCATAATTTTTTGATGTTCCGTACACATGAAAAGTTTGCAAATTTAAAGCATTTTAGGGGTGACGGAACCATGATTTCACCACAAATTTGCACAAATTTGCGCTAATTACAACGTAATCAAGGATTATTCGTATTTTCGGTTGAAAATTGCGGTGACGGAAGTAACATTTGCTAAGTTTTTGTGTGCAAATTTTACAAGGGGTGTAGAAAAGAAGTTAGGGATTATATCTGCAATTTGCACAATGTTTGCAATTTTGCCAAGGAGATATTGCTAATTAACGTTTTATGCGAATTTGAGTAATTTCCGGTCACCGGATGAGTGTGCAAATTTTTATATTTAGTCTTAACTGGATGCCTCAACATACGGCAGTGCTAAAGAAATGTTTGTAATTATTGTGAATTGGCGGTCTATTTTGACTGGCGTAAATTGTAAATGGTTTAACTAATCTAAATACAAATTAAGTGAGGTTAAATAAAAACTTGTAAAAACCCGACTTGAATGTATTTCCCAACAGTTTTTTCTGTAATGTTCAAATCCAAACATCCTCCTCGTCGTAATACTTCGTTGCCGCCCAAAAGTCTACGTTGAAAACTGCATCACGCTTATCTCCGGGGTTCATTTCAGTTTAATACGCTAATATGATGGCTATATCGTTCGTAATTTCCTGGCCAGCTTATTTTTATCATATTTACCAAGTGTAAACAATGAGGTAGTCGATTTGGCATCCGGTGTCCGTGACGAAAACAGCTGACAGGCGGTTAACTCCACAAATTATGAACTTGTCGAAAGAAACGCTGACATAATTTGTCTACGTGACAAGTTGCGTAGAATCCCGCGAACTTGCGTTGTGCAAGGGATCGCGCCATCATCTTGGGTGGCGTTATCGATGATACGTCTTCTAAAAATAATACGAAGGAAATGTTTTTCTGTGATTCTCTAACAAAAGAATGAGACAAAATTATCTGTAAACTACACTTTTTATTTATATCCAAGGCTATGTTTGATATGGTATATCCAAGGAGTCCACTACAGTTATGTCAGTTGGCATCAAAATGTTGATGTTTGAATGATCAGTGCTGCAAAAATACTTTTCATAAAATTATTAAATGTCACTGTCAGTTGCTTGTTGCCACTATTGAACTTAGTAGGATAGGGTTTTGAATAAAATACTTCAACCCCCTACTCCCCAAAGCAACCCCTATAATTTTAATAGGGAATGAGGGTCGTGTCATACATCATTGTGAAGGTGATTCAATTCTGATACTAGCAGTGCAAAATTTTCTGAATTTGAAAAAGGCGTGCTCGAGATATTCGAGTTCAAATGGTACATTGGTGAACTGTGAATAAATAAATTATAAAAATTATCAAACAATTATTCACAAAAGATGTTCAAAATGACTGCCATTAACTCCCAGGCAGTAGTAGAGTCTATTTTCAAATGCCTTCTGCACGTTTGAAAGTGTTTCTCTGGTAATTGCCTGGCATTCAGTTATATTTCTTCTTTCCAAATCGTTCAGATCAGTAGGTTGAGTTTTATAAATAACGGATTTCAAATGACCCCAAAGGAAAAAATTATTGGGTGCCAAGTCCGGCCAGCGTGCTGGCCATTCTATTGGATCTCGACGACCTATCCATTTGTTTGGAAAAGTTTGGGATAGCCATTCTCTCACTTGTAATAGGAAATGAGGTGGTGCCCCATCTTTCTGGAAATAAATGTTATCTGCCAATAGATTTGGATTACCATCATCATCAAGGTCCGTGTTGACAGCATCCAAAATAAGTGGTTCAATCAGATTCTGCAGCATATCCAAATAAACCGCACCATTTAAATCACCTTGGATAAATATTGGGCCATTGATTTTATTATCCAGAATCCCTGCACACACATTCAACTTTTGAGGCCATTGTGTGTGCTCTTCTCTAAGTAGGTGGGAGTTGTTCTGACTCCAATAGCGAGAGTTGTGACTGTTCACTATCCCGTTCGAAAAAAAGGAACACTCATCACTGAAGCAAATATGCTTAATAAATCCGTGGTTCCTCTGTATCATTCTTGTTACATTTTCGCAAAATTCAGATCGTCTGTCGTAGTCATCCTCATTCAGTTCATGGTGAAGATGCAACTTATTAGGATGAAATTTGTGCAATTTTGGCACCCTCATTATGTACGTTCTCGATATGCCTGTTATGCTACTGAGTTGCCGTGTATACAAAGTTGGGTCAACTGCAACTTATCCTAAAACTCCTATTTGATTGATCTCGTTTGTAACAGACGCCATCCAAGATATATCTAGAATGATAAAAAAAATACCAAAACCTTTTTCTACAGTGCTTCTCAAAAGTACGCTCCCCCCTCTTATTTTTGGAACGATTATACATAAACAAGTGAAATTTGGAAACTGAATATTAAAGGTTGTAAACTTCCCTACTAGTGATGATAGATGACGAAATCGTCAAAGATGACGTCACAAGGCCATTGTGACCAATAATTTTAAATGGAACCCTACGGCAAGCGACACCTCTTTTGAAAGGTATCGAAAAAACCTATTCAATGATACTAATTCTGTTTATGTTTATATCAGTTTTGGCAACTCGCTTTTCAAAAAACGCAAAGCTGCGATGAATTAAATCAGTTAATACTAAAATTCCAAATTCAAGCTCCGCCTCTGGATATTTGTCAAATAAGCTGATGTTTTTGTTATGTTAGTCTCCCTAATTCGACGTTTTTGTAATTGTCCAAGTTTTTGTACATTTAATAATTTGTGTATTGTTGATTGAACGTTTAACTGTTTTAGCAGCTTTTGGTACTTTTAATATTTTTGTACATTTTAATAATTTGTTAAACTATTGTGAGCCAAACGTTTAAGTGCTTCAAGAAGCGAAATGGTACGTGCTTTAGGTGATAAAGTAGCAGCGATCCTAATTCTTGGTGACACTGGACAAAATATTCATGCAGCAGAACGCATTTTTAATGAGAGGTTTCCCGATCGTCCCGTTTCGAGGACTTATTTGAGGGAGCTTCTTCGTAAGTTTGAAACAACGGGTAGTATTGATGATGCGAAACGATCTGGCAGACCACAAATTTCTCACGAGAAAAAAATTGATATACTGGCAGAAGTAATAGTTAATCCTACTTCTTCAACAACTCACGTTGCATCTACCTGTGAAGTCAGTCGAAGAACAGTACACAGGGTGTTGAAAAAAACAAATTTCATCCATACAAATTAAAAATGGTTCATCAACTCTCAGACGACGACCCAGACCGAAGACTAGAATTTTGTGAAAATATGGAAACTAAAATCAACCAACAGCCAGACTATGTCAAAACAATTTGTTTTAGTGACGAAAGTACTTTCTATCTAACTGGAAATGTAAATACACAGAATGTGAGTTATTGGAGTGACGCAAATCCTCACCTGTTTCGTGAAACACATACCCAATTTCCCCAGAAGGTGAATGTTTGGGCAGGTATCCTGGGAAACCACATCGTTGGGCCTCTTTTTTTAAATACTAATTTAACTGGTGAGGTTCATCTGGAGCTGTTGTAAAACGCAATAGAACCGTTAATCCTTGAAATTTTGGAAGATAATCCAGATGAATTCGGCAATTTGGAAATAACATTCCAACAGGATGGTGCTCCTCCACACTATTACGGTGTAGTAAGACGGTATTTGGATGAGGAGTATCGTGGTAGATGGATTGGACGACGAGGTTCAACGGAATGGCCAGCTCGATCACCGGACCTCACACCTTGGGATTTTTTCTGTGGGGGTACCTTAAATCGAAGGTTTACGCCACTGAACTGACAATATTGACGTTTTAAAACAACGTATTATTGCAGAATGTGAGGCTGTTTTCGCAGACACATTTACAAAAGTACGAGAAATGCTCTATCTAAACAAGCTATTTTTGTACTTGTGTGCAATAAGTTCTCTAAATAGCATTACGAGAAAAAATTATTCATCTTATAGGTATTCCCCATTCCATCCATTATAAAAAATTCCCCCTGCTGGTAATTATCATCAAATAGGTCCACCCTGCGAGCGTTACGACGTTTGATTTCATCTTTCGATCTCCCGCAGTGCGAATACCAGCAATAATAATAAACTGCATACGGTGTGCCAAATGTCTTAGATTTTTATCCAACGGCTTCGGTCGAGTGCTCCTTTCTACCGGGGAAAAAAGATAAGTTTTCACGACTGTCGTGAGCGATTCGGGATTCTCTGCGTTACGTCCGACGCGTATACGTGACCTTGTACCTGTTTACGAAACGCAATAAAATACGAACACTCAATGTTTAGCCTGATTATTATGAATCCAATTTTTTTTATGACTTATGAGATATTATATTTGGATTTCTTGCTTTGTCTAAATCTTGACAGTTTCCATGATATCGAGATTAAGTATACAGTGCGCGCGTAAGAAACAATAACAAAATTTTGTTTATGTATATTAGATGGACCAGCGATTTTAAATTTTATATTTTCGACGTTGCCAAATGTACAGTTTCTGAGTTATACGAACAATATGTTTATTTTTAAATGGGACAACCCGTATATTTTACAATTTTCTATTTTTTATTGCCGATGCAGCATACAAACTGTTAATGGCCAATATTGACCATTAATCTTAAGAAATTAGTAAAAACATTTTTATTTTGTAATTAATAAACAGAAAACAATACATAAAGAAAAAAATTGAAGGAAATGATCAATATGACCTCCTTGTCTTTGGAAACAGAAATCCATTCTGAATAAAAACTCATCCAAGACTTTTCTGATCGTTTCCGGAGAAATTAGTGCTATCTCCTCTGTAATTCTGTCTTCCAGTCCTTGGATAGTCTGTGGCCTATTCACATACACTTTGCTTTTTAAATAACCCCACAAAAAATAATCTAGAGGTGTCAAATCCGGAGATCTTGCTGGCCATACGATAGCTCCTCTTCTTCCAATCCAACGATTTGGAAATGTAATGGCGAGAAACTCACGAACGCCTCGAAGATAATGAGGAGCGTTCCATCTTGCTGATCTATTCAGGAAAGGGTCTGGCTAATTCTGGAATTAACTCTAATTCTAGAAATGCCCAGTATTCTTCACTTCCTTGATATTTATAGTGTTTTTTGACAGGAGGAGTATTCAGATCACTCATAGTGATATAATCAGGTGTGTGAAGCCTGTGTCTTGTGAAGAAAATGACTGTAGATTTTTCGGAAGACATAGTTAGATTGTGTTCACTAAACCAGTTTTTCAGGTAGAAGACGACATATTTTAAGTTCTCTCACACATAAATCGAAAGATCTATGTACAGTATAGAAGCAGAAGTCGTCAGCGTTCTGAATACATTTTATGCTATTATCAAAAAATTCATGGAGTTCCCGGGTATAGATATTGAATAACATAGGGCTCAGAACCGCTCCTTGGGGTACACCCTGATTCACCCATCTAGGGCCATGTAAAATAATGTTTTGGTCCTTGATATATATATATATATATATATATATATATATATATATATAAATTGCTATGTATTGATAATTATTTGTGCCCTGTATAATATATTTTGCAATGTAATAATAATTGCTAGCTACGTCACTGTTCTCTCGTCACGTTGCTGCCAATTGTTATCATTTTCCTTACTACAGCTAAGCAACAGTTGGTACGCCTCTTACCTCAGATAGCCGATTCAGGCAATAGAGCCACTAACCACTGCTGTCTAATTTCAATTTATTCAATGGTCATCGGTATGATTGTTTATCATTGTAAGAAAACAAACAACAAAGTATCAAAAAGCAATTATTTCCTTTATTCAGGAAGACTTAATTTTACCTGGCCTACGAGAAATAACTTATTCTAATGTGAATCTACAAATATTCACGGATAATCATAAAAATCAAATCATGGATAGATAGACACAACCTCACTTTTTCCTTGAGAGTGAAGTTTTCTGTTATAGTTCAAAATAAAGTGAAATAAAGTTCTTCAGATGTGAGATACGTTATTTGTGAAATTGTTCAAGACCGGATGTGCACTATTAAACATTTTATACCTGGCTGGAACTGTCGGTGTTCAAGATATGCCCTGAAATTGGATCCCTTCCCTCACTAGAAGCGCTATCAGGAACTCCAATACCATAAATCAGGAACCATACATATGCAGAAATCAGCTTTGGACACTTGGATATGTTGTATAATTAAGGTAATATTGGTTTTTTTTCTTCTAATGTTGGAATTATTTCATTTTTCTTTATCCCAAAATGTTGCGTGGCATTCCCTTGTAAATTTATTTTCGATCTCCTCGTGGCTTTGTTTGTTCTGCTCCCTTGGATACCAATTTTCCCTCTTCTTTTTCATTTGAATGTTTGAATTCGCGCACCAAATTGTCACATTTCACTGTTTGGGTTCATCTTATATAATTTATTTATACAACTATTTTCCCATTCTTATTACTATGTACATATTTCAATAATAATTGCTTATGACATCACCCCGTTGCTATTCTCTCACAATTTCCAATTTCCCATATGACCATCTATTCCCTGATTGGCTAATCTCATCAAGAAGTTTGCTGTTCTACCATTGGCTACTTTTAGTTGACTACAATTTCATATACTGTATGTTTCAAATTTATAAATGTGTTGATCATTTTTTATTCATGATAATTTTGTGAAACTAGACTTTTTGTTGTCTTTTTACCAATTATGGGTTATAATCATTATGACAGTGTATGAAATTGATTGTGTTATAGTATTTTGACATTTTTATCTATCCATATTATACATAGGCTTACAAATAAATAGAACTTCCAAAATTATGTCAAAACAATCTCTTGAAACTAATAACTATTTAGTAATTATTCTTTTTTGTGAGTTTTTTTCTTTTAAAACTTATAACTGGCATAACATAACATAACAATATATATATATATATATATATATATATATATATATATATTTATATTATTTATTTCTTCAAGTTTTGATAGAGATTGATCAATCCTAATTTTTCTCAATGTATATCTGCGGGCGTACGTAATTTCACACCAGTCATATAAGTAGTTCTTCCCTCGTACGAAATTCCGAAAGAGAAAGTACGATGGTCGATCACCTTAATCCCTGCAAGTTCTTGTCGAGCGTGGGTGTCAAAACAAGCGGTACCGTACGTTGAAAAATTCGATTTTACACGCTTTCGAAGACCGTACAACCTACAAGTCTATTTACGCTAAACATTCCGCATGGCGCCGAACGCAACAAAACGGTTCGTTAATATCGATACAGGGTGTAATCTAACTCTTGCACACCCGTGAATGAGTGTATAATGCGATTTTATAGCGAATTACAGTGGTTAAAAATCCGAAAAAAAAATTGAAAACATGTATTGTTCTTCGTCAAATTCGTCAAAATTTTGGGGAGCACCGCTCGTCTAACCTCAGCTGTCCTGGTCACAGCTGTAGGTGCAATAAACATTTAGATTTTTTTTTTTTTTTTCATGTTCTGGTTCCCACGAAAAGGGATATTCTGTAATGTTCAGAGAACATCGTGGGAACCAAGGGAAAGAAGGTAGGAGTTGGTGTTCTTCTTAAATTTCTGGAGGTTGTATGCCTCGGGAAACACCTCCCTAGGCAATGAGTTCCAAAGCCTCGCTGTTCGTTGGATGAACGAGTCTTTGGAAAGTGATGTTCTGCAGGTCTCCAAAGTGACCACGAAGGGGTGTGATGACTGAACTTGACGGGTTAATCTCGAAGAGACTGCCAAAGCAGGAACGATTGTTGATGATATTTCAGAAGAGCATCGCCCATGAAAATATCTATAAAATAGAGACAAATCGCCAACTTTTCTACGGTGTTCCAGACAAGTGAGCGAGTTTGTAAGCGAGGCATCACCGACGAGACGAATTGCCCTTTTTTGGACAGAATCCAATAGCCTCAGGATATGTTTAGGTGCCGCGCTCCAAATATGGGAACAGTATTCCAGGAGAGGTCGGATCTGTGCCTTATAGATCATAAGCAGCTGAGTGGGGGTGAAATAGCTCTTGGCACGAAACAAAAAACCAAGTTTTTGGGATGCACTTTTGGCAATGGACCTCACGTGATTTTCCCAGGAAAGGTTATTGCTGATAGTAATACCAAGCATCGATATGGATGACTTCAGTGGTATGGTTACTCCCGACAAAGTTATGTTAGGCACAGTGAGATCGGCTTTTTTAGAGAAAAGACATGCTTGTGTTTTGTTTGCATTGAATTCTACCAAGTTATTAGATCCCCACTCGAGAATTGTTGCTAAGTCCATATTTATATTATTAACATTTCTTCCTCGTTCATTTCTGGTTTCACGGGCTGATATAGGGGCCCTGGAAGAGAAAGCGGTATGGAGGGTGCTATCATCGGCAAAGCTGTGTACTGGACATGAAGTTGCTTTCAACAGGTCGTTGATGTGAAGTAGAAATAGTGTTGGTGCGAGAATGGATCCTTGCGGAACACCAGCATTTATGAGTAGAGTATCAGATGAAACTCCATCGACCACTACATGGAGATACATGGACATAATGTGGAATGGTGAATTGATTGTGTGGTAGAAAACAAACCAACCTCGTTATAGCCAAATTGGTAGATAAAGTCAAAACTAGTAGATGTCAATGCAGCTTTGGCACTTACCAACTCACAATGATCAAAAAATCAGTTGTATCAACACAAAAGACACAGTATTGTTTATTGTTTTCAAAATAATTCCGGCCATCATTGTGAACTAGTCATTAATATCACGTGAACACTGTTGCCAGTTAGTGTTTCCAAGATTCTCGCATGCGCCTGTTGTTGTGCATTACAAAGCTGTCTACGAACAGATTCGACAACTGTTTTCTGATTGGCTGATTGTCTTGGGCTGGTTTTACAACCATACACCGAATAGTTCCGTGCGTATTTTGAAGAGTAGAAGACAAGTGAATGAATAAGTAGTTAATTTCAAATCTAGATGGATTCTGGAGTCGCCAATCAGGAGTCAGGAAAACATATGATTACTATCGTTTCGGACGTCCATCGTCTTAATGTATTTAAAAGGTTTTCACGACGTTTCGAATGCTTGTATCTGCAATCGTCTTCAGGTGAATACAGAATTACGATAGTAATCAAGTTACCTCATCGTCTACAACCTTCAAACAAACCTAGGAAAACATATGTCATCAAGTGGCAAAGACTGTGTAATCTAAAATGAGGAAACGCTTCGGGTGTTTTCGTAAACATAATATAAATTATGTTTTATAGAATAGCAATTTTTTTTAATCATAGCGATATTGAGGCTCTAAAAAAGATATCTACAATTCCTTTTTTCAGAATTGCATGATTTATTAGAACTTGAAAGACTTAATATCTGGTGTAATTCTAACTTATTGCCACTAACAAAGTGTAAATATATGTCCTTCACGAGAAAAAAACATATAATTGAGTATACCTACCATATCGATAATAATTCACTAGATAGATGTTATCAGTTCAAGGACTTGGGTGTGATCTTCGATGCTAAGCTAACCTTTGTTGATCATATAACTGAAACGGTCGCTAAAGCTTATAAAACACTGGGTTTCATCATAAGAAATTCAAAATTAATGGAACAAAATGAGTCCCTGAAGTTAATTTTCAATGCTTTCGTTAGGTCCAAACTGGAGTATGCATCGGTTGTCTGGAGTCCTGGTTATGATATTCATGCAAATAACATTGAAAATATACAGCGAAAATTTATCAAACACCTTTGGTATAAGACCGATGGTATTTATCCAGATAGAGGATTACCTCAATTAACACTATCAAGCAGATTTGAAATCTTCTTATTGGTTTCTCGTCGTACTTTTAGTGGTGTAGTTTTTCTATACAAATTACTCAATAACAAACTTTATTGTCCTCATTTACTATCTCTCATTGATATACATGTTCCTCGATTGCCAGTGAGAGACAAATCTTTCTGTTATCTTGACACACCTCATTCTAACTTACTTCGATTCTCACCCATGTATAGAATTTGTTCAGATTATATGTCTTCTCAAGATTCCTTTGATATTCTCCTTTGTAAAGTTGCTGATATAAAAAGAGCATTGCTGTAGAATTTATTACTGCTATACTGACTGGTAGTAGGCAAATCAGTATATAAACTTTTTTCTTCAATCACAAGAAGTTTTTTTTCAGTATATGCAGTATATTTGCATATCTCTCTCCAATTGATGGTGTGAATTGTTTTGGTTTTTATTCTATAGATTAATTTATACTATATCTAATGTATTTTTTGTAATGTTGATTTTTCCCATCCTGTAATTGGCTTCGGCTGTTGGATGGTGTATGAATAAAATAAAAAAAAAAATAAGCTTTGGCTTTAAAATGCAATCGAAGAGTTTTAGATATCTGCTACAAGTTTATGTTTTGTGATTTGCGCATTTAAGTGAATCTGAAATAAGAAATATGGAATTATGTATTGCCAATACATAAAATGATAAAGGATCATCAGCGATGAATTAGATAACTAATGCCGCTAATACAAGGATCAAAACTTCTGATTGGATTCTCAGGATTGAAGAAGTTCTAACTTTATCTACCAGTTTGGATGTAACGAAGTTCGTTTGTTTTTCATCACTTTGAAATTGAATATATATCGCAAACAGCCTGAAATGAAATTGTTTAGATTCTTCTACTACACAATCAATTCAACATTCCACATTATTTAAATGTTTATTGCATCCGGCAATTGCGTTAACTTACAGCTCTGACCAAGACAGCTGAGGTTAGGCGAGCAGTGCTCCCTAAAATTTTGTCAAATTTAACATAGAACAAAACAGGTTTTCATTTTTTTTTTCGGATTTTCAACCATTGTAATTTGCTATAAAATGGCAATATACAATCGCCATTCACGGGTGTGAATATATATATATATATATATATATATTCACACCCGTGAATTTATATATATATATATATATACAGTGTGACCCATTTAAAATGGAACCACCCCTGTAAAATACGCATTTTTCAGTCATTCTCAAAAATTATTATTTTTAAAAATTAAGCATCAAAAACTGTATCTTGACACAAATTTTCATAACTTTAGTTTAATTTCCAAGGCACTCTATGGTTTTTTTTCTTCGCTAAAAACGGCAAAAGTTTATTAGGCTATTTTGTTTTAAAATTTGACTACACTACTGGATTCGTAGTCGTTATAAATGAAAACCATGGAAATTTCATAAAAAAAGATTGGTTAACAACGAAGTTACAACAACTTTAATTTTGGAAACAAAGTATTTATATTAATTTTCATTTAGATTATAGACATATTTAAAATCTGGCAACACTGCCGATACAAAGTAGAACACCAGTGAATTTGTACAGCGAAAATCCGAAGTCAATAGCTCATTCCGTTCTACAGTTATAACTCCTGAAAGTATGGTAATGTGAGCGATTTCTGGTGGACGCGATTCTGTAATAAAAATCTAACTACGCCACTGGATTTGTGAATTATATTCCCTTAAAATCATTTATTTAAGTTTAGGTTATAAGTGTATTAGAAAATAACAGAAAATTAAAAATTCATTTTCAAGTTATGCAGTTTTCAATAGCCGATAAAAACGAAATGAACCGAATCAAGTTTTATAGTATCAAAATTATTTATTCAATAATAAAACAGAAAGCAGGATAAAAAATTGTTCCTTTTTTATTCTGCAAAACTCAACTGAAACAAGCTTTTAGAGAAGGTATCAATAATTTGAGGAAAGCTGAACTAATACATTGGGAATACGTATTGTACTAAATCAATAGTAGGCTGTGATTTAGTACACCACAAATCGCTCACATTACCATACTGTCAGTAGTTATAACTGTTGAACGGGATGAGCTATTGACTTCGGATTTTCGCTGTACAAATTAACTTGTGCTCTACTTTGTATCGGCAGTGTTGCCAGATTTCAAATATGTCTGCAATCTAAATAAAAATTATAATCAAATACTTTATTTCCAAAATTAAAGTTGTTGTAACTTCGTTGTTAACCAATATTTTTTTATGAAATTTTGATGGTTTTCATTTATAACGACTACGAAATCCAGTGGTGTAGTCAAATTTGGAAAAAAAATGCCTAATAAACTTTTGCCGTTTTTGACAAAGAAAAAAAACCATAGAGTGCCTTGGAAATTAAACTAAAGTTATGAAAATTTGTGTCAAGATACAGTTTTTGATGCTTAATATTAGAAAAAAATATTTTTGAGATTGACTGAAAAATGCGTATTCTACAGGGGTGGTTCCATTTTAAATGGGTCACACTGTATATAAATATATATATACATATATATTTTCTTCAATTTCTCGGAATAAAGGTCTGATTCAGTCAATTCATATAATTTCTCTTAACGACGTTTCGACATGGTATTTGTCATCATCAGGTTAAAACACAGAAACATTCTTCTATTTTTCTCTGCTGCAATTTCCTTGTTTATGTTTGAGTAATCTTTCAGTAATTTCGTGTTGTTTCTTCCTATTCTATTTCCCATCGTTGTGAAGTATCCATCCATTTCTTGGCAGTATCTAGTTCCAAGCCGAATATATGTTTTCTTTAATTTCTTGACCACATATATATCTTCTTCAATTTCTCGAAATAAAGGTCTGATTCAGTCAATTCATATAATTTCTCTTAACGACGTTTCGACATGGTATTTGTCATCATCAGGTTATAAAAATATATTCGGCTGGGAACTAGATACAGTAGAACTCCAATTATCCGAACTCCGACTATCCGAATCGCCGATTATCCGAATCACAAATTGTTGTGCCTACACTGACTTCCCCCCGCGTGTGTAGGCACAACGGCAAGTTAAGACAAGTTCCGGCGCATTGCAGTCACGGCGCACCTGTCATTGTTTGTTTTGATTAGCCAGTGTGCGTGTACAATACTGTATTGTTTTTATACCATGGCTTCGAAAAGAAAACGTGTTGTGCTATCGTTAGCGGACAAACTGAAAATTATAGAGCAACTCGATAAAGGTGTAACGGGTAAGAAGTTGTCTGAGATTTATGGTGTTGGAAAAGCAACAATTTCTGACATTAAAAACAGTAAGTCAACACTTTTAAACTTTGTTTCGGTGCTTGAAAATGAAGATGGAAGTTCCTCCAGGAAAACAATGAAGACAGCAACCAACAAAAATTTGGAAGATGCCGTGTTTAAATGGTTTTGCAGCAACGTTCTATGGAAATCGATTTCAGGTCCAATCCTTTGTGAAAAAGCCAAAATCTTAGCAGAAAAGCTTGGTTATTCATCTTTTAAGGCTAGTAACGGCTGGCTAAGGAATTTTAAATTCAGGCATGGTGTACGCGAGTTAGATTTGGCTGGTGAGAAGCTTTCAGCAGACTCTGCAGCTGCTGAAAATTTTATTGAAAAATTTAAAACTGCATCAGAATCCTATGATCCGGAGTTTGTTTATAATGCCGATGAAACTGGCCTTGTTTGGAAAGCATTACCAAAAACCACTTTGGCTTCTATAAGGGAATCTAGTGCCCCTGGACATAAGGTCAGTAAAGAACGTGTTACAGTGCTTAACTGTCCAACTCCACTGGAAATCATAAACTGCCACTTCTTTTGATAGGAAAATCAAGAAATCCAAGAGCATTTAAAACGTAAAAAACTTCCACTCTTCTACAAAAGTCAACCCAAGGCCTGGATGACTGCAGCTTTGTTTACCGAATGGTATGATGAAGTGTTTATTCCTGAAGTGAAAAAGCACCAAAATCGGTGGGAAAAGAAGGCAGTAAGGTGCTTTTAATTGTTGATAACGCACCACTCATCCTACAGCAGAACTGTTGGAAAGAGAGAATGGGCAGTTTAAAACGACGTTTTTGCCTCCCAATGTTACAAGTTTGCTGCAACCCATGGACCAGTCTGTTATTGAAACAATGAAGCGCCATTACAGAAGGCAACTGCTGAGAAAACTGCTGATCGAAGGTGCTGAAGATGAAGAATTGGTTTTGGAAAATCATAGCAAAATAAATTTAAAGGACTGCTGTTACATGGTAGCGGAAGCTTGGAGTTTGGTTACGGCAGTGACGCTAAGACGTGCGTGGAATAAACTGAAAGGCCTACCGTCTGAGAAGAACAAAAAAAGAATCTGAAGAAAATGAGAAACAAGAATATGGAGAGGATGATGATGATGAAGATGCGTTGTCACTAGAGGAAATAAGAAAAATGATTGTAAAAAATTTCCCGGTTGTACAGAAGTAAGTGCTGAAGATGTAGGAGAGTGGATGGCTTGTGACACGTCTGACCCTGGTTTTCAAATTCTCAATGACGATGAAATTGTTGTAAGTGTGAGAGAAGATGTTGAAGTGGAAGTGGAAGAAGAACTTTCTGCTGATGTTGAAGTAGACGCTGGACCATCAGCTAGTGAAGCATTTGCCGGCCTCGAGACTGCTTTGAAGTGGATGGAGCGTCAGCCCGAGTGTGACCACTTGCAACTGCTCACCGTCAAGCGAATGCGTGACCTGGCTGCCCGAAAACGGTTGAAGACCGCAAAACAGCTTACATTGACGGAGATGTTTAAAAAACAATGATTTTTATTTCTAAACTTGTACATAAGTACATTTTATGTATTTATGTATATTTAAAACATGTGAAAATTTCATGTTTCTTTCATTTAATTCAATAAAAAAATAGTGCAATATCAAAACGTAGCTTTTATTCTCTCCAATGGCAATTTTTTTAAAAAAAATCCGATTATCCGAATATTTGATTATCCGAATGGGTCCCGGTCCCCATTAATTCGGATAATTGGAGTTCTACTGTACTGCCAAAAAATAGATGGACACTTCACAACGATGGAAAATAGAACAGGAAGAAACAATACAAAATTACTGAGAAAGATTACTCAAACATAAACAAGAAAATTGCAGCAGAGAAAAATAGAAGAATGTTTCTGTGTTTTAACCTGAAGATGACAAATACCATGTCGAAACGTCGTTAAGAGAAATTATATGAGTTGACTGAATCAGACCTTTATTCCGAGAAATTGAAGAAATTATATATGTGGTCAAGAAACTAATATATATATATATATATATATATATATATATATATATATATATATATATATATATATATATATATATATATATATATATATATATATATATATATATATATTTTATATATATTGTTATGTTATGAAAGACCAGAAATTTATTTTAAAAAGAAAAAAGAAATAATTTCAATAAAAAACCCACAAAAATAATAATTACTTACTAGTTAGTAGTTTAAGAGATATTGGTTTTACATATTTTTAAGATTCTATTTCTTTTATGAAGCCTCTGTATAATATTGATACATAATATACAAATACTATAAGGCAATCAATTTCATACACTGTCATAATGATTACAACCCATAATTGTTCAAAAGACAACAAAAAAGTCTAGATTTACAAAATCATCCTGAATAAAATGTGATCAACAAAATTATAAGCTTGAAACATACAGTATATGAAATTGCATCTAACTAAAAATAGCCAATGGGAGAACAACAAACTTCTTGATGACAATAGCCAATCAGGAAACAGTATGGTCAGATGTAAGATTTGAAATTGTGAGAAAATAGGAACGAAAAGGTGTCAGAGACAATTATCATTGAACATTGTAAATAGTTTGTAAGAAAAGAAAAATATTTTTATTTATAAGTTTTGACAAATAACCCCAAACAGTGAAAATGTGACAACAAAGTGCGCGGATTTGAAAATTAGAATGATAGGGAAAAAGGAGAGATGGTATCCAGGGGACAGAAAACAAACCCACGAAGAGATTGAAAATAATTTTGAAGAGAACGCCACGTTCGGGTTTGAGATAAAGAAAAATTCAATAAATTCATCAATATAAGCAGCAAACCACATTACCTTTTCATATACTCCATATAAAAATATTCCAAAGCTGATTTCTGGATTTGTATGGTTCCTTTCTTGGTATTCGAAAGCCTGAGAGCAGTAGATTGAAGGAGGATTCAAATTCCTGGTGTGTATTGAAACAGCGACAGTTCCAGCGTCAGGTATAAACTTTTCTAGTGCACATCACGAACTGAATAACCTCACTAATAACTCATATCACATCAGAAGAACTTTATTTCATTTGATTTTGAACTATTAAAGAAATTTTCAACCTTCAAAGTAAAAGTGAGGTTGTGTATAATTTATTCGTCACCGTTTCTCATGATTGTCCATGAAAATTTGTAGAAGGACCATAGAATAAGTTATATATCGTAGGCCAGGTTAATTTAAGTTTTCCTGAATAAAGGAAATAATTGCTTTGATACTTTGTCGTTTTGTTTTCCACAATTATCAGCAATCGTATTTATAAACATTGAATAGATTGAGATTTGACATCAAGCAGTGGCTCAATTGCCTGAACCGGCTATCTGAGACAAGAGGCGTACCAACTGAGTTTAGTCGTGGTAAGAAAAGTGATAACAATTGGCAGCAACGTGACGAGAGAATTGTGACGTTAGCTAGCAATTATTATTACATTGTAATATAGTATACAGGGTGAAAATAATGTATCTATCATATCAATTTGAACCCAAGAGGGACAAAAATCAACAACAACATATTATTTTTTACAAATCACATTTCATAACAATTTGGCTCACAACTACGAACAGAAATTATTAGCAATCATCATTTTATAATAACAATTTATTTGATATATCATTATTTCATAACAATATTTGTCGCCCAACGCGGGGTGAAATTAACAACAGTCATTAATATTTCATAACAATTGTCGCCCAACGCGGGGTGAAATTAACAACAGTCATTAAACATTACATTACTACATTAAAAACAACATTTCATAACAATTTTGGCACCCAAAACGTAGGGCGAAATAATAACAAAATAATTTGTTATATCATCATATATATATATATATATATATATATATATATATATATATATATATATATATATATATATAGCCCTATTTTCACCTCTCAATTAAAATCATAAATATTGGTGGTAGAATTCCGGAAGTTGGGACTTTATTAGGAAATTTCCTGCTCTTTAAGGATTTTTTTTCCATTTCAGATATCTGCAATAGCTTTTGATATATTCGCGAAAAACGAAGCCTCCTTTTTTTAAATAAATTGTTAATAACTTTTGCAATTTTTTCGAGCGAAACATCAATTTTTTCGAAAAGTTTCTAGATGCAATTGCGAATCGAATGATCATAATTAAAGGCACATGTAGATCGGACTATAGCAATAATCTTCAACGACCGATTGGCACCGCAGCAGAAAAATGCCAAGGTCGATAATTCACTGGGGTTCATAAAACAAGGGGGTGTTTAAAACTCAACAAGTGACGCCACGGTGAGCCTGCAAATAATCCGAAATCATGAATACGAGCTAGATGTAACGTGTCCCTTGACCCATCGCACGTCTGTTCGATCGTTATCCCTCCGAAACTCGAAACGCTAGAGCTGAAGGCTGATGCTACGGTCGTCGACGTGCAGAGTTCATCCCGCCATGCGGCGAAGGTCGGGTCAAGGACGCGGGCAGCTGGAAAGGGGAAAAGGGCGGCAGCCCGAGGAGGCGACACACACACACACAGCGCCAAAGCGAGCAACTACCGATCTATCGATTACGCTTCCCGCTCGAGTTGTAACAAGTCACGACGAAAGAACTGGCAAGGTGGTTTTTCTCGAAAACGTATAACAACTCTCTCTAAAATAGAGTCCAAGTGATGACCGCTGGATATCTTTCGCCATCGAGTACAATAAATATTTCTATTCGATGGAAGATTAGTCATCGCAAGGTAACCCAGCGTTAATGTATGGTTGGCTTTAATGAATGGGGGTTGAAACCCTAAACACTGGTTGTACAACAGGGTGGTAAAACTGCCGTTCTAGTGTGGTGGACAAAGACCCAGCAAAAGAGCGCTAAAACTAACTAGGCAAGTTGCAAAGACTTGCCTGCGTAGGCAATACAGGGGCAATTAAATCAACCCCCACTGCAGCCATGCTGTTGGAATTGCCTCCCCTTCACTTGGTGTTGCCAGGAGAGGCAAGGCTAGGTGCCTTGAGACTGAGGAACAAACTGGATATCATAAACGTTGGGGCAGGACACACATCGTAAAGCCGCGTTTACACTATGTAGCAAAACCAGCTATATAGCAAAGTTATATAACAAATGCTACATTTAGCAAAACTCAAAACGAAGAAATGTTATATATTCTTTGGCCAATCATACACATAAGATACTCAAAATATTCACTCGCCATCCGTAAAAAGTTTTCGAAACTACCGTTACATCTTATTTCATAACACAATGAAAGTTGTACGTCATAATCATCATCATTCAAGTCATTCCCACTGTACTTTTGCCTGCACCGAATGGAAGCAATAGCCATAAAAAAGAGAGCGAGAGGGTAAAAAATATGTTTTGTGATTTCTAAACTTAGTTTCCGCATCATTACCTCGGATATTGTTTTATATATTTTTAATAGTATTTTTTATATAAAATGAGTTGCAGTTCAGAACCTCCTAAAAAAAAGTCCAAAGGTATTAATTGAACAGATGATGAAACCAGTGCGTTTCTCCAAATATTTTTGGACAAAAAAATTATATCAATTTTGGATGGCAAAAAATTCAAACACCTAAACATTTACAAGAGCCTTGAAGAAGACATGTTGCGTAGGGCCTTTACAAAAACTGCTGAACAAATGAAATTAAAAATGACTGAGCCTGAGCTCACTGACATCCAGACGTTGTGATTGACAGATGACACAATTCCGAATTAGCAGAGTTTCAAACCTTTCTCTTGGTTACTTGACTAAATAAATACCAAACCAGAACCAAGTTGGTTAATTAATCATTTGACAAAACACGATGTAAATAAATGATTACTAAAACATTTGGTTTGTATTTGATCACATACACTTGGTAAGGTTACCAAATTCACATACGGTATAAACGTGGCCACTGTAACATTGCTAAATATAGCAAAAGTTATAGTTATATAGCAGGTTTTGCTACATAGTGTAAACGCGGCTTAAGCATTGTAACCAGGGACGTGTTAGACCTGAGACCTGATCAAATTGCGGAACGATTCTCCTTGACAAGCCATACAAGGTATCTACAAAGTTTATAGTTCTACGAACAAGATCCCGCCCAGAACAGTTGGCGGGAAAATGAAATCCTTGAAATTTACTACAATGGTTTACATCTGTCTGTCAAAAATCAGATGACTACTCGATTTTTCTTGAAGCCTACCTGGCTATTTTTCCAAAGTGATTTCTTCTCAAACGGCCTTTTTGGGATCGTGGAAACTTCCACGAAGGAAGGAGAAAAGGTAGAAGAGTGGACTGATGTATCTAGATGATGAATTGAATTGAAAATTGAGGGGAATGAAAAATGTCCCCGATGACATTGTTCCATTAAACCTTCCGATACAAACTATTACCAAGCCATTCACTGCCCATCTGTGCCGGACTATTAACTCTACTCTAACAACCTTCTGACCTGAACAAAATCAGAGCGTTCATTGTAGATATCAAAATCTGTTGATGAATTTGATAAATCTATGAATCCTGCTCTGCGACCGTCTAGGCTGCTTCCAGCTAGAAATAGAATTCGGAGAACTAAATCCAGATAGTATGATAGGTAAAATGATCAGAAATCCCAATCAGTGGAACAAAGGTGCAAACTACCTAGAGAAAGTAATGAAACAAAAAGAGATCGAAGAGAGAACTTTTCAAACACAAGCTAGGAGGTAAATGGAATAATTTGTGAAATGCTATCGGACAGTTTCGGATATAAGAGAGGGCATGGGGTGGTTTTAGTCGGAGTCCGACACTGTTGTTTTGCAATAGACAACAAGCAAGCATCGTCCATGAGGATTTCCCCCCTCCCCCGCAAAAATGACTTATCCCTACGAACAAAGGTGGGGAAAGTATTTTCGATATCTGAGCCAAGCAACATCGGGCGCGTTTAGTAGTTGGATGGGTGACCACCTGACAAGAAAGGTGCGCGTTAAAATGCCCTAACAACTGTAGCGTAGTAGCATATTCGCAGCTGCAGGCGTCTTATCAATGAGCACGAGAGAAGACGATAGATATGCCATCCTTCGGAGGGGGCGTTAAGATGGCGGTCCAGAGTTCATAGATGTTGAGCCCGTTAAAGGACCCTACCACTGAAACAACAGTGGATTCGGCAAAATTTCCGGTTGGGAGGAGTGTTTAGCCCTTGATGCAGAAATAGACCGATGTTAAATGAAGCAATTAAAAAAACAAAGGTGAGAGAAATCATTAATCTAAATCAGCTTCTCTTTTATTTTTCAGTAACGCTTCGCATGATATAATCGGAGAAGGAGGGCGACCCAAACCAAGTAGTTGGTCGAAAGAACAAGGCCCACTCCCGAAATCGATAAGGCTAATAATAATAATATATGTATTTATTGACAGAAGTATAGATGAGACAGTACGGTTTAAATTTTTCTGCCAATAGGATACAAGATTGGATGACTCCATTCTTACTCTTGCACCTTACAAAAAGAGAGGATAAAAAAGAAAAAGGATAGATAAGTGTGTATAAAAACAGGACACACACACAATTATAATAATTATGGAAACACATAGACTAATTTGACATTTTATATCAGTATGGTCATAGCATAGCACTCTGACATTACATATTATCCAGAAACTTTTGTTTGAGACAATATCTGAAACTTGCCAAGGATTTTGCTATGATGAATGACTATTATTAGTAATAAACACATGAATTTCACAAGTAAGCGTGGACTTTTCATTCTATGAAAATATCTTGATTTTGGCTAGTGAATTCCGAACCGTCACAGAGGGTCCCATGGCTCTTTGGAAAAAAATATCCACTATATATTTAGAATTTTCCATCTCCAAATCAAATATAGTTAAAGTCAGATTGTCATCTCACTGGCAAACTTTTGTACAAAATATATGTGATTAATGATGAAAAATGAATATAAACGTGATAATAAAAATTATTGACTTGCTAATTACTAGATAGATTACAATCACAAGTTCATTTTTGATATACAGGGTGTTGAAAATTTATTTTTATTTTGGTTTTTCGTAAATAATTTTTTAAATAATGTCGATATTTGGACCAAAATTGGTATTTGGGGATTTTATAATATAATAAATTCAAATTTGATCTTATTTTGGCCCTTAATTGTAGGGGGCGCCGCCTACAGGTCTTTGTCTCTTTTGCGGAGTCCCAACTTTGTCGTGCATGTATGTATCACATTTTCTAGAAGAAAAATCGGTTCCTCTGTCATTTTTACATGAAAAAGGTATGCTTTTCAAAAGTTGCTACAAGCAGCCGTTTTCTAGATATTTTGATTTAAATTAACCCTATGTAGAGCATTGTAATTGCTATACAGGGTGCCCCTGGACTTCCTCTTTTCCTCTCGGGAATGTATAGATGAGGTCAAAATATCACCAGTACTTCACATAACTTTTGTTCCTAAAAGCCTTCGTTACCAAGTTACGGTCCCTCAAAGTTACAAAATGAAAAATGTTTTTCTTTGATAACTTTCAAAGTGAATATTCAAAATCATCTAAATTTTGGTGATTGACTAAACAAATGAATTCCTTCGATGAGCTTTCATGCAGGAGTCAGTTGTTTTGCTACAAAGTCAGGAACGGACTACCCCCGATGGTCCACACCCCAAAACTTTGAAATGACAGATAATTTTTCAATAGTTTTCAACAAAATAAGGTTACGTAGACAATTTTCTGAATAAAAGTACTCGTGTGGAAAGTCGATCGGAGCAACGATTCTTAATAAAAATGCAGTTTTACTCGACGACATCAAACCCGGTCATCCACCATTATTTGAAATGAAAAATTTTCACAGTAGAAATACTAATGCTAACGTTAATTCAACAACATTTATAAGAGTGATAATACAAAATATGCTAAAATAAATTCGTAAACAAAAAGTACAGTACCTAGTTGAAAGTTTTATTCACAATGTAGATATTTTTTCAAATGAAATATCAAGTTATGTAGATTCGTGGTGTTTTTGAACTAACAAGCTACTCCACTATGAAATATCGAATTCAGTCCATATTTTGTATGTACGCGTGGAATAAGCACGTTTCGTGTTGTGTTATATGAATCTCATGAAACCCAACATTTGGATGTTGCAAATTCGTATTCACAGCTTAAATGTTGAGGAGTTTCACTGATAAGTATAATTTCATGGGAGAAAATATTTAACCCAAAGATAAATTTAGCTGAAAAAACGCACATTGGAAGACATAACTAATAAAAAGCAAACGAATAAACTACAAAAACGGCTGCACATGAATAGGTTTTTGTAGCGGATTTTGCATTTCTGTTTGCTCTTGAGGCTTGCGATTGATTATTTACACCATGAGTTTTGTGAGGTAAACGTGTTTGCATAATAAAAATTCGTTATGAACATTGTACCTATCATTTCTATTTTCATTACAAATTAACCTTTTCGAATAATGGTAGACATCTCAGGTTGGATGACGTCGAACAAAAATGCTTTTTTATCAAAAATCGTTGCTCCGATCGATTTTCCACACGAGTACTTTTATTCGGGAAATTGTCCAGGTAACCTTATTTTGTTAAAACATATTGACAAATCCCAGTCATTTCAAAGTTTTGGGGTGTGGACCATCGGGGGTAGTCCGTTCCTGACTTTGTAGCAAAACAACTGACTCCTGCATGAAAGCTCATCGAAGGAATTCATTTGTTTAGTCAATCACCAAAATTTAGATGATTTTGAATATTCACTTTGAAAGTTATCAAAGAAATTTTTTTTTTATTTTGTAACTTTGAGGGCCCGTAACTTGGTAACGAAGGCTTTTAGGAACAAAAGTTATATGAAGTACTGGTGATATTTTGACCCCATCTATACATTCCCGAGAGGAAAAGAGGAAGTCCAGGGACACCCTGTATATCAGATAGGAAAGTTTTCGGACCGTATCCAATGCATTGCAATTTTCATCTAACATACAGATAAGATTTTTTACCCAATTCAGTGCCATTCCGGGAAGTTTTTGAACGCTATCCAGTGCACTGCAATATTGGATCCTCTTTAGTGCATCGGCGCTTGTTATTTGTCATATAGGGAATACTTTGGCCTCTATTCAGTTCATGGCACAAGTTTTCTGACGAATTGGGGATTTTTGTTATGAAACATGAAAGTGTTAGTTGATATAATGACCGATACAAAAATTCGAACCGCTTTCTTCTTATCACAAAGATATTTTTGAGTAATTTTCCATTCCCAAGATGTATGCCTCGGGAGGAAGCGACGTTGCCAGATCGCCCCACCTCGGCTCGTCGCGAAATAGGCTCCGATCTCTCGGTGGGCGTCGGGACGCGCAGGTCAGCACGTGGCCGGAATACGGGAAATTTCGGAGCCGCATTTAGCTCGGCTCCGGACGATTGTGGTCGGTTATAGGCCATTATACGCCGGAGATTGCTAATTTTTAGATGAGCCTCGTGTATGTGGAGCAGATGGATAGATGACAAATGGCCGAGCGGGAGAGAAAGAGACAGGTAGTCCAATGGCAAACAAAGGTGGATTAGGAAAATTAGTTTGGGATAATAGAGTTTTCTAGGGTGTTTGCGCAAGATTAACCGGGACTTCGATTGTGAACGTCCGACGTGACAATGACTGGGTGCAGAGAGGGATGAAGCGAAATTATTTATTCAATGCCCGTTTCAACGAATCTCCAAAGATGGCATTTTGATTTTAGTGAAAAAAATTTGAGAGTTCTAACAACCATTCAAATTTTGTCATTTTGTGTCATATGAAACAATTTCACCCAACCATGTCAACATTACACTGATAATTGCATTCAGTGCTATTATCAATCACTATGACAAACGATTGAGTTTCACAACTTCCTTCCAGATAAATTTCAAAATGTCACGTTTTGGCAATGCGAATGTTCAAAGTATAAATGCGCTAATCAAAGAAAAAATTCCCAGAAATACAACCTACAGTCACAAATATATTTGGGGAATGTTTATGGAATTTTGCTGCGAACGAGAATATGAATTAAATGAACATAGAAGCTTAGAAGAATTGGAGTTGATACTAAAAGATTGGGCGGTCAATATGAGAAAGAAAGACGGGACCGAATTTAAAGAAGCAACGGTGAAGACAATGTGGAACATTTAGTGCAAACTTTTGCAAGAAAAGTACTATAATGACTATACTATTATGATTGACCCGTTTAACAATACAGTATTTAAACCAGCCCGAGATGCCCGCGATGCAATCAGGAAGAAACTACAAGCAGATCCATGTAAACGTAAGTCCAGTTCAGTTTCGTTAAATTTGTCTGAAGTTAACAAAATAATATTGCTATGGGATGAAAATATTCCTGAAGGTCTTATGATGCGTAAATTTTACGTGGCGAGGAGGAGAGGCAGTTGCTTGTCTGGTGGATTTTTTTCAAATCGAGAAAAATAACGATGCCTCTCCAACAAATCGCATTGAATACAATCCGGTGTTCAGTAAATGGTTGGTTTCCAATAGTGAAAGACAAAGCTGCCCTGTACGTCTTTTTTATGAACTGATATCAAAACGAGGCGACAATATTACCTCACCACGACTGTTCTTAAAACCAAATCGACACTGGAAAAATGAAACTGACAAATGGTACGAGAATGTACCTGTTGGAAGAAATACAATAAATGGATGGACTAAATCTGCTGCTGAGGCAATTGGCTTGAATGTAAAGGACAAAAAGATAACAAATCACTCGAATAGATCAACTGCTGTTCGCGAATTGGCAAAAAGTGGTGTAGAAGAACAACAATTGCTGAAAATTACTGGTCATATAGCAATCAAAATTCTATAAAACCATACTTAAATCTCGATCAAGAACACCACAACAAGATCATAAATATTATGCGTGGTAATAGATCTTCTATAGTAGGGAACAGCAACCAATCTAATGTTAAGTAAAATTTTAATAATAATAATTCTACTTTCACTAACTGTACTTTTAATAAATAAATAAATGTTTCATTGTGTTGAGTTAACATTTTTTTGTTAAAAAAATTTCCGCCGAATATCCCTCGGACATTGACAAATATGACTCATAATTTTATGACAAATTTCTCAAGCTCGTTGCTTGGTAACGAGCTTTCGATTGTCATAAAATTATCTCGTCTATTATCAATGTCCTAGGGATATTACTACTGATTATAACCCTCGTTTCGTGACAATAGTTTTTATATAATTGTTCATTATTATACGAGGCACGTCCAGAAGGCAAGAGTCGAGGGGGGAACAACTGCCCAAAATATTCACACCATAATTAAATATCTGATAATGAACAATATTTAAAAATTATTAAAAAAAACGCACTAATGAAATATTCAAAATATATTTAGAATAATGATAGTATTTAATGTACTGAAAATTTATTTAAATAATTAAAATATACTGAAGCTATTTAAAGTACTAGAGATGTATTGAAAATAATCAAAATATACCGAGGGTATTGAAAATACTGGAAATGTACTAAGGTTTGAAATGTAATGAAAATAAATAGTAAATATAATATTTGGGGTAATTAAGGTAATAAAAACGTGATGGAACTATTGAACTGAAGGAATCAACGATTTTGGTATAACCCCGTGTTTTTACAAAAGTACCTAAAGTGTATATCTGTTGGTGAGAAATTAAAATGAAAATTTTCAAGTTATTGGAACATATTATTATATTTCATTCAAAAATCCTTTTTTTTAGATTAAAAAAAATATCCAAATCGGTCCAGCACACTCTATATTGCAAAATGTCCGCACATCACCGGTATGGAGAGATTGTGTGATCCTAACCTCATTTTTTGTGGTCCATAAAAAAAACAAACAGTTAGTATTGTATTATCATCCAGTTCTGAGCCATTTCCGAAGTTTCAAGTCTCTAGCTCATCGGGAAGTTAGTTTAAAATCGATTGCAAGATTTGTACCGGACAGACACATAAGCAAGCTAATAAAAACGTGGTAAAAATAATAGTAGTTTATGTAACAAGTTCGCAAAGTGAGGCTTTATCGGACGAATCGGAATATGAAGATGATGTCCGCTAAAGCCATTGGCATACGTGTTGCATACAACATTTTTTTCGTGTATACATTTTCAATCACCATCTATACGCTAGTGTAAGGAAGTTGTGCAAAAATCTAGCAAGCGATTGTTTGTCAATGACACATTTGTCAAATACTTGTCAAATATTAGTGTTCATTTTTCATGAAATAAGCATTCCAAAAGAGTATTTCGAAGAAAACGGGTGCTGTCAAGACGAAATTTCAAATTTCAAATATTCTATAGTTCACTCCTTTTTAAGATGTTAAATTTAAGTTTTCTGAATAAATAGTCCGATAAAGTGTTGCCATGACGTCCTAGTCCGGTAAAGTGGTATTTTGCGGACTATTATATTAAATCCAAAGTAGGCATTTTGTGGAGCGTGTACAAAAAAATAATTGTAGACTGAACTGCATCCCAAATATTTTAAATATATTCGAGGACTGAAAAGGATATTGTAATATTCAAACTGTAATGAAATACTGAGAATATTTTGGTAATGAAAATGATGTTAAACTATAAGTATTTCTTGGGAATACTGACAAATATTTTAAATATATTGTAGATATTTTGATTGTGAAAATAATATTTAAAGTATGGAGTGGATATTTTTGGAATAAAAGTAATATTCAAAGTATGAAGTGGTATTTGTTGATACTGAATTTGTCATGCCCCATAATTACAGAAAAACTTTCATTCATAAGAAACAACACGATATTACTGAATATGAACTTTATAGCCACGAAACAAAATCCGCTAGGAATGAAAATAAATCCCGAAGTCAGTTCCTCTTCAAACGGATAAGCACATGCACGTTAAAAATACTTCATCATCTGTTCAGACAAGGAAATGCACTTAAAAATTACCATAAGAAAAATCACCCTTTTTCTCGATAGAGCTATTAATAAATCGTCACCTCCTATTTACGCATATCTAAAGATTTTTTTTTTGTTAAACAAAGTCTCTATAAATTAATAGTTGTTGACAGCTCGCCTAATAGCCCTCCGACTACTAAATACCATAAATCTGTTTTTTTACATTTTTGATGACAGAAACAAGCCATTAATTATTGATGCGCTGACGAGGTGAAGATAACTAGTGTGGGAATGTAATCCGCGGATGAATCATGGTTGGAGTCGAATGATATAAAAGCTTGAGGCGCTCGCCATCAAAAAGTCAGTCAGTACATAGAAGTTGCTCCGGTAATATGTTCCTCTCAAAAATGAGGTTAGATTTCATTCGTGAACTTAAGTAGCCATTAAGAGAAATTATATTCAAATCAAGTTAATCCGAGTAATAACAGTAACCAAGTGAATTCACGAGTAACCAGTATTTTTTCCAAAATTACCTATTATTTATCACCGCTTCAAGAACGAGATAAGTCAACGAAAAACCTCAAATCAAAAAGTTCATGACCTCATAGAAAACCGTATCCATACATCGATAATCTAATATACAGTGCGAAGTAAAAATAAAATAAACATTTTCAGCGAGATTAATCAAAATAATAATACAATTTAACTAATTGTCGTTTAAAAGCCGTCTCCAGTGAATAAGTGTTGACCCTGCTGATTTAGCGTAAGTTCATATATGTTTTCTGTATTTATGTTTTGGGCAAATTGAATCTTTATAATGCGAATGTGTCTTCAACTGTATCTCTATAATCTTATGTTCCCTAAGTTTTCAAAAGATAATTATTTCCAGTCATTTTTGGCAATTGATGTCACTATTGTTTTAAGTCAATCTATTTAATTTGTAGACTGATAAAAAAATAACTTCAAGTAAACTACACTATATTCTTGGGATATTGTATCTTCGTATCCGTATGTAGAACGGATGAAATACTTTGTTAACTTTTATAAAATATATTCTTTATCTATGAGTGCATTATTATTTTTTGAATCTTTTTGAAAACGTTACATACTTCCTGGATAAACAACTCAACGCCCAAGTATAGAGATAAAGAGATATTTCCTGTAGACCGCTCCGGTGAAATAATCTCGGTTCGACCATCCTCAGACAGTCGATGCTCTTGATGCTTGTTTTCTCAATCTAACAACAAGTTTGGGGTTGCAGGTGTGTTGTGTTAATTCATAACACCCTGTATATGGCCCGAATTAACAAATTACTGAAACTGATATTGAAATAATTTAAATATATTTAAGTTATTTTGGTACTGAAAGTCATAATGAAATATTAAATTTTCTGTGTGTACACCTATTTAAAGAGTTGTTTCCCCCTCGGCAAGAGTACTGTTGCTCTCTCGGGCTGTTTTTTTTTTCAAGGTTGGCAACACTGAGTGGTAGGGGGGTTCTCCTGAAAACAACGAGCACGGGCAAAACTCGAGAATACGAACTGCTTCTAACTTGTAGTGTCCGTTTGTGTGAAATATGTCGATTAGAAATCCCACCAAGCGCGAGTTTCTTGAGCGATTTAAATTGGTAGGTGAGGATTTTTAGAGCACGATTGTGACTGGAGATGAAACCTGGGTGGCCATTACATTCCTGACACAAAAAGACAGTCGCCACAGTGGCCATACCACTTCCTCATCAATCAAAAAATTCAACACCTCAATTTCGGGGAAAAAATCATGGCCACTATGTTCCGGGATCGAAAAGGGATCATTTCTCCCTTAGGGGGAGACGATTAATGGAGCACGATACTGTGAGACCCTAAAAAACCTCGAGAGATCAATTCAAAACAAACGGAGGGGAATGTTGACGAAAGGAGTGTGAGTTTGAACCATCCCTGGACTTGAAAGATAAACGCCATGTGAAGTGGAATAAATAGAAAAATCGAATTAAACGGTTTTCTTCACATAAAAGATTCAATATAAATTGAACCAGAAAATGGTAGATCTCAGGTGAAAAACAACTACTTTCCTGGCAAATACCACGCAGAACGTTGAATGATATTCACCTGAAAATCCATGCATACCTCCATATAAATGGACATTGAATGCAAATGTTTCTTTCTGATAAGCTCGATTATGTTCAATTTATGTCGTGTTCACCTAACAATCCGCATACCGGTTTCAGGCTTTTTTGGCCTTCTTTTCCGGCGTACCTATAGGTGTTATAGACTCGATGATGGTGTTGGTTATGTTGTGTCTCGCTTCAGCCAGAGCTCTTCGGACCTTTGGCTGGTTGACTACTCCGTACTGATGAGGGCCAAAAAAGCCTGAAACCGGTATGCGGATTGTTAGGTGAACACGACATAAATTAAACATAATCGAGCTTATCAGGAAGAAACATTTGCATTCAATGTCCATTTATATGGAGGTATGCATGGATTTTCAGGTGAATATCATTCAACGTTCTGCGTGGTATTTGCCAGGAAAGTAGTTGTTTTTCACCTGAGATCTACCATTTTCTGGTTCAATTTATATTGAATCTTTTATGTGAAGAAAACCGTTTAATTCGATTTTTCTATTTATCCCTGGACTTGGCGCCTTTAGACTTTCATCTTTTCACCTCCCTGAAGACTCACATGGGTGGGAGAAAATGTTCAACCCACGAGGAAGTGAAACAAAAGATCCTGAACTGGCGAGAGAATTCTTTGAGGAGGGCATCAAAAAGCTTGTGCCATATTTATGAATAAAACTGTGTATTTTTTAACACAATTTAAAAAAAAACGAGATTTCAGAACGCTTTGACAGACAAATTGCATAGACCAGTGTTCCAAAACGAGCGATCTTCGACGTAAAACTTGCCAGCCAACTCCCAAACTAATCCGGAATCGCGCAAAACCAAACCATCTTCTTGTTCTTGACGCCCATGCCGGCGAGAGAACTTTGGCGGAAACTGTGTTTCCGCATTTCGGGTAATAACTTCTCGCTTTGCCGAGAGAGAGGTAATTTGCGAGTCGGCAACTTCAAACGGAGTACGGGAGTTGATATTCTCTCTCTACTCTTCGGAGTCGGATAAACAAACCGAACTGTTTGGCGAGGCGCCAACAAAATCTTTGTAATCGTCAAAGCGGTCGGGAGGGAAAATAAAAGACGAAGAAGAAGTAGAGCGTGAAGAGGAAGTGACGTTAATGCAATTTCGGTTATTAGCTATCAACACTCGAATTTATAACCATGGAAAATGTACCGGTAATCAACTAGAAATCTAGCTATGTCTTCTTATATTTGAAAAGAAACGGGTGGTGTCATTTCTAAACATTTCCAGATATTTCATTACAACAATGCATGGAGAGAGAATGTAGTCACAAATTTCCATATCCTAGTGGCTCAAAAAAATCATAATGAATTAGATCGGGAGGTCTTGGAGGACATTCCACAGGATTTTGCTATTGGACCCACTACCTTTGAGTATCATCTAATATAGTGGTAGGATCAGTTTATTGTTCGAAGTACAATAAAATCACTCGACTGAAAGACGAACTATTTAGTGTATTTGTAAAAAAGATTGTCTAAATTTTTTTTTAATAATTTTTATTTAATTCTTTTCAGTCATTCATGGAATACGTCATCTTATTAAATTCCGACAAAAATCTAATCTTCCACCCCAAAAAAACCCGCATACCAATTTTGAATGGAATCGGGCCATATAACAAAACACGCTGCCATCTTGGAGCCGCCATCTTGAATTCATAAATTTTGACAAAAACATCATGATGTTCGACCCAAAGAACCCACACACCAATTTTGAATGAAATCGGGATAGTCACAAAACTCGTCGACATCTTGGAACCGCCGTCTTAAATACGTGGATTTTGACCAAAAATCATGATCTACGACTCCAAAAACCCCCACATACTAATTTTTATTGGATTTGGGCTAATACCACAAAACTCGTCGCCAAATTGGAGCCGCCATCTTGAATTTATGAATTTTGACAGAAAATTCGTGATATCTGTCCCCGAAAACCCCCACATACCAATTTTGAATAGAATCGAACCATAATCACAAAACTTCGTCCTATTGGAGCCGCCATTTTGTTTTTTCTCTAGCAAAAATTCCATAATGCATTGTCACCAGAATTATGAACACCTGCCAAATTTCACGTTAAGCGGACAACTAGAAGTGGATCAAAATTCACTTGCAAGATTTGATACATACATACAGTGTGATACATACATACAGTGTGGAACAGCCAAATGGAATAAATTAGTTATTTCAGTTATTGTGCAAATTTATAAAAAGTCCCAAAATACGTCAATTTCAGATTTTGAAATGTCATCCTGCAAAATTTAATCCATACTTTCAACCCCCTTCGAGTGACAGTTACAACCCCCAAATTTTTAAATGGGAATTGATACATCATTCAAAAGGTCTCTTCATTCTCTATTCAAAAATGTTATTTTTCGAATTCTTTGCAGAAATAAAAAAAAAACATTTGAATGACGTAATTCGCCTCAACACGCTAAAAACTAATACTAATACCGTTTCTTGATAATGAGAAAGTACGTTTTTCTACGACTATTTTAATCATATCATTAGAAATCTTTTATCTTTTCATAACAGTTTCTATCATACACTTCCATGCTGTCATTGAAAATACCAATATTGAAATATATTATAAAAATCGAACAATACTCTAATTGACTTCATTAAAAAAAACAATTTTAGGAATTGAACCCACAACCTCCAGCGTGAAAAATCCGGGACAACCCTGAATTAACACTTCTATCCAATCTCTGTCTCATTTATGGATTGAAATTAACTCCTACAATATCAGACTAGGTGGTATCAAATTTAGAATATCACTGTTAGCATCACCACTCATTTAGGTATACTGTATTTTATGTTTTGAAATTAATTTTATGAAAACTACCAAATGTCAAAAAAATATTATCAGACATTTGTTAATAGATTTGATTCGATCTCATATTATCTATCTATCATCATGAAATTCGTTATTATAATGACATTGAAAAAGTTACCATGGCAATGTTAGTTTTGTTTCAATTGTTGTGGGATTATATATAACCGCATGACAGTAGTTACTTGTCGTTTGAATTTCGTCAACTGCAATTCAGAAACATGGTTCGTTTAACAGAAATGCACAAAATAACAGTTCTGCAGATGATTGGTTACGGAGACAACACTCGAACACAGATCAAAGTTGCTCGCCTATTTCACAAAAAATTTCCGGATGTCCTATATCTCAAGATAAAATAGAAATAGAGGCAGATGAAAAAAGCACCTTCCAAAGCAATAAATATTGATACCAAATTGGATGTACTGCTTGAGTTTGAGGAAAACCCACATATTTCGAGTCAACAAGCAGCCGCAACATTGGATGTTAACCATTCATCGATTCTTCGAATATTAAAAGAAAATAAAATGCATTCCTGTAATATGATACCAACTCAGGAGCTCATGGAAGATGATTTTGATCGAAGAACGTATTTTTGTGAACAAATGATGGAAATGTTAGATAACAATGTGATCCAATTGGAACATGTTTTGTATTCTGATGAGTGTACTTTTACACTTCACGGACATGCTATTCGTCAAAATTGCCGCCACTGGTCTACGGAAAACCCTCACTGGATGAGAGAAGAAAATACACAATACCCTCAAAAAGTTTGGCAGGGAATGTTGAAAACCATGTCATCGGTCCGTTTTCATTGATGGCAATTTGAATGGGGATAATTATTTAGCAATGCTCCAAAATAACGTTGTGCCAACTTTGGCAAACTTATATTCTGATCCAGCAAACCCACAAGTTCCAGCGAATGTGATATGGTTTCAGCAAGATGGAGCACCGCCACATTACCAAATCAATGTCCGGTAGTACACCGAATATCTCTAAATCGGTGGATAGGGAGGAGAGGATGGATTGAATGGCCAGCACGATCACCCGATCTTACGCCATTGGACTTCTTCTTTTGGGGATATGTGAAAAGTATGGTATACAAAACTAAAACCATTATATAACTCTTGACTTAAGAAGAAGAATAACGCTTGCGATTAGGTCGGTCACACCACAGATGTTCCATAACGTTAGATGACAGTTTTATTTAAGATTAGGATGTTGCCAAGAAGTTCAAAGCGAGCATTTTGAATACTTCCTACGTTGACATTCATGTTATTTTCTGTTTTTTACATCATCAGGAACTGAACTTTTATTTTTTCTTGTTAATTTTTTAAACAAATTTGAAAAAAATAATAGAGAATGAAAAGACCTTTTAAATGATGTATCACATGCCCCTACTTCCCATTTGAAAATTTGGGGGTTGTAACTGTCAGTCGAAGGCGGTTGAAAGTAGGGATGAAATTTTGTCATTGCAGGATGACATTTCAAAATTTGAAATTGACGTATTTCGGGATTTTTATAAATATGCACAACCATTGAAATAATGAATTTATTCCATTTGGCTGTTCCACACTGTATGTACATACAAAGTTAAATAAAAGCTTGTAAAATTAAAACCTTATTATAATATCTGAAGATATACGTACTTTAGTCTAACTAGCAAGCACTCTCAGGGACTAGAAATTGATAGAAAACTATGGAAAAAACTCAACTCTGCTCGTCTTACTCCTGTCTAACGGTAATAAATAATAGTTCAAAAAAACTAAAAAACACGCTTTTTATAAAAAAAACCGAACTAAAAAATAAATAGTTAATAGTTTAAAAAACTAAAAAAACACGCTTTTATAGAAAACCAAACTAAGAAAATTAAAAATAAATTTTAATAAATTTGAATTAAGAATAGTGTAAAAAAATTTAATAAATATAAATTATTAATAATGTAAATGAGATTTTTTTTGAAAGATAAGCGCCATGTGAAGTGGAATGAATAGAAAAATCGAATTAGACGGTTTTCTTCACATAAAGGATTCAATATAAATTGAACCAGAAAATGGTAGATCTCAGGTGAAAAACAACTACTTTCCTGGCAAATACCACGCAGAATGTTGAATGATATTCACCTGAAAATCCATGCATACTTCCATATAATATCAATGGACATTGAATGCAAATGTTTCTTTCTGATAAGCTCGATTATGTTTAATTTAAGTCGTGTTCACCTAACAATCCGCATACCGGTTTCAGGCTTCTTGGCCCTCATCAGTACGGAGTAGTCAACCAGCCAAAGGTGCAAAGAGCTCTGGCTGAAGTGAGACACAACGTAAACAAACCATCATTTTTTTTATTGCATTTAAAAAAAAGCGTGGGGTGCTTTTTAAGATTCAGATTAAGCACCCCACGCTTTTTTTAAATACAATAAATTTGTTTCTTATTTACATTATTATTAATTTATGTTTATTAAAAAAATTTACACTATTCTAAATTCAAATTTATCAAAATTTATTTTTTTTTTTTTAGTTTGGTTTTATTAAAATTTTTTTATTTTTTTTTATTTTTTATTTTTTTTTTTTTAAAAAAGTTTTTTAGTTTTTTTTATTTTAATTATTTTCTACTTTTTTGTTTGGTTTATTTATAAAAGCGTGTTTTTTAATCTTTTTAAACTATTATTTGTTCTAATCTACTATTAATTCCGTGAGTACTATTAGTAACTGTAATTAGTTTTCAAATCATTAATGTGTACAGCTGTATTAATAGTCAAATCTCGATTTTAGAAGTCATTCAAAGATTTTAACATTGTCAATATATACAGTTAGCCGCCATCTTGAATTTTTCAATTTTCACGAAAGAATCATAATATTCCACTCCAAAAATCCCCACATACCAATTTTGAATAGAATCGGACCATAATCACAAAACTCGTCCACCATTTTGGAGCCGCCATCTTGAATTTTTCAATTTTGACAAAAGAATCATAATTTCCTACCACGAAAACCCTCAGATACCAATTTTGAAGCGAATCGGACCATAATCACAAAACTTGTCCGCCATTTTGTTTGTTTTTTTCAAACAAAAATTTCTTAATGCATTGTCACCGGAATTATGTACACCTGCCAAATTTCAAATCATTCGGACGTCTGAAAGTAGGTGAAAATCAAGTCCAAAGGAGTCGGTTACAAACAAACAAACATACAAGTGAAGCTAATATAAAGCGTGTAAAAAGGCTGAGGCTGAGCTGAGGAGTAGATGGATTTTATTTGACAGCATAGTTTTTTCTTATTCACTAAAAAAAATATAGATTTTTCTTCTATTCCCGCAAATAACAGTATTTCAACGTTCAATTGACAATGTTTCCTTTACAACAGTCAATCATATCTACTTTCGGTCTTTACCTATCTTTTTTTTCCATTTCTTTTCCCACCCTGTAAGATTATTTCAATATTTACCCAACATATTTGATTAGTATATCGAAACTGAAAGATTAATTGGCTGTGTTTATTCTGCAGTCAAATTTTATATTTAGATACAATACGATAATTCGATGCTGATTTTCTGGCTTTCTTTTGATCTCAGACGTAAAAACAACATGCTCATTTCTGATATTACCACAGTTATATTTGTGCGAATATACACACATCTGAATTCCAGAGAATTAAATCGAGTTATGTTTGATAACTGTAGCAAAATTAACCGAAAACAAAACCCGAATTTGAATGAGCGAGGATTTTTTCAATGTATAGTTTATCAGCAGATCTTGCGAAAAAATGACTCTTGGAACTAATTTTCGTATACGAGGGTGTGTACCAATTTTGTAGTTGAAGAGAGAAAAGTATATTGTATCTCCTTCAAAACGTTGGGAATAAATCATTCGTACGCCAATTTTGATGACCAACAACAGAGTTCCGGTATGCTACCTGAGGTGAACACTTACAGTGGAATTCTTACAAAGCGAAATAGGAAATACGAAAAAATTGTGAATAGAAACTAAACGATATGTCTCGGAAAATCTCCGTGGAAAGACCACTTGAAATATAAAATAAAATATGGAAAATGCCTCAGATGGTAGAGCGTATGCCTAGAGATCATAAGGTCGTGGGTTCGACTCCCACTTGAGGATGCTTTTTTTCTTTAATTTAATAATTTGTCCACTATGCCACAAAATTCCCTCTTTCATTATGAAAAATTATGTTTTTCGTGGGAGTCCTTATTTTGATATTCAGGCATAACTTTTAAATCTTAACAACTTTTCCCAATAACATTTTGCTAAATTTCCTGAAATAAGGTTACTTTATCATACAATTTTTATATTTTTTGACCTACCTTGTATGCTGTTTGACAACGATTCCAAGTGCACCTAATATGATTATCAAACATGCATTAACTTTCGGCAATATTTGTATTTTGGTTATGCAATTAGTTTTAAAAATTCTGCACACTTAAATGACCACTGTATATTCATATTCCCATTTGTTAATGTCAGATTTTCCAATTTTAGTGAACACATAATAAACACGTAATGAATTAAAACAAACATTTTGCATGCGAATAAACTGTGACAATTATCTCAAGAAATCGCACTTGTAGTGAGGCTATAAATATTAAGGTAGTACCGCCACGGGACAGTTGAATTAGGAAATTATTAAAATTTGGCATACGTATTGTTTAACATGTGAACAACACCTCTATAAAATTTTAACAAGTTTCACCATCCCGAGCCCGAGATATATACAGTGACCGGCAGAAAGTACGCATCATATGGGAATTTTTTTTAATATAATATTTTGACAAATGTCGATACAAGCAATCGCTTCTGCATCAAAAGAAACCCCAAAAGATGTTGTACAGTGCCGTTCGTCTTTTCTTGTTTGGCGGGAAATTTAAAAAATTTAAAAATTATGTCTCAAAACACACTTATTTGGGAAAATATTGAAAAATGTTATTTGGAAAAGTTGTTTAGAACGACATTTTATAGCTATGTACAAGTTTGGAAAAAAATCTGAGATGAAAAAATAAAAATCAATTTTTGCCATAAAAAAAATTCAATTTGGAAAAATACATTTCTGACAAAGAAACTCATTAGTAAAGCCCAAGAGTAATATTTTGAATAATATTTTGTAAAGATTCACCAGCTACTTCTATTTTATTCGAAGAAAATTTTAAATCTGTGGATTTGCCATGTGTTCAGCTGCTTCATAAGAGGTCACAGAAATATCTTCAGGACATTATAATCCCGATACTGTTTATTATTGACAAAGAACCATGTATCTACAGAATTTTAATATGAATTTTTTATTAGAACAAAAAATTGATTCAATTTTTTACATAATTACATTTTATAATAAAATTAGAAGCTGAAATAATTATAAACCAAACAATTTAATGTATACTCGAAAGTTTGTAACCAATTTATTTTTTGTTTGAATAAAAAATTCAATTTGAAATTATGTAGATACAAGGACTTTTATTAATAATGAACAGTATCGGGATTATAATGTCCTGAGATATTTCAGTGACCTCTTATGAAGCAGCTGAATACATGGCAAATCCATAGATTTCAATTTTTTTCCGAATAAAATAGAAATAGCTTGCGAATATTTACAAAATATCATTTAAAATATTACTGTTGGCCTTACTAATGAGTTTCTTTGTCTAAAATGTATTTTTCCAAATTTAAATTTTTATTATGGCAAAAAATTGATTTTTATTTTTTTACCTCAGATTTTTTTCAAAACTTGTACATAGCTATGAAATAACAACTTTTTCGAATAACATTTTTCGATATTTTCCCAACTAAGTGAGTTTTGAAACATAATTTTTAATTTTTTTAAATTTCCCTCCAAACACGAAAAGACGAACGGCACTGTACAACGTCTTTTGGGGTTGCTTTTGATGCAGAAGCGATTGCACATATCGATATTCGTCAAAATTTATTAATAAAAGAATTTCCCATATGATGCGTACTTTCTGCCGGTCACTATATAATTGAAGTTGACTCAATTAACACGTAACATATGGACCATGCACAGGCAAACAGCACATTATTAATTCTACCGTTAGTACTAAAATTAAGAAGTTTATGAAAAACGAAGAGGAGCTAGAGCAGGATATCACAGATATATTAAATCATATATTTTCTTAAAACTCCCTATTTTTTTGCGAAACAAGTGTTCTACACTTATCGTTATGATTACTTTATTCATTGTAACCATCTTAAATTGTATTTATATTGCCAATAAAGTTTATTATTATTATTGTGAAAAAAAATCAAAGTGATTGACCATCTAGTTTGACAGATATAATCAAAACTACCTCTCGTTATTCAAAATAGTCCACGGGGAAGCGCACAGCCTAAAGGGGGGGGGGGTCGTAGAGAAATGCGGATTGTGCCAGGGGACTTTTTAAAGAAGGATGGGGGAACATTTGAGGGTCTGAACGCGAAAAAAAAATCCTTCTCCTAGTTGACCCCATCGATTTTAACGATACCCCCCTTCCCCCCTAAAAAAAAAGTTCAAAAAAAGTCCATTGAAGTTTTATCGAAAAACGAAAGAATTTTCCCATGACGTATGATTTCTAGTGAGGGGGGAAGGGGAGGGCCCGGGTCTGAAAATTTTTTTTGCTGCGCTTTTCGGGGACATCAATTTTTTGAGTCGCCGACTTTTTATAACGAAGAAATTTTCTAGAGTCGATTGGAAGGGCAAGTGCCCCCCTCAAAAAAATTTTTTTTTTGCGTTTCGATTCCGTCGAAAATAATTTCCTAATTCAACTGTCTCGTGGCGGAACTACCTTAATTACATATGTACAGGATAAACCTGTCAACATATGCGATCTTACAAAAAATCACCTATTTAAAAAAAATTACGAATGTACCAAATGTACCGATGGACCTGGCCTTATTACGGCCCTGATATACAATGTTTCACTTCTCAAGGAAGCTCCCCCGTCATATCTTCTGTAATTCTCAACGTAGGACCATGAAATTCGTAGAATCGATTCATATTCCAAAAAATCTGAAATCTTACACTTTATCCACTGATAATATATAGCATTAGGATTTTTTATAGCCCAAACAAGTATATTCACTCAGTAACATGAATCATTTCAACTTTAAATTTTTCAAAATCTCCAATTGATGATATCTCATTAATTTCTATATTGGTGCTTTTGCTGATAATCATATATTTTGAAGAGTTCCACACCCTGTTGAAACTGCCTCAACTTTGAGAACACCCTGTTTATCCAGGATTTATCAAGCTCATTTTGTCAACACAAGAAAATTGGGGAAAGTTGAAAACCTTCAATGAGAACGGAATGTTACTGAAAAATTATTTTGCAACTGAATCAATTGACAATCTGTGAATTGGACATTTAAAAGAGTTTTTTCGACTTCCAAATTTGATTTTTCACGCATGGAGACATAGAAAGCTACCCGAAATAATTTTTGTTTATCTACTAATTGGCGAAAAAGTTTATTTATCCCTAGTTTAATGCTAATAAAGTGACAAATGAAAACTATAAAAACCGTTGAAAGGGTAAGATTAATATGGTTATTTTACGCGGCATTTTTTGCTGAAAAAACGTATAATTAAAACCCTTTTCAAATGGTTGGTTTTAAACCTATACACTAGAAAAAACCTATGGATCGATCTTATACAACGTGATCTACCACAACATGTTAAAAATAAATAGGTGTAGGTGTACTCGTCATCGATGTCAGAAAGCTTCTGCAAAATATTAAATCATTCCTAGGTAATTTATTCAATTTTTCTGCATCAACACCTTCGCTGAAGGGAAGATATTGAATAAATACTATAAATAGTATTTCGTTGTATAGACTGGTTCACAAGTGCCATTTTGTTCCAAACCTGGAGGTCACTACCGCAAATTATGATTTAGGGCGCATTCGATTCGAAATGGCATCTAAAAAAAATGTTTAGCTGGAAAATTGGGGCCGGCAAAAATTGCAAAAGTTATAAACAATTAAGTAAAAAACAAATATATGGTTCGGTTTTTTGAAAATATCTCATACTTTTTGAGATATCCGAAATTTAAAAAAAGATCCTTAATGAGCAGGAAATTTCCTAAAACCTTCCAGAACTGTGCCGGCAATATTTATAATTTTAATTTAGCGGCGAAAAAAAGGCTGAAGACGCGCGGCTCCAAAAAAAAATATTTTAACCGGGTAAATATTAATATTAAGGAATAAAAAAATTCAGGTACCATCTAGACATCTCAATAAACAATAATCCGTCGGCAAAAAAAAATACTTCTATTTTTCAATTAATTATGCCTTTATTAGATTTTTTTTTTAATTCTTGGAGCTGTTCCTTAAAGGCTTTAAAAAAGATACCCGTTGAAAAAATCGTAAATTTTTTAATTTTTTACTTTTTTATTATCAATCGAAGGTATAAAAAAATTAAAAACGTATATAAAACAATTAGGAAAAGTTTTTTTTTTTCTATTATCTTATTAATTTTTTTTTTTGGTAAAAGCAAAAAAAAAAAATTTGAAATTTTTAACTCTTATTATTTAAAAAATTGTTATAAACAAAGGCATTGATTATTAGATTTAAACCAAATTTTTCATCTAGTCATTGATAAAAATAATGATTTTTAAGAAAAAAATAATTTCTTAAATATTTTTTTTATTGCTAAAAACGCACTTGCTAATTACCAATTTTTTTTTTTTAAAAAAAACCAATTTTTTTTAATTTACTTTTCATTTATTTATTAAACAAATGAATTTTTGGGCTATATTTTTTTTAAATACTAAAAAATACTGAAAACAACCATGTGTCGTTTTTTATGGGAAACATTTTTTTTCTATTTTTCATATAATTTCGAAAAATTTTGTGCACTTTGACTTGCCGCTTCCTTTCTGTTTTTCTTCATTGGTAATAAAATCCTTTAAATATTAAGATAGACAAGAATTAAATTTTTTAAAATTTTTCCAAATTTTAATTTTTAATTCCCTTGAAATATTTTTTTTTGAATATCAGTTCAAATATCTTATAAACTATTAAAAATACGAAAAGAACACTTCAAGTCTTTTTTATTCTTCGAAAGTTAATAAACAAATTGAGCTTTCAAACGAAGCTCTAATTCAATTATTCAAAACTTTTCGGCTATATTATTTATGAATATACATCCAAAAAAATTTGTTTCGGCTTGAAATATATATTGTTTATAATAATATGATTCTTCTATTTCAACTTTCTTCTTATTTTTCCTGTTATAAACAATGCAATGAATTTCATGTATTTTTCAATAGACTTTATACTTTTCACGCTCATTACTTGATATTAGAGTAATTTGGCTATCATTAAAATCTCATTTAAAATTTGCATGGATGTCTACAAAGATAACGTTCGAACGTCAACTGATGATATTAATTTGATTTTAACGATCCTTTTTATTACTTCTATTCTTAATACTTTACAATTTTTAAATGACCTTCGAATTCCGGTTTCAACCTATTGAAATAGTTCTTTGTTATGTTGTAGAAACATCTAGGATTTGAAGGGTCTAGCCCCTTTTCCTTATACCTGAAGTTCCTATTGGTTTACAAGATGCAGATCAAGACGGTTTTAATAATTATGATGACATATGATAGGGTCTAACTTCAACAGTATGCCGAAACATCACTGGGAGATCACAAGAAGAACAAGAAACTGGCAAGGAAGCTGACAATTATGAATCATCACCACCAAAACGCTCCAAAAGATTATCGACAAAAACAAAAAATAAGTAAATTAAAATGGTAAAATGTAAAAAACAACAGAATCAATAGAGCTTGTAAAATTATCCATTTTGTAAAAAAAATTACTTTTAGTTCATAAGATACTTAGGTTAAAAAAAACATCAGAAATTTTTTTTTATAAATATTTTTATTCATAATTTATGAAATAATTGAGTTTGAGCTTCGTTTAAAAGCTCAATTTGTTTATTAACTTTCGAAGAATAAAAAAGACTTAATTTTTCCGATTTTTAATATTTAATTTAAAAAAAAAAAATTTAAGGGAATTATATAAATAATTAAAAAACAATTGAGTTAGAGCTTTGGTAAAAACAGTTTGTTCATTGATCAATGTAGAATAAAAAAGACTTGAAGTGTTCTTGTCGTATCTTCAATAGTTTATAAGTTATTTTATTAGCAATGAAGAAAAACAGAAAGGAAGCGACAAGTCAAAGTGCACAAAATTTTTCGAAATTATATAAAAAATTGAAGAAAAAAAAACCCATAAAAAACGACACATGGTTGTTTTTAATATTTCTTTTAGTATTTAAAAAAACTATAGCGCAAAAATTTATTTGTTTATAAAAAATTATTTGTTTAATAAACAAATGAGAAGTAAATGATTTTTTTTTCATAATTTGATAGAACGTGATAAATAATGATTTTAAAAAAAAATTGTTTCTCAATATTCATATTTAACAACAAAACAAAATTGTTAATTAGCAAGTGAGTTTTTTAGCATTAAAAAAAATTATAAGAAATAATTTTTTTCTTAAAACTTATTATTTTTATCAATGACTAGATTCCCAAAAAAATGTTGTTCAAATCTAATAATCAATGCATTTGTTGTTAACAATTTTTTAAATAAGAAGAGTTAAAAATGTCAAAAATTATTTTTTATATTGCTTATAGCAATAAGAAAACAAATCAATAGATATAATAGAAAAAAAACTTTCCTTAATTGTTTTATATACGTTTTTAATTTTTATATACCTTTGATTGTTGATAAAAAAGTAAAAAATCAAAATTTTTCGATTTTTCCAACGGGGATCTTTTTTAAAGCCTTTGAGGAACAGCTCCAAGAAGTAAAAAAAATCTGGGATTTTAGTTCAACAATTATCAGGGTTTTTATAATAACTTTCAACAAGTAATTTTTTTATTAACAAAGGCATAATTATAAATATTGCCGGCACAGTTCCGGGAGGACTTTCTGTTAGGAAATTTCCTGCTCTTTAAAGATATTTTTTCAAATTTCGGATATCTCAAATAGTTTTTGAGATATTTTCAAAAAACCGAACCATATATTTGTTTTTTACTTAGTTGTTTATAACTTTTGCAATTTTTGCCGGCCCCAATTTTCCAGCTAAACATTTTTTTAGATGCCATTTTGAATCGAATGCGCCTTAAATCATAATTTTCGGTAGTGACCTCCAGGTTTGGAACAAAATGGCACTTGTGAACCAGTCTAGTTGGTCAAGGATGTATAACCCATACGGTTCACGCGGAGTTTCACATTATTTCAACGAAAGATGCTCTTTATTATATCAGTGTCTGTGTCTCAGAAATACTGCGAGATGATTGGGAATAAAGTGATATGCAGTCAATTAATGTCATGTAGTGTTTTTTGCCTATGTTGTAGTGCGACTGAAATCAAAAAGTAATTCTTCAACCAGCCAGGTTTAGTTGTGTTGAGCTTGTTGTGTTTTGTTTCCAATCTGATAAAGGGAACGTGATTAGTGCAAGCCATTGGCACAGTTTATAGCTAAAGAAGCAGTTCGCTGACTTGGCCCAAATGCATGTTTCAAGGTAACATCCACTCCAGGGAAACAATTCAGGATGCGCAGAAGACTGTAAGCGGTTGTCGCATATCAGGTCTTCGAAGTATCCGAAAAATGACCGTATTAGTATAGTCCATCCAATATCAATTGCAGAAGCTGTTTCTATAGGGAGCAAATAAAAACTCACTTCGCTAACACGAGCGTATATGCGAAGAAACGGAATGAAAAATAATCTGTACTACTTGTATACAGTGTCCGTCGGCACAAAGAGCCCGCTGGTCAACGTGGACTTGAGTGACTGCTGTCTGTTCTACAACCGATTCGTCTGGGCCAATCAAGTCGGACATCAATGCTTGCAGGTGTGTGTCTATACGATGGGAGGTCATAAATTACGCGTTATATTTGAGTTTTAATAGCACTGAAAGATTAAAAACCAGTAGCGTCTGTGGTCTTGGTGTGTGCCGATCGAAATACGTTTTAGAATATTCTAGTTTAGTTGGAAAATATGGCAGTGTACAAACGGGAACATAAAGATCAAAGTGCCGACGCCAAGTGAGCGAACTGATTCTTTAGCTATAAACGGTGCACACATGTCCTCAAAAAAATTGGGTATTTTTTTAAGTTGTTTTATTCACTTCACTTCATTACTCCTTTTGGTGGGGACAAGCCATTGGATAATTTACCGCATATCGTGGCAAATCACAGTGTATAAATTAAATGCGTACTTCTACTGTTCCAACTACGTAAAAACAAATCGACTCACCGATCTCGTGCTCGCACAAATTCACCGCCGCGGCGGCCGCCTTCCTCGAAGGCGAGCCCCTCTGCGGCGGAGGCGGCAGCTTGAGAATGGCGAGCGGCACCAGGCCCTCGGGCACGGCGGTGGTGTCATCGCCGCTGCCTCTCGTCGGCATCCGCACCAAGCAAAAGTCCGGTCTCGAAGAACACACCTCCACCATCTCGACCTGCTGCCCCTTGGAGACGCTCAGCTCCGAGGAGTTGGTGGCCGTGAAGTCGCTCAGCACCCAGGTCATCTCCAATACTCCGGCCTGCAATACAAAAAAAACGATAATGATGTGAGAATTGGAAGGAAATTCCTCGTGTAACCGTTTAGGGGCGCTTTTGCCTCAATTATCACGACATTTTTAATGGCGACGACAAAGAACCCCGCACGAAAACATATGGGAAATTGGCTGTCGGACGAATTGGCTTCAAATCGTCATATCGTCATATCGTCAAATCATCAAATCGTCAAATCATCAAATCGTCAATCGTCAAATCATCAAATCATCGAATCATCGAATCATCGAATCATCGAATCATCGAATCATCGAATCATCGAATCATCGAATCATCAAATCATCAAATCATCAAATCATCAAATCATCAAATCATCAAATCATCAAATCATCAAATCATCAAATATTCAAATCGTCAAATTGTCAAATCGTCAAATTGTCAAATCGTCAAATCATCAAATTGTCAAATCATCAAATTACCAAGTAGTTATATCGTCAAAGCGTCAAATCATCAAATCGTCAAATCATCAAATTACCAAATCGTCAAATTGTCAAATCGTCAAATCATCAAATTACCAAGTAGTTATATCGTCAAAGCGTCAAATCATCAAATCGTAAATCATCAAATCAATTCAAATCGTCAAATCGTCAAATCGTAAATCATCAAATCGTCAAATCATCAAATCGTAAATTCGTCAAATCATCAAATTCGTCAAATCATCAAATCATCAAATCATCAAATCGTCAAATCGTCAAATCATCAAATCATCAAATTACCAAGTAGTTATGTTGTCAAAGCGTCAAATCATCAAATCGTCAAATCGTTAAATCGTTAACTCTTCAAATCGTCAAATTGTCAAATCGTCAAATCATCAAATCATCAAATCGTCAAATCGTCAAATCGTCAAATCGTCAAATCATCAAATCGTCAAATCTTAAATAAAATCGTCAAATCGTCAAATCGTCAAATCGTCAAATCATCAAATCGTCAAATCATCAAATTGCCAAGTAGTTATATCGTCAAAGCGTCGAATCATCAAATCGTCAAATCATGAAGTCGTCAAATCGTCAAATCATCAATTCGTCAAATCGTCAAACCGTCAAATCATGAAATCTTCGAATCGTCCAATCGTCGAATCGTCAAACCGTCAAATGGTAGGGTGGGTCATTAGAAAAAAGTGTGAGTTTAAATGATTTTGTATGTTTAGTTTCTGAGATATAAGCGGCCAAAGTTCGTAAAAACGTATTGGGGTAGGATTGCCAAAGAAAAAAACTGGTTTTTTAGTCGAAATAACACAAAGTAAGGATGAAAATATATTGATAATAGTACATTAGGGTGTATATGAAGCATAGTCAAAAAAATTATTTTTTCGGATTTTTTTTCCAGCACTATTTCAAAACCAACAAGTTATATTTTGTTAAGATATCATAGTTTCAGTCTATCTGTTTGAAATACATATATTTTTTAATTTTCGAGTATACCCCTATACTGAAAACAATTGAACAGATCGTTTTTTATTACAAAAAAAGGAATTAATTGCTACTGCCCATTGAATAAAAGATAGGGTAACAATCTGATGAACTGAATTGTTCAATATTACCTTTCATTTAGATACAGGGTGCGTTACATATTGTTTTTATTGAATATCTAGAAAACTGTTCCGTTAATTTGGACCATATTTTACTCATAATATTTTGAAAATGTTCACTATCATATACGATAGTTTTATCAACTTTGTATGTTGCGTTTCTAAGATATGCATTTTTGAAGTTTACGGTATTACGATATATGGGGTAACCTATCGATTTAACAACATTTTATGGAACCTTTCGACACATTAAATTATATTATTAAACATTTTGAAATCTATTATTTGATACTATAAACAACACAAACCATACTCAACAACAATTTGGAACTTAACAGTATAGACTCAAAAAGAAATCGAATTATAAATAACGACTTCTAACATAAAAAGTCAATTAATATTATGGAAATTATAATACAACAAATAGAAATGAACCTGATGAAGCTATTGTATAGCGAAACACGCGTCTTGCTTTAGTGAACCCTTAGGTAGTGAAAATCTTATAGTGTATTGTGGTAGTTAACTCTAAATCGAAATTGAAACTAATTAGTTATAAACAACATAAACAACTATTTACATAATTGAACTCTAAAAAAACAAACAATAAACAAAACCTAAATTCAAATAATATTATTAATATTTCTTGACATGTTTTTTGGGTAACCTTCCACAGTCTGAAAATGAAAATATAATCAGGAAAATCTATACAAGTGTAGAAAGGGCAAACTGATTAGTTCACCCCGATAAGTTATTGCGTTCACCAAATTATATTTCCTATGGAAAAATGATTCAATTTGTCAATAACTTGCCGTTTTCTGAATTCTGATAGGCAAATTCAGAAAACGGCAAGTTATTGACAAATTGAATCATTTTTCCATAGGAAATATAATTTGGTGAACGCAATAACTTATCGGGGTGAACTAATCAGTTTGCCCTTTCTACACTAACGGTTATTACTAAAAAACATGTTAAGAAAAGTTTTCCTCCACAAAAAACCATTTCCCTTCTACCTTGTATAGATTTTCCTGATTATATTTTCATTTTCAGACTGTGGAAGGTTACCCAAAAAACATGTTAAGAAACGTTGTTCCTCCACAAAAAACCACATTCATTCAATATTATTAATATTGTTATTTATTGGTCTATTTGCGCAATCTAAAACAATGTTTAATAGTTCATGGCTAAGGGTACATTATTGTTTCTTGATGACGAGCATATCCTAGGCACCAAAGTACGCTGCAAATATGGGAACAGTACCCCACTGTTCTTGCTTCACTTTTGCAGGTACAGTAGTAGCCTAGAATACGTTCATTTGCAGGTGCATCAGGAATAATACTGAAGGATATCCACAGTTCATACTTCATAGCATTCCTAAATCTGGACGCTATGCGGCAGCGTAATAGTCCAGGTTCAGGATTACGATTATCAATTTCAAATAGAAACAATAGTACCCTAGCCATAAACTATTGAGAAATGTTTTAGATTGCGCAAATAGACCAATCAATAACAATATTAATAATTTTATTTGAATTTGGGTTTCGGTTATTGTTTGTTTTTTGAGAGTTCCATTATGTAAATTGTTGATTATGTTGTTTATAACTAATTAGTTTCAATTTCGATTTGTTATATTATAATTTCCATAATATTAATCGACTTTTAATGTTAGAAGTCGTTATTTATAATTCGATTTTTTTTGAGTCTATACTGTTGAGTTCCAAATTGTTGAATGTGGTTTGGGTTGTTTATAGTATCAAATAATTGATTTCGAAAAGTTTTATAATAGAATTGAATGTGTCGAAAGATTCCATAAAATTTTGTTAAATCGATAGGTTACCCCATATATCGTAATACCGTAAACTTCAAAAATGCATATCTTAGAAACGCAACATACAAAGTTGACAAAACTATCGTATATGTTAGTCAACATTTTCAAAATATTGTGAGTGAAATATGGTCCAAATAAACGGAACAGTTTTCTAGATATTTAATAAAAACATTGTAAATGACCTAAAAAAAATGTAACGTACCCTCTAACTAAATGAAAGGTAATATTGAACAATTGAGTTCATCAGAATGTTACCCTATCTTTTATTCAATGGGCAGTAGCAATTAATTCCTTTTTTTGTAATAAAAAACGATCTGTCAATTGTTTTCAGTAAAGGGGTATCCTCGAAAATTAAAAAAAATATATATTTCAAACAGAGAAAGACATCAAGAAACAAAACACGTTTTTTCGCCTACAATAGGCTGAAACTATGATATCTTAACAAAATATTACTTGTTGGTTTTGAAATAATGCTGGAAAAAAAATCCGGAAAAACGATTTTTTTTACTATGCCCCTAATGTACTATCATCTATAAGATTATAATTGAACATGTTTATGAGTTCCGATCAATACATTTTCATCCTTACTTTGTCTTTTTAACCGACGAAACCAAAAGGAGGAGGTTCTCTAGTCCCAATAGATTTTTACTTTGGCCGCTTATATCTCAGTTACTAAACATACCAATACGACGTGTTTATACTTTGGCCGCTTATATCTCAGTTACTAAACATACAAAATCATTTATTCTCACACTTTTTTCTAATGACGCAACCTACTATAACATAATTCGTTTTGGTGCGGGGTTCTTTAACAGTTCTGATCAATCCTCTATTCACTCTCAGATATTTAATAATTAAACACAATAGTGAGTCTGTAAATGTATTCTTCGAATCGTTTCTGCGAAACTCCATAAAAATTTGCTAACGTTCTTTGGTTGATAAAAATGCCAAACGACTTGTTTCCAGCAAAATTTCCCCAAAATAGCGATTCTATGAATTAATTGACGGGAAATAACTGACGATAATCGACGTTCCCGCCGCATATTGGGTTTTCAATCGATTATTCCGAAATGAGCAACACATCTGTGTGGCTTGAGGTTATTTGCACGTTTTTGTAAATACTCTAAAAGCAATTAACGCCGTAATTATCATTATTTATATTCGGGTCTGACCTGTCTCTCATTGAGCACGTTTACGGCATTTCAAAATAGTTATTATATGCATGCAACGTGAGTCACAAGACATTGGCCACGTTTATACCGTGTCTTGGTATGCTGACTAATGATTATATTCCAACCAAATTCTGTTAGTCGGTGTGGTATAAACTGTGCACTTGGTCAAGTAACTAGCTTGGTTTGGTACCGAAATTTGTTGTGTAATACTAAGTTGACTAAGATGGTGTAAACAGTATGATAAGTTTTACCAACCGTGACTGTAAATTTTGGTTTGAAAGATTGCTAAGCGTGCTGTTGTGGTTATCGCACTGGCTGAATGAACCGAATGGAAACAATAGCCATAAAAAATAGAGCGAGAGAGTGTTAGTGAAAAATATGTTTTGTGATTCTTAACCTTAGTTCCGGCATCATTACCTCGGAAATTGTTTTATATATTTTTGTTAGTATTTTTTATATAAAATGAGTTGCTGTAGTTCAGAACCTCCTATAAGAAAGTCCAAAGGTATTAATTGGACAGATGAAGAAACCAGTGCGTTTCTCCAAATATTTTTGGACAAGAAAATTATACACCTAGACATTTGCAAGAGCCTTGAAGAAGACTTGTTGAGTAGGGGCTTTACAAAAACTGCTGAACAAATAAAATTAAAAATGACTCAGCCTGAGCTCACTGACATCCAGACATTGTCATTGACAGATGACACAATTCCGAATTAGATAGCAGAGTTTCAAACCTTTCTCTTGGTTACATGACTAAATAAATACCAAACCAGAACCAAGTTGGTTAATTCATCATTTGACAAAACACGATGTAAATAAACGATTACTAAAATATTTGGTTTGAATTTGGTCACATCCACTTGGTAAGGTTACCAAATTCACATACGGTATAAACGTGGCCATTCTCAGCCCATAACTTTCGACAAACGCTTTCATATCGAACAACAAAAACTATTTCGGTTTGTTAAAACAAGACATTCTTTATGGAAAATTAATACCGCATTCAAGGTGAAATGTTAGACTAACGGGGTATTTTATTCAATCTGAATGAGATTTCAAACTTAGCCGCAGAACAAAATTGTGGATTCTGTGAACTATACTCTGTTTCATAATGTGAGAGAGTGATAAAATGTAAATTTGCAATGACAGAACTCAGCAAATAGCGTGGATAACTTAAAGGTTGTGTTGTAAACTTGCAATGAGAGTTTTTAAAAATTCCGTATTTCAGTTATTTAAGACGTACACACCATGAACGGTCCTGAATTAGGGTCATCGTAATTTGCATAACAATAGAAAGAGGAGTGTTTAAACATGGCTAAAAATGTTGAAAAATAGCTTGTCAAAATGTCTAAGGCCAGCCCTGTTCAATTTTCTCAGTTTTGTGTCTCGTTGGAAAGAAAAGCAAGTAGGCATAAAATAATAAAAGAAATGTTATGTTAGAAAGTTTGTCACGAATTAATATTGTTTTCATAACATCTTCACCGTATATTCTGAAAAAGAGTGCAAGTACGCTAATAAGAGAATATAAAGTTATTTCCGCAATCCACGACTTAGTTTAGTGAGTAAACTTTCCAATTTCCATAGGCCACGTTTATACCGTATGTGAATTTGGTAACCTTACCAAGTGTATGTGACCAAATTCAAACTAAATGTTTTAGTAATCGTTTATTTACATCGTGTTTTGTCAAATGATTAATTAAGAGAAAGGTTTGAAACTCTGCTATCTAATTCGGAATTGTGTCATCTGTCAATGACAATGTCTGGATGTCAGCTCAGTCATTTTAAATTTCATTTGTTCAGCAGTTTTTGTAAAGCTCCTACTCAACATGTCTTCTTCAAGGCTCTTTTTTTGCCATCCAAAATTGATATAATTTTCTTGTCCAAAAATATTTGGACTAGTTTCTTCATCTGTCCAGTTAATACCTTTGGACTTTTTTATAGGAGATTCTGAAATACAGCAACTCATTTTATATAAAAAATACTAACAAAAATATATAAAACAATTTCAGAGGTAATGATGCGGAAACTAAGGTTAGGAATCACAAAACATATTTTTCACTAACTCTCTCTCGCTCTATTTTTTATGGCTATAGTTTCCATTCGGTTCATTCAGCCATAACCACAACAGAACGCTTAGCAATCTTTCAAACCAAAATGTACAGTCACGGTTGGTAAAATTTATCATACAAAGTCAACTTAGTATTATAGTCTGCTACACAACAAATTTCGGTACCAAACCAAGCTAGTTACTTTGACCAAGTACACAGTTTATACCACAGAATTTGGTTGGAATATAATCATTAGTCTGCATACCAAGACACGGTATAAACGTGGCCATAATGAAAATACTTGTGAGAAGCTGACTTTCCGAATAGAATACAACCGTTGTCACGTTGACAGTTCAAAATGTACATCTTCCTTTAACGAGCTGATTATGAGAATTTCCATGTAAGGTATCGACAATACCTTATCTTTCAACAAATCTGCCTAACATTTCTGTCCTGTTTGATAGACAGGTGGTCCTTCATTATTGTTTCCCAAAGTTCATTAAAGTTTTAAGGAGAAAAATACCAAGTGGCTGTGGACTCATTTATTTCTGGTACTTGATTGATATCATAGCAAGATTTACTGTCCATTATATCGAAGAACAAAATTAACTACCACAAGAAAGGAAAATTAGGACATTCCCCGAAGCATTTCATTTCAAGGAGTTTCGTGAATGAAATGTATGTCACAGCGGCGTAACTACAGGTAGTTTATTAGAATAATAAGTATAATTATAATTATAGAGATAGGCAGATAATTGAGATATTAATTATTCTAATATTAAGTAGATAAAAACTTATATACAAGTAAAAATAATATGAAAATATATAAATTGGAATACTCATTAATATTAATGAACAAAATCTACTATTTAGAATACAACTGAATTTTAAAATGTTAGCCGTCATAATCCGAATAGTCCGATGATCTATCGTCGTAGGGGGTCCAGATAAATAATAAGGGGCTCTACAGTGTTTTCTAGCATGTTATCAGCTTCCCACATTCCTTCTTCTATTCTAATCACACGACCAAACCAATGTTTGATATCAATGTGAGTAATTATTAATCTTTTCCTTTTTCCCGATGGTGCTTTTATTCCAGTGGACCATCCTTCCATGAAAGCTTACCTCACGCATTTTATATTTTTATCCTGCCATATTTTATCAACGATATATCCTTCATTTAACCAAGTTTCGTCCATATAATAGATATTCCTGTTTTCCCTTCGAAACTGTCTAACTGTCCTCAAATATCGTCGTCGCCAGCAGATGATTTCGTCTTTCTCTATTAAAAAAGATTTTCTGTTTTGAATTTTTTCATAACGAAAATTCATTTTCTTCAAAGTTTTGCACACATTTTTCCTACCCATGGGTGGAATGAAATCATCCTTTTTCATTTCAATCATTATTTCGTTCAAGATAGGTATTTCTTTTTTTAAGTGAAACGAGTGTATGATTCTTCTGATGGCAGTCTTTTCATCTCATTTATTACAATAAGATTTATGTCACGAGCTGAATACACTGCCTACTGTAAACCATTGTTCATTAAACACAAGTTTCTGACTTTAATCTCTATCTTCATATTGGAGACCACCTGTTTAGTACATAAACACAATTGATACTGAACATCCAGCAAAAATACATAATACACGTCAGGTAGCAAAAAAAAATATAGCTCTGCCCATTCCCCGATCAGAGCAGACATTCAATAATGTACGAAAGCAAAAAAAAATGTTACAAACTGCCTACAACTTTAAAGAAATACCGGGACCAGCGTTTCAAGAAAGTCAAAAAAATACTTTTACTCAAACATACTATGACCTACCTATACATCCTTTTATTTCTTTATACATCTATTTATATTATTGTCTATTTCTGTACTATTCTGTGATAATATATACAAGTTCTAGTTTTAAGTACGCTTTGTAGATAAGACTTATTTTTCCTTGACAATACAGTATATAATTTTTTATTCTTGGACAGAACATTTTAATACTGATTGCGAGTTAATGTGTTTTGTATACTTTTTATGATTAACACTTGATACATTTTTATGACTATTGTTTTTAACACACCACAATAATTCAATACGTTTTTAGCAATGTAAATAAATACCTTTATTGTATTTCTAAATTAGAGTATAGCCACGCTTTGTCAATAAGATTATATCTTCGACAATAAAGTATATTTGATTGATAGATTAAGCTGGTACGAAATATTTTTGAACCCTCTTTACAGGTTTATTGGTTATATTTGGACCAATAGATATCCTCCTTATTTGAAGAGCTAGAAAATTGTTAAATTTGGAAAGTAGCATTTTTTCTTAACCGCCAGGAAATTTTGGTATAAACTTTTGTGTTTTTTAATGGGACACCCAGTATATTATTGCATTTTTGGGTTCTCCGGAAAATTCTAGATATGTTTCATTCATTTATCCTATACCTATCTGCACATTCCTATCTTAGTTTTTCATAAGCTATCCAATGACGGTTTTACAGTTCAATAATGATTTATTACTCTTTCACATTAAGAAACAGAGTATAGTGCTATGATTCGGTGATTTAAAACCGATGATAACAACTGCGCAGCCTAGTCGTCCAATGAGGCCGACGTTAAATAACTGAAACTAAAAAAAAATCTATAAACATCGAAGCACTTTCAAACCAATGTTGTTTTCGCATTTTATTCCAAAGCTGCTCGTTGTATCCGACACAATTTCAATACAAAAGCAGATGGGAAACGATGAATTAATACAGTCGAATGAGATTATTTTCCCGTTTAATGTCTGCAACTCGTTTGAAATTCATGAAAAGGGTCGGCGCCAACGCTTGTTCGCATTCAAATTGTATGTCTACGTTGGCGAAAATAAGCCGTTACCGACGTTGTGATATAACAAAATGAAATTGGAAGTATACTGTTACTCCATTTGGGGAGTTTGCATAACAATTTTCACGTAATAATTATATATAAAAACAAAAAGTAAGAAATTTAATGGTCACAACCCCCAAAAGAAAACTGTTAACCGTAGACACGTGTTTCGGGCATTCGGCCCTCATCAGCTCGGTGAAGAAGTGCAAGGATGACAACATTTGGTAGAAAACAACAAATCAACGGAGTCAACAGAGTCAATAATAATAATAATAATGTTTACTTTTAACTCTCATTTGTTATTTTTCATGGGTATCCGCGATTATTTTAGTAGGAGTTCATATTTATCGATTAATTTGTACAGTTTTTAATAAACAATTAAAATAAAACAATGCTCTCTAAATTAGAGTTTTTCAATATGCATATTATCATTACTACTGTTTTACCATGTTACAAAAAAAAATTGCGAAATTTTAAAGTTGTGTCTAATACCGTTGCAACAAACAGGAAGTTTGTGATTCCCTGAAAAATGTAAAATCCAAGTTATTTTTACATATATGCTTGAATTTGGCCAGAGTTATGCGAAATGGATTTGATTTTGACTAATTTATGAAAGAGTTCAGGGGGAATATAAAAAAAATGGGAAATTATTAATGTTTAAAAAAAATCTTGGGATTGGCATTACCTTCTAATATTAAACAACTTTTCTCAATAACATTTTGCTCAATTTTCAGAAGAAAGGGTATTTTTAGGGTATATGTGAATGATATGTATTTTTCCTTCGTGTGAGGAATCACATCGACCTTGTCTTTTTCCCGATACAATTCCTTTATGAACATGTGACAATCATATCCGCTCATATTATGACATATTATCGGAATAAAATATGGTATTTTGAAATTCAAATTACATGCAAAATGTGTAGCTGGATATCTTTTTTTTCCCGTAAGATGGCAGTGATCTCTGGCTCTGACATCGCCCTCTGAGAAAGGTTTTTCGCGAATGCCACAGGTGGTGGCATTATCATATTTGTTTTTGTACTGTATATTCCTTACACCAACAATGCACAAATGCAGAATCTTATAGAAACATTGGAAAATTTTGAGAAAATGGATGGCAATAACATTCTGATAATGGGAGATTTCAACCAGCCAATGTTTAACAACAGAACAAGTCTAAATTATATAACTAATAGGAATCTGGTGAGTTTGCATGATTTTATTAACTTCTATGACCTGAAGCAGCATAACAATATTTTGAATAGAAACGGTCGTTTGCTCGATCTAGTACTATCCAACCTAGAGTGCCATGTATCTCATGAGGATCTACCGTTTGTTATGGAAGATGAATATCATCCTGCATTGAATATTGAAGCGAAAGTACCGAAAACCACGCCAGTAATAAATTATAACAAAAACATCAAAAACTATAATTTCAAAAAGGCTAATTTTCCACTGCTCTATGCTCATTTGTACGAAACTGACTGGACATTCTTGAACAATATTTCAGATGTTAATACAGCTGTGCATGAATAAAACTATACTCAATTTTTGACCTTTACGTACCATCTTTGCAAAATTTTGTAACGAAATCAAACAAAAAAAATACATTTTTAAAAAACTCAAACAAACAAACTCTGAGGTACACAGTCAACAATTCAAAACACTCCGCAAGTCCATTAAGAGAAAAATCAAAACTGCATACCAACAGTACCTAACAAAAACAGAAAATTCTATAGAAGAAAACCCTGCAAAATTCTGGGCATTCGTTCAAAATAAAAAAGGAACATCTAGAATACCTGGTCTGCTAAAATACGAAAATGAAGAATACAGTACTCCTCAAGACATTGTAACAGTTTTTGCTAACTATTTCCACAATGTATATGTAAATCCTGAAGAAAACATAAATCACCCCATCTCAGAGCCATCAAATAATCCAGTTATTACTCTGAAATATTTAAATAATAGTGAAGTCTTAAATGCATTCAAAAAACTCAAACCAAAACAATCCTGTGGTCTTGATGGGATCCCTAGCTACGTGATCAGAGACTGCGCATATGCATTTACTGAACCACTTCAAATCATTTTCAATTTATCCCTGAGAACGAACGACTTTCCAGATTTGTGGAAAAAATCCAAAATATGTCCAATTTTCAAATCTGGCTCTCTTAACGAGATCACAAATTATCGTCCGATTACCTTACTGTCAGGCTTTTCAAAGGTCTTTGAAATATCTATATACAGTCAAATATTTCCCAAGGTCAAAAATCTTATCCAAACCGAACAACATGGATTTATTGAAAAACGTTCTACTGTGACCAATCTAATGTGTTTTACGCAAGCCGCATGTGATACAATAGATGCAAAAGGGCAACTAGATGTCATCCACACAGATTTTTTTTTCGAAGGCCTTTGACAAGCTTGACCACTCGATACTATTGAGAAAGTTAGGCACTCTTGGGTTTAATCAAGATCTTCTAACATTTTTCGCAAGCTATCTTAAAAACAGAACATTATCTGTAGAGTATAGAGGTCATAAATCCTATGAGTTTGAGGCGACCAGCGGTGCTCCTCAGGGGAGTAACTTAGCACCACTACTTTTCTCACTATTTATTAATGATATAGGTGATGTCATAGAAAGCAACGTTCTGTTATTCGCAGATGACATGAAAATGTTCAGGAGGATCGAAAATGTCCAAGACTGTATCCTCCTTCAACAAGATCTAAATAAGCTTTATGAATGGTGTCTTACAAATAAACTTCCACTCAACATAAATAAATGCAAGTATTTAACAATATCTCTGCGCCACAACACCAACTTATTTAACTACTCAATCAATGAAACCCCGCTACAATATGAACAACACATCAAAGATCTTGGGATTTATTTCAATGATAAACTTAACTTTTCTGTACACATAACAAAAACAATTTCATCAGCCAAAAAAATGCTAGGATTCATCTTTCGAAACTGCAGAGATTTCACAAACATAAAATGTTATGCAACCCTATTTAATGCATATGTCAGGTCCAGAATCGAATATTGCTCACTAATATGGTCCCCAAGCTATACTATATATATTGAGCAAATAGAATCAGTTCAAAGAACCCTCATGAAGTACATGGCATGGAAAACGGATGGACAATATCCCCCTCAAGGCATAGACAATAACATCCTTTTAAAACGTTTTGAAATGCTCTCACTCAGAGAACGGAGAATTAATTATTCTTGTATTTTTTTGTATAAACTCATCCACAATCTCGTAGACTGTCCAGATCTGAGTGCTCAACTGAACTTCTATGTACCAAGAATTAACAGCAGATCTGAACAGACATTTTACATTTCAGTCCCGCGAACAAATATCATGGCAAACTCACCAATAAATTCAATGTGTAGTAATTTCAACACACTTTGTAAAAAAATTGACCCATTCCTAAGCTCACTGGACCAATTCAAATCACAGTTAAAAGCCCATAACTGAAAAAGTTGAAAACTGCAAATAAAATGTAACACACATATCACAATAATCTTAATCTGTCCTGTAATTGGGTGTACTCCTGTTTGGACAATAAAGTGTTTTTATTATTATTATTATTATTATGGAATTCCATTTCCTCTTCAGGCGTTTGTTTATGCATCGGTTTCACATACCTCAAATGCTGATTGTATATATTTTTTAAATCGTCTTCGATTCGCATTGTGAAAACCTTTGCAGCATCACCACCTCTATACGAAACAAATTTTTATAATGTATCGTCAAAAGAACATCTAATCAGATAAGAAAATGAGTATATTTCATGTTGAAAGGTTCTATTCGTGTACGGGAGTTAAATTTTTATATTTTTTGACATACCCTGTAGCAGACTTGCAACGATTCTACGTGCACCTAATATGATTACGCACATGCACCAACTTTCGGCAATACATGTATTTTGGTTGTGCAATTAATTTTAAAAATTCCCTTACGTTGCACACTCAAATGACCACACTGTATATCTTTGCTCTCTGAAACCTTCACTGAAAAACACAACTACATGAACGCCATAAAAAAATATATATTAACCAGAGCAGATTGACTGGGTTGCCTGCGGAGCCTGGCCTGGAAAGAACTGGGCGTGTCGATGGTATGTTGTCTGGTCAGGGCAGGATGGGCCTTCGACACTGATCCTTGCCTGAACCAAGGCAACGAAATCTTCCTCTTCGACTTCTGGCTTTTGGGCAGCACCCCCGTGTACGATCCCCCGGGACTAGTCATTGTTTCTCCGAAAACGCGCGGCCGATCGCGCTACTTTCCGTCAACGGATATCCAACGAAATAAAGGACAAAATCGGAGTCGACAGGTCAAACGTGTCAAAGGAGAACCTTAACGTAGTAGGTCAAGGAAGTAGGAAAAGTCCAGGACCTTTTCAGGAGTCAAGGAATAAAGTTAGGGAAGACCAGTGAAAGTCAAAAGTCTTTCGGGAATAAGATTCAACGGTGTTGAAAATACAAATAGAGCCAAGACATGAACGAAATCGAGACTTGAATGGGTCCAAAGAGATTTGGGTTAGGAATCCGACTAAATGCGATCGGAGTCACGAAAGGTACTTCAATGGAGTGGAAATGTCAACGTCAACAGTCAAGGATTGTAGCGGGGTAGAAGGAATTCGGCGAATTCGGGGATATTGCGCTTCGACGGATTTTATTTCTGATTTCACTTATGTCCTAATAGTTATATTACTAAAGCACCTTTATCCTAGCGGATATCTAGACTTTGTTTACTTACACGCTAATTTACCCGTAATAAGTGCACAAACTTATGTGTATACTTAAATTTAGTGATATATCAAGCACCAACGTGTGAATTTTTCGGCAAGCCTATAAAAAAAGCACGTACGATAAAGAAAAATTAAATAAAAAAGTAATACTGCAACGACCAATAGCTTCATTCTGGAAAATCAAGGCATACAATGGAGAACAACCAAATGGGATAAATTCAAGATGTCAATTACTGTGTAAATTAATTAAAAATCCTCTGAGATACAGAGAATCAGGGCATACAACATGGAACAGCCAAATGGGATAATAGACCAGGGTCGATAATTTTTGAAACGAAAAAAAATTATAGTAGAATGAAACTCATTGGAAAAGGAAGAGAATATAACAAAAATTAAAGGAAAAATAATTTACGGGCGATCTGAGGTCGGGAAGTGGAAGGGATGAGTTTTTAAGGGTAAAAAACGGTTTATCTCGATTTCCGGAAAAACTACAAGTCTTATGGAAAAAAGTTGACTGGCAAAGTTGTAGGTAATAAAAAGATCTATAACTTTGGTATTCACACTTTTTTCACATAATCTCAGAATTTATGTGAAAAATTCAAATAACCAAGTTTTTGGTTTTTTATTTTTACCTTTTACAAAAAAAATATTTTTTTTACGAAATTCGGTGAAAACTTACTTTTTTATGTCCCGAATACACTGTAATTTTTTTTATTTAAAATATTTATTTTTCCATTTTATTTTGACTTAATATCGAAAAAGCACCCTAATTTTCAATCAGAAATTCTCCCGTCAAAATATCAGGTTTTTTAAAAAAGTCGGTGGGCTTTTTGTTCGTTGAAATCTCTACTTTCTGATATGTAAAAAAAAATACATTAGTATGGTAAATGTTCTCAGAAAATGCAAAGCAATAACAGGTAGTAAGGCCTAGCCCCTTCCCCACTTCTTTATGAAATACCTTTTGATGGGCTAAAATTTTCCGTAGGTCATTCAGGTATATAAGTTATCTTAAAATAGCAATAAATAGGCATCTACGCATATAATTTAAAGAAGATTCTACAACTTTCTCAAAATATTGTAGATGTCTTATTAAATTCGGATTCGAGTTTTTTTCGTTTCTTTGCATTTTCTGCCATAGTAATGTACTTTTTTTTATACCATCAGAAAGTAGAGATTTCAACGAACAAAAAGCCCACCGACTTTTTTTAAAAAGCTGATATTTTGACGGGAGAATTTTCGATTGAAAATTAGGGTGCTTTTTCGATATTAAGACAAAATAAGGTGAAAAAATAAATATTTTAAATCAAAAAAATTACAGTGTGTTTAGAACATAAAAAAGGAGGTTTTCACCAAATTTCGTGAAAAAAAAAATTGTAGAAGATAAAAATAAAAAACCAAAAACTGGATACAAAAATTATAGATCTTTTTATTACCTACAACTTTGCTATTTAAGTTTTTTCCATAGGACTTGTAGTTTTGCTGGAAATCGAGATAAACCGTTTTTTACCCTTAAAAACTCACCCCCTTCCACTTCCCGACCTCAGATCGCCCGTAAATTATTTTTCCTTTCATTTTTGTTATATTCTCTTCCTTTTCCAATGGGTTTCATCCTACTATAATTTTTTTTCGCTTTTTACCATTTTCAAAGGCTTCAGCACTGGTCTATAAATCCAAGATGTCAATTACGGTGTACATTTATTAAAAGTCCCCTATAATACAGCGAATCAGCCCTAATATTGAAGCAGAAGAAACTAAATTCGGGAGATGTAAAAGAATGAAAAGCCATAGCAGACAACGCTAGACGTTCTGTTTTTTTTTTTCTCTATTGAAAATTTCGACTTTTATACAACTATTTCATTATAGTGCCAAGTTATACTGCAGTGTTCTTGCTACTATACAGAGTGAGTCTACTTATTGAAATCAGTCGAAAATTAAATTAAGTTTTTTGGGATATCATTAAAAATATCAGTACGAATTCTCAGTTTCATATTTCAGATCGATTGCATAATAAATTAAATCAAAGTGATTTAGGCACTCTATTTACCTAACAGTAGAGTCGTAGGATTCGGATGTCTCTAAATATCACGAAAATCAGATTGAGAAAAAAAAATGTGAAAACTGTTTTTGTCTAATGGATGAAAATTCGATAACTGAAACGCCATTTTTTTAGCAGAATTACAAGAAATCGTCAAAAAATGCTCTAATTCTGATCATTTCTTCTCAGTTTAAAAATAAAATAATAAAAAAGCCACCTTTTTTAGAGACAAGTTTTCATTCAAATGCGCTGAAAAGTAAAAAATAATTGCTTTTGATGTGCGACGTAGGTTATTCCATCTTCAATTTATGAATTTTGTCAAAAAATCAATAATTTTCTTCTAAATTCATAATCTCCAACCCCAAAAACAACGACATACCAATTTTGAATAGAAACGGTACATTATCACAAAACCTGTCCACCATCTTGGAGCCGCCATCTTAAATTTATGAATTTTGACAATAAATTCATAATCTTGAAAACCCCCCCATACCAATTTTGAATAGAATCGAACCGTAATTACAAAACTCGTCAGCCATCTTGGAGCCGCCATTTTGATTTTTAAAAAATGAATTTCAAAAAATTCATAATTTCCGACCCGAAAACCTCACATACCAATTTTGAATAGAATCGGACCATAATGACAGAGATCGTCCGCCATCTTGGAGCTGCCATTTTTGATTTATGACAAAAAATTCATAATTTCCGACCCGAAAACCTTCACATACCAATTTTGAATAGAATCGGACCATAATGACAGAGATCGTCCGCCATCTTGGAGCTGCCATTTTTATTCTATGAATTCTGACAAAAAATTCATAATCTTCGACCCCGAAAACCCCCACATGCCAAATTTGAGTCGAATCGGACCATAAACACAAATGTCGTCCGCCATCTTAGAGCAGCCATTTTATTTTTTTCTCTAACAAAAATTCCATAATGCATTGTCACGAGAACTATGGACACTTGCCAAATTTCACGTTAATCGGACAACTAGAAGTGGCTCAAATTTAACTTGCAAGATTTGATTACAGACAGACAGAAAATATGGTGAATATACGTTAACTTCTAAATTAGGTTATTCGATATTGTGAATCCCCAAAAGTTGATGGATATAATAGACAGTTTTGGCATCAGGAGTACACCATTCCAATAAATATTGCTCGAAATACTGTGAATGTATAAGGACAGGAGTAGACCATATCTATGTGTTTTCATTAATTTATCAAAAGCCTTCAACACAGTAAGCCATGCCCTACTACTAGAATCAATAGAAGACATGGGCCTCAGAGGAAACCAACACAATTTATTCAAATAATATTTATCGAACCGATCCCAGAACGTGAAAATAAATAATACACTTAGTAAAATCCGAATGATAGAGAGTACGGCGTACTATTCTAGGACCAACACTCTTTAATATATACCTGAATGCTGAATGGTCTATTCTCTGTCCAGAGCTGTGGAAAAAATAACAACATATGCTGACGATACAGCAGTATTTTATAGCTCCGAAAATTGGACATCCCCGAAAGAAATTGTCGCAACCGATTTCAAGAACATCAAACAATGGCTTGAAAATAAGCTCCTTACAATTAATTTCGATGAGACTTTTTATTTACCATGTTACACCAATGAAACATCTCCAAACTTCCATACTCTGTATATAGACAAAAACATGAATATAAATATAAAATAAATATAAAACCTTGCGCGGAAATGAAATACCTAGGTATAATTATAGACATATACTTCACATTAAAAAAATCCAACACCTCATGTTTAAGTTCAAGATTCTCAGAGATATATTGAATGTGACCCAAGAAGATTTTATATTATTCACTAGTGGAATCCCACATCACATATGGAATAATATCTTGGGGCGGACTTGGAAAAACCATAGTTTAAAAACTGGAGACCACCCCCAAAAAAAAACAGGAAGAACAATGACTACCCGTCAGATGAACTTTTCTTTGAAACTGGACCTACGGATCCAAGGCAATTGTTCTTCATGAATTGTACTATTAAACAACACAAATCCCAAGCTAATCTAAAAAAAAATTAACATAATTACAATACCAGATTTTGACATCAATCATACCTAACCCCTTTCATTTCTAAAACCATAGGAGAAAAAAGGCCTATATCCTTGAATAAATAACAAATCGAACGTACCGCATGATGGATCATCCCCTGGGGACACTTTCATTTCCACCCCACACGAAATCATTTCTCAAAGAAAAAACACCCTGCCAACCAACACGCATAGCCAAGAAATTCTAGAAATTGAGTGTGACTAATGTTGAATGTCGTGCTGGGTATACAGAAAAATGAGAGAAAAAGATTGCTGAACGATAAAAACTATTGACAAGTTTTTCCTGAAGAGCTAGTTGTGCTTTTTCTTAAGTATCTCACTGGGGTGACATATAAATATGGAGGACCAAATCCCTGATTTATCCATCACTCTGCCAACATGAAGGAAATATGAATAACTTTTCAACATATTCCTTTTGAGACAAGTGGAAAACAGTAATGAGAAAAAAGCAGTCAATATTGGAATGCCCATTAACTCAAGAAATGTTTCGTGATAAAAAAAAAGAATGTCAAGGTAGAAAAATCACTGTTATTTATACGAGGGTACCCACGAGAAGGTAAAACTTCTGTTACATTCGAAATGACTATATATGATAGTCTGCACGGAAAATGATGGAAAATTTCGGAACATATGTTAATGTCTTGAATATTTTGAGACGATATTTCAATAAGACTGGGCAAGGAACCTAAACCCATCTTTATCCACTGCCCCCAGAAAAAATCAACTTGAAGTGTCCTGTTCTTTTTCTGAAATTATATAGGTAGCTAGACCAATGCAAGTTCTTCAAATCGCTGTACATTGTCTAGTACAGCTCCTTCCACCATAAGGTTTGCTACTTCATGAACGATAACATTTTTTTCTTCATTTCATCGGAACGGAGAATCGAAAATAAAAACAGCAATGTGGAGTCGGCTACCAAAGCCAACTGCTAATATTTCCGAAGATATCCGAACGATCAGTGACGGACGTGATCTTTTTCTTTGGGGATATTCAATGATATTGAAGCAAACAAACGGCACTCACTTCACTACATGATTTCGCTATACAATAGCTTATTCATGTTCTGTTATTCGCATTTTTAAATTTCTGCCTTTTTAGCCTACGTAACAACTTGCACAAAAACCACAAATTAATTAATATAGGTACTCCAGATTTCTCGGATTTATCTGTATTGTTCTTTATAAATGTATCTAAATTTAATTCAAGTCCCCTTATTTCTTTTTGTTTTTGTAGTTATTTATTTTATCCAAAGGACATACTCTACTTGTGTAGTGTACGAACCATTCATTCCAAATTTAGATAATTTATGGATCTTTCATTTCAAATATAGGTAGTGTATGGATCCTTTATTTCAGTTTTAGTTGGAAGTGGGACGTATCTCAAGAGAGAAAAGAGTTAGAGTAATTCCGCGAACGGCATTCGATTCAGAATAGTTGATTTAGCATATGCTCATAATTTCAAGACGATTTTCAGAAGAAAAAAAAGATTTCTCGAAAAAAATCGCACAAGGGTATACCCCTAAAATTCACCAATAAAACGAAATCGCCCGATTGCCTTCAGGTTAGAAGCAGAATGTAGAAAACATCATGTAAATTGCAAAAATATGTACTTTAGTAGTGTATGAACCATTCATTCCAAATTTAGATAATGTATGGATCTTTCATTTCAAATATAGGTAGTGTATGGATCCTTTATTTCAGTTTTAATTGGAAGTGGGTCGTATCTCAAGAACGAAAAGAGTTAGAGTAATTCCGCGAACGGCGTTCGATTCAGAATGGTTTATTTAATATATATAATTTCAAGACGATTTAAAAAAAAAGATTTCTCGAAAAAATCGCACAAGGGTATACCCCTAAAATTCACCAATAAAACGAAATCGCCCGATTGCCTTCAGGTTAGAAGCAGAATGTAGAAAACATCATGTAAATTCCAAAAATATGTACTTTAGTATTGTATGAACCATTCTTCCCAAATTTAGATAATTTATGGATCTTTCATTTCAAATATAGGTAGTGTATGGATCCTTTATTTCAGTTTTGATTGGAAGTGGGTCGTATCTCAAGAACGAAAAGAGTTAGAGTAATTCCGCGAACGGCGTTCGATTCAGAATGGTTAATTTAATATATATAATTTCAAGACGATTAAAAAAAAAAGATTTCTCGAAAAAATCGCACAAGGGGTATACCCCTAAAATTCCCAAAAAAAACGAAATTGTCCGATCGCCTTCAGGTTAGAAGCAGAATGTAGAAAACATGTAGATTCCAAAAATATGTACTTTAGTAGTGTATGAACCATTCTTCCCAAATTTAGATAATTTATGGATCTTTCATTTCAAATATAGGTAGTGTATGGATCCTTTATTTCAGTTTTAGATGGAAGTGGGTCATATCTCAAGAACGAAAAGAGCTAGAGTAATTCCGCGAACGGCATTCGATTCAGAATGGTTAATTTAGTATATGCTCATAATTTCAAGACGATTTTCAGAAAAAAAAAGATTTCTCAAAAAAATCGCACAAAATTTACCAAAAAAAAACAAATTGTCCGATCGCCTTCAGGTTAGAAGCAGAATGTAGAAAACATGTAGATTCCAAAAATATGTACTTTAGTAGTGTATGAACCATTCTTCCCAAATTTAGATAATTTATGGATCTTTCATTTCAAATATAGGTAGTGTATGGATCCTTTATTTCAGTTTTAGTTGGAAGTGGGTCATATCTCAAGAACGAAAAGAGCTAGAGTAATTCCGCGAACGGCATTCGATTCAGAATGGTTAATTTAGTATATGCTCATAATTTCAAGATGATTTTCAGAAAAAAAAAGATTTCTCAAAAAAATCGCACAAAATTTACCAAAAAAACCAAATTGTCCGATCGCCTTCAGGTTAGAAGCAGAATGTAGAAAACATCATGTATATTCCAAAAATATGTACTTTAGTAGTGTATGAACCATTCATTCCAAATTTAGATAATTTATGGATCTTTCATTTCATATAGGTAGTGTATGGATCCTTTATTTCAGTTAAGTTGGAAGTGGGTCGTATCTCCAGAACGAAAAGAGTAATTATGCGAACAGTATTCGATTCAGAATGGTTAAATTAGTATATGCTCATAATTTCAAGACGATTCTCAGATAAAACGAAATTGTCCGATCCCCTTCAGGTTAGAAGCAGAATGTAGAAAACTCAAATTCAATTTCCTCAAAAGGGTTAGAGCTTGTATCCAAAACAATGGTATGAGATGAAAGGATTTTGAAGAACCCTACGCTTTTTGGCATAGTCATTGAATATTAAAATAATTTTTAGCTTTTCAGTGTCTTAAAAGCGAGTTCTCATCCTTGGAGAGACTTCCATGGAAAAAAGGGAAATTAATGCTACATAGAAAACTACGTTCTCAGCTGGAGTCAATATCACCAATTGTTCAAATTATGTTATTAATATTTATAATTAGTTTTTGAATAGTCTCAAAATATTAACAAATTTTATTTCTGTATTTTTTGCAACTGATGGTGAAATTTACTTTTTATCACCAGTTGCGAAAAGTTTTACTTTTCGCAACTGGTGATGAAAAGTAAAACATTTGATAACGTCAACGAGATTTGAAAAATGTCACTTTAAATGTAAAAATTAGAAAAAAAATGTTTTTAACGATTTTTTAGGGCAGTTTTGCTTTTCAGCATTGGTTTCGAACTACCCGAACCCACGGCAGGGTCCACCTATGATCATTTCAGATACTTTAATTGGCCTGACACCCGAATCCTACGACCCCAACACCCTCAAATCCCCAACAAGAGAAACATAAAGATACCCAACACTGATCAACAACAATAGCGATTATAATCCTCCCGGCGGCGGCGGCGGATCGAGTCGACTTTTTTTTCGCCACGGACGTTTCGGATACCTGCGACACCGTCCGTCATCAATCATTTTCGCGACGGCCTACATCGGAGACGGCTGACCAACGGCGACTGGCGAAACAACGATCGGAGGAGGCGGCTCGAACGGCGGCGGTCATCGAAGATGGCGGTGATGACGACGGCGGCACTGCGGTCTGCGTGTGTCGCCGGGAGGGCCCGGCATTGTACTGACGTCGGCGGCGAGGCAGGAGGCGGTCGAAGGAGCAGCCGCCGCCGCCGAGGACGGAGGTGAGGGGCTCGCTGCGGGATGGGCTGCGCGTACGCGTCACTATCGGGAGACGATGATGCTACGATACGGGGTGATTCTAATTGGATTGTGGGTATGGGGATATCGGAAAGTGAGAGTTATTGGGGCTGAAGCTGTTGCCGGATAATAATAGTGATTTGGCCCACGAAACGTTTGCGACGATTTAAATCATGATTAAATTAACTGATTTTTTCAATTTTAATCATGATTTAAATCAAATTATAAATTGCTGTAAAAACAAGTCGCCGAAGCAGATAACTCATTAGGAAATAAAAAAAAAGGAAGATCGTTTATTTAAAAATAAGTGTTTACATACATTATGTAACGAATTTTCTTGTTCCGACAGGAAAACCGCGGCACGCTGCCGAAAATGTTCATGTCAACACAAGTTTTTTTGTATGTCGCCGAGGAGATTTTCTAACTGTAAATCTGGACAACAAATATTTTTGGGTGAATAGAGAAAAATAATGAAAATAAGTGATTTTAAAGTTCATTATTTCCATATTTAAGGAAAAAATCAGTAAAAATAATAAAAACACGATTTAATCGAAAAAAAATAACGATTTAATAAAAAAAAACAGCTTTTTTATTATTTCAAAAAAAATCGTGATTTTTTGCAACTCTGCCACGAAACCAAAATGACTATGGGTTGTCAAAGTACATAATAAGGCAAAAACTCTTTCGTCCGCCTTTGCCAGTGCCATTTTTTTCTCGGAAATTGGAAAGCCAAATTGATTTTGAAACATTATCAAGGGCTTTCAAGTAATTTTTTCCGATTCTTGAATAAAAAACTGGAAATTTTCTATTTAAAAAAATACCATATGAAAAAAGTATGTTATTTTGAAAAAATTGCACCATATTGAAAAATCGAAAAAATCGATATTTTCGATGACATCGGGATTTCTAAAATCAGACCACTTTTATGCTATCCCAATCTCCAATTGTATTAAAAGATCATGTTTTTAACCGACAAACCAAAAAGGAGGAGGTGCTCTATTCGACCCGTATATTTTATTTTATTTTTTTATGTATGACCACGCATAACTTTTTATTGAGACGTCCGATTCAGATAATTCTTTTTTCAGTGAATAGGGTGTACTTCGAAGTTGGTCCCATTTGAATTTAAAAGATGAAATCCACCCCTAAGGGTAGCAAAATGAAGGATATTGATCACTCACCCTCTGAATTCTGGTCCGTTAACCGATTCTATCAGGCATAACTTTGTACTGGGTTCTTCGATTTGGATGATTCTTTTTTAATTAGATAGGGTATACCTCATAGTTGATCATATTTGGATTTCGAATGGATTTATCCACCCTTACGGGTAAAAATATAGGGGATAATTGATTTTTTACTTGTGAACATTGGCACACATATGTAGTTGACAATGACAGATCGCTATTGTCATTATTTTTGTTCTCCTACATCCGTCACAATCATTATATTCTATGAGAGGATGGAATGATATATAAAGTAATGAAATAAACTAACCAGAACAACAAAAATAATTTATATTACAACAAATAGTAAAAGTAGATAATCATATTATTTAATTGATTTGTTGAAAATATAAACAGGATGTTCATAAAATCAGATGTCTCTCCTGCGTCAATGTTACGAATGATTTCTGGTGAGTACTCTCTTTTGGAAAACATTCTTTTTTGCCTCATTCATCTTTATGAGTTCTTAATCAAGACTGGAATAGAAAATCAAATAACTATCTGAATGAAAATGCAAATTTTCAATTTCAGATTTTTTCTTTTGAGTTAGGGCCTTTTCAGAATATCTATCAGATGTAGTTCAATGTCCAGCGTGGCTTTAGCCGGAGAAGTAGTTGTTTTCTGTTAGACATTCACAAAAAATAACTTCATTTCAATCGTGGATTTTTCAATTCACAGAAAAATATTTCCATCAATATTCAATTGAGAATGTTTCCCTTTTCAACATGAATACCCCACAAGAGGTTATCTTGACGATGGAAGATAGTGACTAAAGTTTATCTTTCAGTCGCAGATGATTCCACATCTGATTTTATGAACATCCTGTTTATATTTTCAACAAATCAATCTATCATACCCCATGACAGGTTTTAATGTCAGAAAACACCAATTTCAAAGTGTCTCTCCAAAAGAAATGATTCTAACTTTTTCCATCTTTGCAAAGTGAGATTGCTTCTTGAAAATGTGTTTCCCATTTGTTCCGGTCTTCCTGATGATCGTGGAAGCGTGAAATAGATTTTCGTCGACAAAAATGTATTGAAGACCTAGTGAATGCGATGTCTCTCCTGCGTCAATGTTACGAATGATTTCTGGTGAGTACTCTTTTTTGGAAAACATTCTTTTTTGCCTTATTCATCTTTATGAGTTCTTAATCAAGACTGGAATAGAAAATCAAATAACTATCTGAATGAAAATGCAAATTTTCAATTTCAGATTTTTTCTTTTGAGTTAGGGCCTTTTCAGAATATCTATCAGATGTAGTTCAATGTCCAGCGTGGCTTTAGCCGGGGAAGTAGTTGTTTTCTGTTAGACATTCACAAAAAATAACTTCATTTCAATCGTGGATTTTTCAATTCACAGAAAAATCTTTCTATCAATATTCAATTGAGAATGTTTCCCTTTTCAACATATTATTTAACTGGTAATAGTTGAAGTAAGGTGGGTAAGTAAGTATTTTGGAAGTAATCAAAAAACAAGTAGGTAGTAATTAGTAGATTTCAGCCACAAAAAATTGAAAAATAAAAACTTTTTAACAAAAAATTAAACCGACGAAATACGGAACTGAAAAGTAAAAAATAAAATAAACCTTCTAAGTCTCAATAACTAAGCTCCTAAACTAATGTAAGTAACTAATTTTGAGTCGGCGCCAAACGAACAATCAACGAATATCATTAAATTACTTCAAAAAAATTATCAGAATGTCACCGCGCAACTAGATGCCATCATTTTACCTTACCTAATTCATTTGCTTGTTTGTTTGTTTGTTTGGCACCGACTCAAAATTAGTTACTCACATTAGTTTAGGAGCTTAGTTATTGTCGGTTTAATTTTTTGGTAAAAAGTTTATTATAAACCAGTATTACATTTCCTATATCTGTCAATATAATCATAACTTTTCTAATTATTCTCAAGATTTCACTAAAACGCAGGTAAGGTAATACGCGCAAGAATATCTATTTTATATTCGCGGCTGGCTTTTGAATCTACAACTCACAGAATAACCTAGGTCAAACAATTAACGAAATTATTTTTTCCTTTTTGGTACATTTGTATAAAAGCCTGTCTTAATTTTTTTTACTTATTTTTATTCCTTTTTTTTTAGACATTCATGAAATCTTATTGAATTCTGACAAAAATTTATAATCTCCGACCCCAAAAAAACCCACATACGAATTTTGAATGGAATCGGGCCATAATAACAAAACACGTCGCCACCTTGGAGCCGCTATCTTGAATTCATGAATTTTTACAAAAAATTCGTGATCTGTTCCCGAAAACCCCCACATACCAGTTTTGAATGGAATCGGACCATAATAAGAAAACACGTAGGCATCTTGGAGCCGCCAGCTTGAATTCATGAATTTTGATAAAACTTCCACACATCAATTTTGAATGGAATCGGGCAATAATAAAAAAAATCGTAGCCATTTTAGAGCCGCCATCTTGAATTCGTGAATTTTAACAATAACATCAAGATGTCCCACACCAAAAACTCCCACACAGCAATTTTTATTGGAATCGGGCTATACTCATAAAACTAGTCGCCATCTTGAATTCGTAGATTTTGACAAAAAAATCATGATTTCCAACCCCAAACACACTCACATACCAATTTTTATTGGAATCGGGCTATAACCACAAAACTCGTCGCCATATTGGATCCGCCATCTTGAATTTAGGAATTCTGACAACCAAAAACAATCATGATCTCCGACTCCAAAAACCCCCACATACCAATTTTGAATGGAATCGGGCCATAATAACAAAACACGTCGCCATTTTGGAGCCGCTATCTTAAATTCATGAATTTTGACAAAAACATCATGATGTCCGACTCCAAAAACTCCTACACACCAATTTTGAGAGGAATCGGGATATAATCACAAAAATCGTAGCCATCTTGGAGCCGCCATCTTGAATTCGTGGATTTTGACCAAAAAATCATGATCTCCGACCCCAAAAACCCCCACATATCAATTTTTATTGGAATCGGGCTATAACCACAAAACTCGTCGCCTTATTGAATTTATAAATTTTGACAACAAAATCGCAATATCTGTTCTCGAAAACTCCCACATAGCAATTTTGAATAGAATCGAATCATAATCACGAAACTCGTAGGTACTCCATATTGGAGCCGCCATTTTGTTTTTTCTCTAGCAAAAATTCCATAACATAAACATCTGAACGACATTGGGTGGCTGAATATGGAAAATCGAATAATTCTTCACTGTTGCAGTTTATATCACAAATTAATCATAACTGAGAAACCGGCATATCTATTCGATAAAATTTCCCTTAGAACAGACGTTCATCATCTGAACATTCGTTTCAAATCACGTTTAACCCCTCCTCGCCACTACACAGCCTCATTTCAGTCGTCCTTCAGTTATATGATAACCAGGCTTTACAATAGGATTCCCGACTAAATGAAACAAACCAAACTACCAGAGTTCAAAAAAAAACTGAAACAAAAACTTTTTGATGGCTTTATACATTTTGAACTATCTTTCCACTGATTTGTTAAGTGTTTACCATAGTTGATAATTTGTTTTTGTATAAGTAATTTTTACGTTTTTATTTCTTTTTTTCCCTTTTAGGTTGAGTGTAAGAGAATGCTTGTTTATACTCTCATGTACGAGCAAGCGTTAACTCTGCCTTTTGGCTGTAGGATTACTGAATTGTAACAACCTAGATGTAACCTCTCTGAAGCCAATAAAATCATTTATTATTATTATTATTATCATAATGCATTGTCACCGGAAATATGAACATTTTGAATCTCAAGTATAATCTACCCCCATGAGGGGACTGATTTAAAAAAAATATGGTGGTACAAATAATATGTTTTATGCAATAATTTTCGACCGTTTCAATGAAAAAATATATTCACCGGAAAACCCTCGGTCAGCAAAGTTTCTCGGAAAATAGCAGGTATAATCGATTACACCTTGTATCAACTAATGCAATTGCTATCGTAGTCGCGTAGAATTAATCTAACATACCTTAAGTGTAACATCCATATAAAATTTCGGCAAATTCTATCGATGCCTAAAAAACCCCTTATATCGTGCCTAGTCCTTTATTCGAAATTTTAATTGATTTTCAACTTCGAACACCATATGTGGATTTTCAGAAGCCGAAAAATATAGATTTCGCGTATTGTAAAATCCCTGCTGAAACAACTTTGCATCATCAGAACAAATTATGTTTTCTAAGAATCCGGCGTGCTCTTGAACTTCGAGTAATAAATCCTTGCTAAATAATCAATAAGAATGAAAATTTCATTAATGGATGAAATCGGAAGGCAAATTCATTGCAGTTCCGTTTGAAGTAGAAGTATTTTTATAAGCTTTTATATAGTTTCACCTGTCTGTCTGTGGTTTGTAATCAAATCTAACAAGTTAAATTTGACCCCACTTCTAGTTGTCCGATTAACGTGAAATTTGGCAGGTGTTTATAATTCCGGTGACAATGCATTATGGAATTTTTGCTAGAGAACAAACAAAATGGCGGCTCCAATGTGGCGGACGAGTTTTGTGGTTATAGTCCGATTCCGAGAATAACAAGATGGCGTCAAGTGAAGATGAGGAAAAGATCCTACAAATAATAGTGAAAAAACAAGTAAAAAAATGTTCAAGTGTTGTCAGAACAAACAAAGCAAAGTTACAGTTTGTGTTAAATGTGGAAATGTCTTTCATCAATCCTGTTCCACAAGAAATAAACCAAAACATGTAAAATATGTGACAGTAGAATTATATGCTGTGAAAACATCAGCCAAGGTAAAAATGAATTCAAAGATGAAGAAATCCAAAAGTTACGATGTGAAAATGAACTATTAAAAAAACATTTGAAGGAAAAGGATTAGAAAAATAATGTTCTATTGGATAATATAAGATTATTGAAACAAAACAATAATTACTTCAAGACAAAACCGAATTGATAGAGAAGGTTAGCACAAAAAACTCGAGAGATAAAAAACAACAGTGAGAATGCCACCAGTCCACTGAAGGGACAAAAAACAATCCCTCGCAAAACGACCCAGCCAAACAACAACAAAAACATGAACCCAGTTCTAGTAAACAAAAGATGAATGACCCAACAACAAAACAATTTGATGTAGAAAGTCAACACCAACAGAAAATAATGGATAATATTATTAATTTAAATGAGGACCACACAGAAAACAAAGTGAATGAAAATGATGGATTTACTGAAGTAATAAGAAGGAAAAATATTCGAAGCAATACATACGACTTTAGAAAAAAAACACTGGGTGTAAAAGAGAATCAGGATTTTGGAGTGGACAAAAAAATCTGGTTATATCTGTACAGGCTGTAAAGACATGTAACTGAAGAAAACATTCTAACATACCTGAAGGAATTACTACAATTCAAAGGCAGGGAAATAAATATCAATGAACTACCAACACCTAGCACACAAAATAAATATTTCAAGTTGAACGCTGACTTCAAAGCTTAAAAGATGAACTATATAATCCAAACAACTGGCCAAAAAGTGTAGCCATACGACGATTCGACTTTAAAAAATACCATCAGCATCGTGCAAACCACTACAACCACAGGGAGGATTTTTTAATACAACCAACTTAAGTACCTGTCACTCAAAAGACACTTTAGATTTACTTGTAGGTTTAACATAAGTTTGTATCTGTACGTCTGACTAGTCTGATAAAAGTTTTTATATCTCTATGTAATCACATGTGTAGATTTTTTTTTATGATGAATAAATTATATTTCTATTCCAATAAAAATATGTGTATGTGGGGGGGGTTTTTGGGGTCGGAGATCAGATCATGATGTTTTTGTCAAAATTCATTAATTCGAGATGGCAATGTGTTTTGTTATTATGGCCCGATTCGTAAGTGGGTTTTTTTGGGGTCGGAGAGATAAATTTTTGTCAGGATTCAATTAGATGACGGATTTCGTGAATGACTAAAACGAATTGAGTAAAAATAATAAAAATAAATAAAACAAGCTTTTATAAAAATGAACTAAAAAGGAAAAAAATTATTTCTTTAATTGTTCGACCTAGTCATTCTGTGAGTAGTAGATTCCAAAGCTTGCCGCTAATATAAAATAGGTATTCTTGCGCGGAGGACGAGTTGTACATCGTTAAAAAGGTAAATTTTTTTTTTCAACCATGGTTGTTCTACGGAATCACAATTGCGATGAGGCATGGAACTTCTATTTTTAATTCGGGAATTTTGATGGAGAAAAATGGTGTCCGCCCCCTTGACACAGCCATCTTGAACTGTTGAACTGCGATAAATAATAGAATCTGGATTCGGGGGAAAATTCACGAGAATAGATGCCGAATTATTTTTAGGAACAGCCATCTTGAATCGAATTTTGCAACACCGGAAACCCCTAGATACCGAATTTGAAAAGGATGGGACAGTCAATTACAAACTCTTTCGCCATACTGGACCGCAATTTAGAATATTTTCATTTTGATGTATAATTTCTAATCTCAGACCATTAAAATCCCAATTTTTTCTCAGAAACCGGATAAAACTACGCCATTTAGGAATCGCCATCTGGAATTGATTTTTGACAAAAAAAATCTGACACCCCAATAACTAAATGTCGTTTTCAAAAAGTTCTTACCATTAATTTACTAAACTATTTTTATAGAAAATGCATAATCTCATATCTCCGGAACTACAAAATTTTAAATAGAATGGGCCATAAATTAGAAATTCAGTCTGCCATTTTAGAAATGTCATTCTGAATCGAACTTTTACAAAAAAAAAACATAATTTGTAACGCCAAAAAATTTTAGATGCCGATTTTTTATAAAATTCCAAAAAAATTTTTTGGAATTGGAACCAAAAAATCCATAATTTCAGGCTTTAAAAACGCCAAAATGTCAATTTTCATTAGATTCAGGCCATTAACCAAAAAACAATCCGCCATCGAATTTCGTCAAGATTATAGTAATCAGCAACCCCAAATAAAACCCTACATGTTAATTTTGAATAAATCCTTACATAACTCTCTCGCCATGTTAAAAACAAAATTTTCAATGATGAAATGTCATGATCTCAGACACGCACAATCCCAAAATAGCAACTATCAATAGATTCGGACCGTAAATCATAAAAAATAGTCCGCTAATTCGAAACCGCCATCTTGAATCGAGTTTTGACGAAGATGCAACCTTAAAATGCCCTAGGTACCATATTTGAAAAATATCGGATATTAAATCTTGCTTTCGCCATCTTAAAACCGTCATTTTGAATTTTCCAACTTTGACAGCAAATGCATTATCTCTGACCTCAAAAACTGCAGATAGAAATTTTAATAGATTCGGACAATAAATAATAAAAATTGTCCGCCAATTTGGATCTGCATCTTGAATCGTATTGTCAAAAAAATAGTAATCTGCAACCTTGAAAACTCCTAAATACCATTTAAAAAAAATATCGGACAATAAATTACTCTTTCGCCATCTTGAAACCGCCATTTTGAATTTTTAACTTTGACAGAAAATTAATTATCTCTGACCTCAAAAACCGCAGATAGAAATTTTAATAGATTCGGACCATAAATCATAAAATTAGTCCGCCAATTTGGAACCGTCATCTTAAATCGAAATTTGACAAAAAATAGGAATCTGCAACCTAAAAAAGTCCTAGATACCAAATTTGAAAAGTATTAGACAAAGAATCACTCTTTCGCCATCTTGAAACCGTCATTTTGAATTTTCCAACTTTAACAGAAAATTCAATATCTCTGACCTCAAAAACCGCAGATAGCAATTTTAATAGATTTGGGCCATAAATCATAAAACATTTCCGCTAATTTGAAACCGCCATCTTGAATCGAGATTTGACAAAAACATTGTTATCTGTAACCTTGAAAAGTGGATATCATTTTTGAAAAATATCGGACAGTAAATCAATCTTTCGCCATGTTAAAAGCGCCATTTTGAATTTTCAACTTTGACAGAAAATTAATTATCTCTGACCTCAAAAACCGCAGGTAGAAATTTTAATAGATTCGTACCATATCATAAAATTAGTCCGCCAATTTGGAACCATCATCTTAAATCGAATTTTGACAGAAAATAGGAATCTGCAACCTAAAAAAGTCCTAGATACCAAATTTGAAAAGTATCAGAAAAAGAATAACTCTTTCGCCATCTTAAAACCGCCATTTGAATTTTCGAACTTCCAAATTCAAAACTCATTATCTCCTACCTCAAAAACCGCAGATAGAAATTTTAATAGATTCGCACCATAACTCACAAAAATAGTTAGCAATTTCGAGATTACCATTCTGAATTGAATTGTGACCAAAGAAATTGTAATCTGCGACCATAAACAAATTGTTTGCAAAAATGACCAAATTCGTCCGCCATATTGAATTTTCCATAAGCAAATTACAAGTCAATTGGATAAATGGAAGCGGATCAAATTTCAATCTCAAAATTTGACCCATCCAAGATAAAGTTATAAAGTCACTCACTTTGTCAGAATCTGTAGTATTCCCAGACCCAAACGAAGCCAAGGAGTTTCGGTCCAGATTCTCCACACTTTCATCCAGAGAATTACACTCCTCCATATCCCTGCAAAATAAAACAAATAAAAAAACCACTGGAATAAACTATGGCTCACGTTTCGAATACATTCAGTACTCAAAGTTCATCTTCACCACTCATATCACCAAGAAAAACGTCAAGGGCGAAGATTCACTGATCCCTGAGGTACACCATGTGCAGAGACGAACGACAGAAGTATAAATATCAATCTCTCATTAGCAGTTTCTTCGGAATAAGAATTAGTCAAACAACGAATGATCGAACATCTCCGAATATAAGTACAAAATACTTTTTGGTTGTACCTCAAGGAACCATTCTTGGACCATTACTATTCACAAGGTATGTGGATGATCGGCTTGAGATTTTATTCCAGTAGTTTTTCAGTTTGTTAGTGGAGCTTTGTGTCTTGTACACACTTCAAATTGCGACTTATTACAAAAGGTTTGAATTATTGTTAGTAAAATAATAAATTTATTCCTACAGAGTGTCCCAAAAATTGTGAAACAAAGGAAAATGTCCATTATTGAAGTTGGTGCTTGATGGTGATACCAAAGAATACGTTGAGAAACTGTAACGAAATTCCTACCTGCTGGATCTTTGACTGAGCGGTTTCAGCTTGGCGGGGCTCTTGGGCAGAGACAGAGGCAGAGCTCCGCTGAAGTAAGTCTCCTGTATCACCTCCCGGAGTTTCTTGACCCAAAGCTGCTTAGTGTCCAAAGACGAAGCCCTCAGCACAATCCGGTAATCGGACATGGGCGCGCGCCCCGTCCACACAGCAAATTTGCACTCGTCCCCTTCCATGTGTTCCGTAACGCCCAGTTCCGAGGCCTGCAAAAAGATAAAACATAGCTCGAACGCCTCCGAATCTAACCCATCATCGCTTACCATCAGCTTGTTCTTGTAGATATATTTAACCTTGCCCGCCGAGTCTTTTACTTCCTTAGTGAACACGAGATACATCTCGAACAGGAAGATGTGCCTGTCCCTACCCTTGCGTATCAGCTGTTTGGGGTCCCAAACGCTGAAAGCGTCCTGCAACACCACCTCGCCGAGTTTGTCCAAGGACACATCACAGCCTTCGAGCAAAGAGAGGTGCATTACGTCGTTGGCTTTTTTCGGAACATTCAGCATCACCTCCAAACCGTCCTGAAAAGAAAATCAAGATTCTAATGATATTAACTACACCAATTTGTCAAAGGCATCTTCATGAAAAATAATTCACGCGGTCAAAAAACACGAATTGTGAACTGACAGCCGCAAGGATCCGTTTTAGGGCCCCTTCTGCTCATGATCCACATAGATTTCAGAGGACCAAGACCGGAAACAAAGTGTGACAGTAAATGGACCTTGGGCAAAACAATCTTCTTTGAGAAACAAAAGGCCTTGTTTTTAGTATCAGTTCTGGGTAATAAAGACATTCGCGAAAAATAATTCGCGCAGTGGAAAAAATCACGAACGGGAAGCCACAAGGATCCATTTTAAGGCCATTTCTGTTCATGACCTACATAAACTTCGGTGGACCAAGATCGAAAACAAGGTTTGACACTTCAATTTGGGAAAAAATGTCCTTGAAACTACCAGCTGCCAAAAAAAAAACATCACGCACGGGAACGCACACTTCTTCGAAAAACACAATGTCTTGTTTTTCGCACCAACTCTGGCTAATTCACGAAAAATAATTTACAGAGTGGAAAAATAATTTACACAGTGGAAAAATAATTTACACAGTGGAAAAATGATTTACATAGTGGAAAAATTCGAATTGTGCACGGAAAGACACAAGGGTCCGTTTTGGGGCCATTTCTGTTAATGACCTTCATAAATTTCAGGGGACCACGACCGAAAACAAGGTTCAATTTGGGAAAATGGTCATTGGAACTACCGACTGGCAGAAAATCATCACGCACTGAAAGGTGACAGACTTCTTTGAGAAACACAAAGCCCTGTTTTTCGAATGAACTCTGTGAACTCTGGCTAATGAAGGCATTCTAGAAAAATAATCCACAAAGTGGAAAAATTCGAATTGTGCACCGAAAGACACAAGGATCTGTTTTGGGGCCATTTCTGTTGATGACCTTATAAATTTCGCGGACCAAGACCGAAAACAAGGTTGAACAGTTCAATTTAGTAAAATGGTCATTGAACTACCACTGGCAGAAAATCATCACGCACTGAAAGGTGACAGACTTCTTTGAGAAACACAAAGCCCTGTTTTCGAAAACTCTGTAACTCTGGCTAATAAGGCATACTAGAAAAATAATCCACAAAGTGGAAAAATTCGAATTGTGCACCGAAAGACACAAGGATCTGTTTTGGGGCCATTTCTGTTGATGACCTTTATAAATTTCAGCGGACCAAGACCGAAAACAAGGTTGAACAGTTCAATTTAGTAAAATGGTCATTGGAACTACCGACTGGCAGAAAATCATCACGCACTGAAAGGTGACAGACTTCTTTGAGAAACACAAAGCCCTGTTTTTCGAATGAACTCTGTGAACTCTGGCTAATGAAGGCATTCTAGAAAAATAATCCACAAAGTGGAAAAATTCGAATTGTGCACCGAAAGACACAAGGATCTGTTTTGGGGCCATTTCTGTTGATGACCTTTATAAATTTCAGCGGACCAAGACCGAAAACAAGGTTGAACAGTTCAATTTAGGAAAATGGTCATTGGAACTACCGACTGGCAGAAAATCATCACGCACTGAAAGGTGGCAGACTTCTTTGAGAAACACAAGGCCCTGTTTTTCGAATGAACTCTAGCTACTGAAGGCATTTTCGAAAAATAATTCAGAAGTGGAAAAAATACAAATTGTTAAGGGAAAGCCACGAGAATCCGTTTTGGGGCCCTTTCTGTTCTTGACCTACAGGACCAAGGACCGGAAACAAGGTTTGTGAGTTCCATTTGGGAAAGATGGATTTTAAAACTACCGGCTGGCAAAAAATTCATCACGCACTTTCTTGGGAAGCATAAGGCTTTGTTTTTCGCAAACGAAAAATTCACGCAGTGGAAAAATTCGAATTGTGCACCGAAAGACACAAGGATACGTTCTAGGGCCATTTCAGTTAATGACCTTCATAAATTTCCGTGGGCTAAGACCTAAAACAAGGTTCAACAGTTCAATTTGGGAAAATGAACCTTGAACCTTGGAACTACCGACTGGCAAAAAATCAGACTTTTTTAAGAAACTTTTTCTGAATGAACCGGCTAAGAAGGCATTCTCGAAAAGTAATTCACGAAGTGGAAAGAACTTGAATTGTGGACAAAAAGCGTAAAGGGTCCGTTTTGAGGACCTTTCTTTTCATGATCTTCATGAACTTCATGAATTTCCGAAAATCAAGGTTTGATAATTCGATTTGGAAAAAAGGACAGTAAAACTACCGGCTGACAAAAAACGTCATGCGCTGCAAGAAGACCCTAGACCTAAAACGAAAATTGTTATGATTAACTTTGAAGAATAACTGGTTCAGCATGAAGCAAAGACTGGAAAATTGGTGGGCAGGGAGAACCACAAGGATGACTATTAGAGCCTCTCCTAGTCCTGAACCTCAGGAATTTAATGCCTAGAGGACAGGATGAAGAAATCATTGTATAGTGGAGACTACAATGGTTGCTCAAGGAGAACCACAGGGATTTCTTTTGCACCCACTCCTAGTCTCCACCTTCATGAATTTCATGATATTATAGTTTATATCTGATAGAACATGTTAACGAAATCATCGTTTCGTGTAGACTAGACAACGTATGCACAGGATGAACCACAAGCATAACGTTTTGAAGCTTCTCCTATTTCTACTGTTCGTAAATTTCGTACCAACATTGAGCAAAACACAAATTTTGATAGTTCACTCCAAATAATATAAACTGAGTAAGTGCCAATTAGAATCATCAGGATTCGAAAATGCAGCTGCAGGGATATCATTCATAGCCCCATCTAATCCTTTATTAATGTCCAATCCATTTGGAAAGATACTAGGCCCTAAAAAATATCCTCGCGAAATATTTTTCCAATCCTAGACTGTAGGAAGAAACATCCACTCCGGAAAAGATGGTCCGATTTCCCAAAAAAAAAAACAAGCAGGTCTAGATAGGGTGCCACAAGGATCCCATTTAGAGCCACTTCTATTCGTGACCTTCACAAATGATTCGATTCTGGAACAAAACGCAGAACTCAGCATCCCCGTCATGAAGATCAACTGTTAAGTGTTGAGGGTACAAAAGCCTCATCAGGTGTTATAAACACTTTTGAGACAGATTTTGCAAAATATGGCCTACAAATTCAGGTTACAGACAAAAAAAAACATCTCTATGAGGATGATTTGGGAAAGAATAAGGAAGGAGAAGCACAAGGATCCATTTTGGGTTTCCCTCATTTTTAATCTCCAACTTGTCTTGCTTATGCATACAAGGGTTGCCTTCTGTTTTTTTTTAACGGGAGACCCTCCTCTCATTAAAAAATCTGTGGGAAAATAATATGGAAGAACTTCAAGGATCCCTTTTGGATCCATCTTAGTCACTGTTGATGACTTTTTTAGCTTATTCATATACTAAATTGGTCTGTGGAGAAGAATACGGAAAGAAAACCACAAGGATCCATTTTGAGCCGCGCTCCTTGATCTATCTTTACTGATGCTGTATATTAGCTTAAGCATATCATTAAATGGACTTGGGGGTTTATTTTGTTCAATAATTGTATCAAAATGGCATGGTTGGTATTTGTAGTGTTGGTATTTGATACTAACTCCACAACTACATTTGTGAGAACTCGAGAAAAAAATGCATATAAAAAAATTAACGTTGATCACAAATGATTTTGTGTCCCTGGATTATACTCTCATTTAGTTCGTGGATTAGTTGGTACTAGACAACAACGAAGTTTCGACTATATATTCAGACTTCTTCATGATTTTCTCGTCGTAGCCTTGAAGAAGTCTGAATACACAGACGAAACGTCGCCAACAATAACGTTGTTGTCCTCCGAACCACGAGCTATTCGAGAGGATTGATCACGAAGCCAGCATAAACGAGTATCCCCCGCATCTACAAAAATCTCCACCCACCTTTATCTCCCCTTGCCCCTCTTGGCAGCAACTCTGCAGATCCTTCAGCAACAGCTGGTACTTGGTTATCCTCTGCACCGGCTTGATGAGATAGGCCGCTATCGGATGTTCGACTTTGTGCTTCTTCTGCAGCTCTTCGAAGTAGGAGCCGCCGTGCTGCACGAGCAGGCTGTTGCTTTCGGGCTTGTTCTTGCAATAGTAGACGTACATGTCGAATTTCTGCGCCCACGTGACGAAGCAATGGCCGACGTCTTCAGGCATCGTCTCGTACCTCGAATCGAACACGAAACGATGGGGAAAATAATCACACGGAAGGTTTTTTAAACGGGGTGCGCTAAAATAACTTAGATAACCGTAACTGAACATTCTGTGTAGCAATCGAATCGAGAGGTCTTTACAAGGTTTCACTACTCTGTAACATTGGTCAATTTTCTTTTCTTTTATCTACACCGATTGAAATTTGATCCAATTGTACTCATCCAGTTCACTTGAAATTTGACATGAGTGAATGAATATAAACACCAAGGGTATGATTCAATCTCTCCGGGTTGAAGAACCGATCGGGTAACGGACTATAAACTATAATCTTGGTTGATTGGAAAAATGGCATTAGTGGGTAACTAGCTGCCACATACTTTTTGAAATGACTATAATCTTCCTGGGTTAAATGGTCAGTCAAATAGCGGACTATATTTTTTTACCATCCCTCCTTTTCCCACCATTCTCCCACAACATTATCCCTTTCCTTATATCTAATATGTAGATTGTAGGAGGGTATTTAGCCTCTTCATACCTCGACCTACAAGGCCTTTTATACATTACCCTTCTTACAGACTCCTTGCGAAAAGAATCAGTTTCCTGATGTCTACTAGAGATAATAATAATATTTTCTCCACTTAAAAAAGCTATTGTATAGCGAAACACGTGTCGTTGTTTTGTAAACCCAGTTTAGTGAAGTGAGTTTCTTTTGTTTGCTGTTATGTTCCAGGTTAGTCTTTGGTCGATTATAACGCCCAAATATTTGAATTCTTTGGAAAAATTTGGCTGAGTTTCACTGAGGGGTTCGGACTTTCAGTTTGTACTTTCACCTCCTTGTGAATGGAACCAGCACTGTTTTGATAGGATTTACATTTAGTCCCTCCTTTGCGCTATAGCTTTCGATTATGTTTGCATGCGATATCCTGTCATATCATGTTTGCTCCTAATAGTAACGACCAGGTCATCGGCATGGAATTATGACAGAAGCCATCAAACTAGCAATTGACGCTATCCCAAAAACTGTCCTAAATGACCTAAATACTCTACTAGGGGAGAGTGCTTTTCCTGGGAACTGGAAGAGAGCCAAAAGGTGATGTACAGAACGGGAACATGAAGTACAGACCAATATGCCTATTAGACGGGATGAGCAAGCAGACTCTAACAAGAATTGGAGGAGAAAGCAAGCATTTCGGAAGCACAGTTTGGATTTAGATCGGGAAAATCTACCATACAAGCCATCAAGTACGTAACGAACAAGGCGAACGAAAGTGGCACAAAATGGGGAGTTATCGCCTTAGTGGACGTTAAAAACGCCTTCAACACGGCAAAATGGTCGAAAATAATTACCAGGATGCAAAACCTGCAAAGCGAACCCTTACTAGCGGGTCTTACAAACAAGACATGACGCAAGGCGTCCAACAGGGATCTGTGTTGGGGCCGACCCTGTGGAATGTTCTATACGATGGGATACTGAAATCTAGACTTCCTCAAATGGTGGTGGCATACGCGGACGACCTGTTGTTAATTGTGAGAACGGATGATAAAAGAGTACTCATACAAAATGCAAACCTAGCCCTTAGACAAATCGCTGAATGGATGACCACAAATGGCCTCGAAATTGCCCCTGCAAAGACCGAGGCAATCAAAACAGGGGGACCAAAAAAACAGAGAGGGAATAATCCTAAACCTGGCGGGAACAAATATCACCCGAAGAAATATGCGAAATACCTTGGCGTCTGGTTAGACGATAAGCAAAAACCCAACGAACACATCAGGAAAACTTGCGAGAAGGCAGAAAGACAAAGTAAGGCCCTAACCAGGATTCTTCATAATATAAGGAGGCCCGGCTCACACAAAAGGAGAGTGTTGGAGTAGTACAGTCAATACTTCTATATGCTAAAGGCTGCACAAAGGAAAATGCTGCTGAGGGTGGCATCAGCATACCGAACCGTATCAGGTGAGCCAGTGTGTGTGATAACCAAAGTTCCACCCATCGACTTATTAGTGAGGGAAAGGGCACGTCTGGACGCACTTGAAAGGGTAACGACAGCAGACAAGATCAGAGAGAGAGGAGAAACAATCAAGGAATGGCAAGCCAGATGGAACCAACATGTTGAAACTGCACAATGAACCAAAAAATTAATCCCACAGCTGAATGAGTGGCTGTACAAACCGAGACAGACTTCTACATTAATTACACAAGCACTTAGAAGAATACAAAAGTCGACGAATGAAATTTGTGTATACTGCCAAGGAGTCGATGACCCGGAACATAGGTGTTTACTTGTGACAGATGGCATAGGTACAGAAGCCAACTAGAAACGGAGGCCAAAGATCATTACCGGAAACATTTCCAAAGATGCAGGCAAAGGCAATTAGATAGGCTCCGAACACTCCTGAAGGAAAAGGCGGAGAAAGATCGCCATTTTCAAGCCAATTAAAGATGGTGAGCAAGCCGAAATAAGTCGAGATTAACTAACTAAGCGGGCAGCTGCCGCTCACACCTGAGGTTATCCCTGCGGATAGTTCCAGGCGCGAGAGAGGGCAAGGGGTGGTTTTAGCAGGTAGGAGTCCGGCACTACTGGCTCGTGATAGATACCAAGCGGCCAGTGTCCATAATGAATTTCCAACCCCCCTTCAGGAAGGGGCCTATTATCTCGAAGTCGGTTTGTAGTAAGGCGGGTAATATTCCGTCCTTTCCGGCCGATTTAAAAGGTTTGAAGCTCTCAAAGGCCCGTTTGATCTTTTGGGTGGTGAAGATTTTCCCCGCTAGGCTCCTGCTGGATCTGTTGGGTTTAGTGACAACCCCATCTGAGCACTTTGCAGTTCGTCTTCAACAACCTTGGATCCAGGAAAGTTTGTCTGAATGAGTACACTTATGTTTTCCTTCTGGTTTCCTACATATCCACCGTTCGGCTTCCTGATCAGTACAATACCATTGGTATGTTCTTTGGTTAGAACTTTCTGGAAGCGTTGAGCTGGGGCTAATTCCGTAATCCCCTCACACATTTGCCTCCAAGTTTTTTTTCTGAGTTCCTTGTTGTACTCAGAAAGAGCTGCTCTGTCGTCTTCCCAATATCCCAGTCTTACAGATCTATTGGAGAGTTTCTGACTTTCTTCCTGAGTTTGGATAACTCTTTGTTCCACCAAGTCATGTGTCTGTTGACCTCCTTCTGTTTTTCTGTCGTCTGCTGGACGTCTCCCACTCTCCAGGTTTTCGGTATGAGACCGAAAATGAAACTGGCCTTGAACAGCCTCTTCAGGAAGGGCCCTATTATCTCGAAGTCGGTTTGTAGTAAGGCGGGAAGAATCTGTTGGGTTTAGTGACAACCCCAGCTAGGCACTTTGCAGTTCGTCCTCAACAGCCTTGGATCCAGGAAAGTTCATCTGACGGAGTACACTTATGTTTTCCTTCTGGTTTTCTACATATCCACCGTTCGGCTTCCTGATCAGTATAATACCATTGGTATGATCTTGGGTTAGAACTTTCTGGAGGCGTTGAGCTGGGGCTAATTCCGTAATCCCCTCACATATTTGCCTCCAGGTTTTTTTTCTGAGTTCCTTGTACTCAGAAAGAGCTGCTCTGTCGTCTTCCCAATGTCCCAGACTTACAGATCTAGTGAAGAGTTTCCCGACTTTCTTCCTGAGTTTGGATAACTCTTTGTTCCACCAAGACATGTAACTGTTGACCTCCTTCTGTTTTTTTGTCGTCTGCTGGACGTCTCCCACTCTCCAGGTTTTCGGTATGAGACCAAAAATGAAACTGGCCTTGAACAGCCTTTTAACGAAGGGCTCTATTATCTCGAAGTCGGTTTGTAGTAAGGCGGGTAATATTCCGTCCTTTCCGGCCGATTTAAAAGGTTTGAGGCTCTTTGCAGCTAGGCACTTTGCAGTTCGTCCTCAACAACCTTGGATCCAGGAAAGTTTGTCTGAATGAGTACACTTATGTTTTCCATCTGGTTTTCTACATATCCACCGTTCAACTTCCTGATCAGTACGATTGGTATGTTCTTTGGTTAGAACTTTCTGGAGGCGTTGAGCTGGGGCTAATTCCGTAATCCCCTCACACATTTGCATCAAAGTTGTTTTTTCTGAGTTCCTTGTTGTACTCAGAAAGAGCAGCTCTGTCGTCTTCCCAATGCCCCAGACTTACAAATCTATTGAAGAGTTTCCCGACTTTCTTCCTGAGTTTGGATAACTCTTTGTTCCACCAAGTCATGTGTCTGTTGGCCTCCTTCTGTTTTTCTGGGCAGCTACTTTCATATGCTTTTGGAGCTGTCTGGAGGTTATGTCGAGTTCCTCTGCCGAGTCGATGGATACTTCTTGGTCTGCCAGCTGCCTTTCGAGTACGCATCCCAGTTGGTCAGCTTGGGTATCCTGTATCCTTCGTGAAGCGTGTTTCTGATGGACTTCAGGTCAAATCTTATGTGTTGGTGATCCAACATTGAGGATACCCGACAGTGATGAATATGTTTTGCTATAAATGAATCAGAAAGGGTTAGGTCAGGAACCTCCTTTCTGATCGTATTTATAAAAGTGGGGTTGTTACCTGTATCGACAATGTCTATGTTTGTAGCAGACAAATATTCTAAAAGGTTCTCACCTCATTTGTGTCTGTGCTTCCCCATGTGAATTAATACGCGTACACATTACAGCACAGAATGTGACTTTTATTTATTTTCATATTTGAGTTTACAATAATTGTGTATATAATAGAAATGATACATGTGAATTTAAAAATAGAATATTATGTATAACCAGACAGTTATTAACTGGTATAAGATTATACATGGTTTTAAATTTTTGACACCATCTGATGAGGCTTTGGACTTCCTCTGGAGGTGAGTGCGTCGGCGAGTCCCCTGGGAAGTAAGCCGAGGCAATAAAATGTCCAGTGATGAATTCTGGAACAGGAGTAAATTTAATGCCGAGTGCGAGAAATATGGCTGCTCTTGGTTTTTCAAGAGTGTTGCAAAAAAGTAACTTACATGATTTTATTGAGAGTCCTCTTTTAATACAGGGCTCTTGAAGCAACCCTACATTGATGTTTTCTCCAATTAACCCCCTTCTAAGCACACTCGTGGCTGCTTTTGAATGTTGGAGGTTTATATTAAGAGCCTTGAGCTTTTGGCTCATCTGCATAGAAATGTCACCAAGATATCGTTGTGAGGCATGTTTTTCAACAATCCTCAGTTCCGCGTCAGAGCCCTAGAGATGAGTGTACTGCAGCCATGAATTCAAATCGTTATATTGAATCGACAGTTTATTGTTGTATTGTGAAACTGTAAATAAAGGGAGAACAATCAGTCAAGTGTTCCAATAGCCACGTACCCCAGATTCCTAAAAGTGTTTAAACCTTTAGTTGAGATAAGACGTCTTTTGGTTTCTGCAGGTTATCTTCAAAATTCTGTTCCTGCAAAATCGTCAATTCTTCACTGTGCGTGAAAACAAAGTACTTGCAAACCAGGACTGACCCGCGATAACAAGTTTTGAAATGAATGATAACTAATATGGTTCCTCTGGCAGACCTACCATATAATCCAATCATCCAAGCTGTGTAGATCAACTCAGTCAACACAATTACCGCAGCTGAATCAAGAAAATTACGAAAAAATACATTAATTTTTTTCTCAGTTATCAACTGTTCGTAATTTTTTCATAGCAAAAGTATCAAAAAAATTCATGCAACAAGAAATATTGATAGGAATACTGCAAAACGAACAGTTAACGATCAATAAAAAAAGTTTATATCCTATTACTTCACCGGTTTTTCAACTCTGAAAGAATGTTCTGCTAGTTGACCGACTTTCCAACCCTAAAAGACAGTCTGCTTTCAAATGAAAGATTCGTTTTCTCTATTCATCTTCCATGGAGCAATCCAAGGTGGTTTTTTTTGCATCAAATCCTCCAACGATACGCTACATATCAGATCAGTCTTTATCAAATTAATGATTTCAGTGGATCACTTGTGGACTCACTTGCGGGCATCTAGTGTTCCTGTTAGCCGATTGTTTTGTTCTATTTTATTATTCATTTGTTCTATTTTATTATTCATGTGTTAGAATGTTGATTGTATTTTATGAATTTAATGTCGATTGTATTTTATGAATTTAATGTATGTTGTATTTTACATATTATTGTGTATGACCTGTCCAAAGTTTACTTATGGATGCAATATATTCTATTCTATTCTATTCTATAGTCTAATCGACAAGTTGAAAATGGTCTAAAATAGAGATACTGCTCTTAAAATTATGTGTGATAGCTCATTGGATCCGGAATAACGCCTAGAAAAATGTGCCAAAAGCGTGTATTACCACATAAAAAATTGCAAAAGTTATAAATGATGAAAAAAAAATGGCATTTCGTTTTTTGCCAATATTTCATAAACTATTAATATTTAAGAAATTTCAAAAAAATATTCTGAAAGAAGCGAAAATTTTTAATAAATAAATAATTTATTCCCTTTGGAAATTTCACTTAAAGTTGATTTTTCAACAAGTTAAACGATTGTTAATTAACAAAATTTTCTCGAACTTCTGTCTTAATTGTAAATGAAAAAAAATGTTTAAATAATTGTCGTAAAAATGTTCGCTTCGTAGAGCCTTTCTTATATACATACTCAACAAGATCACGCCATAAAAGTAAAAAAAAATATTCATACTTTGTTTATAATAATTTTTGTACTTGAACAAAAACTAAAAAATCCAAATAATGTAAAAAAAAATTTTTTTCTTAATCATCATATCGTTTTTTTATTAATACAAGATATAAATTGATTTGCAAAAAAAAATTCCCGCCATTTGTTGATAAATTTTTAATTGTTTATAATCGTTTTTTTTCATATTTCTATTGTTTAAATAATTAGTTGATTTTTTTTTTTAAAAATCATAATTGACAGTCCTCTATAAAGTGACAAAAAAAAATGTTATCAACAATTCCATTGTTTATTAACTTACCAATTTGTATTAACAAATTTTTAACTTTGTTTGATTTTTTTTCTGAAACTTCTAAAATTTACAAAAACAACCATATATAACAAAGTATAGAAAAAAAATTCCCAATTTTTCCCTATTCCAATTCCCAAAAAAAAAAATTGGAAAAAATTTTTTTTTTTTTTTTGTAAAGTTTCAGAAATAACAAAGTTAAAAAAAAAAATTATAACAAATTGGTAAGTTAATAAACAATGGAATTGTTGATAAAAAAAATTTTTTTGTTACTGATTTTTAGAAAAAAAATAATTTCTCAACTAATTATTCAAACAATAGAAATATAAAAAAACTATTATAAACAATTGAAAATTGTTATTAGGGAAAAATATTTTTTTCAAAAATTATAATATTTGTAATATAATGAAGTTGTGAAAAAAAAAAATTAAAAATTAAAAAAATTTTTTAAAAAAAAAAAACGATATTATGATGATTAAGAAAAAAAAATTTTTTTTTAACAAAATTACTTGGATTTTTTAGTTTTTGTTCAAGTACAAAAATGATTATAAACAAAGTATGAATATTTTTTTAACTTTTATGGCGAGATTTTGTTAAGTATGTATATAAGAAAGGCTCTACGAAGCGAAATTTTTTTACAATTATTTAAACATTTTTTTTTATTTACAATTAAGACAAAAGTTCGAGAAAATTTTGTTAGTTAACAATCGTTTAACTTGTTGAAAAATTAACTTTAAGTAAAATTTCCAACGGGAATAAATTATTTATAGTGTTTAGAATTTTTTTTCAAATTAAAAAAAAAATATTTAATACCTTAAATAAATTAATTAATGTGTCGTACTCGCTTTTGACGCCGCGCGCGCAACCTAAAAATGTCGCGCGGAGACCCATTTTCAGCGTTAAATTAAAATTATAAATAATGGAGATAGAGTTTCGGGAGCAGGGAGTTTTTTATTGGAAATTTCCTCCTCTTTCAGAATCTTTTTTTTGAAATTTCTTAAATATTAATAGTTTATGAAATATTGGCAAAAAACGAAATGTTATTTTTTTTTCATCTTTAATTGTTTATAACTTTTGCAATTTTTTATGTGTTAATACACGCTTTTAGCACATTTTTCTAGGCGTTATTCCGGATCCAATGAGCTATCACACATAATTTCAAGAGCAGTATCTCTATTTTAGACCATTTTCAACTTGTCAATTAGACTAATAGTGCAGAGCTCTATGGGACGTTATGAGTCAGCACTCTCGATGCAACATGTTTAGCTAACGTGCCTGCAAATTCCGGGAATACGTGAATTGATACCGTTCAATCTACAAGTGTTTACGTCGCAGGAAATCTGTGATATGATTATAACAACATATACTGCAGTGAATGAAAATCTTGAAGTATCTTGTTTTTATATATCGTATCCGGGGTGAGATATGTTTTTCATCAAATTACGAGGATTCATTATGGGGGATTTTGAGTTCAAGGGTTATGAATTTTCTGCTAAATCAACCGTCGATAAACCATCGAATCGCCCTTGTATTTAAAATATTGGAAATAATGAACAAAACAGATTTTTCATATTTCCTCTAACAAATTACTTTATAGAAAAGTCAGTTACAGTTATTACAAAACACCCCGCATAAAATCCATGTTTTATCATTTAAAAATATATACAGGGTAAAATCTAACTTCTTGCACACAGTGGTTAGAAATTCGATAAAAATTTTAGAATCCGCAAAACAGTCAGGTTTTTTAGGTAATACATTTTTTTTTTCAGACTTACTGTAAAATTTCAAAAGCAATTTTTTTATTTTTTGATGAACTACCAACTGTTAGCGGTTGTGTAAGAAGTTAGGCTACACCCTGTATATCAGAAGATTTCTCACTTTTCCAGTTCTCTGATGAACACCGACTTGTGGAAATTGTAAATCTCCTCCATGTTGCCGAATATCACGCCCTCCTTGTCTTGTAACGTATTGGGCAGACTATCGGAGACGCGCATCTCCAACATGAAGCAGTTTATGCACGTCTCCAGGTCCTTAACGTAGGTGCGTTCCGTCTGGAGCAGTTCCGCCATGATGAATCTGAACAAAAAGTTTTTGCTACCACGTACCCACCACAAATCGATAAACTCACTCTTTCCTCCTCGCAGATCTCCTCTTCTCCTCGTTGAGCTCTTTCAGATCTTTGGCGGCGACGTCTTTCATCTTCGACTCCAAATTCGGATCGGAGTTCCTATCGAACGACATCTCTTTTTTCTCGCTCTCTTCCTCCTGAATGCCGAGCGTCTCTTCCAGCTGCTGCCTGTACTCTTCCATTCGAGAACTGAAGTCTTTGTACCTGCCAGAAATCAATCGTGGAACTTTTTTACCCCCAACATGTTTCAACATGCACTTCAAGTACTATATTCAGTAATTTGCGTACTAGAAAACTGGAACTACGGTTACCTCTAGTATAATAAAAATGAATATCGATTCTTTGTAAGCGCAAAACGTCAGAACAGCTGGACCGATTTGGCTTTTTTTTTTTAATATTCGCAATAGCCCGAGGATGGTTGAGTTAGGAAAGTTGCACAAAACAAAAATTGGAAAATTCACGTTCAAGAAACCAGTGAATTGCTTTCAAATCAAAACATTTTCGAAGCATATGAAGCATTTCCATCTCCAGATCGTCCCACAAGAGTTGAGTATTGCCAGTAGTTTCTGACAAAGACAAACACACACGAAATGAGATAAATAATTTTCATAGTGAACTTGGCTGGTGGAAAATTCCCCTAATGTACATTTTCAGTGAATAAAGTGGAAAAAAAGGGTAATTTTTGGTAAAATGATCTATATTGACGAGTTCTAGATCCTTTTAAAGAAATGTCTCACCTTTGAGAATACCCTGTACAAAGCACTGAAATCTCAACTGAATATAGAGTACTCGGTAATGAATACTATAGGGTAGTTGATACTTGAGTACTTCCGTATGATACTTGAAACAGTTCCGAATATCACCTCACCTGTTATCTACGGCAGCGACCCACTGCTTGATGGAAGAGGCGTGCGCGTGTCCCTTTTCCACCAGGCTGTCGGCAAGCTGGATGAGCAGCTTGACGCGTTCCTTGGTCTCTTTGGCAGTACCTTTGAATTCGTTATGCTCGCGAAGCAAGCTCTCAGTCTCTTCAATGTTGTTGCCCAGATTCGTTGCGTGAGTCGTTAGATAGCATTCGCCTTGGAAATAACCACAACAGTTAATTATGTTTTTTTTGCCTGTGATGGCAAAACCTACCTGTATCATGTATCCACTCGATGGCTTGCTTTGCCGATCTCTCGAACAAAACGAACTGCTGACATTGGTCCAGTCTTTTCTTTCGTTGCGTCCAATGCTCCAGCACCATGTTTTCCTGGCTCAACAGCTTCTCCAGGATACCTGTAATCCGAGATTTCACTCAAACTCGCTGGGAAGTGTCAAGACGAGTAATGAATTGACACTTGCCAATCCTGAATACCGGGCGACACAGGATATCGGGCCACCCTTGTGACTTCTGCATTCGTGAACGGATTTTTCTGAAATTTGGTACAGTTATATAAGCAACCATTTCGGATTTGATCACATTACAATCCAATATGGCGTTCTTCCGGTTTTTCTGGAAATGCCAGTAACTTTGTTTTTCAAATGGAACACCCTGTATATTTTTACATATTCAAGTTCAACAGGTCAAAACAAGTCCAAACCTTATGTCAAATGTCATTTTTTTAAAACAATTGAAATTAAAATTGTTTTTTTATTTTACCTTGTGGATAAATGAGATTTGGTCGAAGCTAGTCACAATGAGTCGCAAATAACAGAAAAACTTAAATTTTTTCTGAAAAATTATTTTTTGTGTCATTTATTGATGAATCAATTCAGTCACATCACATTTTGATCAAAAATTATTTTTTTCAAATGAAACCCCTATGGGCCACCTACCTGTCTCTCTAGAACATTAATTAAGGAAAAAAATTACATATCGTTTTTGTATTTCGGTGCAGTAACAAATTGTATACATTCAAAAATCTACAACTAGTTCATGAGTTTCCTTGCAGTTCGAATAATTTTTCAACTTAGTAAGCTGTGGAAAACAACATTTCTGAATCTTGTCAACTAATTGTGTTTCGCTGTCATATTTCATCTCAACTCTCGAAAATTAGTTAACTTCCGAGAATTAGTTTAGTAGAAATGTAAAATCAAAATTATAGGTTCACAAGAAGTGAACAGGTTGATTTGTTATTCATTTACGGAGAATGTCTTTAAAACAGTGTCGCCGCTTGTCAGAAAAGAACCCAACAATGGAGAAGATACGAGGCAGAAATGAACGTTTTGCTTATGTTGATTTTGATCCAACCGCTTCGACGCGGGAATTGGAATACCAATGCAATGTAAGTCGAGAAAACGCTAGAAGAAAAAAAAAACACCATTATCGTGCTTATAAGTATAACTTACACAATTAGTTGACAAGATTCAGAAAAGTTGTTTTCCACAGCTTACTAAGTTGAAAAAGTATTCGAACTGCAAGGAACCTCATGAACTAGTTGTAGATTTTTGAATTTATACAATTTGTTACTGCACCGAAATACAAAAATGATGTCATTTTTTTCCTTAATGTATGTTCTAGAGAGACAGGTAGGTGGCCCATAGGGGTTCCATTTGAAAAAAATGAATTTTTGATCAAAATATGATGTGACTGAATTGATTAACCAGTGACACAAAAAATATTTTTTCGGAAAAAATTAAGTTTTTTGTTATTTGCGACTCATTGTGAATAGCTTCGACCAAATCTCATTTATCCACGAGGTAAAATAAAAAAAAAACATTTTAATTTCAATTGTTTTAAAGAAATGACATTTGACATAAGGTTTGGACTTGTCTTGACCTGTTGAACTTGAATATGTAAAAATATAGAGGGTGTTCCATTTGAAAAAACAAAGTTACTGGCATTTCCAGAAAAACCGGAAGTTTGCCATATTGGATTGTAATGTGATCAAACCCGAAATGGTTGCTTATATAACTGTACGAAATTTCAGAAAAATCCGTTCACGAATGCAGAAGTTACAGGGGTGGCCCGATATCCTGTGTCACCCAGTATAGAGATTCAGGTAAACTGACACTCCATACCAATATCGCTACTTTTCAAGATTCATACTGAAATTTGGGAAATATGACTTTTCAAGTGTACCGCAAGCAATAAAAATTCGTAAAATTGCTGTAGCCACCATCTCTGATTACACAAATATTTGGGGTACTTTCGCCCGCTGAACACAAATCTGCAATAAAAACTGTGCGCTCTCAAATTCGTTACGGCCCTTTGAAGTCCAAAAAGATGATTTTTTTTAATTTATTCATTTAACGCCGTTCTATTTCTGCGACCAGGGAAACACCGACGCCAATGAGCACACTCCCCCCCAACCGGAGGTAGATATCTTCAACAAGCTCAACATCCATGACCTCGGGACCGGCATATCTATCGCCATAGCTCGTTGCTCATTGATATAGCGCCTGTAGCTGTGAATATGCTATTACGCTGCAGTTATTCGTAGCTTTTGACGCTGGTCTTCCCTCAGATCATAACAAACTACCGTTTGACTCTCAAATTCCGCCATCATGTTTTTTTTGTAAGTAGTATGTAAGTTGTTTTCATGTGCAGGATTAGCAAACGGGTGAATTTTTAGCTAAATGAAATGTTTTGAGGACGAATTTTTTGTGAAAAAGTTGAAATAGATTGCGCTGAAAATAAGTGGTCATTTTGTAAGTGTTGTCACTAGCACCGTTCAAAAAGCACCTTTATTTACCTTCAAACGTCGCAGAACTGCAGATTCGTGTCCAACAGGCGAAAATTCGTCAGAACCCAAATTATGATGAAATCAGACATGGAAACAAGAAACAGCAAACTGTATAAAATTTGTGTTTCCAACCCGTGAAATGAAATTCAAAGAGGAGTAACGACTGGGTATACCCCCCCCACAAACAATTTAGTTCTTGAAAGGGAACGTGGGTTCGAAACCCCCCATTTGAAATTTTTATTGGTATAATATATTAGAATTATTATAAGACTGAAAAGTAAAAAATATTATTTAAAAGTATTATGTTTCTCAAAGATACGTAACCAAAAAGCACCCCATTTTTTACTTTTTAATGCATTAAAAACGTGTATTTTTTTTAATATATTTTTTAATATTTCTAACTTGAATTAAAAAGTTTCACATCATATTCAAAATTAGAAAAATATTGTGTGAAACTCGTTGGAAAACACTATTTTTCCAACTGGTTGCCCAAATAACTATTCCGTAACTGGATAAATTGATTAAAAATCCTAAACAATAACTCCAACCCACATACCTTTCATAAAAAAGCAATCTCGCTGACGTAACATTGTATTCAAAACACTTAAAGAACTACACCAAGTCTGAACAACTTCTATTGGCGCAAGTCCAGTTTGACCGCAAAATCTTTTTTTACTCAATAAAAAAAAAAAACGATGGAAAAAACTTTCCGTACTGGATAAATTGATTAAAAAAAATTTCCCAAAAAATGTCGTAACATTGTATTCAAAACACTTAAAGAACTACACCAAGTCAGAACAACTTCTATAGGCGCAGTTCACTTTTACCCCAAAATCATGTTAATATAAGTTTAGTCAAAAAACGTAGCCCTAGATGTAGCAGAGAGGGATGAAGGCTGATGTGAGAGTCTATATTCAAAAAACAATACGTTCTTTTGAATAAAAAACAAAATTGACAGGTAAAAAACGGTCCAGTTTTACCCCACAATTATGTTAATATAAGTTTAGTCAAAAAACGTATACGAGCCGTGAATGTAATAAACAGACTAGAACATTGATGTGAGGAACTAGAATTCAAAAACAATACTTCCATTTGAAATTTTACAAATTATTTTTTCAAATTAATTACAAATTTGACAGGTAAAATTCGTCAAATGATTATTTTGTTGGCGGCGTCATTTTTTATTATTTTGAAAAGAAAACTAATCCAATGTCCATATAGTACAAATTTTAATGAATATAATAATAATAATAATAATATTTATTTCTCCGGTTGAAAAGTACATAAGAAAAATTCTATGCACAATAAACAGAGGAAAAGTCAAGTTCATTTTACAACAAAGTTCAATGTATAAATAAAATATAAAGATGTGTGAATATAAATAAAAAGTACAGTCAACATATAATGGTTGACGTTATAACTTTCACACAACTTGTCAATATAATAATAATAATAATATTTGTTTCTTTGGTGTAAGCAAAGAAAAGGTAGGTTTATATTAAAAAATTTAAAAAAATTAAAAAAAAAAAAACAGATCTTGTCAGATACAAAAAAATTATAATTAAATTTAAATTATTTATCCCAGAGACCATGGTAAATCAGTATCGGGTACATAGTGAGCTGTTAAACTAAGTTGTCGTTGATGATTTCAAGTTAAGTGATCAATGAATTCTTGAATAGTGTAACTGACCCTTTGAAGTAATATTTTTTTCAGCTGACTCTTGAAAACATGAATGTTTTGCGAATTTTTTATAGCTACTGGCAGGATGTTATAGAACTTACATCCATTGTACTCTACACCCTTCTCATACGTGGAAGTTCTGTGAGCCCTTGGAAAGACCAGATTTCTAGATCGTGTATTGTGGTTGTGGGTTGGACGATTGGACTGAAGAATAGATTTGTGTCTGTATACATATGCACTAGCCTCCAGTATATAAGTGCTGGCAACTGTGAGAATTTTGAGTTTTTTTAAGGCATCCCTACATGAGTCTCTGTATCCTAGGTTAGCAATTATTCTAACCGCATATTTTTGTATGAGAAATACCCTTTGGACGGAAGCACTCATACCCCAGTTGAGAATCCCGTATCGGAGGTGTGCCTGGAAGTTGGCGTGGTACAATGTTAATAATACGCTAGAGCTGCAATGATTCGACATAAATCTGATAGAGTAGCAGCTCTTCTTCAATTTGGCACATAATGCATCTATATGATGATTCCATACTAATTTTTTGTCTAGGACAATTCCAAGCATATTCACAGTTTCTGCTGGACTAATTGCATTGTCACTATTTTTATATAGTATTATATTTGTGTCACGTTGGTTGCGAGTGTTGAATAGTATGGTGTTAGTCTTGGCTTTATTAAGTTTCAAATTGTTTTTTTCAGCCCATAGTATTATTTTATTGTAGATATTCTCAGCGGTTTTTTGGAGTACATCCATGGTGTCTTCAACAATCAAAATATTTGTGTCATCGGCATAACTTGTGACAAATGCTGACTTTGTATTATTTATGAATGAAATAAGGTCATTGGCAAACAGCAAGAAAAAGAATACATTCATATAGTGTGGAGTTGAGTTCATAACATTCAACAGAATTAGTGAAAATAACGCGAACTTTTACCAAATGATTTCCCGATTTTGTGGCATGCAAATCCTATGTGGTTCGAAGATCATTTAAGGAAGAAAAAGTTAATATATTTCCAGCGATTTCATCAAATCCGTCGGCGAAAATGAATAATTTTTCCACACATACCTTTCACCCTGCTCTCGTGGTTCCCGCTCATATTCGGATAGTTATAGAACTGCAAACTCCTCGTCGTGTACTTCAAGAAAGTCTCCGCCGTCCGCCTGGCCAGCGTGCACGCCTTCAGGAACGCCTCTTTCTGCTCCTGGTGCTTGTTGATCAGCTGCGAGATCGCGGTGGCCTTGTCCGAATTCGGCTGGCCGGTCGAACACCAGTCCTCGTCCCTGCGGTACTCCCTCTCCAGGCTGTCGAGCACCGAACACACCTGCTCCGCCGTCTTGTAGAAGTTCAGGCTGGCCGTGACCAGCTTGTGGCGCTCTTCGGCGCACGTCACCAGCTGCTGCCACCGCTTTGTCACCTCCTCCGAAATGTCCTTTATGCTCTGCGGGTCGTAGTGGTTGCCGTTGATCAGCGAGTCGGCGCGGTGTTTCACCTAGATAGACAAAATACAGTGTATAAGACATAAGATATAGTGTACAAGATGGATATTTGAGCAAAGCTAGCATGGTACCTGTACTGCAGAGGTGTGGGTCTTTTCGATCGCCACTTGGAACTGCTCGTGCTCCTTCTTCAACACCTCCGCGTCGGCCAAACTGTTCGGAATGGTGAAGTTGGCCATGAGCATCGATTCGCCGTTTCTGATCCAGCTGATGACCTGATTGGCGTCGTTCTGGAACTGGCCCAGCTGGATGCACTGCTCCAGCTTGAGACGTTTCATCTCGACCAGCTCTTCCAGGTCCATCTCTCTGTCGTGGAGAAATTCCAATAGCATCTGGACCTAAAAATAAAATAAATAACTACTAACCTAACTTCTTGGACCTCTAACCCTCCAAGGGACCAACATCCAGCTGTCGGGGGAAGTTAAATACCCAAATTAACATGGAACCAACAACTGGCAACAGTAAAGAAAAAAGCTGAGGTGACACTAATGGTAGCCAGACGAGCACACGGAAAAACATGCGGGCTAAGTCCCAAAATGGTGTATTTGACATACTATACTGTGGTGAAACCCATGATCACCTATGCATCTTTGGTATGGTGGACAAACATAGCCCAAAAAATAGCCGCGGTTGAGTTGAGCAAGGTACAAAGACTTGCCTTCCTCAGCATAACGGGGGCTATGAAAACAACACCAACAGCAGCCATGGAAGCACTAATGGACCTTCCACCGATTGACATAATACGAGCAACAGATCGGATCACAACAAGATAAAGGATATAGTGGGAGGCAACATTCTTGAAATGAAACCAACGGACCACACAACTCCTTGATAGATATTAGATGAAATCATCAGCTATTCGGCGGTAACTTTGTTTGAGTTCAAAGTGCCGCTTTATCAGTTATTGACTAATGTCCGCGAATGTTTCATAGTTATCGGGGTCAATGAGATTACTTATTAAGTGTGGGTGGTCGATCTGGTGTTTGTTTACCAATTATTCACAATTATTAATAAATAAGAAAAAACTCAAACCTTGGATCACAAAAGGCATAAAAATCTCGTCTAGAAACCTTAGGTCACTTCATCACATCAGAAAATTCACTGATGATATCTTTTTCCATAATTATTTCAATAATTATAGGAGAATATACAGGAAAATCATCAGAGCTATGAAGAACGCATATTTTAATAAAAGAATAGACGATTCTGACAACAAAGATAAAGAAAGCTGGGCAATAATAAATGAACTTAGGGGAAAAGAGGTTAAAGCAACTCTAACTGATCTGAACTTAAAGCCGGAAACCTTAAACAATTTTTACTGTTCCATAGCCGAAAAACTTAATGATCTCATCACTCCAACTCATGACCCATTAATTTACCTAGAAAGTGTCAATATAAAAAATTTCTTTTCTTTGAACAGCACTAATCTAACTTCATTGAAAGAGGTAATCCTAGACATAAAAAACAAAAAGGCCTCTGGTTTAGATGACATCTCCATAAAAATATTTGAAAACCTTCCTGACGATGCACTTAATGTCCTGGTCGTACTTATTAATAGATCATTCACAGAGGGACTCTTTCCGCATTTCCTCAAAACCTCGGTAGTGATCCCGATCCACAAAGGTGGCAATAAAGATGAACCGGCGAACTTCAGACCAATATCCCTTATCCCAACATTAGCTAAAATAATTGAAAAACTAGTAAAACGGAGAATCATGGAATTTGTAGACAACAACAATATACTGAGTGCACGTCAAAATGGATTCCAAAAAAACAAAAATACATCCGATGCCATATTTGCTCTCCTGCAGACAGTTTATAATGAAATCAACAACGCGGAAACAACTGCAGCGGTTCTATGTGACTTCTCCAAGGCATTTGACTGTGTCAACCATGATATACTACTGCAAAAACTCAGCAGATACGGTTTTAGGGACAACAGTCATGCTTGGATAAGATCATATCTCACTGCAAGAAAGCAAATTGTAAGGACGTCTTCGGATTCGAATATCAGTGATGTGAAATATGGCTCCCAAGGCTCTGTTCTGGGTCCCGTTCTGTTTCTCCTATACATCAACGATCTGACTAACATCCCAATTACAGGAAAACTCACTATCTTTGCCGACGATACTACATTAATATGGCATGACAAAGACAGGCTGCATACCAGAATGAGTGCAGATATGATTAAAGTAAAAGATTGGTGCGATTCTAATTTCCTAACACTTAACACCAAAAAAACCAATGTAATAGCATTCAAATTTACATTTTCAGATATCTCTTTAGGAACAAACACTATCGAAAACAGCACCACATCGAAATTTCTAGGAGTCCATCTAGATAAAAATCTAAAATTTGATCAACACATCAGACATCTCAATAAAAATTAGCATCTGAATGTTAGCAGCTAAGAAATGTTGTGAAAGAGCTAGGTTTTCCCAATGCTAAGGCTGTGTACTACGCCTTGATAGATTCCCAACTGCGGTATGGTATAGCCTTCTGGGGAGGTTGCTGTAACACACTTATGCAGTCAGTCTTTGTCTTACAGAAAAGAGCCATCAGATATCTTTGTAAGGCCAAGAGGCAAGTTTCATGTAAACCCCTTTTTCTTGAGCATCGAATATTAACAGTCATTTCAAATACAACTTTAACAAAAACTCAATTATAATTAATGGTATTAAGATGAATTATGAAGTCACAAATTAACCCAACCAAGGTTCCAACCCAATTAATTTCACATAATTAAAAAAACCCCGCTAGAAATTAAAGAAACAACATCGCTAAAACTATTTAAAAAAAAAACAAAAAGCATATTGAGTGATAAAGCCTATTATAATCTACAAGATTACTTTAATGACACAATGTGATATCCTAGTTTATTAAGTATACCAATATTTCCATCTTTTTATATTATCTGTTTAATCTATATTATTTATTTTTTTATTTTTTATTTATTGTAATACATCTTCCAAACAGAACAAGTTGTGGTATAAGGAAGTTAATTGATAGATTACAATTATAAATTTCAACCATTTTAGAACTAACTGGTAATAATATCTATTCAAATCTTAACTAAATGTACATATATATACACATATATATATACACATACACACATATATATATACATACATACACACACATGTTCTTTTATTGTATTATATTACATTTTATTAATGTTATTGTGAAAACTTAACTATTTACAATAAGCTAATGTCTGTTATAATTTTAAAATAAGCTGTACAAAATTTGTAAATTGACTGATTATCGATAATCTTACTGTATAACATTGTGTTTGTTAACAAGAGATAACTCTTAGCAACAATAAACATATTCTCTCTCTCTATTATTATGCAATTTGACGGTTCATAGGTAGAGAATTCCTTTCTAAGGTGTGGTTCATGACAACGGCCAAACATATATTGTCAGAATGTGAGGCACTAGACCGCAAAAGACAAACAATATACGGACAGCCCAGGCTAACCCCAGAAGAATACAGTAGCCAACCGGTAAAGAACCTGTACAGACTGGTACAGGGGACTAGAGTTACGGAGTGGGTGCTGTAAAACAAAAACCGGAAGGCACAATAAGCACAAGAGGCTGAGCTGCAGCTGGCGACGAGGCCAGCATCCGAGGAAGAAAAAAACCCAACTTCTTATATTTCAGATGTCATAATTATCGATCATTTTATCGGAAAAAAATCTACTTACCCTCGTCTGCGCGTTGTACTGCGCGTCAGCCATTATAACGATCCCCGAATTCTCGAACACCTGCACCAACTCCTGGCCCTGCTGCAAGATCTGGTACGTCGTGTTCTGCATCTGGCTGACGCTCTCGTTGTGCAACCTCAAGAACTGCTCCGCCTTGGCGATATCCCTGGTCAGCTCGCTGTGCTGCAGCTCTTCCGACCACATCTCCAGCTGCGAAGACACCTCGAGGGCGTCCCTCTCGAAGAGGCGCAGCCGCAGGCAGAGATCGAGGCGGAGCTTGCGCTCCGCCCACAGCTCTTCCAGGTCGTTGCGTTGCTTCGCCAGGCGGTCCAGGGCCGACTCGACGGCCGATACGGAGCCCGTCGAATCCATTTCGGCTATAGATCTGGCAAAACAGAAGTGTGTTCAAAATACAGTGTATGGACTTGGAGCATGAGGAGGAGTTTAACGTGGCGGAATCGGACAAACTGGTCCAGAAAGTATCACTTATCCTCATTTACCGCTGTGATAAAAAGGGTGTCTACAAAATGCGATAGTTAAAAAATTTCGGTCGCAAACGTCAAAACGGCATTTGTATTGTGATTCGGCGAGTAAAAGCTTCGTATCAAAGAGAGGCCCAGTGTCGAAAGGGCGCATATAATAAATGAATGGCAATGAACGAGTCAGCCGCAAATAACCTCGAATCAAATGTAAATGACGTGAAGGAAGTGAAAAAAATTAGTTTTCGGGTGACCACTGCTGTTTTGTGGGGTGCACAAACACGCGTTTGAATGCTCTGCAAATGTAGGAAGTTTTTGTAACTCATATGTTACAATAAAGCTACGAAAGGAAAAAAAAATTTTCAAATTCAATTTTCACATTGATATAAACAATTGAATTTTTCCATACTAATAATTACAGTAATCTAAAAAAACATGGCTGCCGAATAACAATACAACCGCAGTTTTTCATGTTTGTTACAAAAAAAAACTGTTTAACTTTAAAAGACAAATACTGATAAATTGCGCTATAAGTAGTAATTCGCCTAATTCCGCCACTTACAAAGGTGCTCCAAGTCTATAGTAAAGGGGAGAGAGTTTTGATTTGATTCATGCTTTCCCAATCATCAAGACCGCTATGTGGTCTTTCTCGGAATTAAATCCAAACTCTCGGAGAACTAGTACCTTCCTGCTTCAGTTGACAAACTATAGATGCCGCCATCTATAATTTGTTGTATTTCATATAGTATATAGTGTTGTGTACAAGATATAGTGTTAGTGGTAATGTCGAAGAAGTTAAACGAAAGAAAATAAGACAAATCGGTTAATTTTCCATATAGTTACTCTAACATATCAATGGTGAGGAGCTCTCATGACGAATAAATGTAATGAAATGGTGTCTCATGTGAGGAGATTGACAACCCTCCTCCAATATCTCAAAACGATCAGAAATCAAATGCATTTATGGTCGCACAAAACTCACAACAGATCCTTACCTTAATTCCTGTAAGAGAGCTTCTCCTTGCGCTATGGTGGAAGAACAAACGTCCAAACTTTGCTGTCGATGCTGCACAGTTTGTTCGAGTAGTCTTTCGGTCGCCTCCAAGCTCTCCGCAACGCTTTCTTCACACTATTTTTTTTTTCAAAAATCTTATATTAAAATATATACAATATCGCGAAGAAAACTGTTACATGTACGATTCAATAGGATTGAGTCAAAGATTCAATTTATGGAAGACTGTTTTCTGTCTATTTTTTTTTTGTATATTTAAGAACTCGGATCACAAAAAAAAAATATTTGCAGTCGATTCACAATCTCATTCTGTATCAGATTGTTTGAAAACTGCCAGTGGTAAATTTTTGTATTGCACTTTTCAATTTTGTTTTGTTTTTATTCCTGAAATGACGTGAAAGTATATTTTCTGACCGAACTGTAGTACCTGTAAATCCTGCCTGAGCTCGTCCACCCAGGTGCCCAAGTCTTTCTCGTGCGTGTAGAAGAGGACGGCGAGTTCGAGACGTCTCCGACGCTGCTCCACTCGCGCCGCAAACGACGTCACGTGCGCTTCTAGCTCGTGCGCCACTGAGTATATCTCGTCTGGGTCGCATTCGCCCGTGTGGGCCAGCTCTTCGGCGGCCGCCAACAGTTTGTCGGCATTTGTGTAAGTATTCTGTCCAATAAAAACACGATAAACTTCTCGGTGTCACGAATAAACTTCTTGATGTTCATTCACCCAAGTCAACAATTAAAAACATAATTTCAAAGTGATTAATACCCAAAACTGCCATATAATATCTATTACTGATAGCTGAAAGTCTTACAAGTGACAGTTTAATGAGATATACATCACTAGTTGGCTGTTAAAAATGTAGTTCAATATTAATAATCCGCCAATATTTATTCAGGGTGTTTCCTAACTACGGTACGAAACTTCAGGGGGTGTTTCGTCGGGTCATTTGACAAAAAAAAGTTCCTATGAACATATGTCCGGAGTTGCTGCGTTTCTGAGATACAGGGCGTTGAAGTATAAAAAAAAAGGTATTTATAAAATATCCTGAATATCCTGAAACCGATGTGGTTGATATGTGGTACAGCTATTTGAAGTAATAAGGCAATTATTTGGCCCTAAGTAGGTCCAGTGGCGTCTCAGTGGGCACCACAGCCAACAATACTGAGAAAAAAATTATTTTCTCCTTTTCAGTGCATTTGAATATAAGCGTGTGTTCTAAAAAGTTTTTTATAAGCGTGGTAAAAATATAACTTTTTGGCCTCCTGTGTTTTTTTTTCATATTTAGCTTAGTTTTCGAGAACAAAAAAAATGAAGGCACTCTACAATCATGATTACCTGCTATGGAGACCAGCTGACAGTGATAGTATTGTCATATCAGTAAAAGTCAGAGTTGTCAATTAGCAGTGATTCCATCATGAATACTTTTACTAACGCTGAAATGGCTGACATGCACTTCATTTATGGATTAGCAAATAGAAATGCGGAAGAAGCACGGAGAATCTACCAGGATAGATATCTTAATAGAGTAATTCCATGTGCTAAAACATTTAGAACGCTACATGCAAGATTATGTGAAACCGGAAGTTGTAATAAAAATGTAAGTGGTGGAAGACCAGAAACTGTAACAACGCCTGAACTAGAAGAAGCTATAATATCAATCTGATGCATAACAATAATATAATAAGTGATGTTACCGAAATCAGTAATTTATTTGTGAATTATTTCACAACATCTGTGCATGAAAAACTAGATACATACTTCGGAAATAACAAATCCCTGGCATGCACAATACCAAAACAAAACATTAAACATACAATTTTTCTGGAACCTTTTACAAGCACAGAGGTAATCCAAATAATAAACAATTTGAAAAACAAAAACTCAATGGGCATGGACGAAATCTCTATCAAACTATTGAAGTTTTGCAAAAAGGCACTATCAGAATCCATAGCCTTTCTTTTGAACAAATCTATAGAGTTAGCACAGTTTCCGGATGATCTAAAGCTTGGTAAAAGTGATCCCAGTATATAAAAAAATAATCCACAAACAGCCAAAACTATAGACCCATAGTACTACTCAGTCATCTTTCCAAACTAACTGAAAAAGGTATTGCATATAGGTTATACAATTTTCTCGAAAAATACAATATTCTATCCCTTCTCAATTTGGATATCGAACAGCAAAATCAACTGAACTAGCCACCATAGAATTTACTCAGACTATCTATAAACATCTAGATCACGGAAGGAAAGTAGCTGGTGTTTTCTTTGACCTAACTGCAGCCTTTGACTGCGTAAATCATCAGTATCTTCTTAACAAACTATCAACACTAGGGATCAGGGGGAACCTACTGAAGTGGATAGAATCATATATATCCAACAGAAAAATTAGTGTGTCTATAGAAGAGGTATTGTCAACCGAAAAATGTGTCGATATTGGTGTGCCTCAAGGCTCTGTCTTGGGGCCACTTCTATTCTTAATTTTTGTGAACGACCTTCCAGATTATATTACAGAAGGGCAGATTTTTATGTACGCTGATGACACTTCTGTGATAATCGAGGCATCAACCATAAGAGAATTAGATCTAAAATGGAAAAGAGCACAAAACAGTTTGAATCCTGGTGTCAACAAAATTCACTCATGGTAAATAAATCAAAATCGGTATGTGTATATTTTTCCAATATGAACAGCGACATAACCCCCACAATAAACAGTATAGAATTCAAAGGCAGCACAAAATTTCTAGGAACTGTCATAGACAGCAAACGACACGGCACACTGGAAATAGACAATATATGTTCCAAACTTGCAAAAGCAACCTTGCGATCTTGAACCTGAAGAAGGAAATAGATATGAAAAATCTAATAACAGCTTACTACTCCTTAGCATACTCGGTAATGAGTTACAACATAGTCGTTTGGGGCCAATCAACGGATGTTTCTAGAGTCTTCACTATGCAAAAAAGAATAATAAGAATAATTTTCAACATGGGCTACAGAGATTCATGCAGAACAGTCCTGAAAAAAAACAAAATACTGTCCCTAACAAGCATCTACCTATTCAAAATATCATGTTATATGTACACAAATGAAAATAACTTCCTTAAGAATAGCAACGTGCATAATTATAAAACTAGAAATGCTGAAAAGCTACATCTCACTAAATGCAACCTCAGTAAATTTAAAAAATCACCAAACTATGCAGGTCCAGAAGTTTTCAATAAACTCCCGGAAAATATAAAGAGTTTAAAATCATATCAAGCATTCAGAAAAGCATTAAAAGAATACTTAGTAGAAAAATGTTTTTATAATCTTGCAGAATTCATGCAATAAATTAGCTACTAAGGGTACTGTCATTTCCAACCTAGGATTAGATAACAAATAACAAATGATTGGCAGTTAATCAAGATACTTCACACCACTTATTCGATCCAAGTGTATATCCATAGCTTTAATCTACTCTCTATCTTAACAAGTATATATGCAATATTATATGAAAAAGCAAACATACTCATTTATACATGAACGTGTCAGTTTGTATTAACTATATTTGACGAAACCTACTTTGAGTGTTCTTGGTAAATAAAGATTTATTATTATTATTATTATTATGATGCGATAGAAGAAGATCCTTCACATAGTACCAGGAAGATTGCACTGCAGCTTGAAGTAAGCCCAAAAACCGTTTGGAAAGTTCTAAAAAGAAACCTCCTATACCCATATCACATACAGCGGGTCCAAGCTCTACTGCCTAGGGATTTTCACCCAAGATTAATGTTTTGCAGGTGGTTGATTCATACGATGGCACACAATAATAATTTTTTAACAAATATTTTATTTACGGACGAGGCAAATTTTTCACGAGATTCTATTATGAACTTTCACAATAACCATTTCTGGGCCTACGAAAATCCCCACATTATTAGAGAAAGTCATTTTCAGCAACGATTTTTGCTGGACGTTTTTGGGTAGGAATTATTGGTGACTACCTAATTGGACCCTTTTTTTTACCAGCAAGATTATCAGGTCCATCCTACACGGCTTTTTTGCGAAATCATTTACCCATTTTGTTGGAAGAAGTACCCGTACTTGTAAGAGGCAACATGTGGTTTATGCACGACGGAGCTCCAGCTCATTTTAGTGTTCTTGCTCGTCAGCATCTCGACATCACCTACCCTAATCGCTGGATTGGACGTGCAGGACCTCAACATTGGCCCGCTCGCAGTCCTGATATGAATCCTCTAGATTTCAATTTATGGGGTCATCTGAAGGCTCTCGTTCATAAAACCCCTATACCAGATATGAATGACTTGAGGAATCGAATAAGTGACAATTGCAATGTCATAAGGAATACTCCAGGTATTTTTGAACAGACAATCAATGACACATCGATTGCAGTCGTGTATTTTATCAGACGATGGACATTTTGCTCATTTACTTTAAGGTCGAAATTGTTTATTTTTTACTTTAGGTTTGTATTTTATGTTGTCCATGGATAATTTGTAGAATAAGTTAAAATATTTTTTTCTCGAAAATGAAGCTTGATATGAATAAAACTCAAGGGACCAAAGAGTTGTATTTTCAGTTGTTTAATCTGAAAAAATAAAGTACTACAAAAAAACTTTTTTTTTCTCAGTATTGTTGGCTGTGGTGCCCACTGAGACGCCCCTGGACCTACTTGGGGCCAAATAATTGCCTTATTACTTCAAATAGCTGTACCACATTTCAACCACATCGGTTTCAGGATATTCAGGATATTTTATAAATACCTTTTTTTTAATACTTAAACGCCCTGTATCTCAGAAACGAAGCAACTCCGGACATATGTTCATAGGAACTTTTTTTTGTCAAATGACCTAACGAATCACCCCCTGAAGTTTCGTACCGTAGTTAGGAAACACCCTGTATTGTTAAGTGTCGTCAAAGTTGAAGAAATAGTCCAATATTTATAGTTTACCGTTAAAAGTGTTGTCAAATATCGATATCATTTGGAATTCTAGTCAAAGTGTCGATAAATATCCCTAACCATTAGTTGAGAAAGCAGTCAACTGACCATTAAGAATGTCAGATTTCTATTTAACAGCTAGATTGTAGATGGGTCGATATGGCTCCTCATCCTGTCCGTACCTCTACCTATAAGGTCTTTTGTACATTACCCTTCATCTAATCAAGACCCGGGATTCCGAGTCCTCCTTGCGAAGCGTATCAGTTTCCTGTGAGCTAAGTTTCTGATGTCTGAGGGCGTTAGTGAAAACCCCTTCGAGGAGCCTTTTACAAAACAGCAGTCGCAATGCAGGTGTTCTGCAGTTTCGGCGAAGTTCTCGCAGTAACGACACAGTTCGCTGCCTGATCTATCCATTTTTTTGAGGTGATACCTCAGAGGACTGGTGAGCAATCCCATTATAGTATTTCTAATCCCAATTGGACCGACATAAAATGTTTCGAGAAGGAATTCTCTTCCACCCGATGGAACTGTTTTATGATTGTACCAGGAATGCTTTGGTAAAGTAAAAACACCTGGTAGTATATACATTTGCCGGGCAGTGCATATGAACACTACTCGTAGTGCTCTTATTTTTATTGCCGTTCCAATTGGGATTAGAATAACTATACCAGTTTCAAGTCTTTCTTGCCAACTCGAGAAGCTGTTCAGCTTTCTTTGGCGATAGGCTCGGAAGCCTGTTTGCTTGTCTTTGCCCTGGAGCCTTATTCCAGTGAGTTTTAATTTGGTCAGCTTCCCAGCGCCGAAACTCTTCGTTGATGTGCGCTTTGGAAAGACCACAGAAGGGTTCTGGTGCAGAAAATTGAGTATTTGCGCCTTCCTTGGCAAAGCTGTCCGCTTCTTCAATGCCTTTGATTCCCTTGTGACCTGGCACCCACATCAGAGTTGATTGTTCATAGCCAGTTGCCTTAGGGAGAATTTGCAGTCCCAAGTCAGTCTAGACTCACAAGTGTATGACTCTAGAGCTTTTAGTGCTGCTTAGCTGTCTGATAGGATATAGATCTTTGCCCCCCTGAAGCCTCTTTCAAGGCATTCTTGGGCGCAAATTTCTATAGCATGGGTTTCTGTTCGAAAAATGGTTGCCCTTTAGTCCTTCTTGGATCCATCAGTATACCATACTAATGCATTCCTTTCTAGTTGAGGCCGGTTGGTTGTGAATATATAACCACTTCATAATTCACTTCAAAGTTGTACCTAGGTGGCATAATATATGATGGCTTGTACCTGGATTCTAGGGGAATATTTTCCAGAATCTTCAGATGTCCAATCAGATTTCCAGCCTTCAAGTTTGATACCTGGTGCAGTCTGAAGGCACGTTTTGCCGCTTCTGTCATTACACACAAGTGCAGTGGCGAAAGATTCAGCATTACCTATACTGGTGCAGTGGGGCACGTGAATATAGCCCCTGTGATTCCCAGACAGGCTAACCGCTGCACTTTCTGCAGCTTGATGTGTGTTGAGTGCTGTTGGGTTTTTGGCCACCATACTTATGACGCATAGGTGACCATGGGCTTGATAATCATTTGATATAACCAGTATATCATTATCGGCTTCAAACCCCATGTCTTGCCAAAGTCTGCAGCACGTCCAGGTTGCCGCTGTAGCCTTGGAAAGAATGTTATTAATCTGACTGTTCCAAGTTAGTATCTGGTCAATTATGACACCCAGGTATTTGACTTCATTGGAAAAAGTTAGCTGGGTTCCATTCAGGGTTCAGTTGCGCACCAGTTTCTGATTATATTTAGGGCTGTCTGCATGCGATTGGATATTATCCCGTCATGTTTGCACCTAATAAGGACGACCAGTTCATCGGCGTAACCTCGAGTCGTAATTCCAGATTCATGTAGCTTCACTATCAGATTATCCACAGTCAGTGACCACAGCAAAGGCGATAGAACCACGTCTTGGGGACACCCGTTTTCCGCTGTCATTCTGACAGTTTCCTCTCCGAGAACAGCTACAATGATTCTGCATTCCAGCAATGCATTTATCCATCTTATCAGTGAGGAGTTTAAATTCCTTTCCTCTAGCGATCTGATGCTAGAGTCATGTGAAGTGTTATCGAAAGCACCCTCTATATCTATGGATGCACATAGAGCCATTTTTTTGGCCAAGTATGTCTTTTCAATGCTTTCAAATAAGCATTGTAGAGCATTAATCGTTGATTTGCCGGCTTGATAGGCGAACTGTTTTTTTGAAGCAGTCTGTCCAAAAGGATGTTTACTTCTTATATAACAGTCTATAATTTTCTCCATTGTTTTCAGGAGAAAGGAGGTGAGACCAATGGGGTGATAGGACTTTGGTTTGTCCGCTGGACGTCTCCCAGTCTGTGGTATGAACACCACTGCATCCTCCCCTCAGGCTTTCAATATGTGACCGAAAATAAAACTGGCCTTGAAGAGCCTCTTCAAGAAGAGCTCTATTATTACAAGGCCATTTTGTAATAAGGCGGGGAGGGGAATATTCCGTATTTAACAGCTAAAATCGATAGGTAAATATAAAACTATAGTCGACAAATGAAATGTTAGTCAAATAATAGACTGTTAAAAGTGTTGTCAAACGTCTATACCTGAACAGTGACAGTTGAAAGTGATATACATCTCCAGTTGGCTATTAAAAATGTAGTTCGATATCAATCAGTTGAAATTTCAATACCTGTAATTAAGAGTTCAAAGTGACGTTGAATATCCCTAACTAGTTAAAAAAGTTAACGTTAAACATAACTTATAACTAACAGAATTCTAGTTAATATTTCACATTTCAAAGTGTCAGTAAATATCCATAACTAGCAGTTGAAAAAAGTAGCATATCTCTCTATTTAGCTATTAAAGGGTAGTTGATTATCAATGATCCACAAATATCCCTAACAGACAATTGAAAAAGAAGTCAAATATCTATAACTGACCATTCAAAAGTGTTGTCAGATATGTATAAATAATTGTTTGAATTCCACTACCTATAGTTACAGTTTAAAGTGCCAGCAAATATCGATAACCAGCAGTTGAGAAAGCTGTCAAAACGCACGTCGAAAGTTATGACAAGTATTATTGACACTCCAAACTAGAAATAACATTTTAATGGCCAATTTGACTCTATTCTCCATGGATTATTGACACATTTACTTGTCATTAAAATAAATGACCATATGAAATGTTAAACATACAGGGTGTGCCCATGCAAGTGAAACCATTTACTTTACCCTCTGTGCCAATTAAGCTGTCAATTTTGAACTATTAGTCAATCTTAAGCTTTCGCTTACACTAGAAAATTTTCAACCATAACTGACCAACGAGAAAACAATTTTGATCTAATTCCACTGACCTGAGCTACATTCTCGAAATGTTCATGGCTCTTCTGGTAAACTCTAGCTTTCTGGAGATTTCTGCCAATTCCAGTATTCTTCCTGATGAAAACTTCTCCATGATTCGACAACCAGTCCAAAACCTGGAAAAACGCAAATGATCCAAACAACCCTGTTCCATGTATATGTTTTCCGAATATATGAATTATTCTCTTAAATAAATTAGAACATGAAATAAAAACATTACCTGTTTGACATCTTCCTGAAAAAGTCTCAACGCGAGTCTTTGGTGCAGTTTGATCTTTTTGGCGTGCCATTTTTGCTCGAGGGCTCTGTGGTGATTTAAAATTTGGTGGATGACCGCTAAAACGTGACTAGCACCTTCGCTATAGTCGGCGGCGGGATTTCCAGTAGGCCGGTTTTTGAAATTCGCCCCCTCACCCTGTATAGTATACAATGCGTATTATGCAAATGGTGTAGAATCGGCTTTGATATACTACCAATTGAAATTCAATAAATGTTTTGGATGGGAGTGTTTTTCATAAATATTTCTTGAACCAATACTCTAATTATAAATATTTTTTTATATTCGTCCCAAAAAATCATGTTTTACTTTCTTTAATGCTATAGCTATTCACTGGACGAATTGTTTACCCAAAGAAATATCCACCCAGAAGAAATTTAAAAAAACAGTGTCAATCCTCAAAAACATTCCTTCAACTTCGAATTGACATGACTCACTGCTGGATTTCCAGTAGGCCGGTTTTTAAATTCGCCCCTCACCCTGTATAATATGCCACGTGTATTATGCAAATGGTGCAGAATCGGCTTTGATATACTACTAATTGAAATTCATAAATGTTTTGGATGGGAGTGTTTTTTCTGTGAATATTACTTGTTCTAATACCCTTGATTATAATGGTTTTTTAAATATTCTCCCCAAAAAAGCAAGTCCTACTTTCTTTAATGGACGATTGTTTTCCTAGAAAATATCCACCCAAAGGAAATTTTAAAAAATCATTACGGCAACGTCCTCAAAAACATTCCTTCAACTTCGAATCGGCATAACTCACTGCTGGATTTCCAGTAGGCCAGTTTTTTTTAATTCACCCCAAACCCTGTATAATATGCCACGTGTATTATGCAAATGGTGCAGAATTGGCTTTGATATACTACTAATTGAAATTCATAAATGTTTTGGATGGGAGTGTTTTTATGAATATTACTTGTTCTAATACTCTTGATTATAATGGTTTTTCAAATATTCGCCCCAAAAAAGCAAGTCCTACGTTCTTTAATGGACGATTGTTTTCCTAGAAAATATCCACCCCAAAGTAAATTTTAAAAAATCATCCTCAAAAACATTCCTTCCATTTCGAATTGACATAACTCACTGCTGGATTTCCAGTAGGCCAGTTTTTGAAATTTGCCCCCTTACCCTGTATACTATGCAAAGTGTATTATGCAAATGGTGCAGAATCGGCTTTGATATACTACTAATTGAAATTCATAAATGTTTTGGATGGGAGTGTTTTTTGTACTTGATCTAATACTCTGATTATATCTGTTTTTTAAATATTCGCCCCAAAAAATTATGTCCTGCTTTCTTTAATGCTATAGCTATCACTGGACAAATGGTTTTTCTAAAAAAAAAAATTCGCCCACAAGAGAGAAAAAATACAGTATTGCAACAACATCCTCAAAACATTCCTTCAACTTCGAATTGGCATGTCTCACTACTACTTCTAAGCTATTCAAGAAGAAATTACTAAAATATTATACTAGATTAGAAATCTACATTGATCTACAAAACTCATTGAAGAAAAAATAAAAAATGGGTGGAATTGACAGAAAGTTGCCTTTTATCGAATTTAATATTATCAAATTCAATTAATTAATATTTTGGTAATATATTCATCAATTATTTATTAGAAGTGTTGTTTGAATAAATATAATTTTTAAAATAAGAAAATAATTTAGGAACATAAATTTTCACAAGATTCATGTAATTATTTGAATGTAAATTTTTAAACATTATTCATTTAGTTTTAAACAAATGCATTATTCCGAAAAAAAAACTCTTAAAACATTGTCTTGTGATGAAATTCTAGGAGATATGTGCTTTCATTAGAATTTAAATAATTTTATTTTATTATTTTTAATTTTTATAAATTGTATTCGAATTGCAATTGTCCAAACAAAAAATCTCCTTTTTTTATTTTTCATTTCAATGAAATTTTATAAGACATTTTATGTAAGGATTTCTGCCAGATATATGTTTTTAATAAAATTTGAAAAAAAAAATCTTTGGAGATTTAACTTGAATAAAAGTATTTTTACCGAAATAAAATACTTGAAAATGTTATTAAACTGAAAATAAATAGAATTTCGACATTTTTTATTTTATTTTAGAAATCATGCTTGTTTTTAAAATATGAACGGAAATTACATTGGATTATCATTTAATAAAGTTGAGATTTATCTAAAAATACAGCAGACATTACCAATCAAACAAAAATATATCTAATAATTTATTTGATGAATGATCTATTTAAGAATTAAATAAATTGACCTATTTGAAAAATCAAGTTGAAGATTCAAGTCTTTGTAAATGATAAAATTATTTCTATGGCAGACTATAAGATAATGTGAAAAGGTTAGAGACAAAGAAAGTAAGAAAGATATATTTACATGTTTCTTATCAGTCCCAGGTTGGTTGCAGACTTGAACCAAGTGGTCTAATTGATAGAGGAGTTTCTTACTGGTACTATGAACCTGTTACCAAAACCAACACCGTATTAAATATTATTAGAAAACACACAAATCATCGGAAATGTTAAAAGATGCTAGAAAAAGATATCTATGGAAAAAGTTCACAAATTGTATTGTATATGTTTTTTAAAAAAAAACTTTACAAGTCCAATGTGTGAACTTTTCGATTGTTTCAAATATTATTCAAGACAGAAGAAAGTCCTTCCCAACGCGAGATTTGCTAAACCTGCAAAATCATACATTTTTAATGACATCGGCATCCTTTTGGGACTCCTCCACAGTGGTGGGCAAATTATGGCACACTTGCAGCATCGAGTCCAATCCGTTTAGCAAGGATTGATAGGAATTATAAACCTATGAGGAAAAAATTAAAGCGTTCGATAATTCAGTTGAGTCAGCACAACAAGAAAAAACTGCCAACATCAAGAATTATTACAAGTGCCCCACACAACTGAACCCTGTGGATCTCATGAATAATTATGTGCGCAATAATCTTTGATGAATTATCAATTATAAAAATGAGTTGGTAATGAGGTTTGAAAGTAGAAAAAAAAAGTTTTCTTTAGATATGTATGCAGGAGAAATGCTGCAAAACAAGTATTTGATATTTTAGTTGATTGAGTCAGGTCGAAAACATGATAACTCGATAAACCATTTTTTTGTGAAAATCGTAAGGAAGTGTTTTTAGTTTACTTCAATTATGGATTTTCATCAAGTATCGGCAGCGTCTATTAAAAACATCAAAGATAAAAATCAGAGGCCCCAAAACCGAACCTTGTGGAACTCAAAAAATTTGCCAATGAAAAGCTGTATTAGAAGTTCATATATTGACAAAAAATCTCTTACATCAACAACTCTTTTTTTGGCTGAGATGCAATTTGAGAAATTCACCATTCAAGTACAGAAACCGCGATTTAATTTTTTTTTTAAGTCAGAAATTATCAATAAAAAAACAAAAATCAAGAAAATATCGCGTTTTTATATGCAAGCCACGTGAAAACAGTTTTCTCGCGGCTTGCCACAACTACGGACGTATTATATTTTCGTTTGGTCTGTAGTTGAGTGAATAGTGAAGTGTTGTTTTTTCGCGACTCGTATCGGGAACAAATATCGTTATTCGGTCGATCGAAAACGTGGAAGTGTTGGTGAGTGTATAACCTCAGGGATTATCTAAGTGATTTGAGAGCTTACTTGAAAATTGCTCCAAAATGGGAGCCGAAACGTCGAAACCTGAACTTTGTATATTCAGAATAGTCAAAGACAACATTGAAGGTAATTAGCTAAATCAAAGTGGCTCCAAAACCGAACCTAACAAACGCACAATTTCGAACATGTCAAGACGGAAATAAGACAATCTCCAAGTGCCTGAAACAACAGAAAGTCACGAACTTACCTCAGTATAGGCCTGACACATTGATTCGTAGAGATTCTGGTGCTGGTGGATTGCGTTTTCCAGCATCATGATGTCGGAAGGTATGCTGCCACTTTCCGATGTTGTATTCCAAGAGGGGACGTTTTCGACGTACTGCTCCGCTTTGTGATGGAAGATGACAGACAAGGCAAGCACCGCCGTTCTCTCATCCAATCCAGCAGCGAAATCCTAGTGGAAATGAAAACCCGTCATATTATCCCGATTTGATCGATCTGGGAACAAATTTATTGATTTTCAAATTTGGTTTGGAAAAACCTATAAGTCGCAGCTGGATCAAAAATGGTCCTTCGAGACGGATTCAAACCTTAATTTAAAAAATTTTTACTGTTTAAGTTTTGAATAAATCTATGGAGTCTGGGCTGGATCAATAAATGGTCTTTCGATCCGGATTCACAAGTACCAATTTCAAGCAATATTATCATCAAATTATGTTTCAAGACAATTGACGAATCGCATCGAACACAATTTTTTTGGGAAATCTGGAAATTGAAAAATATTATTTTGGTAAAAATCTGAGGAATAAATGGTCCTTCGAGCCGGATGGATCTACATATATCAATAAAATTTTAAATTTTTTAAATGACAATTTCTTGTGCAAAAAAGTTGTTGTATCACGAGAATCGAGGCCTGAAAATTCTTTAAACCAGATCAAGTCCTAATGAAAGATCCTTTGGGCAGCATAAAGAAGTTTAAAGGAATATCAACAAATGGTCTTTCGAGAGGAATATCAAGAAAAGTTTCATTTTTTTAAGAAGATCAAGCCCAAGAAAACCCTTTAAAGAAGGTCCTTTGAGAAGGATAAAGAGGTTAGGGGCTATCAACAAATGGTTCTTCGAGCCAGATATCAAGAGAAGCATCACTTTATAAACTAGATCAAGTCCCAATGAATGATCCTTCGAAATTATATAAAAGTTGAAGGTAGTATCAATAAATGGTCCTTCCAGTCGGATACCAAGGTCACTTCTACTCAGATATCAAGAAAACCCTTTGAACCAGATCAAGTCCTAATGAAAGATTCTTTGAGCAAGATATAAAGGTTTAAAGTGATATCAACAAATGGTCCTTCGAGCCAGATACCAAGATTACTTCGACCTGGATATCAAGAAAACCCTTTAAACCAGATCCTTTGAGCAGCATAAAGAGGTATAAGGGAAATGGTCTTTCGAGCCGGATATCAAGAAAACCTTTTTATAAAGAATATCAAGTCCTAACAAAAGATCCTTCAAGCAAGATAAAAAGGTGATATCGACAAATGGTCTTTACGGGTACCAAGATCACTCTGACCCGGATATTAAGAAAACCCTTCAAAGAAGGTCCTTTGAGAAGGAAAGTTGGGCATCAAGAATGGTTCTTCGAGCCAGATATCGAGAAAACCATCACTTTCTGAACTAGATCAAGTCCCAATGAATGATCCTTCGAGAGGATATAAAAGTTGAAGGTGGTATCAATAAATGGTCCTTCCAGCCGGATACCGAGGTCGCTTCTACTATCAAGAAAATCCTTTGAACCAGATCAAGTCCTAATTCTTTGAGCAAGATATAAAGGTTTAAAGTGATATCAACAAATGGTCCTTCGAGCCGGATACCAAGATTACTTCAACCTGGTTATAAGAAAATCCTTTAAAGATCAAGTCCTAATAAAAGATCCTTGAGCAGGATATATAAGGTGATATCAACAAATGGTCTTTTGAGCCGGATACCAAGATCACTTCGACCCGGATATTTAGAAAACCCTTTGAACCAGATCAAGTCCTAATAAAAGATTCTTTGAGCAAGATATCAGATTCTTTGAGTGATATCAACAAATGGTCCTTCGAGCCGGATACTAAGATTACTTCGACCCGGATATCAAGAAAATCCTTTAAACCAGATCAAGCCCTAATGAAAGATCAATTGAGCAGCATAAAGGGGTTTAAGGGAATATCAACAAATGGTCTTTCGAGCCGGATATCAAGAAAACCTTCACTTCTTAAAGAAGATCAAGTCCTAACAAAAGATCCTTCGAGCAAGATATACAGGTGATATCAACAAATGATCCTTTGAGGTGGATACCAAGATCACTCTGACCCGGATATTAAGAACACCCTTTAAAGAAGGTCCTTTGAAAAGGATAAAGAGGTTAGGGGCTATCCACAAATGGTTCTTCGAGCCAGATATCAAGAAAACCATCACTTTCTAAACTAGATCAAGTCCCAATGAAAGATCCTTTGAGTATATAAAGGTTAAAGGTGATATCAATAAATGGTCCTTCCAGCCGGATACCAAGGTCACTTCGACTCGGATATCAAAAAAACCCTTTGGACCAGATCAAGCCCTAATGAAAGATCCTTCAAGGAGGTTCAAGGTAATTGGTCCTTCGAGTCGGACAGCAAGAAAAATCAGCTTTTCCATGCGACTCTGTGTCAGCAAAACACTGTAAAAAATTGAAATCATCATTATCGTCGCACTTACCTTCCAAGATCGATCCAGCCTGGCCGCCACAGATCTAATGTGCTGGGCGGCGTAATGGCCCCCCTCAACGAGCCGCGAGGCCACCGAAAGAATACGATTGATGTTCACGTAGACGTTCATTGAACTCATCGTGAAGTGCTGGTGTTCTTCTTGCAGCTGCTTGGCCAGCTGGTAGGTGTGGCCAATCTCGACGTAGCTCAGCAGAAAAACGTCCCGGTTGTGGCAAATCCATTCAAACATCTGTGGATATGAAAGAATTCATGCTTGACCTGATGCCTTAAACACGGACATCATCCTAATTTTGTATAGGCAAAATTTAACGAATAAATCTCACCTATCTACTGACTAAATATCCATCATCTATATTATATGGTAGCCTCTTAACACGAGGTTACTTTGCCAAGCAGAGAATATCAAGCAATCAAATTCGGGTTGAACACCCGTATACCTGTTTCGGGGTTTTTGCCCCTCATCAAGGTAAGTCATGCAGACAACTAATGCCTGCCTGTCTAGTTCGTAGCTCTGGCTAAGGCAAGGATCACTCAACAGATGTAATCCAAACATTAGCCAGGAAAGTAGTTGTTATCCAATTCCCATAGCTTGGGTTTGCCTACAGTTAGCTCTCCTGATATAATCAGGACATTTTCCTACCACATGTAGAAACTCATGTGTGTCTGTCTGTCTACTATCTGTTTGTCCACCTGCCTGTATTTCTGTCTGCCTACCTGTCTACTATCTATGTAACTGCCTATATATTTGTCTGTTTTTCTGTCTAAAGTTTATGTTTTTGTGTATCTGTCCATATTTCCGCTTGTCCTTCCGTTCGTTACCTTTTCGCAGTCCTGTTCGAACAAACGCAACTGGAAGCACTGGTCCAACTTGAGCTTCTTGTGGTGCCACAGTTGCAGCAGGTGTTGTTGAGAAGAATGCACAGCCTCGAGATTTTGCAAAACTAACTTCTTAATGTCGACCACTTCGGAATGGCCGCTACCGCTCCCGCTATTGCCCAACGATTCGGACTCCTTACCCCCGCCGCCGCCCCCTCCACCGCCCACGCGGCCTTGGCCGGTGTCGTGGCCGCAAGATTTCTTCAGCAAACGCTGACCTGCAGAGAAAATGCTCGTTTTCACGAAAAATATTGATAGCCAAGTGGAACGTTACAACGGTTACAAATACTACACACGGCACAAAGCTGTTTCTGCAGATAACTATGTTTACATTTTCCTATACGAAAACGTGAACAATTTCAATTTAAACTTTCACAAATATTTTTGTGGCTACTTTGATATCACCAACGCACAATTCCGTTGAACAAGTGCCACTCAAAAATAGCAACAGAAGATACAGATGTATAAGTCCTCGAGACTCACCTAATAGATCTATTTCCTCAACAGGCGCCTTCATTATCTTCTTCTTCATTTCATTGTGCAGATCTATTTTGTGCTTGGCTCCGCTAACATCGTCAGCGAAGTCGTTTCTATTCAGATCTTCCTGAAAATCAAAACAACAATAGGTATTCATCATCATTTATAGCACTCCAAAGCTGGGGGTGGGTTATATGTAACATTCCTATTGACCATTTCCAACAAAACGCCATGTTAATCAAAAATGGCAAAAAGGTCACGTTAAACTGAAGATCCAACTATATACAACACAATTATACAGCCACATTTTGAATATTGTAGTACATTACTGTATGGTTTTGATCAAAACAAAATTTTGTCTTTACAAAAATTACAAAATCGAGGTATGAGAGTGATACTAAAGTGTGATTGTTGTACCAGCATAAAGTTTATGCTCGACGCATTACAATGGTTATCAATAAAAGACAGGTTATACAGATCAGCAACGATATTTATTTTCAAAACTGTTAATAATATGTTACCATCTTATTTTGATGAATTCATTACTTATCGAAATAGTAATCACAATTATGAGACAAGACAAATTAATCATTTTCACTTGCCAAGGTGCAGCCTAACCAGCTCAATGAAAATATTGCTTTATAAAGGATTAAATCAATTTAATAAGCTGCCTAAAGAAATAAAACAAAGCAAAAGTCTTTATATATCTAAGTCTAAACTAAATAATTATATTAAAACAAACAACATATTATAGGTAAAGTTGAATGATGCAGAATAACAATGGACTTAACTTAGTTATTAACATTTATTATCATTATTATGTTCCAAATTGTTAGTAGAGGTGTAATCTAATCTAAGTTATTTAAATCTTTTTGCGTTTATTTTTTTTATTTATATATTTATTTTATTATTATTATTATTACTGTATATCATTATTTTTATTGTATGTATATTAGGATTTCCTAAATAAACGTATTCATTCATTAAAAAAAAAAAAAAATGGTGTACGTGTTTTACTTGAAAATAGAATTTAAAATAAAAAAAATAATATAATGGAAATTTAAAATTTTAAAAACAAGTCAAAAAACGTAATTAAAGGGATTAGATGTCAAGTAAGTTCCATTTCAAAATATCTATATTTAAAAAACATCTATGTGACTGTCCCAAAGGAAAAAGAAATAAAAAATGTGTGACATAAGTTACTCTGTTTCTATATTCCCATATATAAACGCTTGCTACTCAAGAATACTCACTTTTTATTCGATCAAACAGAATAACTTACCTAACAAAACTAAAAAATGTATTCAATAAAAGCTTGCCATTATTTTTCCCCCCATTTCTCAAGTTATGCGAAGAAAATTATAATCCATCACCAGATCCACCAGATACCAATTTTCAATAACAGCGGTCAAAAACAACATTACTGAAGTCCCCCATATTGAATTGAATTATTGAGTTTTGATAGAATATATATATATATATATATATATATAAACTATGACCACGAAAATACCTAAATAACATTCAATAGGCTCGGAAAATAAATCACAAAAATCTTACGCCATCTTGGAGGTGCCATTTTAAATTGATAAATTGTTACCATAAATCACAAAACATGCCCCATTTCGAAGAAGCCATCTTGGATTGTAAAAAATTTTCACAGAACTTCTTGATATATAATGAGCAATCTTGAATAGATTTTTATTGAAAAAAAATCGTGATATATGAGATCAAAAATCCACAGCTAGCAGTTTTCAATAAATTCTGACCATACATTGAAGATACACCGCCATCTTAATTTTTTTAATTTTGATAGAACATTCATAACTTCTGTCCTTGCAAATATCTATAGAACAATTTTGAATGGACTCGGACCAGAAATCACAAAAATCGTTCGCCATCTTGGATCCGCCATTTTGAATTGTAATTGTTTTATCATAAATCACAAAACAAATCCCCCATCTTGGAGACCTCATCTTGAATAGTTTAATTTCAACAAAAAATCCATAATCTCTGGGATACCAAATTTTAATAAATCCGGACCATAGATCACAGAAGTGGTCCACCATTTAAACCCCTTTTAATAAATTTTGACCATAAATCACAAAACACATTCCCCATCTTGGAGACCCTGAATCACAGAACTGGTCCACCAAATTGGATCAGCCATTTTGAATTGTTAAATTTTGATCATAAATCACAATATACATCCCCCATCTTGGAGACCCTAAATCACAGAATTATTTGAAGTTGCCATTTTCAACGGTTTTGGGAGAAAATTCATGGTTTTCAGGTAAGTTGCAATTTTGAATAGAATTGTCCCATAAATCACAAAAATCTACCGCCATATTGATATTGTTGAATTGCGAAAGGAAATTCACAAAATCTGACCCTTAAAATATCTAGAAAGCAATTTTGAATGGATTCAGACCATAAATCACAAAAATCGTCGGCCATCTAGACTCCATCTTGAAATTATGAATTTGTGACGAAAAATCCATCCATAATCTCTAAACCCAAAACGCCCAGTAAATCAATTTTCAATAGATGCTGACCATAAATCACAGAACTAGTCCACCATTTTGAATTTTGAAAGAAAATTATAGATTTCCAACTCGAAAACCAGTAAGTAACAATTGAAGAGATATGTACTCAATTTCCAGAAAAAAAAACTACCGTCATATCGGAGTTGTTGAATTTGGACAAAAAATTCTTAATTTATGATTCCAAAAATAGTACGCAATCTTGGATCCTCCATTTTAAATTGAACTTTGACAAAAATATTGTGATCACAAAAACCCCTCGATGCCAAGTTTGAATAGATTCCGAGGATAATTCATCATTTTGAAACCGCCATTTTGAATTTTTCATATAACACTCTCAAATTGCACTGTCACGAAAATTATGCCGGAAGGTTTAGTGAAAGTGAGTCAAATAATCATTGCAAAATGTAACCCGTAATATTTGAAACAAAATGAAAGCTTATTAAAATCATATTTAATAAAACTTTCCTGGGGCTTCACTAAAAAATATCACATGCGTACTGCAGACCCATTTCAAAATTCATTGACAATATCCAGTATATAATCAAATCTACCTTCGAAATGGTTCTCATTTTTTTTTTATACCCTCTATCGTGGAAAATATTTGGAATCATTTATTGCTTGTATCAACTTGCAAAGGCACACATACATGGTGTTTACATGAGTCAAATGTTTTACATGAATCACGATTTACATGAGTCATGTTTTAAGTGAGTCAAATGTTCTATGTGAGTCACATGTTTTACATAAGTTGCAGGTTTTACATGAATCACAATTAACTCACGTCATAGATAGATAGATTTTATTTGATCATGTTATGAAATAAATTACATTTATGACAAGTCCTAAGAATAAATGGGTACAAGTACTAAATATTGTATAAGTGTAAACATTAAAACATCAATAGATGACACATATAAAGTCTAAAAAATAAAATAAAATCTTACATCAATAGATGAGAAAACAAAAAGAATTTCTGGTTCCTACAACTGAGGGTAAAAATAAATTTAAAATCATCTTGTATATGTGCAATTCATAAATTCTTGGATAGAGTAAAAGCAATTTTCGAGAAGATATTCTTTTACCCTCCTTCTGAACGCATTAATGCTTGAAAGCGTCACATCAAGTGGTAATTGATTATAAAGTTTTAGATCCAGTGTGTTACGCCTCGACATTTCGAGCATAACCTTTGGTTGCCGGAGTTTTTCTGCATTTCTAGTGGGGTAGCTGTGGAGGTCTGAGTGAGTGGGATAAGAGTTTTTGTTCTTGTGAATATGAAGTAGGGTGTAGAATATGTAAACACAGGGCAAAGGCATGATTCTATATTTTTTGAAGAGTGGTTGGCAATGTTCGTTAAATGGAGCTCCAGCTATAATTCTGATGGCTTTTTTTTGTATGCGGAATGCTCTGAGGGCATGGGTAGACTTACCCCAAAGCAATATTCCATACATTAAATGGGTGTGAAATAGTGAGTATTACGAGGTTAGGAGTGTTTGGGGGTTTAAAACTTTCTTCATCTGACGGAGAAGAAATGTCTGTGTGGATAGTTTTTTACACAGTTGGTCAATGTGATTTTCCCATTTGAGCGTGTCATCAATCTTTATGCCAAGCAATTTGACGTGGTTATTGCGAGTTAATCTGTTATTTGAAGATATCATGAGATTTTGGGTTTTATCCCTGTTTAATTTAAGATTGTTACAAGCAAACCAGTTCTGTTTTACATGAGTCACATATTTTACATAAGTCACGGGTTTTACATGAATCACTATTTACATGAGTCATATGTTTTAAGTGAGTCAAATGTTCTAAGTGAGTCAAATGTTCTAAGTGAGTCACATGTTTTACATAAGTTGCAGGTTTTACATGAGTCAATTAACTCACCATATGTTTTACATGAGTCACATGTTTTAAGTCACGGGTTTTACATGAATCACGATTTACATGAGTTATATGTTTTAAGTGAGTCAAATGTTCTAAGTGAGTCACATGTTTTACATAAGTTGCAGGTTTTACATGAATCGCAATTAACTCGAGACATATGTTTCACGTGAGTCATATGTTTTACATAAGTCAGAGGTTTTACATGAATAATATTTTACATGAGTTTTATGATTTACATGGGTTTTACAGCATAACATAACACCTGTTCACCAACATTTTCTATTCTGGCAGTATTTTGTTAAAGTAAAGCCATTTTTCTCAGTTGGAAACACTGGGTGGTAAGTATTGCCACATTAAAATATGGCTACTTGTGATATTTTTTTTTTTTTTTTTTTATATGTTCCGGTTCCCACGAAAAGGGATATCCTGTAATGTTCAGAGAAAAACTGAAACAATGAAATGGGGCCAATCAGTTTATTGAATGGTAGGAAATTTTCAGAATTCGAAAAATTTTGCAAAATCAGTACTTTGATTTGATCCTTCGAACCGGATATCGTACCTACCACCCATAAAATTGGTCCTTCGAGCCGGATAACAGGATATTCAAATAAAATAGACCTTTGTAAACATTAAAAAGATGCAAACCTGCAGATCATCTAGTCTATCCAATAAGTCGGCAGCCTGCCAGACGAATTCTTCCACAGCCAGTCTGGTCTCCAACCAATGAGCGTGGTCATAGCTTAAGGTGCCTTCCAGGTCGGTGGTCAATTGTGTACCGTCTATTATTTTCGGCAGGGCTTCTATACTTATCATATTTGTCTTAAATAAAGAAATAGGGCTTTACAGGTATTCACGCAGGTTGTGTTAAATACCAACCTCAAATTTGTACTTATGTGATCCGAGAGAAGTTCTCTGCTTCTGCCAGAAGTTGTCCGGTTTGACGATGAGAGCTTGATGAACGGCCCCAGACGGAAAGTGCTCGTTCAAGGCCTTCAGGATGGGTTTAACCGTCGACCATGTCGACCCTCTCATATCGACTAGTACTGTGAAGCCCAAAGTTCGCGTTTCGTCACTGAAAAGTTGAATTCATGGGATTTTACTGATACATTGTTAGTTTATGGTCCGTACCTTGGCAAAGACATGAGGTACTGCAATAGACGGCGGTAGTCTTCTGGCTTGGCCCGTTCTCTGCGCGGATTTGCCGGAAAAGACAACACTGGGCCTCCGCGTCGGTCTCGGCCACCCGTGAGGATGACCAGACGTTCTTGCAGTAGCGGCATCAGTTCCATGGCTCGTTGTCCATCCATCTTTTGAGCTAAAAACAAACTTCTGGAGCATGTTCGTCTGTGGGAAATAGTGACATCTCCCCACACCAAAAAAAAAAGATCATAGTAATTTACTGCCTATGCTGAGTTTATTAGAGCGAATTGTTTGAGAAGATTTATTTAAATAATTTCTTTATTTTCTGCAGTATTCAAATTTTTTGACACCTTGAACTATTTTCACCTTTAGATGAAATATAACAGAGCCCTTCAAAACACCTGCAGCCAGCTATTATTCCATTAAAAATCCATGGGATGTAATTCAACAACCGTCGAGGCGTTAGACAGGAAAGTAGTTTTTTTATCAACATACACCTATTGTATAGGTATTTGTAGTCATCTGTCTTTAGGAATAAGACGTTTTTCATTTTTAATGAGGTACTAAAATATTGTTTTAGGATACTATCGGATTCAATGGAGAAATGTTGGAGACTATTTTTCTGGCAACCTGTCAATTCATTTGTGGCTTTTCAATAATATCCAAATGAAAATTCTTGGTGTGATCTCCAGAATAATGAAATATTTTTTCTGATATTTACCTGAATTACCTGATCCATGATGAGAGGAGCCAATACAACAGTTTAATAATTATACTGAATGAAAGAGAAAGAAAATAGAAGAAAAAACAAGTGTGAAGCAAGGAGTACTAGATAGTTTTCACGAGACCATGCAAACCAAGAAACTAACAAGGAGCCTGTTGCAAAAAAAAGGAATGCTGAACCGAATAAATGACAGAGGATGGAGGATGTAAGAAAAAAGTGTTTTCACGATTCAGTAAACCTCTCATTACAAACAGGTGAAATTTGTTCTGGAGATGTATCAAACCGTTTAAAGCATTCGTTTTGGAGATTGTTTACAATTGATATGATTGTGCAGAATAACAGTGGTGGGGAGGGAAATACTACTGCCTATTCATTCATATTTTGATAGAAATCTGGGATATCGGCGCAAAATTCCATTTGTTGAAGACATCGATAAATTGTACTGACGATCATGAACAATGGAAACGAAACTCACCTCTTTTTTAGACGTTAACAAAAATATCCGAATTTACGTTGTCCACTGGCATTATTGTCGCGATTTTAGACACAAGATCATAAGAAAAAATAATTTACTCTTGTTGAAAACACCTAAGTGTGACCACTGATTCATCAACTACACAGCGCTCCATGTTTCCTTGTTAAAAGTTCCACTACTCCCCACACGAACATGAAACAAAATTCCATCAAAACACTGACTGAAATCTGAAGTTTTGTTGAGTGACGTGAAAAATATTAAACTGAAATCCTGAAAAGTGGAGACAAAGCTTCGATATAGTTCCTCTTCTTTCTTCTTCTTATTTCTACCCGTTTTGGAAACAAGATGTCTTGGAGCGAGCTCATATGTTCATTGGTTAATCCGGTTATCCTCTCGGGTTGTCGCAAATATTTAGAGGCGCTTGTACCAATACAATTTCCAGCTTAGCTTTTGTAAGCCCCTCTTAGATCAAAAGCTATGCTTAAAATTGTTTTTATTGAACCAGTGCATTTTTAACATAGCTCAGTTAAGCTCCGATTTCAAAACAAATGAACTAAATTGATATTTCGGCTAACTTCACTCCAGTATCTCTAACGCGTAGTCAGAGCAACCGCATTAATACATATCACGCCTTCATTTCCGCGCCTGCACTTAATAATAATATAGCGGTTTCATTCATTATTTCAATGTCTACATACAACCATTGTTTAAAGATGAGAATACAAAAGATAAATAGAACAGTAATAATTGATATACATGAGAGAAGGTGAACGATGAAAAGGCGAAGTGTCAGCTATAGCTGTTTTTCATCTCGACCACAAAAAAAATTAAAAAAACAAATAGAACAAAAAGAAAAGAAATATATATGATATTTTTAATGTCTAGTCATTCTAGAACTCATTGATTTTGTATTTCAAAAAAATGTGTTAGAACTAATCTTTTTGAAGATTCAGATAAGTTAATGTTTTTTAAATGGTTTCGGCTTTATAAAAAAACAGTAAGGCAAATTTTCCCATAACTGATACATGAATTGGAGTACACAAACGTTGTACCTAAGTGAAGTATTATGCTTCTTTTGAGTATTCAACTTAAAAGAGGTCGTTCCTGAAAAAATAAAAATTTAAAGGGAATTAATTTTTTCCTTGTGAAACTGATATACGGTTATCACCCTTAATAATTTATATAAAACAGAAAGTTGAGAGCTGCGGTCTTCGTGAAAGTTATTAAAACGAGAAAGTTGCGGATGAAGATGAGGATGGTACAGGATCTGTAGGATTTGAATACTTATTTTCTAAACCAAATAAAGTCTTAGGATTTGCAATAGATAAAATTGAATCAAAAGTATCTTCCTGTTTGATATTGGGACAGGACCAACTCCTGTACCATTAATTTTTGTTTATTCATCATCAACCACTTTTCTTCCCTAAAGTTTCCATCTGGTTAAGCAAGAATTCAGTGGCAATTTTCTTTATTTGGATGCTAGTTACTACATCGTTTTTTTTTATTTTCAACAATGTCTATATTTCTAAATAATATTCAACACAGAAATAATATTCAACACAGTAATTTTTTCTTGGTTTGTAAAGTTTTGACAACGAATCCTTTTATTTTCCATACTTATGAATTACAAAAATCAAGCCTCATAAACAAACAAAACAAATAAAACTCAAAGGCACGCTTCGCACTTTTTATCTAACACTTATAATGACAAAAAGATAGGTTAGGAATATTGACTTTATGCCGTAAAGCCGCTAAATTTCAAGGTTTCAATATAAGCCACGAGAATAAATCCGGCTTCATTAACGGTGCTTTTTACTTTCAAGCTTAGTTTTTCACAAAGCTTTGCTTTATTCTTGACGGAATAGCCTAAGATCTGACTAGGTAGCTGCATAACCTCCAACCTGAATTTTCAATTACGTTTCTTGTGGACCGAAATTGGAAAATTTATTAAAAATTGAATAAACGGATAACATTATCTTATGAAATACAAATCAAAAGTCAGTTTTTCATAAAAAAAACCCTTTGTCGTTTATGACGACAGAAATAGCTCACTTTGGCTTATGTCGTTAAAACTTCTGTGAAAACGCATTATTTTATTTTAATTTTTCTTTGCATCCTTTCGGTCCCCAAAACTCACAATTTGTAAAATTAATTCTTCAAATCCCAAAATGTTGTCGAAAATTTCAAATTTAAAGGTGCTCCTCAATTCAAATTCGATTCGACCTTCACTTGAAAAACTTCCCCCAAACACTAGCGCCAATTGTGATTGTTTCAGAAATGTTGATAGATAATACTATTTCAACCCAAACATAAATTCAACCTAAATTTCAACGTGATGTTTCTTCAACAATTGAAAAAATATCAGTACAACATATAAACGAAGCCAGATGAAATTATAGTTGACAGTAGCAACCACCGATGAACGTTTGAATTGTGTGAAGTAACGATGCATACGTCCATCAGAGGCGCTAGGAGTACGTTTTCGAATGTCATGAAAAAGTTTGCTTTTTCAATTTTGAATTATGAAAAACATTAAACAGTTTGTTGCTGAGCTTTCTAGGTGGTAATCTCTATGTGCGAATGGAAATATTTTAGAAAAGGGGCACATGCATATTCCCTATTGTGTGAAAATGCCAATTAAATTTTTTTTAGCCCATAAGAACAGACAGTCACAAACACTTGAATTTGACATTTCCGAACTCCGCGTTCCGCATAGTCTGGAAGCACTCTTTAGGCTACTTTCAGACTAGGCGCGAAATCAGATGTTTGGCGCTATCATCAAACGTTTGAAAAGTCAACCTCTAATTAATTAAATACCGATCTCCATCCATGATGAAGTCTAATAAATTGAAATTAGTCATTGGAGCTATGTGCCTCAAATTAGTCAAAATGAAAAACAGGTCTCAAAAGAGCTAAAGAAATACATAAAAAAAATATACGTTACCTTGCCGTTTACTTTCAAGTTGGCTGAATACTTCCGCCATATATAACTCTTGTTTATGCTTCCGCCAGAAGAAGTTGACTGAAATTTATCATTTTACGCCGGAATGACCTTGAGATTGAATTCCAACGTTTCCATTGGCCTAAAATTAAAATTTGACATTTCCGCGATCCGCGTTGTCTAAAAGTAGCCTTAGGAACTAGTTTTCATCACAGCGGATTGCGGATGGCGGAATGAAATTCCGCGTAAGGGATGATCCTCGCATCAAACAAATGTTTTCATAAACGCGGAGCGTATTTAGTGAATTCTAGTAATATTTTTATTTGACAAGATAACTATCTGGCTTTTGACAAAGGACAGAACATCATTGTCATGTCAAAGGTTGTTTTGATTTCAAAACGAATTGAGTAGTACAAATAATATAAATTCATTCAGTATTTAGGTTGAAATGTGGTATAGAAAAAAAATTAACACAAAAGTTCGTAAAATTTGCTTGTTGGGACTACTTTATGCATTTTGTGACTTTAACGACACAAATACAGACCATAAACAAATATAAACCCGAGCTGGAATTATAACCTCACTTATCTAATGTCAAACTGCCAAAAGCTCTGAAAAACCGCCAGAAAGTTAAAAAATGTTTAACATAAAATGAGACTCCGCAAAATGTTAAAATATCCGCAAATATTTCGCGCCATTCACATTTTGAATATTTTCTACCAATCAGAAAAAGTCCGCAACAAAATAATCCGCCATCCGCTGTGATGAAAACTAGGCTTTAGGAAACATTCAAATGAAATAAATCATCCCAATAAAACGCGGTTTCTCTTCCAGTGTGAGCGGGTGGGGGTACTAATAAAACGCAGGTAATGTCATAATTGTCAATCGCTATCGTTTGAGGTTATTGTCGGCGAGCTACGTAATTTTTTATTCTTACAAGTCATATTTTTCTTTAGAATCTTGTATAATGAACACCAGCACGAAAATTTTCAGATTCGGCGTTGTGAAGTGAGTATATTGAGCTTGCAATCGCGCATATTACATCAATTGGGTGTTTGTACCAATATTACGTAATTTTTAAATTTTTTTTTTTTAGTCAACTTCGTCTAATGTCACAATTAGGAGATCTTGGGAGTGGTGCCGGCAAAGGGGGCGGTGGTGGTGGAAGTATCAGAAGCAGCGGTGGAGCTTTTGGAAAGAAAGAGGCCGCCAATGAGGAAGAATACTTCTATAAGCAGGTGAAAAAATATATATATCCATGTTCTGAGGCACTTTGATACGTTTCTATCATTTAATTGTTGTTTGGTTTTGTGTCACATCCTCAAGTCAGGTTTTTGATCTAGTGTAAAAAAAATTTACCCAAGGTCAGTTCAAAATACCATCAAATGTCAACTTGGGAAGTGTGTGCCAACTATTGGATATTTATGGAGCATTCTTCTGAGCAATTTTTATTTCTTCTCCCTGACTTTGAGGACCATTATTATTTTCTAATTATCTACAACATTCACTATGATATTTTCTGAGATTTATTATTTTCCAACAGCAAAGGGAACAGTTGCACAAACTAAAGGCGGATCTCAAAGACGAGATCAGTTTCCACGAAGAACAGATAAAAAGACATCAAGAAGCTATTGCCCGTCATAAGAATAGAGTCGAATCGCTGGATACGGCATAATTTGCTATGAATAACATTTTTTTCTCTAGTGCTGCTCAATTAAGTTGAATCCGTGTAACTGATGGATTTCTTTGGGCACAGTTGAAAGTATAGAGTAGTATCAGATTAAAGTTTTAGGATTAAATAAACTTTGTCAGACTGTTTTACTTGATAGGGCAGAATTTACTGAAAATGTGTTTGCTTGAACAATATCTAATTGTTTCCTTAATAAATCATAGAACTCGCACTTTTTTTTCTCAATTTTTAACTGTGAATCTGTTTTGGTTCTAGAAAAAGTAGGTATAACCTTATTTTAATTTTCAAAACTGTCCAGGCAATTGGTTTCCTGCACATTTGACAGATAGTCGACATTGGAGGTAAAACAATCTCACTTTTCCGATTTGTTTATGTTGGAGAGTTAAAACATTTTTACCGATTTCAAAAAGAATTCAGTAGTTGGATTACATATGTTTAATTGTGCTGTTGTAAAATGTATTTTTTTTTCTTTTTAAACCGTTTCCGGTGAACATCATTTAAACCGGACTAATATTTTGTCAGGTCCATTATCACAATATTTCACTCGAAACAATAAAAATAGCAAAAATTTCGCATAAACGTTCTTTAACAAGCGGAAATGCGAGGTTATTTTATCTCTAATGCAGTATAGCCAATGGAAATTGCACAAAATACTCGAAAGCGTGGAACAAAATACTCGAACTTTACTCGCAAAATAATGAAAATCCTCGCATTTTTTATAATACACTGAATTGATAAACTACTTGATTTATAGTATCAGCTAACCATTAATTTTGTATGTCGTTTGGACCATAGAATTGTAATGATAATATACAGTATATATTATAATTACAATTGGGAACACGCATGTGCCCCTTTTCTAGAATATTCTGATTTGTACACAAAGATTACCACCTAGAAAGTTCAGCAACAAGCTTAGAAATTGAAAAAATGTTTAATGTTTTTCATAAATTGAATCATCATATTTGAAAACGTACTCCTAGCGCCTCTGATGGACGTATGCATCGGTACTTCACAGTTCAATTTTTTACCGTTTTACTAGTTGCTCCGAACTGTCAACTATAATTTCATCTGCCATTTTTTATGTTGTACTCATTTTATATATATATATAATACTGTCAGTATATATATATATATATATATAATAAGCCCTGGTTGTACTAATATTTTTTATCATCAAAGTATTTTCAATTGTTACTGAAACATCACATTAAATTGAGCTTGAATTTATGTTTGAGTTATAGTATTGACTATAAATATTCCTGAAACAACCACAACTGGCGCTAGTACTTGGGGGAAGTTACTCAAGTGAAGGTCAAATTGAGTTTGAATTGAAGAGCACTTATCATGAAAATTTCAACAACATTATGGAATTTAAGTAATTATTTTCATAAAATGTAATTTTTGGGGACCAAACTGAGACAAAGCATTCTATGGTTCGGACCAAGGTTACCCCTAATATACACAATTACTGAATTCGCTTTTCTTCCTCTTACCACCCACTTGTCCATATTCAATTATCGATAAAAATTGTCCAACCAATAATCACCAAAGCAGCAAAGCTCCAAAAACAAAGCATCTCTCTCTATATTTTGTTGGCTTTTGCTTCCTTTTTGTGCATTCAGCCAAAAAACAAAGCATCAAATGTCAAAACAAATGTGTCATGTGTAGGTGTAGATCAAAGAGAATAAACGTTATCTGAATAGGAGGTACTAATAAGCTCTAGTCAATCAGAATCTTGTAGCATTAACGTGTCAGTGTCGTACATGGACATGAGTTCAGATGCCCCGTATAACATACATACATAAGTGGTCCAGTATACAATCAAAAGCTCTCAGATACCAGAGGGCAGAGTCCGCCACTGTCCAGAGAGAATGGTGGCCGTGACATATCCATATACGTCACCATGACTCACAAATGATCTTTCCTCTCTCTCTATTAGTGTCACCATTGTCTTATGGGGAATAGACTCTCCTACATAACGTTTACTCTCTTTAAGACAAACTTCCATCGAATTTGCCCACCAATTTTATATTCATCAATTATTTTGAAAATATGCAATATTATTGTGAAATTTTGATTATAGCTTGTTGAGAAAGGTTCATTGAATCTATTTCAACAGAAATATTTTGAGAAATTAGCCAAAGTTTCTTCAAACAGGCAAGAGATTCGCGTAATTTTTAGACCCAAAAGTAATGCTCGGGGAATTCAGTGGTCGGATCCACGGATGGATCGTAACTTTTGGAAAATACTATGATAATAAAAATATTAGTATAACGTATAAACCACAGAACACCTTACCTAGGAAAGATGTTCTGTGTATAAACGGAGACAGATGAAATTTAGTTGACAGTTCGAAGCAACTAGCGGTAAAAGTTTGAACTGTGAGAAGTAACGATGCATACGTCCGTCAGAGGCGCTAGGAGTACGTTTTCGAATGTGATGAAAACTCTAAATTTTTTCAATTTCTAAGTTTGTTGCTGAGCTTTCTAGATGATAATCTTGCATATGCGTGTTTCCCATTATCCGAACGTACACGCACTGAGTGCCACTCAGTGAGTGGCCATAAAGCGTAGTTATCAAATATCAGTGTGGCAGTGTGGTGTGGCAACACTGCTCCTGCTCGGTATTGTTATTCCAGTGAACAAAACAAAACAATGGAAAATGAATCGAACTCCGAGGAAATCCTGGAAAATGAAGTGGAAATAGAGGAAACGAAAGCCAAAAGGTGTAGGTTACCTCGCAGACGAGTTCGATCACCTAAAAAACTTTGTGCCAAAGAAGAGAGAAATGCCTGTGTCAAAAAAGTAAAACTCTCAACCTTTTTCCAGCACTCGAAAATTTTATTGCATTTCTAGGTTTCGTCTATACTCCTAAAAATCGAGAGCGACCGAACCTTAGAAGAGAATAAAGTTTTAAATGAGTACAATGACGTGGTGGAAGACGTTCTTGGAAGATGGAAAAGGAGAGAAGAAGCAAAAAGAAGACTGGAAGAATTGGAAGACCCACGAGACGTTTTGGAGGAAAAATGCCACATGCTTGCCCAAGCAATTGCTCAGTCCCAACATTTGGTTGTGTACACAGGAGCCGGCATCAGTACTTCTGCTCAAATACCGGATTATAGAGGCTCCAACGGGATATGGACGAGACTTCAACAAGGAAAAGACATAGGGTAAAATTCCAGTAACATGCGTTTTATTTCAGTGACTTTTTATTGTATTCCCGAAAAAAATGCAGTTTAGGGAGAATCCACAGCATCCCTAACCAAAAAAAAAAGTTGTTATTTTTTAAATCCATTTTGTGGCACTTTCGAATACTTTCCGAGATACGAACTTCCAAAAGTACAAAAGGCATAATTTTTTTGCACTATTTTCGGCCACTGAAAACACTATCCATACAAAAACCTCACACACACCCTTAATCACGTGTTTTTAGCACTTCTGTGTATGAAGAACTGTCCTTTTCTAAAACATCCACTTTTTTTCAAAATGTAAATACATACCACGATTTTAACTAGTACCCACCAAAAGCATGGTATTTCTTATATTTACGCTGTTGATAGCCTTAACTCTATGATCAAAAGTTATACGCTACCATAGCTGCATTTTGTTGACCTGCGATTTGTAGTCTAAAAGCCAAGACATGCCTTCGACATGGATGTTTTTGAAGAAAAACGAATAAAATCACAATATCTTATGTTGAAGAAGAAACGCAACCTAACTTAACTTGGCTTGCTATCAAAGTTGATTGCAAGCCAATCAACCTACGAAGTAACGGTTCTCTCTGCTCGCGGAATTATTAGTTAGGTAAAATCAGTCGCTAAATGCAAGTGCGCTCAATCAGCAAATTAATTTGAAATATCGAACTGAGCTTCGGCGTGCCTAGGTCCGGTCTGCTGAAAAACAACCCAATCAATATCTTATGTGAAAGAAAGGAACACAACCCAAGTTCATATTTGGTAATATTTAAAACAACTGAATCAGAATAAATCAACAAAATGATAAGTTCAATTATTTCGAGAGTTCAGCTATGGTAGTATATGACTTTTGACCGTCCGACTTAAAGCTAGCAACATTGTAAATATAAACAGCAATGTGTTTGGTGGGTAAAAGTAAATTTGTGTCACATTTCATGTCTTTATATTGTGAAGAAGAGTGGAAATTCTGAAAAACGCCGGTTCTTTGTGCAAAAAAGTGTTAAAAATACGTTAATTAAGGTATGTGTGATGTTATAGTTGAAAGATGAAAATAGCGCTGAGCTCATCGCAATTTCATACTATCACTGATTTAAAATTATTTTCATATTTTTATTTTGTTTTTCACAAAACCATGCCCAGCTTCAATTATACCAGCTCTCTTAAAGAAATGCCAATAAATTGTAGTAAATGCTTCGAAAAATTGAAAATTAGTAGTGCCTGTGAAAATTGTTCGGTACCGTTACATGTGAAATGTGGAAATCGCATCGACAGTGATGGAAAAGCTAATATATTGGTGTGTACAAAATGTGTTGACGATCCCACAGCCATGATGGCAAAAACCGAAAATGAGTTGAATCACTCCTCTTCGTCGGTAGAGACAATAATTGGTAGAGACTATCCAAATGACGACAGTTTGAATGCTACAGTTCTACTGAAGGAAAATATCCGGTATATCGCATTGAAATGATTAGAGATTCGTTTTGTTAGTGTTGAATGAAAGCTGATTCGAGCTACACCACACTCTCACAGACATTTTGCTAAAAAGTTAGTTAGGGTTTTGATCATGCCACAGGATCTTTGTGTCGTCTGCGAAAATAGTGAATACACCTTCAGTCTTAATATTCGCAAGGTCATTAAAATATAACAAGATACAACTTAATATCGCTACTAAATTAATAAAAAACTTAACAAATCTATTATATTATAATTTCAAAAATAACATACCAGGAACTTTCAATTGCATTTGTGTTGACCCTTGTCTCGGGATCCTCAAAATGCACAGAATGTTGTAAGTGATTATATTTTACGTTATTTTGCAAATCAGAATAACCCCTCCAACAGTCTGAATAAATGGTAGTTCCACATTCAATAAAGTATTCTATACATTCTAAAGGAGTGTCTTGAATTATATCTTTTACAACCACCATAAAAATTATACCATCTACATGGTGCCTTTGATTATATTTACATTTTCCGAATTTGGATTCATCAATTTCCACGCTAAAAAATATGAAATCCCCCAATTTTTTAAGGCTTCGTAATAAACGGATCGAAAACAACTTCTCTACAAAATCTCGCCCAATCAGCTAAGGTATGCTATGCCATTCTTATTTCGTTCTGCTTCCTTTTGAGGGAATCTTTATTTACCCACATATGACAAAACCCCAAAATTTTACATAAAGGAAAATGGGATTTATAAAAAAAAAATTATAATGAAAAGATGCTCTGAAAATATATTATTTTTCAATTTGAAAGAATAGATCATTGCAGATAAATAAATAACAAAAGAGCAACCACCCTTTCTTGCATGCCACAGGTTTCTTTTTACTTTTTCTTATGTGACCACTACATCGCAAACGAAAACCACCAATAGAGTCTGCAACAAAACAGTCATCACAATAATCTACCGGACATTTGATTTCCTTATTTTTGGGTATCACAGCCAAATGCTGCACTTGAGATATAATATCATTATTCTTTCTCTAAGTAAATAAAAAATTATAAACGTTATTTATTGGTTATTACCAGAAGGCCATCAGTTAGTGAATAATATGTGTTGAACAATAATACATGTAAGAATGTGCATTTGTAATAGGTACAAACAAACATCATTCTATCTCTGATATTATTTCCCAAATTGGATATTTGTATTTTGACTGATGCCCTTCTGGTCGTCCCTTCCAAAGTTCGTTGAGTATATTACAGTTAGTTTCCTTCTCAGAGAATCTTCTTGTGAGATCAGCAAGTCTGTCATAGATTGGTTTTACTCCAGTTGCTTCATATAAGAATATTTGACGAGTTGTGGAGAGAGTTTTGAGGATGACGAATTTTACTTTAAGGTTGTTCAATGCTGGGCTTCGGCAGCTTGAGAGTATTAAGTCAGCATATTTTACAAGTGGTCAGGATATCTTCTTTTATATTCTTGTTGTGTCGTGGCTAGCCATATACATGGTGTTATTTATTAACACACTGCAACTGCAACCACAGGTTGTACGAAATAGTGATATTAGTTATACAGAGTGTTGTTAATAAAAAAATAATGATTAAGTAGAAGATCTTACTAAGAGCAGCTTTAACATACTTCAACACTCTGTGAGATTGTGGAACATGGGTTGTTCATTTAAAAATTAAAATTTACAGACCTTTTGACCTCTCGAATTCAGATGAAATAATGCACTGTAAGGTGTAATGATGAATAAATGTAATTAAACAATTTTCTGAATACAGACATGGTTATACAAACGAATGTCAAGCAAAATAAAATAAGAGATACAAAGAAACAAGATTATAGAGGAAGTTAGTTTAGTAAAGTTCTGTCTTCGAATCTTTAATCATATACCTTATTCTTACTCTATATGCTCAGCATTTATACTATCAACCAAGGTATATTGCCTACCCTGTATATGATAATGAATAAACTAAACTTTCCTTGAAAATAAGGTCTACCAAACATAAAACTACACAATGTACTTACTCATAATTCAGGGAACCACTTGCACACCTTTTAGAAATTAATTGCGTAGACATTTTCATTTAGCTCTTGGTTTTCAAAAAGATGTTTATTCCCATTTAAAATATTTACTTTCGCACTTTGGATTTCTCTTGGTTCTTTTCTCCTGAATTTAAATAGATTTAATGAAACTGACGTAGAGACTATTCTTGATTTATTACTGTTGCACTGGTAGTTATTTAATAAAAACTTCATTCCCCATAGTTGTAGGACTGACTTGATTTAATTGATTACTGCATGAAACTTTCGATTATCTCGCATTGAGAGTGAGCTTGATGAGGCATCAACTTTGACTACATTATTTACAATTTGAATTACTTGTATATTGTTCTTCACTTAGTTCGACATTGAATATATATAGGTGAGAGTTCTTTCGGACGTATAAACTCAGTTACTCGTGGACTGGTATGGAGAATAACAATTCCTTTGTACAATTCGACGTTCTTTATATAGTCTTTTACTCCCTTCTCTCCTTTGATTTGAAAAAACCGCCACGCTATTAAAGTAATAGGTCATTAATTTTATCCTTGATTTTACATAACCCCATTAAGTTCCTAACATCCCATCTGCATATTAGGGCTTCAAAGACACCGCCGCGCTGTTGATATATTGATTAGTTTTATGTTCAGCCGACTTATTACTTTCCTTGAGCTTGTCTGGAAACCGTATGATCTGATTTATTGTGAAGGGAGGAATTTCTTAAGTGTAAAATCGCCGCTTAGGGAGATTCATCTGTTGAAACATATTATATTATCAGTTAGAAATGTCTGAGAATGTGATTATGAATTCTTTTGAGAGTGCCGGTGCAAGGGATAGAAGCTTGATTATTGTTATTTCTTTCTATGAAATATTGTATTAGGACTAGGCATGACACTTGCTGCCTTTACATTGTTTCCTTGATTTTTGTAGATAATTTTTCGGAAATGTTTGCCTCTTGTTATGCATTTCTTTTTAATGTTCTTGGTGTGGTTATTGAAGTTGAGTTTTTGATCCATATTTACACCTAGGTATTTTGCTGATGGATGTGGTTGTTTAGGATGGTAGTGGGAAGATTTGCTGATAGATTGTGGTGAAAGATAATGAATTTGGATTTTGCTTGGTTGGGTTTCAGATGCCACAGATTGAACCATTTGTCCACTTTGTTGATGAGATGTTTGATTTTTTTCTACCGTGTATGTTAGGGTCCCTAAGCTGTATCTTCACCATATTCCCTTTTTTTGTTCCAGTAATCATGACCTGAGCCTAGCAGAACCTACGTACACCCACATGGCACTCTCCGAACTCTACCGAAGAAACATCCTGAAGTACGTTGTATCCCAAAATTGCGACGGCCTCCATCTCCGCTCAGGCCTTCCGAGAACAGCGCTTTCAGAACTCCACGGCAATATGTACATAGAAGTATGCAAGCACTGCAAGCCCCACAAAGAATACTGGAGGCTTTTCGACGTGACGGAACACACTGCGAGGTACTCTCACAAGACATTCCGGAAGTGTTACACTTGTAACAAACCGTTAGTGGATACGATAGTGCATTTCGGCGAGCGAGGGAGTTTGCAGTGGCCCCTCAACTGGTCGGGAGCTTGTAAGAACGCCGGGAAAGCCACAACGATACTCTGCCTAGGCTCTAGCTTGAAGGTGCTGAAGAAATACCCGTGGTTGTGGCGGATGGACAAACCCGCCAGGAAAAGACCCAACCTCTACATCATAAACCTCCAGTGGACGCCGAAAGATGACTTTGCGAACGTTAAAGTGAACGGGAAGTGCGACGAGGTTATAAAAATGGTGATGGACATCCTCGGGATCGATGTTCCTAAGTACGAGAGGTTCCGGGACCCTATTTACGCCCACGCGACGAATTTGAACCGATCGGAACTCCATACGACCACGCAGCCTTTCTTGAAGAGGGAAAAAATTGAACCGGAGCCTCTAGTACAAATCGATTCAGTGAATAAACAATGTGATCTCGTTAGTAGAATTAATTCGGGTAACTGTGATAACCGTAGTGGTAGGCGCGTCTCCGACAGTGTTCAAACGAAACCGCAAAGTGCTAGCATGGACGAATATTTGCTGAAGGCGGAGCTTCTCGATGATTTGTTTCAAGACGACGTTATCAGTGCCTGCACGGACTTTTTCCACTACCCGTACAAGACTAGTTTTTTATATTCCGGCCTGCACAGTATCATCAACCCACTGCCAGTGTACGGGGACGATTTTTTTTGCGAGAACGGAAAGAGTCCTCTGAAAATCGAGTGTCGCTGTGAGTATTGCCAGAAATTTTTCCTTTCGATAACTTGTCTGTTTTATTCCAAGTCGGAGCCCGTATTTGTCGATAAACAGTTCAGGTATAGTAAAACGGAAAAAGCGAACAAGGAGATAGTTTGTTTCTGCTGCGACTATTCCACCGACGAGGATGATTCGGAGGTGAACGATAAAGATGCGAACGACAAGGAACAAATCAAGAGTAGGATCCAAGCGGGATGGTTCGGGAAGGGGTATAGAAAGGGGAAAAGGCCGAAAAGGAGGAGTGTGTAGATTGAGGTATCGAAAAGAGATAATTTGTTGTTTGCCTAGCTTAACAGGTGATCTTTGATTTGGTGGAAATCCGATTGGGGCAAAAATGCATTTGATTGTGGCTAAACATGTTTACCTTCGGTGTAATCCATGTGGTAATTAGGCGAAAAAATTGCGAATAGAAGAAAAAATTTATATATATAATAAAATTTTGTCCAGGAGTAGTTCATAGGAGTAGAAGTTAGGATCCGACCCGTGAGTGGAAACACCCTTTTGAGTCGGAAAAACACCACCATAACGGACTTGATTTCCCTTTTACCTTCGGATCTGTCATTCCCATGAGAAAAAGGAATAGAAACAATTATTCTTCATTGAATTCTACATAAAAAAGTCCCACAGAAGATTTGTCTATTTTCTACCCTTTTCTCGCTATTTCAAAGTAGGGGGGGAGAAGGGCAGTGGCGGACTTACAGATTTGCCGCCCGTGGGCTATTAAATTTTTGCCGCCTCTAAATTTTGATATCTCAGTCCACAATCATATCAATTTTCTATCAATAAAATTCCAATCATCCTCGTTACAGAGTTTTTTTGTATATTAGGGAAACCTACTTAATAAATATTTCTTCTTCTTCTTCTTACATCAACTTTTCCCGCATGGTTAGTATCATTGAGAACTATGGTACCGTGTTGGATCCTTGATTATTTTTACAGCAAAGAATTATCAAAAAACATTATTTTAAGTTTTAAGCAAAAAATATCTCAATCATGTAACACTTTTAAAGTAAGGTAAGGTATGTCTTAAAACTGTACAATACAATGTTAATGCCATATCGTATGGATTTTTGATGATCGTGTTCACAGTAAACACGATAACTTTCAAAGAAATCATTTTTCACTTAATTTTTTTTTTTAATATACTCATTTGACTGGAGAGAAGCCGTTGAATAAAAAATTGCTGTTAGTATTGTTTTATCTTATTATAATTAATTCATTCCGATTGACATTTTCTGAAAAAGTTGGCTTTGTGAAAAAGTTAACAATTGTACTAATGTAAACATTCAATTTAAATAATTCGTGTACGACATGAGCGCTTAAGGCATGCTCATTTGGATTTTCCAAACTTTTTCTTACTACAAATATGGTAATTAACTGATGAAATGTATCAATTTTCTAATTGCAAATTGTCTAACTTCATATTTTGTGGGGGGAATTTTTTTATTGTCAAGTCGCAGTCGTTCAAATATCAGTTGTTCGATTAATTTAAACCGAAAGACTATATCTCTATAAGATATTGAACTAGTTTTTTATTTAATAAAAATTAGTCAATTTTAGTAAGTATTTTTTACGCATAAAGAAATAACTTTCTGAAATTGAATTTGACAATTCGGCAAACTTGCTGCAGCAATCATGATTAGACCATCGATATTATATCAAGATTGAATTGTGTAAGGAGGTCTCATAATTATTAGGTACCCGGAGAAAAAGTTGTAGCAGTTATCAGTGAAGAAAATATGTAAAAATAACTAAAATTTCGATTTTTGTTAAATATTTTAATTTCTCTCCAATTTTCGAAATTCGTATTTTGTGTGTATATTTTTTTTTTAATTTGTAAATCGAAATAAAAAATTTATGAACTAAATTTGCCGCCCTAGGCTCCGGCCTACTCAGCCTGCTGGTAAATCCGCCACTGGAGTAGGATGAGTGCACAAAGGGTTGACCAATTAAGAGCTTCTTTCAAAAAAATTACTTATAGATACTAAAATATCAATTTTCATGAAAACCAAAAAAATATACAAGAAGAACCAAGGTTTGAGGTTCTTAATATCAAGTACAATCTTGAAAATAACGGTAAAATATAGTTAAGAGAATATATGAGTCAAAATAGCCATAAATCACCAGCAAGAACTAGTACTTGACCACAATTTTACCCAGTGGTTGACCACTTGATAAAATCAAATAAAACAAGTTTCTAAGCAAAACTGTAGATTTATTGATATAAAAAACAAGTTTTGATTTTCAAACAGAATCTTATAAAAGATTGATAATTTTTTAACTCGAACCTTTTCCAAAAACACTAGTTTTTTAACGAGTTGAAACTTCTTCACAAGGGTTTGGACTACAATATCCTTCAATTTTCGTATAATTTGTATATTCCTTTACTTCAGTCTCAATATAAAATTTTTGTTTTACTTGCGTTTTAGTATTAGTCTCAGTATTCTGTTAGAATAGTGTCATTATCATTATTAGTGTCATTTTCCAATTCTATATCTGTGTTTTCCTTTATCGTGTTCTTCTTGGTATTATCATGTAATTCTTCTGCTGACTCATCGCCGCCCTATTCCTTCATTTCTGCTTTTTTAAACGATTCCCGTCTTTTCTTAGAAATAATTGAATCGAAATATAGAAACGTTAACTGGCTTGATTCGTTATATTCCGTCTTGATCTCCAAAAGTTTGCAAAGCATCATGCATACATTTTTTTAAATCTACTGCCTCGACTTTAAAATATATTTTCCATGCTTTTTTTCAATCAATATCAAGCTTTATTCAATCAATATCAAGCAGAAAAAACTTCTTTCTATTTACTTTTCAAATTATTTATTAAAGTAGCATTCGGTACCCCATACCCCATTCAGCATCTTCGATTGTCTGATATTGCTCTCAGCCTGTTGGAATCGTATCTCGTATATTCGAAAAGTCTCCTGTTCGTTTCATTCATTTTTTCTGGGAAATTCCGTGGTTTTACTAAACCTGTATTTGAAAATAAAAGAACCTTATATAAAGTAAAATATATGTCCAGTTGTTGACCATGACAAAAAACCAATAGTTGAGCAGTACAAAACTATGGTCAATTACTAGATACGGTTTAAAATAACGATATTTTTTTAACAAAATAAATATTTTACTCATACCCAAAGCTATGAAACAGACAAAGACGTACAACCATTAATTCCTTTGAAACACCAGTAGTTGACCAAAGTGGTCAATTACTGGAGCTTCAACAAATATTTTGTTCTAGTAGTCGACCATATGAATTAAAATAGTAAAAACACATGAATACTTAACTATATTCATATAGCTAATAGTACATCAAATATGTTTTTAATAAAACTATCAACAAGAACGGATGATTTAAGATCACTAAAAATTGTCTTCTTACCATGCTTATTACCACATCACCTGTTTTCTACCAGTGAAGGACGAAAAATGTGTAAACATGACAGTGACCAACTTATCGCGAAATTTATTTGGGTTAATTGTGACATCTACTGGACCAAAGCCCCATTCAATTTTCAAAAACATAGGCAACCAACAAACGAATATATTATTTCTGTGCATTAAGGGAAAAATGGTCAATTACCGGGTGCAGGTCAACTACCGGTGCTAGCGCTCGGTGACACATCAGTCCTACTCTATTTTATAAGCTTTTATTTACTTTCACCTGTCCTGATGTGTGTGTAATCAAATCTTACAAATTAAATTACTTTAAAATTTGGCAGGTGTTCATAATTCTGGTGACAATGCATTATGGAATTTTTGCTAGAAAAACAAAACAAAATGGCTGCTCCAAGATGGCGGACGAGATTTGTGTTTATGGATTCAATTCAAAATTGGTATGTGGGGGTTTTTGGGGTCGGAGATTATGAATTTGTTTGTCAAAATTCAAGATGGCGGAAGAGTTTTGTAATTATGGTCTGATTCAATTCAAAATTAGTATGTGGGGGTTTTCGGGGTCGAAGATTATGAATTTTTTGTCAAAATTCATAGAATTAAAATGGCGGCTCCTAGATGGCGGACAATCTCTGTGATTAAGGTCTGATTCGATTCAAAATTGGTATGTGGAGGATTTCGGGGTCGGAGATTATGAATTTTTTGTCAAAATTCACGAATTTAAGATGGCGGAAGAGTTTTGTAATTCAAAATTGGTATGTGGGGTCTGGAAAGCGTGGATAACTTTCAAATAATAGAAACTCTATTTTCCTGGCATCAAATATGAAATTCTATAGAGGAATCGCCCATAAAATTGGAATTAATCTTAAATTGGGCTCTAATATATTTTGTTTTAAATAGTATTTTGATTGTTTGATACGTTCCCCAAATTGGAAAATGACCATAAAATGCTATGGAAAGAGGCAAATTTTTCAGTAGGTATGTATTTTCGTAGAGGAAAAACAATTCAATCACTATCTAACATAAATCATGAGGACAAACCTACCCATTCGAGTTGCTCACTATCCAATGTTATATGAAGTATTTGAATTTCTCGGAAAGTTTCTTAAACCACCCTGGATGATCAAATTTGGAATTGTGTGTTCACGTAATTGGTTCAAATCATAAAATGGGATTTTTTCGATTTTTTTCCCCATCAGATTTCCAGTAAATCAGCAGTAAAGAGTGACTGAAACCTAAAGTAATTATTGTATTAATCAAAGATAGGGCAAGTTTTTGAATAAATGGAGATTCAAAGATCCATTAAAATATAGGGATTTGGCTTCCTACTTCTCATAAGTCAAAAACACTTTTACAGTGGGAAACCATTTTCTCAAGCCTGATGTATTGGTATATTAATTTTTATATTTTAAAAATCACATCAAGCTCACTGGAAAGAGCCTACGGTCATTGAAAGTTGTAGATGTTGATTTCTGGTTGTAGAATTATTTGAACTGTGCTTTTTGACATGTCCAAATAATTATTGATTATAATACCATAATAATAATACTCAGCTAACCGTTCATGAATTTCTATTCAATTGATGTCTACCGATTTAAAAACTTGCCCATCAACAATGGCTGGTCTTTTCTTGAGGTCGGTTCACCTTGAGATTCGTTTATTTGGTGACCAATAGATGGCATGGAGAATGAAATAGCGAAACTGTGTATACTTAGGATAAGTTGTTATAAAAGGTTGGCAATTGGGTTGGTTCTCAGTTATTTCAATATATACACATCGAATTATCCTTGATTGAGATTGATTTATTATTTTTATTTAATTGAATTTTCCATTGATTTGTTGAAAATATGAACAGGATGTTCATAAAATCAGATGTGGAATCATCTGCGACTGAAAGATAAACTTTAGTCTATATCTTCCATCGTCAAGATATCCTCTTGTGGGGAATTCATGTTGAAAAGGGAAACATTCTCAATTGAATAGAAATATTTTTTTGTGCGAATTGAAAAATCCACGATAAATGAAGTTATTTTTTGTGCATGTCTAACATAAAAACAACTACTTCCCCGGCTAAAGCCACGCTGGACATTGAACTACATCTGATAGATATTCTGAAAAGACGCTAACTAAAAGAAAAAATCTGTAATTGTAATTCACACAAAAAAATTGTTTCTATTCAATATTCAATTGAGAATGTTTCCCTTTTCAACATGAATTTTCCAATTCTATTTACACTATCTTGTCATGTTGTTCATTGAAATTTCGATGGAGGATTTTGGTAATTATTGACATTCTGCTTATACAGTGAATTTCAAAAATGTTGGACACTATAGGTTTTTCATTATGTATTTTCACATAATTCAATTATTCCTTATAGAAGTTAGTGCATTCTATGAAATTCAAAATACAAGCATCATATTTTTAAAATTGTAAACATAATATAAGGGAGTACAAAAATATGAATTTTCCTAAAGTAAAGTGCCTTTATTTGTTAGTAGTGATATAGTGAAGAATAGGCAAGATCACTAATTTCTGGAAAAAATACCACAATGTCCAGAATGATGAGAAAAGTGGTTGGATTTTTTTTCAATTTTTGGTATAACTAATATCGGGAAATCACTATATTAATAGCTATTACTATTGCATAAAAAAATCTGTTTTTCACTAGCAAATCTCAACAGTTGTTGGTCAGGAGGAAAATGCTATTGGATTCTGTGTAAAATTACAGTGCAGTAGTTTGGTTAGCCATTGTCCATCATTTGGCTGTTAAATAACAAAAAAGTTGAATAAAAGTGATAAGCTGCTGTAATTGCAATTCCAGAGAGTTTTTTCAAAATGAAAGTTCTTTACTCTGACGAAAAATTCTTATTTGTGTACAGTTTGGTTTGAAAATTTTATAATTGTGTTAATTTTCCATCCAATGCAACCTTATTGTTCGTCCCTTCTGGAAATATCATTGGATTTTTTTTGGGATTTTTTTTTACTGGGCATTTTCTGAAAACTTTTTTTTTCTTCATATTTTAATTGTAATTATCTCTATTAAGTATTCCTACACAAAACATATCTTTCTTGACATGTTTTTTAGAATAAATTTCGTTTGAATAATTTTTTTTTCTTGATTTGTAATTTGACAAAAATTTGGTAAATGAGAAAAAAATCCAGATTGTCTTTTCAATACCATCCACTGAGAACCAACTCATGCCACTTCTTGAAGTTTGAGGTTCCGTACGGTATTATGTATTTTGTCAATTTGAATTTGATGCAGTATTAACTTTTACATTTTTTTTTGCCGACTGTCCAATATGTTGAACTTTTTATATTTATTTTTTATACTGTAGTACAAATAAATGTGTGTGTTGTAACTTGTTTGAATCAACTAGACCCATACCACTCATGATCATTCACAGAAAGTGAGTCTTGTAATTTTTATATGTATAGCCGCAAGTTTTCCAGATCTTGTACCCTTAGATTTATTTCAGTTCCTGCATTAGTAAGTATAATTTAATGATTTCAATTGCACTGGCCTTTAATCATAAAATTAGTGGTAATCCAATGAAAATCTTACCAGACATTGACATGGTACTGAACATGTGATTGCCAAATTTCTTATTACGCTTTCTACTTCTTGACTGTCGGTTGGTTTTGAAAAGAAGGAGAATGCAACAGACTTATTGAGTTGAACCTCTCCATATAAGGTATACATTCAGGACTGTAAAGATTTCAGAAATTTCCTGTGGATCACACACAACTTGTTTTGGACTGGTACAGAGGAACAGTCGGCACCAATTATCTGCTTAACCAATTTTCAAACGTTTTCATTGCTCACTTTCTCTGTTCAGGACAAATCTGTCAATTAAAATTTCGACTAGTTCAGCGACAATGCAATATTGCCTGAAGATGGCAAAGTACCTTTTTCTTCACAACTCCATTGACATGGGTATCAAATAAAAGGGTTTGACGAGTAAAATACGATTAGTCTATGACCTCATGCTAAGCCCGATATGGCGGAATACCTTTCTCTTCACAGTCCTCTTGATGTGAAAATCAAACGAAAGAATTTGACGAGTAAAATATTAGTATTTATGTTGTCTTCAATAAATGACCAATCTGTATTTGCAATGGTGTAGAATTGAAAATTACCTATATTTGTTATAGGTTGGCATTTTTTTTTTGTATATCTGTTCTCAATTTGTCCCAATGCGTTTCCAATTTCAGAATTTGTCCAAGATGGTCAGATAAGTCCGTTCCGTTTCTATTGTTGTAATTTCATAGAGATTACATGCAAAATTTATGAGTATGTTATCAATACAAATGTCTCCTCTACTAGAGAGAGAGAGAAATATACTTTATTGTCTAAGAAAAACTTTCTTATTGAAAAAGCTTGTTAAAAAAATATAGTTTGTATAATTTAAACAAAAGAAAAAAAAGCACAAGTACAAGAATCACATAATTTGGACATAAGTTCACATGTCGTAGAATAAAAATATAAGATATTACCGGATATAATAAGTTTCAACATATAGGTGTGTAATTGTTAACAATATAAAAATATTAATCACAGCATGGTTTCATTGTAATATTCCTCAAGATTGTAGTACACTTTTGTTTCAAGGGCTTCTTTAACAATGTTTCTGAACTTTTTATAGCTTTTTTTGTTTCTGATTTCGTATGGTAAATGGTTATACAACTTTTTACTTTCATAGAATAAAGAATCTTTTGTCAGACTTGTTTTTGGAACAGGAAGAGGTATTTTACTTTCTGTTACTTGCCTGGTTACGTAATTTATATGTTTCGGAATTTCTACCATATTATGTTTTTTGTAAATCAGACAGACAGTTTCTAGAATGAAAATACAAGTAGCAGTGAGAGTTTTTTCTCTTATAAATAATGGTCTACATGACTCAAAGTATAAGTATCAAACTGCTCGCTTTTGCAAAAAACAAACACTGAATGAAAAAGTTGTTGACTGCAGAATCCCCAGAAAGCAACACCATATCTCAAGTGAGATTCTATCAGGGAATGATATACAATTTTTGTTGTGGATGAACTCAGTTCATTTGAAATGATTCGGAGTGCATAACATCCTGAAGCCAATTTTTTTGTTAATGCTGAAATATGCTGGTCAAATTTTAGTTTATTATCGATGGAGATTCCTAGGAATTTGGATTGGTTTTTATTTTCAAGAATAAGACCATTCAAGTATAAATTATCAGAACTGAACGTGAGTAGGTTTGTTTTTTTGATATTTAAGCACAAGTAATTTGCGTCGCACCATTTTTTTACAACTTCCAAATCACTAGTAATCGTTTCTTTCATAAGTATACAATTTTTTCCATGCCAAAGGAGAGTGGTGTCATCTGCAAAGATCGTAAAAATCCCTTGAATCGAGAGAGTAGCTAGGTCATTTAAATATATAAGGAAAAGAATCGGACCCAGAACTGATCCTTGTGGAACGCCCCATAAGATATCCTTGGTGTGTGATAGTTTTCCGTTTGAATTTACTAGCTGTTTTCTATCACTTATGTAAGACCTAAACCAGTCATTACACACTCCTCTAAAACCATAGCAGTACATCTTTTGCGAAAGAAGTTTATGTCTTACACAATTAAAAGCTTTGGAAAAGTAGCAGAATACTGCAGCTAGACCTTCCCCATTGTTGAGATGTTCAAGAATGGAAAAAATTGCATCATTTGTGCCCTTTGCTTTCTGAAAGCCAAATTGTGAGTTGGTTAATATTTTATATGTATAAAGGAAACCTAATACCCTTTTTTTCATCAGTTTTTCTATGATTTTTGAGAGTGTTGAGAGCATAGAAATTGGCCTAAAGTTACTAGGATCCTCCGAATTACCACCTTTGAATAGAGGGATTACAAGAGCCGTTTTTAGGCATGAAGGAAATTTTTCAAGTGCAAAGGATTTATTTATCGCCATAACTAGTGTAGAATAGGAAAGCTTATTTAAAATGTTAACTAAAATTTCGTCAATTCCCGTTGACTTTTTGTTTTTTATTTCTTGCAAGATTTCTACTAGGGTTGGATCATTTTCTGAAAACCAAATGATTCAAGCAAATCACTTGGGACTATTTTTTGTTTTGTGCCAAAGAGTAGATTGAAATCTCTTGCCAAGATATTTTTTTGGGCAGCCTAATTTATCCAAAATATTTTCTAGGGCATTCAGAAAGATCCATACCCTAACTAAATTTGATATGAAATAGAAATAAAGAGTTGATCAATAAAATCAAAAACCCCACATATTTTATTGAAAAAAAACTACATGGCAGGCAATACAAATTCACTATCTCATCAACAGTTCCTTGATGTCATCGTCATTTGTAACATCCGCCGGACTATTGCCATCATTGTCGAGAACACCAACGTCAGCTCCTTTGTCCATCAGGAACTTCACACAATGAACGTGCCCACAACTGGCAGCGTAATGCAAGGCAGTTTGCCCGTCGCCGTCTCGCAACTCCAAACCAGCCCCGGCATCCACCAACAGCTTAAGAATTTCCAAGTTGCCACTATCTGCAGCCCAGTGTACAACGCCCAAACCCTCTTGATCCAACACGTTTAGATTCGCCGATTTTACCCCACCCCTGAGATATTTCTGGACTTCCATAACGTCGCCGCTTTTAATGAAGTCTGCAATCCTCATATCGGAAGAGGAGATGCTCTCGGCCATCATCGAAGATACCTTCACCCACTGCTCGGTAGGGGCTCCGTTTTCAAGAATGGTTTCGAACGTGGGATCTAGTTTTTTTAAAGTGTCGATATACATTGTTTTAGCTTCGTTTCGCGGCATTTTTCCTAGTTTGTTCCAGGCCTCCCACTTGGCTTTCGACCGAACATCGTACCACGAAGGTTTGGGGGCGTTACAAGTCCCTTCGGTGCCTTGTTTGTAATAACCGTACAACGTCAGAAGCGTCTGGTTGTCGACGTTGGGGAGCAATTTCTGCAAATGATCGGCAGCCTTGGCAAAGCTAACTGATAGTGCATCGTAACTTTCGCTAACGTTGATGCCGAGTTCTTGGAGGTCGCTAAAATTATCTACGTAACTGGCCATTTTTAGTTGGGAGGGCTAGAAGACTGCAGTCTTATGGTATTCCCTTCTAGTTTGTGGAACTGCGCGTTGGTCGCATTCTCCAAGCCCTCTCTGTTGCTGAAAGTGATGAAACCGTAATTTTTAGACAGGCCCGTCTTCTTGTCAAATACAACTGTAGCTTGACTGACGTGCCCGAACTTGCTGAAGTACTTTTTCAATTCGTTGTGGCCGACGGTCCAGGGGAGGTTCCCTATGTACAGTTTGTATAGGTTGCGGGTAGCATTTGCGGCCATCAGGACTTCCTAGAAATTTCTAGCAGTTGGATGCTGTGATCGCCGATCAGGTCGTGTATGTTTAGGCCCACGCTAGACCCCAAGTTACTGATATTATGAACGATACACTCGAGATCCCACTTGGCGAGTAAGTGCTCGATGGACCAATCTGAGCTGCGTTCCTGGTAGGTGCAGAAGAATTTGGCGTCGGCGTTGGGCTCCAGCAAGTAAGCGACAGTCACCAAGATTTCCTCGAAACTGGCGGGCTCAAAGAAGCAATCTGAACCTAGGATAAAATCCAGAGGACCTATGGAATCCAAATCGCTCAAAAACAGCCCCCACGTTAACCCGATAACTTTCACGTGTTGGTTAACTATGAGGTTATTCAGCTGACAGCTGCGTCTGGTGTGCGATAGTGACTTTGGAAGTGTTGCTGATTCGCTAAGGACTACCTTAGCTCCGCACTTGGCTGCTACGATTCCCGGTAGAGCGGTTCCGCAACCTAGTTCTAGTACGTTTTTGTTAGCGAGTTCGTGTCGGTTTTCCCACAAGAACCAGGCTAAAACTGGTGCCGATGGCCAGGTGTAAAACGAGTAGCTAGCTTGTAGAAGCTGGAAAATACGCATAGAATGAGACGATGTTATTGAAATTTTAGGCGGGTACCTCTGGGATGACGACTTCTAGTTTTTCTTCTCGGATTTCTCCGCGCACGGGGTATTTTGAAGAAAATACGAATTTCTTCAACTGTTCTGCTGGTGCGCTTGACATCACAAGTCGTCCGTCACCGGCAGTGTTGCCAATGACAAATCAACAAAGTACACGCTACTTTGACCCAAAATACCCGATTTTACCCGCGGGAATTTCAAAATACCCGCATTTTACCCGCTTATAATTTTGAAGTGTTTCAGTCATAGGTTTTCTCCTTAGATCTGAGGTTTTCTCCCTTACGCCTCTGGCGGGTAGGTTGGAAAAAACTTAAGAACGATCAGACGGAACAATCGAGATGACCTGCGTTTTATTGGCCATTATTTTTATTCTGGAAGATCTAATCGGTACTATTGGCATACCTGTCAATACTAAAAACATCGATATCAGTTACTCTAGAATAAGAATGGCCAACAAAATGCATTATCAATGGCAATCCATAGTAACAGAGTCGTTTTTAGGCAATTTAATTATATTTATATATATATATATATATATATATATATATATATAATTTGAAACACAGTTATTTATCATCACTCATATAGAAACATAACACACAAAAGTTAAAACATACACTCAGACTTTAAAAATAAGAAATAAGATAGCTGTAAAGCTGTAGCAGTAACTTTTAAGGTTCGTGGTAGTGACCTCACTTCCACAAAACATCAAAACAGTGAATAATTCACATGATATGAAAATGGAAGGAAATACCCGAATTTTACCCGCAAAATTAAAATACCCACAAGAATACACGCAAAGCAGAAAAATACCCGAAAATCGTGTAATTACACGCAGATTGGCAACACTGGTCACCGGTCAACATCGCTACATGACAGTCCGTCACTTCCGCCGGGTAGCAGTAGCTGCGTTTTATTAGTACACCCCAACCAGTGCTGCCAATTGAAAGTATACAATATGCTGACTAAGATGTCTAAAAGCATGGTGTATTCACTTATACCTGTAAAATATTGGGACAAACTGGGGGACAACAGCCCACTTGATAAAGGGAGTTATCTAGAGTTTCAGATAACGCCGACGTCGTTTCTTGTCATAATTCAGTAAACTGCAATTTCATACCACACAGGGTGTTTTTGTGATTTGTGTCTCCTGATCCGTTCTGTGATTGTGCTTTTGTCGCCTTTAAGGTTATGTCAATTCGTTGTGAAATATTTTGAGGTTGATCGATCGATGTAACATATTTTAGAACAAACTATTCCATGTACTTATGTCAGTGTTATATAGAATTTTCGGGAGGTGTTCCGAAATAATTCTAATTATGAACCGTACCAATTTATTTTGTATGGTTAATTTTCTATTGATACCGCTTCACCGAGTTGGTACTTATGTATTTCTGTCCCTGTTCGCTCATGATAAAAATCTTATGATGGAGCGGATATTGATTTTATGAAGTGCTGTAAATTACATACAATTACTTAATTTAGCTTTCAAACCAATAACAGTACGGGAGATGCAATCTATTTCGCTTTCTGAAAAATCTATATTCTAGTCTGAAGGAAGTGTTTTGCGACATATCTAAAGCTTTTGACTGTTACATAAGCTTCATCTCTACAGCTTCAGAGGACCAAGCTTCAATTGGCTCGAATCCTATCTGAGTGAAAGAACCTCTCAGCTTTTGGACAAATTAAGAGGTGTACACTATTACACGACTATCTTATCGCAAGAACTCAAATTACCTTCATATAGCGGAGTAAAACATTATTTTGGAATACTGGAGGACTCCATGGATTTTCCTAAAACCTTCTGATATTACTTAGAAATTGCTTGCAGAAAAAAGTTATAAACTTATATTCGTGCGCTGCTTGTTTATTAATTGTTTAAAAAACGAAAAACCATTTTGTTAGGCAAATTTTACCCAAATTGATGCTATAGGGGTTTTTGAGGTCGCTGAACCAGAATATGACATTGAAAAAACGATGGCGTGGCCAGTCGTAAAGCTAGATTTCATACGTAGAGCGTCAGGTGAGCACTAAACTAACCGATCAAGTGTTCTGTGATGTTCAATCTCTCTCTAACATTCCAATATGATATTTTCGATCCAATATAAAGTACATCAAAAGATAAACTTATATTTCTATTCTAAATAAAAATTTTAAGCAGGAACTCATTTATAAAAATGAACAATTTACTAAAAACCTAATATTTTCGTATTTGATACACAATTTACACTTATATTAAAAAAGAAAAAAATAATACGCTGCGTATACCTTGTTTGAGGTCGTAATATAAATATAGGTTGGATAGGTGAACTCATTTTTTTTTTCTATATAAACGTTATTAAATTTTATTTAACAAAAAATTTCACGGATTTTAGAGCAACATTTGTCGAAATTTTATTATTAATTCAATGTTTTTACTAAAACCAATCAAACCTTGAAGTACAGATTACAAGCTTCAGAAAGTACTATTAAAAAATCTTGATATAAATTTTGAACTAGAGTTTTTCGTTTTTGAAGCATGTCCTAAAAATTCATTCATTCATTTTTTGAAATTATTCAATATTTTGACGACTGTATTTTTTTAAATAAAATTTTATGATTCTTTTTCATTTGCACACCTTTTCAAGTGTCATTTTGGGAAAAGATGTTTATCTAGAAAATTTAAAGAATGGCAGATCTTTAATTGATTTTATAGAAAATTCTACTTTGACGTAACTTCATATTTGTACTATTCCGAAGACTATTCCTATTAATTTTTTTTACATTTGAAAACAAGACATCTCTTTAGCTACTTTTTCCTTCTTTCATTTAAATTTTTGTTAGCCTAATTTTATCAATTAGATCAAAAGTTTTAACAAATTCAGTGATGCGCGCTCGTGACTACGTGCTCCTCAAGAGATGCACTCAAGTGTCGCTACATCACATTTCCGTACGTTAGAAAAAAAAATCTGCAGCTTACAGTTTTCATTTAAAAAAAATATTTATACACCTTTCTTATATAAAATCTTCCATTCTTTCGAATGGCAGTATCAGTGTTTTTTTATTTATTCATTTTTTAAGATATTCAATAAACAATGTAATTTTGCAACTTATTTGTTAAATAATAAATTAAGCACACACTTTACGGTTGGTAACTTTTTATATGTTGTTCCTTACATCATCACTAATGTACAGTAAAAAGTTCCCACAGTCCCCTAACTTTCTGAAGCTAAAATCTAATATTACTCCACTACTAGTAAAATGTCTCGTATATGTATAAATTAATTTGAATCTTCTCTGACTAAAAGTATTGGAAAATTCGAAATATAGTGGATATTTTCTTCCAAAGAGCCATGGGACCCTCTGTGACGGTTCGGAATTCACTAGCCAAAATCAAGATATCTTCATAGAATGAAAAGCCCACGCTTACTTGTGAAATCAATGTGTTTATTAAAAAGTGATAATTATCCTAATCATAGTCATTAGCCTTATCGATCTTGGGAGTGGGCCTTGTTCTTCCTTGGTTTAGATCGCCCTCCTTCTCCGATCTCATGCGGGTGTTACTTAAAATAAAAGAGAAGCATTTAGATAATTGTTTTCTCCCCTCACCTTTGTTAGTAGGGCTCACCTTTTCCTGAGAAGTCATTCTAAGATAACTGGAAGCAGCTAGACTGTCGCACACCAGGATTCATCGATTTCTCAACTTCATCAACAGATTTATGATATATACAATGAACTCTCTGATTTTGTTCATATCAGAAGGTTGTTAGAGAGGTAATAGTCCGGCAGAGATGGGCAGTGAATGGCTTGGTAATAGTTTGTATCGGAAAGTTTAATGGAACAATGTCATCGGGGACATTTTTCAATCCCCTCAATTTTCAAGTTAATTCATCATCTAGAGACATCAGTCCACTCTCCTACCTTTTCTCATTCCTTCGTGGAAGTTTCCATGATCCCAAAAAGGCCATTTGAGAAGAAATCACTTTGAAAAAATCACCAGGTAGACTTCTTATTTTTGACAGACAGATGTAAACATTGTAGTTTCGAGGATTTAATTTCATTTTCGCGCCAACTGTTCTGAGCGGATCTTGTTCGTAGAACTATAATCTTTGTAAACGATCAATTCACAATTTTTTGCATGAAGTCATGTTGACAGAAAAAGGAAATTTCATAGGTTTGAAGTTTGATATTTTGCGTGTCACAAACAACTAACATTCCTTAGCCGCGCCATCTACTAATGAAGTTCTAAGCAGAATTTAACGTTTTTCATTTGTTGTCCCCCAAAAATTCTAAACAAAATCTAATCAGTGAATACACCAGGGTTTTTAGGCATCTTACTTCAGCAGTTCCACATGACGGCCACGGTCGTTATGGTGGTGGCGAAAACGTCACTTATGACGTCATTAATTTCGCTCACGTCGAGCCCACAACGACCCATCTCAAGAGGTGGGTCGACGTGAGCGTTTTGAGAAACTGAAAGCTTTTTTGAATAAGGCATGACACACTCGACGTACAGCTCTTACAGCAGTAGCTCGTCCTACGTTAAATCTGTCACAGACTGATCTATGATAAAAATGAAAAAAAGGGTTTAATTATGGAACATACCACTAAAATGGTTAATTTAAAAAAAATTGAGCTATAAGAATCTGTTGTGGCCATTTTCCAAAGAGCTATCATCAATTGATGACGAGAAGGAATTGTAGGACATCCGGGAACATGTCGAACTAAATCTTTTTGTATCAGCTCATGTAAATATTTGAATGTACATCTTGAAAGTCTAAAGAGATCAATGAAGAATTATATGAGTGAAATTTTCAAAATCTACAATGTATTAAGTGACAAAAAATAATTTACCTGAAATGACTTTTAAATTTTTCATCTGAATAACGAGTAATTACATTATCTTAATCAATAATACGTGGTCTAAGTTTCCGTTTTTCACGATTATATTTTTGTAAAATTGTATTCCATTCTTCATCTGAGCTGGACGAACTAGTACTTTGTGAAACAAATTTCCGACTGTCGCCGTAAAGGGCATTTTTATTATATACGAACATACATTAGTTAAATACTCCTCTAAAATTAAAGTATATATGTATTTTTTTTAAATAAATCTAGTTAACCAATAATTAATATAACTTAATGATACCACTTACAAATTGTAACATAACCTCATCAACCTTTTGTTTTGTTTTTTTAGACGCGCCATTTGTATTATTTAAATAAACGCTCAAAACGCTCCAAAATCCATTACACTTGAGTTTATGATTGTGACGCCCAGAACCAAGTTGAACGGCGAAAACCGTGAGCGTGATCGTTGTGAGTGCTTAGTGAAACGTACTCTATGTGTTACATCTGTCACTTTTGAGTGGCAAATTTGAATTTAATGAAGTTCTAGGCGCACCTAGTTTCAGCAAACTTTTCAGTTTGGTTATCGATTCGATTGGAAAATATATTCTGGGTTTCCTTCTCAGTTGTAATACATTTTTCAACAATCACTGCAAAGAGCGAAACCAAAATGGACACTTCAAATGCAAATACGATTTAAACCAGCAGGAAGTTTTGATTAGACGTTTACAAGGGTACCACTTAGCATAGCACAAGCCATAGACAATAGTTCTATACTGATAGCACAAGCGCTCTCAAATAAAATTTAGGCGGGAAGGCGGACTTACGCTTCTGTGTAGTTAGGGTGTTCTGTGACCCCAATGCCACCAGTGAAGTTTTATTTAAACTGGTATCATGACAGACAGTCCGTCACTTTCGGCAGGCAATAGTAGCTGCGTTTTATTAGTACACCCCAATGCCACCAGTGACGTTTTATTTAAACGGCAAACAAGATTGGAAACATGAAATGGATTAATGGAGTGAAACTGGTGTATTGTGAAAAGTAATCACTGAATATTAGTCAGTTGAAAAGTGAAACCTTCTCAGTCTCAGATGATTCCACATCTGATTTTATGAACATCATGTTTATATTTTCAACAAATCAATTAGTCGGTTCTTGTTTATTGAAATTTACTGTATGAAAAGTGTGTTACTTATGTAAACACAACCCTTAACAACAAATTGTTTTTGAAAAGAACTTCCACAATGTGTAATATTAATTTAAATTATATATTAGAGCTTGATGACTCTCGTTTCGGACGTCCTTCATTTTAATGGATATGAAAGGTTTTCACGACGTTTCGACTGCTTGTATCTGCAATCGTCTTCAAAGCTGACTGACAAGCTTAGGTGCTACTTACTTATTTATATGTCTGTCGGTGCAATGGTGCGTGTAATCCGGCCATGTGTAGTGGTGCATGTGATTTCGCGCGGTGTGGTGGTGTGTGGAGTTTCGCGCATCTGCAATCCGCCAGAAAGAGCAATTAGCGGATTCCTTACTAAAGGCATTATAGGCTTCGTTGTAGGCGGCCTCTTTGAACTTTAGTTTGAACCAATGCTCCTCTCTTTGTAGAACACTTGCGTCGTTCCATAGAATTCGATGGTGCTCAGTCCAGGCGTGGTCAGCAGTTCCCGATTTTGACGTTTCTCCGCATTTAATCCATTTCTTGTGCTCACCCAATCTTAAAGATATCGGCCTCTTTGTCTCTCCAATGTAGGAAACTCCGCCTTCACATGGAACTCCATAAATGTTACTGATTTCATTTCAGTTGTCAGGTTTGGTCTTGGTAAGGAAACTCCTTAAAGTACTGCCGGATTGGAAGCAGCTCTTGATGTTGAACTTGTTTGCGATCCTTCTGATGTACGGAAGGCGATCACTGTGCTTGGTTGTTGCTCTTCAGATGTCTTCGGTCTGTGTAGTTGTTTCAATACTTATCCTAGGAGTTTCTTGAGGTGTCCATTCCGGTGAACGTTCTCTCTGATGTGGTTTAATTCGGCATCTAGCAACTACTCCGGAATCAAATTGTTTGGTAACGTTCATTTGCGGAATCACTTTGGTCTCGAACACGTTTCATTTGGACTTTGCCTTCCCAAAACATTGAATACATGGTTACTTTCAAACAATTCAGCAGCCTTACTTTCAATAGCACCTTGTACGGAAATCTCATTTACGGGAACAAATCCGAAATATATCAATTTTTCTAACATTACTTTATTCCACCAAGTTATTTTTTTGTGTCATCAATTTGCCATTATCAGTTGGGAGCGCTAGAAGCCTGCAGCCATTCATTTGTTGTCCCCCAAGAATTCTAAACAAAATCGAATCAGTGAATACACCAGGATTTTTTTTAGGCATTTCATAGTGTATGGATCCTTCATTACTAATTAAGGTTTTTCCAAATGTAAATAGTAATATAATAAAGGATCCACACATTACCTAAATTTGAAATGAAAGATCCATACACTGTCTACATTTGAAATGAAAGATCCAGAAACGACCTAAATATGAAATAAAGGATTTATAAACTACTATCTAAATTTGAAAAAAATGTCCCGTAAACCATACATTTGTAATAAAGGATTCCTACTCTCTCTAAATTTGTAATAAAGCATCCATACCCTACCTAAATTTGAAATGAAGAGTTGATCAATGAAATTAAAAACCCAACATATTTTATTTAAAAAACGAAATACATGGCAGGCAATACAAATTGACTATTTCATCAACAGTTCCTTGATATCATCGTCATTTGTAACATCCGCCAAACTATTGCCATCATTGTCGAAAACACCAATGTCAGCTCCTTTGTCCAACAGGAACTTCACACAATCAACGTGCCCACAACTTGCAGCGTAATGCAAGGCAGTTTGCCCATCACCGTCTCGCAACTCCAAATCAGCCCCGGCATCCACCAACAGCTTAAGAATTTCCAAGTTGCCACTATCTGCAGCCCAGTGTACAACGCCCAAACCCTCTTGATCCAACGCGTTTAGATTCGCCGATTTTACCCCACTCCCGAGATATTCTTGAACTTCCACAACGTCGCCGTTTTTAATGAAGTCTGCCATCGTCATATCGGAAGGTAGATGCCCTCGGCAATCACCATAGACATCTTCACCCACTGCTCTGTAGGAACTTTTTTTCCAAGAACGGTTTCGAACGCGGGATCTAGTTTTTTGATCGTGTCGATATACATCGCTTTGGCTTCGTTTCGCGGCATTTTCCCCAGTCTGGCCCAGGCCTCCCACTTGTCTTTCAACCCAACATCGTACCACGAAGGTTTGGGGGCGTTACAATTCCCTTCGGTGCCTTGTTTGTAATAACCGTACAACGTCAGAAGCATGTGGCTGTCGACGTCGGGGAGTAATTTCTGCAAATGATCAGCAGCCTTGGCAAAGCTAACTGATAGTGTATCGTAACTTTCACTAACGTCGATGCCGAGTTCTTGGAGGTCGCTAAAATTATCTAAGTAACTGGCCATTTTTAGTTAGGAGCGCTGAAGCCTGCAGTCTTATGGTATTCCCTTCTAGTTAGTGGAACTGCGCGTTGGTCGCATTCTCCAAGCCCTCCCCGTTGCTGAAAGTAATGAAACCGTAATTTTCAGACAGACCCGTCTTCTTGTCAAATATAACTGTCGCTTGACTGACGTGCCCAAATTTGCTAACGTAATTTTTCAGTTCGTTGTGGCCGACGGTCCAGGGGAGGTTCCTCACGTACAGTTTGTAGGGGTTGCCGGCAGCATTTGCGCCCATCAGGATTTCCTAGAAATTTCTAGCAGTTGGATGCTGTGATCGCTGATTACGTCGTGCATGTTCAGGCCCACGCTAGACCCCAAGTTACTGATATTATGAACCGATGGCCAGGTGTAAAACAGTAGCTGGCTTAGTGTTACCAGATGCAAATAAATTTCTTCAGATCTGAAGAGAGTTATTGCAACTTACAAATAAGCGCTGACTTTATTAAAAAATCCGCTACTAAAGTATCCTCTAATGCGATTTCGAAAGGGTGTTATTGCAACAACCTTCTTCCAAGATGCTTATGTTCGAGCTTCATTTTGACAATTACGTCAAATTATGTGAAACAACTTACGGAAAAAAATTATATCGTCTTCGAATGTGAATCTCAATCTTTTTTCCCTTTTTATTCAGTCATTAGAGAGTTTGCGGAAGGGAGTTTTACGAAATGCTTATAGACAAATTATAATTTATCTTGGTGTTTGCGCATGAAGTGTTTACCTTAGGCTTAAAAATATGAAAAGAAATAAAGAACATAACCTCAAAATTCAATTTGCGATAAAAAGAAGGAATGGCTAGCTCGACTTTCAACAATTTATGTACACTGATTATTTTCAAGGAGGACGATGATGTAATCGAAAATTATCCTCTCTACAAATTAATCCAGCAAGAATTAACTGAAAAAGAATGCCTGTTTAATCGTGTCGCCTTTAATATATATAATATACCAGAAAATAATTTCAAATATATGTTTCGTTTCAACGCTCTGCAACTTCCACGTAGATTTGAAACCTTTGATAGACATGTTATTGGGGGTAACCAAATTATTCATAGTAAGCATAAGTGAATTCTAATTGATGTTTGTTTCAGGAGTTGAAGGGTTGTGTCTTTCACTTAGGCGCTTTGCATATTGCGTAGATTATGGGATATTCACTCCTTTTTTTACAACAAAATTGAATATATTTGTTTTCTAAATAAAATTGTCAAATGTCAACTAATCACAAACAGCTTTCATCTGTCATGTCATTTATAAGTGAGTGTTTTTGATTGGTCCCACTATTTTCAGAAATAGTGTATGGGAAACAGGTTTTCCTTACGTTTATACTTATTACGTTATACTTATAGGACTGATGTCAAAATCATAAGCATAACATGAGGTTTTATAAGCGAAAAACCCCCTGCGCAAACTCTCTATTGTTTCACCAGAAAAATAAACTTATGAAAAGAATTAACTACTGTTCTTAGTTGGACGCATAAGTGACACTTAGACGAATTAATTCTTCACAATATTGTTGGGGTAGAAAATATATCACCACCAAATGAACCTGCTTAATTTGATTTTGAAAAAAAAAGAGCAGTGCTTAACAAACTTTATATTTTCAACTGGCGACAGATATATCTCAGAAAAAAAAATCCGTCAAAATAAAGGAACTTTTCATAAAAGGTTATTGGCCTTTATTTAAATAAATTAAGGAATGCCTGTATTTTAGATTGAGGATATCCTCAAAGTCGGACACAATCGCATGCGTATATGTCAAAATAAAAGAAACTTTATTAAAAGAACTATAGAACGGACGTTGCAATAACTGTCTAATAATAAAATTATCGCCTTATAACCTCGGTTTTCGCATATGCTCATTATAGAAAACTCACCCATCTATATTTAAGCTGCAGAATACATATGCCAAAAGTGAAGCATGCGCATATTACAGTATTTTCAGTTTGAGGAATTCTAGGGATTTTTAAACAATGTTTTTGTAGATTTTATAAATTCTAGGCTGGCAACATTGAACTGGCTTGTAGAAGCAGGAAAATACGCATAGAATGAGCCGTTGTTATTGAAAATTCAGGTGAATACCTCTGAGATGACGTCTTTTAGTTTTTCTCCTCGGATTTCTTCGGCAGGGTATTTTGAAGAAAATACGAATTTCCTTCAACTGCTCTGCTGGTGCCCTTGACATCACCAGTCGTCCGTCACCGGTCAACATAACTACATGACACTCCCGGCAGGCAGCGGTAGCTGCGTTTTATTCGTACACACCACCACCAGTGACGTTTTATTCAAACTGTATAGACGTACAGAGTCTAGACTCCAGCGCCACTACGGCTGCGGAATGTTGCAAATGTTGAACTGTTTCACGCTCAATGAAATGTAATTTTGGAAGTGTTTCGACATCGATAATTCTTGATGACAGTACAAAACATGAGTTCGTTCGTTTTTCACAGATCTATCAGATATTAAAAGGAAAATGATTCATAAATTACATGAGAGAAAGATAGCTAGGACTAATAAACGAACAAGCCTAATGTGTCAGTTTTTTTATTCATACGAAATTTTGCCAAATCTGTAAATGTATAAATTATTTACCAGGCAGAAGTACTAATATTATCGATCCAGGGAAATGTATATCAATGATGTCTAACTAATTGGTTACATTGCCAAGTAATAAGCTAGCAATATGCAATGGAGTTTTCTTGTTCCGACAAGAGAAAACAAGATTGGAAACCATGTGAAGAAGTCCACGATTATCTAGTATATCAAATTTGCGATTTTCCATACAATCAAAATCAAACAATAGGCAACACGCAATATTTTAATTTTTCTTTTCCTCAGATAGATTCTCAAAAATTACATTCTGTCTAAATAATTTTCAAATCCCAGAATTTTGTCGAAATTTTCAAGTTTAACTCGATTTGACCTTCACATGAATAACTTCCCCCAAACACTACCGCCAATGGTGGTTGTTTCAGGAATATTGATAGTCAATACTAATTTCTTTCAACCCAAACACAAATTCAACCTCACTTTTAATGTGATGTTTCAGTAACAATTGAAAATACTATGATGTTAAAAATATTAGTACAACATATAAACGAAGGCAGATGAAATTATAGTTGACAGTTCGAAGCAACTAGCGGTAAAAGTTTGAACTGTGTGAAGTAACGATACATACGTCCATCAGAGGCGCTAGGAGTTACGTTTTTGAATGTGATGAAAAAATTGGCGTTTTCAATTTCGAATTATGAAACATTGAACATTTTTCCAATTTCCAAGTTTGTTGTTGAGCTTTCTAGGTGGTAATGTTCATGTGCAAATCAAAATGTTCTAGAAAACGGACACATCGGTTCCCATTGTCATTGAAGAGGCAGAAGTTTTGAGGTTTTTTTTTAAGTTGGCGGACTTGTCAACTCTTTCTAGTAGAAATTCCATTAATGTGTAATCACCTTTACAGTGTACTTTCACAAAACCGAACAGACCTCCGATTATCAATCATGTCAAAAATATCACAATAGCAAAGTTCACAAATCCATTCATATTCGGCGTTTTCCGTTTCATTCAAATTTTCAGCAGTATCATGAATCATTTCGCGTGATATGAACAGGCGTCCATCTCGTTTAGACAACGAACAGTGTAGGCAATGCTCCAGTTTTTCAGAATACATGAAAGAGACCAGAAAGAAGGTCTCAGAAGAAGGTGTGTGTAGCAGTGAGACAAAAGTAAATAACACAATTCTCGCACATTAAACTCATGTTTTCAAGGAAATTTCCGTTTTAGAGCGGTAACGGAGAGCTGCAGCACAGGAGAGAAGACTGTCCCCTAGACAAAGATGAGTTGGGAACCAAATCATGGGGCCTACTCCATACAATTGCGGCGAAATATCCCGAGAAGCCTTCCAAGTTGGATCAATGCCATATGCAAGATTTTTTCTCATTATTTTCCAAGTTTTATCCGTGCGAACATTGCGCCAAAGACTTCAGGGATGAGTAAGTTTGGGGTTATGTTTCACAACATTACATAAGAATGTTTAATAGGTACACATGGCCAGTGATTTGAATTACAGCAGTTTTTTTTTTGGAAGGTGGTGAAATTCTTCATGGACACTTTTTGCTAGTGTAGGAGTCTATGCTCCTGTACCTCATATTTACCTACCGTTGTTTTTGAGACCCTGGTGTCTACATCCTTCGCCACGACTCTCACAGCTTGGATTTAGGTCTGTTTGCCAGAGCCTCGTTAGTCGAGTCTCTGTCTCCCATCTGACCACACGAATGTCGGCAAAAGGCCCCATTCGTCGCACGACCGTGGCACATTCACCCCAAACCACATGAAGGTGTCTTATTAAATCACCTCATTTCTCTAAAAATCCTTGAAAAATTGCCGGATAATGCTTTAAATGTTCTGGCAGATACCATCAATATCTCATTTTCTAGAGGATATTTTCCATCATATTTAAAAATCGCCACAATTATGCCAATACATAAAGGTGGGGACCATAACACTCCTGCTAATTTCAGACCGATTTCCCTGCTACCTATTCTCTCGAAAATAATTAAAAAACTGCTTGAAAGAAGACCGACTTCTTTCCTTAAGAAACTCGATATACTGAGCCCCCTTTAGTTTGGGTTTCAAGGTAAAAATATGCAGGATGCTATCTTTTCATTCCTAGAAAACAATCTACCTCAACCTAAATAATCGAGAAGCAGCGGCAGCTCTATTTTGTGACCAATCCAACTCATTTGACTGTGTGAGTCACCAAATATTACTACAGAAGCTAGAAGTCTATGGATTCAGAGGTACCGCACTATGTTGGTTCAATTCATATCTATCTGAACATCGCCAAAATGTGGTACATAATGGAGTGGAATCCAAGGAATGTGAAATTGATTGTGGTGTCCCACAAGGCTCGGTCCTGGATGTCAACAATTTGACCCAACAAATCCATCACAGATCTGTCTAACCAGGTCTGTGTGGACTTGAATAAGGTCAAAGAATGGTGTGATGCCGATCTCTTATCCTTTGATATAAATAAAACGAACATTGTCTCATTTAAATTTGATATCAAGGAAATCCCCTTGGCGTATGGAAATATTATAAATGTTGCGGAAAATAAGTTCTTAGGTCTACATATCAATGGAAAATTAAGATTTGAAAGCCATATCAGTAAACTGTGTAAACGGTTGCTATTCTAACGAACTAGTCATTGCTAATGCTAAAAAAGTTTACTTTTCTTTGATTGAGACCCATCTACGATATGGCATCTGCTTTTGGGGATTGTGTCCACAGTATCTCTTCGACATGATCTTTATTTTACAAAAAAAGGGCTTTAAGATATTTATGCCAAATATCGCTATTCCTATCGTGCATTATTTCTTGAACACAGGATTCTAACACAGTCATGTCTTCTCATTCTGTGTGCCTCATACACAAAAAATATAAGGATAAAATAAAAAACACCTCCATATGCAACAGTCGATTATTCAATAATTTTTAATCACCATGAAAGAAATACAAAATTGTATTTAATTCAGAAAAGAAGTGAAAAATCTCTTGGTTCTGAAAGCCTATTTGTGAATTCTATCAAGACTCATTCACGTAATCTTAGAAATATGTATTACCTAACAAAACTAACTATGTAATAGTTTTTTTTCTCAATTTTTTATTTGTTGAGTGTTCGGATTTATACATATATATGCATTTAATCACTTAATTCTATTGCTTATCATTGTAATTTTAATCCATGCTTTGTCAATGAGAATGAGAATTTTATTTCTTCAGACAATAAAGTAGTTCATGATTTTTTTAATATACATAATGAATAATACAGTTTGAATAATGTATATGAAGGCCGGCCTTCTTCCAAAGGACAGAAAAGTATTTCAATCATCTTTTTTTCATTTAATCAGTTTTCTAAGTGATTGAAAAAAGTCATACAAAATTCGAAAACAATACCATCCTAGTTTCATATAAACTTTTATTTAGCTGAGATTTCATTTTGATCAGAAACACACTCTTGTTTTTAGGATGAAGATTGATCCACCGAAAACAGAGTCACAAGACTCCTTGAGCCAGTGGTTGTGTAGGATACATAACAAAGTGAACGTTAAAGTAGGCAAAGAGATATTCGATTGTTCCAAAGTGAATGAAAGGTGGCGGGATGGATGGCTGGACGGGTCTTGCGATTGATCATAGGAAATTGAGGTTAAGAGATAAACAGTTACAGGATGTACGGAAATGTAATTTAATGAAGCGATAAGTTTAATTAAAAGGATTCACGTTAGCAATTGTTTTTTTTTCTTGTATAACCAGAAAATATACAACTGCTGTAATCCTCTCCTATTGATTATAGAAACATATTGAATTATGCAACTTTTATATTATTTTGTCCATTACTCAGAAGTACCACAAGGATCCATATTTGGCCCGATGTTATTTATGTAGCTATATTTACTCAATGTAGGCTTTTGAAATGATTTTACACTACAGTTTTATCATTGTTTGTTGGATCTTAGAAATTAGCTTTCGAAATAAATTAATTAAAAAGATGTAACATTGTATGAAATATTTTCAATTTTAAATAATTTCATGAGAAAATATATGGCCCTTTTTTTAAGAGTGAGACTATATGTTCTGAAAGTATTGGAAACAGCTTTTCTCGTAGTGTAGTATAAGTACTGAGACACTAAAAATGATTCTTTTTTCAACTTTTTTGCAATTTGAAAAAACCTTAGTGCGAATTTACATGATCCAATAAAATTGACATCTGACAATTTATTGGTCAATTTTGGCAACAGTTTTTACTCAGGAATACCAACATACTGACAAGAAATGGTTCAACTATAGGAAAAGTTCCGAATATTATTCAAGATTGAATTGACTCTGATCCATTCTTAAATATCGTTTGAAATGATTAGGGTCTGCACTCAGGAATTTTTCGTTAACTAATGTCAAGTTTCCTTCCCCTCTTTTCTCAATCCAAGCTCTAATCCACCATCTACTACATCTCTGTCTTTTATATTCAGCAATGCACATTGCTGCGACTGCAACGTAAATTATGTTTTTTTTTTCGCACAATCATTTTTCTCGCGGTTAGGGTAGGGTATGTGAAATCGCTTAAATAATAACATAACCTGAAAATCTCTGTTCTAGCAGTCATCCAATTCAGGCCGAAAGTTACTGCAAATTGTCACTGAAAATTGATGAAAAATTAGAACCGATTCTAAACTCATCAATTGGTCAAGTTCAAATTGACGAAAATTTTCTGTTTACACCTATCAATAAAATTCAAGGTCACAAAATTGACCAATTTATTGGATCGTGTGAATTCGCACTTTTAAAAACTGCTGCCTCTCCAGTGGCAACTGTTTGACTTTGGTTGGATGGAAAATCGTAAATTTAATATACTTACTCAATTACTTTTGGTCATTATTTTGAGATTTTGTTTCTTAAAATGTGAACAGTTGGTAGCGCAAAACAATGACGAGGGTTTTTATAAAATTATCATTATGTGTGTACTGATGAAGAAGAAAACTACGTATGCATCATTACTTCACACAGTTCAAACTATTACCGCTAGGTGCTTCGAAGTGTTAATTATAATTTCATCTGTCTTCGTTTATAAGTTGTACAAATATTGTTATTATAATATTTTCAATTGTTACTGAAACATCATAGTGAAAGTATGGTTGAATTTATGTTTGGGTTGAAAGAAATAGTATTGTCATTGTTTAAAGAGAAACAATGGTATTGTCTATCAATATTTCTGAAACAACCACAATTGGCGCTAGTGGCTGAGGGAAGTTATTCAAGTAAAGGTCAAATCGAGTTTAAATCTTTAAAATTGAAATTTTCGACAAAATTTTGGGATTTGAGAAATTATTTTCACAAAATGTGAGGAACCGAACTAATTCAAATGAAAATAAAATCATGCTTGTTCACTATTATTCCACTTGTCGAATGCGAGTCGTATGCAATTTCTTGAGAAATACCTTGTTTTCCTCCTCATTTAAAATCTGTTTTTAACAAAAACAAATTATTACGATATGATTTGACACAGACTGAATTTGAATTTAGTAAATTTATCGACTATCGAATAATTACCGAATTGAGCAACCAGTTCATCATTATACCTATCAAATAATCAAAACTTCAACTCAAATCTCAACTATTAGAGCTCATCTAATATTGAAACGACCGTTTGGTACACACGAGTGGACACGATTTACTGTGGCAGCTTATGCTACGGCGAATCTACACCAGCGTCTTGGCATGCAGCGTTTGAAAGGTTAGGTTTGTTTGATTAATAAATAGGTAGTGCAGTTATTATCATGAATTCTGACAAAACATTCATAATCTCCGACCCCAAAAACCTCCACACACCAATTTTGAATCGAATCGGACCATAATAAAAAAACTCGTCCGCCAAAAACGTCTCGTGTATCGCCTATACCAAATAATTTGGAACGCCTATGGAATTTCTATTAATAGCCACAGTTGGGGCATCTTCGAGAAGAATTGGTTGTTGGGTAGGGGAAGGCCAAAGTGGTCGTTTCAATATTGGACGAGCTCTATCTACTATTTCGTTTCGCTGTGAGCAAGACTGGTATTGCCCTCTAGTGACTCGATAGCTGAAGTTTTCCTGGTTTGTTTCCAATACTCACTGTACAACAATTTCTAAATAATCTATCAAGATTCAACAATTTTGCGCTCACTACTATTTCCAGATAAATCGGAAGTTTTTTCTTAAAAAAAAAGGAAGTAAATGATAAATAATATGTGTATTGATACGAAAGTTCACCGCATTTGGAGGTTATGCATGTCAAGTTATAGATATTTTGAATATCATAAGTAATGCTACTTCTGTGTACCTTTAGGTGCGGTAAGTAATGTGCTTGCTCGTTAGTTTATTAAGGTCGCAGGTTCATAAGGTTTTGAGAATATAAAAAAGTGAGGGCGCCCAAAGTAGTTTAACACATTAAAATAAGTACCCATGGCTGACGCGAAAAAATAACATCAGATTCAACGAAAACTATTTAATGGAATTCTCAAATAATATAATAATCAGAAAAGAAATGAGGTTCACAATTTTAGTTGAATATGGGATCCCACTTTAACCTTGCAAGATGTGAGAACTTGAACGGTTCCTAAATAATACTAACAACACTTCTAACACGTACAATTATCAACAAAATATTGCGTATTACTTATACAGTACAAGTTCCTTTTAGTACTTAAAGTGCATTACATTTAACATTAGTTCACATTAAGGCCCATTGCTTTTGTAACCGAAACCATTCGTGAAAATGAAAACACAAATCCTCTGCGAGGTAGATAGAATGCCAGTGTATGATAGACAACTCGGAAAAACATCAAAAGTATCTCTGTCCCCTGTTCATAAGGCTGATTAGTTTACATTACAACACCGTCCAAGCGTTCCCAAACTCGCAAGCTCAAGTCGCTATTTGCTTTTTATCACCGGCTCAAGACAGTCGCACGAAACTTGATTACACTTTTACTGTCCACTTCTAAACGATAAAATGGAAAACGAAAAACATCTGGAATATTTATCGAATGAAAACCTCATGTCCCGGAATTAGAGATTGAAACATCGTTGAATAACAGAATACTTATCTCTTTGTTGCAGCTTATGTGATGCAGTTGGAAATAAAGGTATAAAATTTACAAGTATTATTTTTTCAATGGACTTAACAGCAATAGCGAGGGCTCATTGTTATTATATGTATGTTGTGATACTACCCAACCGTGACCATTGCCACTACGATTAACAGGATTATTACCTACTCCTGCCACTGTGGGCGCTGTCATAGTTTCATTTATCCCCTCCAGCCTACTGCACACATGTCCATTATTATTCTCCCCGCTTCCAGTTTTCGAGAATATTCGTGTTTTCAGCTTCAGGATTCAGCAGCGGGATTATGAATGATCAATCCGTATCGAATCCGCTAGAAGTAGGAATTATGAAATTTCGATTATGATGATTATGAACGATGAATCCGTTGCGAATCCACTATTTTTAGGCAGAAGAACGGTTTGACATCTCGATCGGTGCAAAACACGATGCGTGACTCGATATACAGTGCTAGTCAAAAGTCCCCTCCCCCCCTCGTATCTTTTGAACGGGTATACTTATAATAATGAAATTTGGAGGGTGGAAATAAACGGATGTAGGCTTCTCAACTGGTCATAACAGGTGACGCAATAGTCATAAATGACGTCACAAGGCCACTGTGACCAATAATTTTAAATGGGACCCTATGGCAAGTGACAGCTCGTTTAAAAGGTATTGAAAATACCTATTCAGTCATACCAATTTTGTTTGGGTTTCGGCTGATATTGATTGATAAATTGAAGAAATACGAAAATTATAGTTTCGCATTTAATTAATAAAGATTTAAGAACCAGTTCTTATAATAAGTGTTCAAAATGTGCTCCATCTACTTCCTGGCAGTAATGCATCCTATTGCTAAACTCTTGTCGTACTCGTCCCAGTGTGTCAGCGGAAATTCTTCAACAATTCGTTGTTTCAGAATGGCAATACTGTCAGGTGCTGTAGCGTAAACCTTAGATTTCAAGTACCCCCATAGAAAAAAATCTAATGGTGTAAGGTCCGGTGACCGAGCTGGCCATTCGATCGAACCTCGTCGTCCAATCCATCTACCACGATATTCTTCATCTAGGTAACGTCTTACTGCACCGTAATAGTGTGCAGGAGCACCATCTTGTTGAAACGTTATTTCCAAGTTGTCGAATTCATCTGGATTATCTTCTAGAATTTCAAGAATTAACGACTCAATATCATTTTGTAACATCTCCAGATACAATTCACCGGTTAAGTTAGCATTGAGAAAAAGAGGCCCAACTATGTGGTTTCCCAAAATACCTGCCCAAACATTTACTTTTTCTGGAAATTGAGTATGTTTTTCACGAAAGATGTGAGGATTTGTGTCACCCAATACCTCACATTTTGAGTGTTAACATTCCATTGAGAAAGAAAGTACTTTCGTCACTAAAACAAATTGTCTGTATGTAGCCTGGTTGTTGGTACATTTTATTGGACATAGTTTCACAGAATTCTAGTCTTCGGTCGGGGTCATCATCTGAAAGTTGGTGCACCATTTTTAATTTGTATGGATGAAATTTGTTTTTAGCCAACACCCTATGTACTGTCCTTTGACTGACTTCACAGATAGACGCAACTTGGGCTGTGGAAGAAGTAGGGTTTACTACCATTTCTCCAATTATGTCAATTTTTTTGTCATCACTAATTGTTGGTCGACCAGATCGTTTGGCATCTTGAACACTACCTGATGCTTCAAACTTCCGAAGAAGCTCCCTCAAATAAACCCTCGATATAGGGCGATCGGGGTATCTCTCATTAAACAGTCGTTCCGCTGCATGGAAATTGTTTCTACATTCACCAATTATTAAGATAGCTGCTACTTTGTCGGCTACAGTACGTACCATTTTGCCTATGTAAACACTTAAACGTCTCGTTAAACAATAGCTTAGGTATATTTTCAAAGTATAAACACTTTTGACAAGTAAAGAATTCAAAAACGTCAACCTTTTTGACAATTAACCAGAGGCGTACTTTAAAATCTTTATTAATTAAATGCGAAACTATAATTTTCGTATTTCTTCAATTTATCAATCAAAATCAGCCGAAACCCAAACAAAATTGGTATGACTGAATAGGTATTTTCAATACCTTTCAAACGAGCTGTCACTTGCCATAGGGTCCCATTTAAAATTATTGGTCACAGTGGCCTTGTGACGTCATTTATGACTATTGCGTCACCTGTTATGACCAGTTGAGAAGCCTACATCCGTTTATTTCCACCCTCCAAATTTCATTATTATAAGTATACCCGTTCAAAAGATACGAGGGGGGGAGGGGACTTTTGACTAGCACTGTATAAGGAGGTTCCGAGTTTCGACTAGTAGTTATAGGAAGTGTGAATATTTTTATATTGAATAAAGCCGAAGTGATGAGTACTGTGATTGTAGGAATAACCATTTTCAATCAACGAAAGTAAAACAGCACAGAAAATTTCTCATTTAAGATGTATTTTAAAATAAACGATGGCCACTGGCAAGTGTTAGTATTTTTTATGGAAAGGAGATTTTGGCAAACGCAAATTTTCCAGACCAACAGGAAGAGTAGTCCATAGAAAATTGTGGGAACGTTTATCCTTCTAACTGAATGCTTTGGGATGTGGTTCACGTTCTGTAGAAAAATGGCAAACGTATATATGATATATCAATTATTTGTATTATAATGATATATTACATGCTTTCATCATCAGCGTCTTATTTTTTATGAGGCATTGAATGTTATTCTAATAAATAATTCAGTAAAACCAGACATCTTGTGGAATTAAAATACTTGAAAAAATAAAGAGCAATGCTGGAAAATGGGACGAAACACAGACAACTATTTTACTATTGCATTCTGACAAAAATTGATAATCTCCGACCTCAAACAAAAAACCCACACACCAATTTTGAATGGAAACAGGCCATAATAAAATACGTCGCCATCTTGAATTCATGAATTTTGACAAAAACATCATGATGTCCGACCCCAAAAACCCCTACACCCCAATTTTGAATGGAACCGTGCTATAATCACAAAACTCGTCGTCATCTTGGAGCCGCCATCTTGAATTCGTGGATTTTGACAAAAAAATCATGATCTCCGACCCTAAAAACCTCCACATACAAATTTTTATTGGAATCGGGCTATTACCTCAAAAGTCGTCGCCATATTGGAGCTGCCAATTTGAATTTATGTATTTTGACAAAAAAATTGTGATCTATGTCCCACGTACCAATTTTGAATAGAATCAAATCGCCATATTGGAGCCGCCATTTTGTTTTTTCTCTAGCAAAAATTCCATCAACTAGAAGTGGATCAAAATTCACTTGCAAGATTTGAACATACATACATACAAATGTGGGGTTATATATAAAAGCTTGCAATAATAAAAAAGGAGCTGTGTTGTACTGGGGGAGGCCCTGCAAAACAAAACCCTCCATCAGAATGGGAAATGAAGATTTTGCCCATTCTGGGTACCCAATAAACAGAATGAATAACAATAACAGGCCCCATAACCTATAATTATAATATTTCAAATCCCCTAATGACAACTGACAGTAATTCGATTGTACATTGCACTTCATAATACCGTTTCGAGTTTCGATGCTTATTCGCATCGTATTTGCCTACGGTTCGTAATCTTACTTGCAACAAAGATGTATAAAAACCCTGGTTTGGGATCGACTTGGCCTACTTGATAATAGAGATTACTAGCGTGTCAGATGGCGCCAATTTCATTTTAGTTTCAATTCAGTAACAAGGTATATTTATTTCCTCAGCTTTCTTTTTGAGGCGAACTGTTCGCGGGTTCTAATTCTAGCTTTGCTATTGGTTGAAAAGAGACATCTGTCTAACTTCACCAATAGCAAAGCTAGAATAAGCTAAATTGACAAAAAGCACTGTCGTGTTGTTTTCGTATTTTGTACCATTTGAATTTGAGGTTAACTGCATTTTGACAGACGGAGAATTGGAAATGAAATTGTCATTAAATTGCAGAAAATATAAAATTCAATGCATACAATATGATGAACTATGAAAATATCATTATTAGTCAAGATTTGTACTTGCTTTTGGTACTGAATACAGGTGAATATTCGAATCTGCGGCTTTATACCACACAAAATACAAATGTGGCCCATTCTACAAAAAGTATCCTTATACACTTCACTACCTGAAAATAAACAATTCCTCACGCACTAATGAACTGATGAACGAGTGATTTTTTTAAGAACAAACTCAGGAATAAGCTAAGCAAAATTTCAAATCAAAGAGATGGAAAACGCATAGATACCGACAAAACACTGAAAATAATTTCATAATATAAGATGCTGCAGATGTCAGAAATTAAGTTCTGACATTGAGCGAGAATATAAACAAAGATTTCTGGACGGCGCCATCTACCACAGACTAACCACAGAGAGAAGCTCTGTTGAAGTAACAGGTGGTGTCCCCTCGAAAATCTAAACAATATTGAATCAGTTCATTCACCAGGGTTTTTAGACATCTTACTTGCAACGAACGTTCATAATCCCGCTGCAGCATACTTGATTTCAGACAGGATCACAGCACACAGAGTTCACAGTCAACACTGTTAACAGACACAGTGTCAACTGTCACCATTCAAGAAACCATTCGCAGTTCGCTCAAAATACTTGCAAAATCTTCACAAATACCCCATTACTCAGCAGCGATGAAAAACTTGCAAATGGAGTAATTACTTTCAAAACAGCAGTACTGATAATGACACAATGCAAGTTTGTATGACAGCTTTTCATGTTTGAGCTCACATCGTTACTTTTCTGATTGGTCATTGAATGACACAGAATAATATGTTTTCGATCAGCAGTCAATCAGAACACAGAACGTCACATGCGTGTGCAGTCTGCGTTACAAATTATCATTTTATACAAAGGAATTTTTTTTATAGTCAGTCAGCTATGGAGCAGATATGAATAAAGCTTAATGATATTGTACGAAAAAAATAAATCTCAAAATTCCATTTAACAATTTTTATAATGAGGTTTTTAATTTCACTAGAAGTTGCACTGTATTGAAAATAAAAACTGAAGAAAATTTTCGTACATCATGAACAGTTTGTATAAGTTAAAAAAGTACTCCATACAAACCGAGCAATCTGAAAAAATAAAACAAAGAAATTAAAATCCATTTATTGATATCGTTCGCTTTTGTTTATTTTTCCTGTGGAGTTCAAGGGTGTGAATACTTCGTAGTCTGCCACGGTGAAGTTGTAATCACCCATCAGAACGGAGGGAGATGCTCCATCACCATCATAAGTGTGCGGCAGATTCGAATAACTGTCCATATTGCTGTTGCAGTTGCTGGATATCAGAAGATCTGCGCCTGCCCCAAAAATTGGACCGGAACTAGAAATCAGAGAAAAGGTTTTCAAAAGTTCCCTAAAGTGATCACTGACTGACCATTCTTTAGCTTAGATATCTTTCTCTTCCTCAAACATAAATAATATTTTTTTTTCTATTCCCCGAAACTCGAGAATAAGCACTCAGTCAGTCTTGTATGACTTTGTCACTTTTATTGACACACTGTATAATTGCCCCTCTAGAAGGAATTGTCTTCAATCCAACAAAAAGTCTCAACTGAATAAAATTATCGTGGAAAGTATATAAGCCAAATTGTAGATTGATAACTCCAATGTAAAGAAATTAGAAGATAAACTTATGTTTACGGTCCTTCGAGCCGGACTAATTCTGATGGTTTTTAAGATAGACTTGTATATAAAATTGAATTATAGAAATTCCGAGTTTCAAGTAAAGACCTAACAAATTTTGAACAAACAAAATATGTACTACATATACTCACTCTGGATGATAGCATATTGCAAACGGTTTTTTCACGACATGGAACTGTGTCGGAGGTAAGTCCTGATGATTGTGCAAAGTGAAGAGAAACGCCCTCTCGGATAGAACGTAATGACTCTTTCCTGGCGGCCTTCCCCATGCTGCATCACTGAAACCTCCGCAAATCTCTCCTCTAGCTCCCTGAAGCGATACACGGAATCATATAGAGGGTAATACATTTACGTTTCTTTTCACAAAAAATTGTTCATCGATTGAAAAAAGGAATTTCTTAAGATACAGCATCTGTGAATTATTGCAAAAACTTTTCCTGAGTTACAGGCTTTTGATTGTTTATTGGACCACTCTGTATGTTACGCGGGCCACCTGTACTCATGTCCATGTACGTCACTATGACACGTTAATGCTACAAGATTCTGATTGGCTAGAGCTTATTAGTACCTCCTATTCAGATAACGTTTACTCTCTTTGGGATGGCACCTCACGCTTATAACGTATCGATTTCTGATTGGGTGGTCACTGAAAAGACCAGTGGTCATTGAGAACTTTTCATTCTGTGCCAATCAGAAAACAGTACGCTGTAAGCTATCTTGTGAACTTGGCTATTGACTAAGACCTATAAGTGCTACCAACAAAAAATGCATCATCATGGCGACCGTATTACGGATGCCTTAACAATATTAGCAAGTTATTTCCGAGATATAAGGTTACTGATTACTCTATTCACACGGTAAGCGTTCGGTAAAAGATAGCCATTTCTTTTTTGTGCCGTATGAGTATGAAAGTTCATGCAGCGATTTTTTTCCGATTTGAGAATCGAAAAAAACGCGTTTATTCGGATGAGTGTGGAGTCCCACTGATTGGCACAATCTTTTTGAATGGTTGAGTCCTGTGGTTAACAACTTAAGTAAAATGTGTTCCATAATTCTCGAGCTTATTTTCTACCACCACATCATAAACTTAACTTGGCAACTTTGCCTTTTGCATTTTCCAGCCTATTAGGCCGAATTCACATGACAGCATTTCTGCGAATGAGCTTAAGCACACTGTTTTCTGATTGGTCACTAAAAGATAAGTTGTCAATCAGCCCCCAATCAGCTTACAATACACCAAAAGCGTGAGCTAGCTTATCTATTTACTATTAGCTGTTGTGCTCAGCGTTGCCTATTACCGGGATTTTTCCCGAAAATCGGGAATTTCAAAGTGTGCCGGAAACTGTGTCGGGATTTTTATAAATGTAGAAAAAACGGGAATTTCATTACTATTCGTAACTTTCGTTTTATTCCTAACACACTACGTTAGATATGGACCATTAAGTTCATTATATTGAGCAGCCAATCAAAAAACAGGGCGCCGTGAGCTGAAACGTGAAAAGCTGCTATCTGATCTAGGCATAACATTTGACAGTCGTCAACTGTCATGTGTCACGTCATTCCTGTTTCCTGTCAATGTTTAATGTCAAATTATGAGATCATGCCCATATATTTTGTAGATACTTTTATATCTCTTTGCCTGTTTAAATTTGCCGGGAAAAAACGATCAGATATAAGTTTCGGGAACCCTGGTTGTGCTACGTAAAAGCGCCATTTATTAATTATGAAATTTGGAGGATATCAGAAGTTAGAATCGTTGAAATATATATATATATATTTATATATAAATATTTTCTAGACCCATTTTAATATTTCAAAACACGTTTGGAGTGACAATAACTCTTCGTGCCGTCACACATTTCAAGAAAAAACTCACCAAAACTATGACATAAGTCGGCGATACTCCGTCGCAGTGTCTGTGAAATGACGACGCAGAATACCCATGGCTGCTAGCCCTGTAAACCAGCCGCCAGTTCTGTTTCGCATGCCCGTACCAAGCGTTCAGTATCCTCTGGTAGTGGCTCTTGTCCTGGCCGAGGATCAGCGAGCCGGAAAACATGTGGGGAGATATCCGAGGCCTCAGACGCTGGTCTTCGGTGGTCTCGGGATACTTGCTGGGCAGCGCTGCGTGGCGGTAGCGTTCTAGGCTGAGTTCCATTGGGACGGCGCCAGTGGGTTCGACTTCTTCGGCGAACACTTGACTGTCTGGAAGGATGTTTCAGAATAAGAGACGCTAGAACAATCATCTTGAATATAATAATATTGTCAACAGATATATAGATGGGGCCCATCAGTAGACCGCTGGTGCCCAAAAAAATTACATATCCGATCGGTGTGAAGTTATCCATAGATTTCTAGCCACACATGAAAATTAAAATCTGTGGCTGGGTTACATATTTATCAGCACCCGGACTAAACATCTGTGGCCGGAAATATTCAACATACATATGTGATTTGGAATTCAACAGCTTTCGATATCATCATGATATCAGTCGATATGAAACCTGGAATCATGTCAATTCCAATTATGAAAGGGACATATTATAAGATGACGTCACTTTTCTAAGGAAATGTTTCAGTCAATCATAGTGTTTTTGAGAAAATTATTTTTTCATTGGGCATCGTCAACTCTTCATACCCTTCGTTAAATCAGAACCCCAAGATGTGCGTTCATGAACATCATAAAAATTATAGAGAATTTCATGTTGATTAATTACACTACAGCAATCAGCAATGAATTCTCTCTAATTGGTATGATTTTCATGAACGCACATCTTGGGGTTCTGATTTTACGAGGATGTAAAGAATTGACGTTGCCTGATAAAAAATAATTTTCTTGACAATATATCGGTGACAAAGAAAATTATTCCACTACGATAATCGACATGAAATTCTTTATAACTGGTGTGATTTTAATGAATGCACATCTTGGAGTTCTGATTTTACGAAGGGTGTAAATAATTGACGTTGTTACCCGATGAAAAATAATTTTCTCGAATACTATAGGGGCGACAAAGAAAATGATTCTACTATGATAATCGACATGAAATTTTGTATAACTGGTGTGATTTTAATGAACGCACATCTTGGGGTTCTGATTTTACGAGTGTTGTAAATAATTGACGAATCCTATAAAAAAATAATTTTCTAGAAAACTGTGAGGGTGACAAGGAAAACGATTTCACTACGGTAAACAACATAAAATTCTTTATAATTGTTATGATTTTCATGAACGCACATCTTGTGGTTCTGATTTTACGAGGGGTGTAAATAATTGTTACTCGATAAAAAAATCATTTACTAGAAAACTGTGAGGGTGCCAAGAAAAACGATTCAACTACGTTAATCAATATGAAATTCTCTATAATTTGTATGACTTTCATGAACGCACATCTTGGGGTTCCGATTTTACGAGGGTGTAAAGAATTGACGATGCCCGATAAAAAAAACATTTTTTTGAAAACGTCAGGGTGACAAGAAAAACGATTTTACTACAGTAAACAACATGGAATTATTTATAATTGGTTTGATTTTAAAGGACGCACAACTTTTGGATCTGATTTTATGAGGAGTGTAAAAATTGTTGTTACTCGATAAAAAAATTACTTTTTGAAAAACTGTAAGATGACAAGAAAAACGATTTCACTACAGTAATGAACATGAAATTATCTATAATTTTTATTATGTTCATGAACGCACATCTTGGGGTTCTGATTTAACGAAGGGTGTGAAGAAACGATGCACGATAAAAAAATCATTTTCAAGAAAACTGTGAGGGTGACAAGGAAAACGATTTCATAGGTTAAAACCTGAAATCCTATATAATTGGAATGATTTTCATGAACACACATCTTGTGGTCCTGATTTTACGAGGGGTGTAAAAATTGTTGTTACTCGATAAAAAAAACATTTTCTCGAAAACTGTAAGGGTGACAAGAAAAACGATTCCTAAGTACGGTATCAACATGAAATTCTCTATAATTGGTATGATTTTCATGAACGCACATCTTGGGGTACTGATTTTACGAAAGGTGTAAAAATTGTTGTTACTCTATAAAAAATTACTTTCTCGAAAAACTGTAAGAGTGACAAGAAAAACGATTTCACTACGGTAATCAACATGAAATTATCTATAATTTTTATTATGTTCATGAACGCACATCTTGGGGTTCTGATTTAACGAAGGGTGTGAAGAATTGAAGATGACCAATGAAAACATTATTTTCTCAAAAACACTATAAGTGACAGAAACATTTCCGTAGAAAAGTGACGAAAAATCATTTTCTAGAAAACTGTGAAGGGTGACAAGAAAAACGATTCCACTACGGCAATCAACATGAAATTCTCTATAATTTGTATGACTTTCATAAACGCACATCTTGCGTTTCTGATTTTACGCGGGGTGTAAATAATTAACGATGCCCGATAAAAAAAGCATTTTCAAGAAAACTGTGAGGGTGAAAGGAAAACGATTTCACTAGAAACAACATGAAATCCTTTATAATTGGAATTATTTTCATGAACACACATCTTGTGGTACTGATTTTACGAAAGGTGTAAAAATTGTTGTTACTCGATAAAAAAAATTACTTTTTCGAAAACTGTGAGTGAAAACGATTCCACTAAAGTAATCAACATTAAATTCTCTATAATCGGTATGATTTTCATGAACGCACATTTGGGTATGATTGAACGAATAAAAATGATTTTACAAATAAAAATTGAAAATGAATAAAAACACTATAAGTGCAGAAACATTTCCGTAGAAAAGTGACGTCATCTTATGATGTCCCTTTCATAATATGAATTGACATGATTCCAGGTTTCATATCGACTGATATCACGATTATATCGAAAGCTGTTGAATTCCAAATCACATATGTATGTTGAATATTTCTGGCCAGAAAAAGTGGAGCGGTTAGCAAATCAAGCTGCAAAAAGTGCAGCGGTTAGCCTGTATCTAAAAAAGTTCCCTTCCTACTTTTTCGTTACGTTATGAAAAAAAATCCATTCTCCAAAAATGTTCGTCTTATTCTGTGAGAAAGCTAATAGGTAAATTTGATTTAGGTTACTTTCCCGATGTTTTTCCACAGATTCATCTACTTTTTGCTTTCTCAAGCATATCGGGACATACCCGTAAATTTAAAAAACCTTTCCATGTTTCTGCCTTCTATTCTACACAAGTAATTTCGATTTTGACGTCTCATAAAACAGGAATTTCCAGGAATATTGCTTTAGCTGAATCTATTTAGTATGATTTTTAGAGATTACATGGTAAGTCATGATTCATTGAACCACTTTAGTGAACTTAGGCAGGGCCGTAGTAATATAGTTGATGCCGAAATTTTATAATTAGTTTCCCAACCGAACCAATTAGCTATATCTGTCGCGTAAAAATTACTGTAGCTAATGAACTTTGCACAGTACGTTCTAAAGACTGTAAGGTAGATCACTTGATTAATTTAAAAATTCTCACCTATTAATAGCAAGCGAACGTGATTAATCACGAGAGACAAGTGCTGGCAAACCCTGGCTCTCTCTTCTTCTGTCCAGTGGGGGGTGGGTTGTGTAACACCAGCTTGGTATTTGGCCCAGTTGAGGACGGCTCTCCACACGTCTTCTTCCTCCAAACATAGCTATATAAAAAAATGGGAAACTTTTTCTGTAACCACTGTGCAGAATGAACCCGAAGCATATGAAGAAAGCTCTGATTGTGATTCCTGAACCAAAGTTCTTGTAAAGTTTTTCTAAGCTGATTTTTGAGACTGTTCATTATAAATTAGACGTGGAATGTTTTTTTACTCTGGATAATAGACATAGTTTTAGGAAAATTAGTCATTAATTTAAAAAAAATGCTCATGGTGCCTTTTTTTATATAATACAGTTGGGATTTTATCATTTCAAACCTGTAACAATTATTTCTGCTATAAAACAAACGCTAATACTAATATTTGATTTCTATTTAGACATAATTAATATTGATAACTAGCTGGTACCCGCAACTTTGTCAGAATGGAATTTGTATTTTTTTCAATGTTTTTATATGTGTTGTTCTATCTAGCTTGAACCTATGGCTTTCCCCGCTTCCCATTATTTAAATTAGAAGTTGAATTTCCAAAAAACACAAACATGTATTTCTTTGAAAGATAAGTGCCATGTGAAGTGGAATGAATAGAAAAATCGAATTAAACGGTTTTTTTCACATAAAGGATTCAATATAAAATTGAACCGAAAATGGTAGATCTCAGGTGAAAAACAACTACTTTCCTGGCAAATACCACGCAGAATGTTGATTTTCAGGTGAATATCATTCAACGTTCTGCTTGGTATTTGCCAGGAAAGTAGTTGTTTTTCACCTGAGATCTACCATTTTCTGGTTCAATTTTATATTGAATCCTTTATGTGAAGAAAACCGTTTAATTCGGTTTTTTCTATGTATTTGTTTGTAACAAAGACCTCAAATACCAATTTTTATATATGACGCTGACTTTGAAACTAACTATACAAACTTTCACTCTTTAGGTCCAGCAGTTTGGTCTGGGCGTTTATCTTTAGTCAGTGAGTCAGTCAGGACATGTAATTATATATGTAAAGATAAAAACTATTTTCATTAAAAGATCATTTGAACCATTTAGCAGATATTTTTGGCAATAGTGTATCTTTCTTTTGAAATTTAGGAAGTATATGGATCTTTTTTTTCAAATTAGTGTATGGATCCTTTATTTCAAATGTAGGTAGTGTATGGGTCCTATATTTCAAATGTGGGTAGTGTTCAAATCCTTTATTTTAAATTCAGGTAGTGTATGGATCCTTCTTTTCAAATGTATGTAGGTATGGATCCTTCATTTTGAATATAAGGTGTGTATGGATCATATATCTCAAATGAAAGTAGTGGATCCCTCATTTCAAATGGAGGCATAAAGAATCTATACAATACCTAAATTTTAAATGAAGGATCCATAAATTACCTGAATTTGAAATAAAAGATCCATACACTACCAGAAAATATAATTTATCGTGAAGTCATTTGTGAGATTATATATTACTTGAACTTGAAATAAAAGGATTTGTAAGGATGATGAACATTGCATAAGTAATTGAAGTAGAAATAACACAAAATGACGAAAGATCAGTAAGGACAAGAAGTTTTATTGCAAGACGCGGAAATAGAAATATGCATCCATAATCAAATAACCTTATTAATTTTTCGAGACATATAAACAAGTGGTAGTATAATTGTATATTACAATATTAAAAATGGTCCAGTAAACCTGAAAGACTTCAGCAAGTGGCTTATGAAAATTGCAAATGCTGCTTGTTATCTATCAACATCCAGAAGAGTTACTTTATATCTGAATTCTTCCAATAATGAATCCATATGAAAATGAAAGAAAATTAAAAAATCTTTAGTATCTTTGTCAGCTGTAACCAAGAAGCATGTACCTATTGCGATAAAAAAGGGTAAAATATTGACGATTGTATTTAAGAGATACGATGTAGATACAAAACTTCACCGGGACTGGATGTATGAAGTTTTTTTATTAATTACTGCAAATTAATATTTTAGTCTTGCTACCAATATTTTTCGTTTTTTCTATTATTATCTATTATCATGATGAATGGCTCTTTATGCCAAAAATGGACAACAATTATAACTTTGAAATCATGTGTTTTATTAATAATTCACAACATCCCTAGTGACCATAGAAGACTGTCCTGGAAATACATAATTTATGGAACCCTGGACATGTCATTTCAGTTTCTGGCTATTTTTCCAGTTAAAGAAATATTTCCGGAGCTTTTGCCAAAGAACTTAACTAAGACAGGAACACGCAGTATTTTGGTTAAAAAATCAATTCCATTCAGTGAATATATGGATTGTTACTAAAGTTGATGACCTGATCACGAATCCGTAAGAATTTTGAGCCTATCTTGCCCCCTAATATTTATTATTTTTCGCAAAAATCTTTCTATCCATCGCCCCTGGCGAGCAGTGTATGTCACTCAGGTTAACCCCCAGAAGAGATTTAGACTCATCCTCGGTATATCTAACGATCATGAAAATTACAGAATTCTACTCCAATATTGAAAAAGGAAACATTTTCAATTGAATATTGATAGAAAGTTTTTTTTGTGAATTAAAAAATCCACGATTAAAATGAAGTTATTTTTTTTTGTGAATGTCTAACAGAAAACAACTACTTCCCCGGCTAAAGCCACGCTGGACATTGAACTACAGAATATCTATCAGATGTAGTTCAATGTCCAGCGTACTAGCCGAAATTGTTTCTGTTAGATTCACAAAAAAAATAACTCATTTAATCGTGATTCAATTCCAAAAATATTTCTATCAATAGTCAATTGAGAATGTTTTCCTTTTCAACATGAATACCCCACAAGAGGTTATCTTGACGATGGAAGATAGTGACTAAGGTTTATCTTTCAGTCATAGATGATTCCACATCTGATTTTATGAACATCCTGTTTATGTTGAAAAGGGAAACATTCTCAATTGAATATTGATAGAAAGATTTTTCACTCGCAGATGATTCCACATCTGATTTTATGAACATCCTGTTTATATTTTCAACAAATCATCCTGTTTATATTTTCAACAAATCAATCTACTCCAATAATTACGGAAGATACGGGGGTGTTTCAATGAGAAGTGAGACACACTGTATATAAATATATTTATAATTTAAGGAAATTTCTCAAAGCAGTATTTTTTTCAAGTCTTTGCCGATAACACTAATTTATTTCAAGAAACCAATACTGATAGTTAAAAATTTTAAAGGAATTACCTTTCCATTATTATTTAACCGTTAGCAAATTTTACATCAGGAAACAATGTATATACTGGTGGTTCAATTCTTGAAGTTTCTTTTCCTCAACAAACAGTTTTATCAACTGATATCATAACTTACGTAATCAGACGAAATGACTTTTATGAGAGCTTCTTTCGGTAAACTCAGGAACGAATTGGTCCGAACACATTCCACAGCATTTTCTCCTATATAGCTGACACATCTCTCGACGAATCCAGAAGCTGCCTTGCCACCTGAGAATTTTCAAACTATGGATCAAACCACTAATTGTAAATGTAAGATATTGTGTAAAAAAGTTGAGTTTACAAGTGTTCCTCTGTTTTTTTCTATGTCATCATTGAGCACCTTTATAACAATGTTTTCATCCATCACATCAATATGTTTCAACTACCCCAAGATTACACTGATGAATATAAAAATGCTCTAGACTATTATTTTTGTTGTTGTTGTTTACTTTTCGAAGATTGTAAAAGTAATATTAGGATATTTTTCTTTTTCTTATTAATTTTTTCCCAAGATTAAACAGACTGAAGAAAATCTGAACAGCATTATATCTCTACAGGGTATATCACAGTGTGCTTGCATCACTGTGACTGAATATACTCAAGAGAAGGCATTTATGAAGATATTTAAAACATATACCTGAACTTTACTTAAGGAAATCTTTTATTTGGAATATTATCTGCAGAAGTTCTCGGGTCCGACCGCTCGGACCACAATACAAAAAGACCACGACACATATTTTTAATTAAGAATTGAGGTTCTGCTACTTGAATAATCACTGTAAATCAATGATAATGTATAAAAACCACCTATTTGGTTTCAGAATTAGACATTCAGTTGACCTGTTTACATAAATTCAACTTTATGGATTAGTTCAAATGAAGTGAACAGACACTGAAAACATTAATTGTATTATTACGTTTATTACAAAAGGATACAATCAAGTCACTCAATTTAATCTTAAAATTAATTGAAGATTCATCCAAACAGAAACCTTTCACAGCAAAATGATTTGTCTTTCACTATTCTAAATTGCGTCCGGTTTCACATTCTGTATCACAGTGATATTGTCCCCTTTCAACATAATCCTTCCAAGAGGCCTCCTGTTCTTCGTTTTCAAGTAGTATTCTTCGGCATCGTCCAAGACCAGGTTCATGTATTCATCGAAGCCGACAATGTGCCCCTCGATGCGCAAGTGGACGTTTTCGTACAGCCAAACTTGCACCCTCGAACGATTTTGTAGGTATCTGAAGATAAGGTTGATGGGTTGCACCATCACCTTTTGAACTTTTTGTGGTTTGTAGGCCATTTCTAGATATTTTAGTGAAGAAAAACGTAAACGAAAACGCTGTTTAGCTTTATAAGCGGCGTGGACGTTTGACAGACAATGGACATATGACAATTGACGTTTGGCATATGCGTTTCTTGTACTATAGATTTGTTCGTTTGTGCCTGATAAGGCTAAGTTCAAGGATATGTTACATATTATTATATTCCAATGGCTCAGTAGAATGAGATTTTGGGATTGGGACAGGCACCAACACTCGAAATATAGACACAAAATTCCCTATTAATATAACTTTATATATTTTCAGTAGGAGATTCTCCAGAATTTTCGAAGGTTTTTTGATGTTGGCAACTTGTACGAAACTCCACTACTGAATTAACTGATTCTCTGCGTTTTATTGGTATATATTGGGTTTGCGGTGCACTTCTCAAACTCTACTGCGATGGAACTTTAAGCATGTTTTGTTGTCAATCCAGATTAGGATTCATAAGTAAAACGACAATTAGCTGTTGAATTATCCCTGATCATGTGATCATAATAAAGTTCACATAATCCGAATATTTTCCTGTGTCTATTTCATTTATGGATTGTAACTGAATCAAATGTTATTTTGGTAATGAAGAAATAATGGAAGAGGTTAAAGAACATTGTTGTTAAACTGATTGTTGATCTTGTAACTGGTGAGGCGTGAAAAATGCAGAGGGTTATAAAGGAAAGTCGGATGAAATCAAGAAGAAAGTGTCTTTCTGTTTAAACAATGGAGTTACAGTTGGTTATACTGCAGTAAATACTTCAATGATTGAATTTTATTAATAATGTAGTAATAACCATTAACCAATGTACTTCCGAGTAAGCCTGATTTTACGAATTCTTCGAAGATTTGTTTTCACTGTTCAGGCGGATATTTACAGCGCCATTTCTTGGGATTTTATCCCTTCGTGGAATCGACCAGGTTTTCAATCAAATTTGGAATAAATTGGCCTCTCAACGAAACGCAGCCGCTCTGTGCAAGAAGAATCTACTTTGTACCAAAAAAGTGAGACCATACTATGAATTAATTCATGGAAGACAGAGACAAACGAAGATACATACACATTTTACATGTCGCTTCGATGTTTAGAGATAGAATCGTTGTTAAAATGTGACATTTCTATTTGTAATTTGTCATTACCTTGTCATTGGGAAGCACAATAAAAAACAACTGTCGTGAATTGTATTGCCGAGTTGATATGACAGCTTTTTGTGTTTGAGCTTAAGCGTAGTGTGTTCTGATTGACTACCGGATGACAGAATGAGAAGTTATGAACTTAATAAATATGTCAGAACCATACACCATAAGCGTGAGCTGTCATATATACTCTGCGTATGGAAGTTTTCGATACCAGCAATGTGATTGGTTAGAAAGTGAGCTGCGTCCAATGGTTTAATTGAAGTTTTCTACATGGAGAGAACTATTTCTATCCTCAAAATAGTGGAATTTTAGAAAAAGAAAATGACAAAGAAGCGCGGGCTATGACGTGCTATCAAATAAACATGTGATTTGTTCAATATTCAGCGTTATTCATAAATACATCGGTTGAAGTAACTTCTCAGTTGATGAAGGTTTCTCTTACCTGGGGATTTGTCTTGTATGTCCATTGCAGCAGCTAGAAACGTACATGCAGATGGAACAGATAGCGTTGAGGTGACATGGTCTTCGCAAGCATTGCGAAGTTCATCCACACCGAGCTCTTGTGCGAGAGCCATCATCTCAAAAACACTGTTGTCCTGCAGAAGAATCTGTCAAAAAAACATTTATGATTGTTGAATCAAGAGGCATTTATGGTCTGTTTTTTCTGTTCGTCCAATGAGTCCCGTAATTCATGTCATTGTGAAGCAGACTTAATTAGTTCTCGGCGTAACAGTTCAACTTCTCTATACTAGATGGCGACAAACATCGAAAAATATCGGAATTGTGGAAGTTCAAAGTTCATTGGTTTTAAGTTACGCTGATTAACTTTGAATTCAAATTAGTTTTACTCGAGAAAAAAAAATAACCTCGTTATTTAATTTGGACAATACAGTTCTGATGGATTTTGCTGTTGATTACCTTTCCTGTGTAAACGTAGAGCAAGAACTGTTTGAACGTTTCTGGAGGAGTTTGAGACAGTCTGACAGGCGACGGAGTGCCTGGAGCTGCAGGGGAAACTGAACATCCAGGAATTCTGCATATTTCTCCACGTTTAGCTGTCTGGAAACTCTTACATCTGCAAAATGAAAAAGCAAATTCCTATTTGTAAATTATTATTCTTTCAAAAGGTTGAACACCATATTAATTTCCATTACGCTTCCGTATTTATTATTAATTTATTTAATTTTTTACTCCACCCTAACACGAAATGCATCAAGCAACTTGGGAAAAATTATAATAAATAGTGGATAATACAATAATAGGGAACATTCGCGTGTTCTAGAACATTTTGATTTGCATATAAATATTACCACCTAGAAAGCTCAGCAACAAACTTAGAAATTGAAAATACCAATTTTTTCATCTCATTCAAAAACGTACTCCTAGCGCCTCTGATGGACGTATGCATCGTTACTTCACATAACTATAATTTCATCTGTCTTCCTTTATATGTTGTACTAATATTTTTTGCATCAATTATTTTCATTTGTTACTGAAAGATCACATTAAAGGTGAGGTTGAATTTGTTCGGGTTTGTAAGAAATAGTATTGTCTATCTATATTCCTTTAACAATTTGCGCTAGTGTTTGGGGGAAGTTATTCAAGAGAAGGTCAAATCGAGTTTGAATATGGGAGTGCCGCACAAGTTGTCAACTTAAAAAAAAAAACTTTAAGAACGTCTGCCTCTCCAATTGTAATAATTTCATCAGGGTTGAGTAGAGAATCGCAAACTGAATATGCTGGATCATTTATTTTTAGTCCCAAAGTGTTTATATTTTTTAGTTATATTAATAGGGAGTTTTGTCTCTATATGTCGAGTGTTGGTGCCTGTACCAATCTGATTCGTGCTTTCGTGCATTATCGACTATCATCTGTCAATATGTTTTTACATAATATTGTTTGTGCTACCAACTGTTCCCATATTTAGAAAGAAAATCTCTATGAATGACACATTTGATACTAGAAATTTATAAGCGCTTCGTGACCAAAAGTAATTGAATTGGTATATCAAATTGGCGGTTTTCTATACAACCAAAGTCAAACAATTGCAATTGGAGAGGCAAACTTTTGAAAGTATTTTTTAGGTTGGCAACTTGTGCGGCACTCCCCCATTGAAGAGCACGTTTGAATTTGAAAATTTGATAAATTATCTTCACAAAATGTTATTATTGAGGACCAAACTGAGGCAAAACAAATTAAAATTAAGATGTATAAAAACCCTGGTGCTTGAACTGTTTCGATATTGTTTAGATTTTCAAAGGGGACACCACCTGTTGCTTCAATATCTGTGGTAGAGGGCGCCGTCCAAAAATGTTTGTTTCTATCCTCGCTTAATGTCAAAAACTTAATTTTTGACATCTGCAGTATATTTTCTATTTTGGCGGTGTCTATGCGTTTTTCCTTCTCGTTGATTTGAAATCTTGCCTATCTCATTTTTTAGTCCGTTCTTTCAAATATTACGTCGTTCATTAGTGCGTTAGGAAGTGTTGAATTTCAAGCAGTGTAGTGTTTACGGGTACTTTTTGTAAAATGTGCCCTTTAGCATTTTGTGTGGACAGCCGCAGATTCGAATATACACCTGTGTTCAGTACCAAGGCAAGTACAAATCTTGACGAATTAACTAATAATGATATTTGCATAGTCCATCATATTGTATGCATATTGAATTTCAAATTTTCTGACAATTTCATTTCTAGTTCTCCGCCTCTCAAAGAACCATATTTTCTGGTGAAATAATTTCAAAATATTCTAGTTGCACCACAATAATATAAATGTGGTTGCACATTGAAATACACCCAAATAAGTACTCACACAAGTACAAACATAAGCATTCAGTTAAACCTCAAACTCAAAGGGTACAACATACGAAAAATAACAACACGATGCTTTCTTTGTGCATTATTCGGGGGCTTCTAATTCTAGCTCTAGCTATTGGTCAAATTTGGCAGATGTCACTTTTCAACCAACATAAAGATAAAATTAGTTCGCCTCAAAAAGAAAGTTGAGGAAATAAATATACCCTGGGCGGTCTGTTGTTTACTGAATTAAAACTGAAATGAAATTGGCGTAATCTGAAAAGTTAGCTCTATTATCAAGAAGGCCAAGTGTCGCCAAGTAAATCCCAAACTTGTACAGGTATATGTGCAAGCAACAGGGTTTTTAGACATCTTAAATAAAATCATGCGTGTTCCCCATTGAAACAATTGATAAGACCTGCAAGAGAAAATGTTTCTGTAGCTTTGTATACCATGATCTGAAAAAAAGTTCACATACAAAGTCACAGGTACAATGAATACAAAAGAAAGTGCTATTGAATAACTCTTTTGAGCTTGAACAAGAAAACTATAGACGTGTTGGCAAAACTTCTTCATCAAAACCCTCAAGCTATAACTGATTAGAAATACTCGGTGCAGGATCAATAGGCCAGTAGAGATAGACTTGATTTTCCCAAAATTAAAGTAGAGTGAAGAGGGCTTTCATATGATATGTAGTCTGATTTTGCAACCCTTTTTTCTGAACGGAAAAAATATTATCAATAATAATATCAAAATTTATCCTAATTTTTCGATGAAAATTCCAAAAGTTCTGCAAACTCGAAAAAATAACTGAAATAATGTTCTTGACAAGAGTTTTATTTGCAATCTCTTGCGTCAAACGGAAAACATATTTTTTCATTAAATTGTTTTTTTTTTTATTGAAATAAGTATCGGAATTATTACAAAAGTTTCCAATAATGGTTGCAAGTGGAGTCCTGACGTACAATGTTTCATTAATTTGCAACCTCGTCTACAACACGGAAATGAGGGAAAAAAAACATATTTTCGTATTTGTACTCTACCAAAAAAAGCAAACGTTTTGCGAATCGGACAGACAACTCATTTTACCAATTGGTGGCAGTATAATAATTTGCAAACTATGTTACAATGCGAAATATTGGGAATTAAAAAAATATTTATTTTTGCAACACCTGTGTTATCTGAATGATACAGATGGTCATATACCTAATGAATGACATTCATTCTGTTATCAAATTGACTATCGACCAAGAAGAAGCTCATCAGCGGTAGGTGAAATCATTTAATGTTGAAAGCTAACGTTTTCGATATGAATTCAAAACATCATATCAATTAGGAATTTGCGTAAAAAATACACTGAGTAAGTTTGATGGAGGATCGAGAATCTCTCGACACGTTTTCATAATTTTCTTTATTCATTAAAAAAATGGAGGACATATTGAGATTTAAAAATCACTCGTACAGTTATACATTAGTACGATTACCCTACAACTGTGTTATGTCACAGTGTTTTGTTTACAGATTAATGAATGCACAGCAGTTTAGTAACATGATTTATTACCAGAATAACAAAAATACTGTCAATGCACATTCATCTAATAGTCCTGGAGCTACAACTGAAATAGAATTGCCTACCATGTTTTTCCCTCTTTATTTTCAAAATTTTCATTAATCAAGAAAATGATTTGTACGTTCGATTACATTTCAGTCCTCCATTCGTATACAATAGAATTTTTCATGCGAAGCCACAATTGGAGTAAGAAAGTCGAGTGGAAAGGTGAATTATAATTTTATTCAATTCAAGAAATACATACATACCTGTAAAAATTGAATTTGAGATGTAATATCGATGTCACAAATTTTGATTTTTCAGCAACGTTTCTGTTTGATGATGAAAATTATGTACTTGTGAGATATACAACCGATACCGTTTTGATATCCTTACTTCCATAGAGCATCGATTATTCATTTGAAATCTCGTCGATTGCTATAAAGTCATGTTGTGACAAGTGAACATTTTAAATGAAGAATGATTGCATTTCGTTCCTATTGCGATGAAAATTCATTGTCTTCCAATAGTCTTTTAGCAGAATTTTGTACTAATTCGATTGTTGCATTCGAAAATATTAGATTAAATTTAGCTGATTAGTCGAAAACAGTGATTGCAGTACAAAAGCGTGTCTTAAAAAGTCTTTAGAGGTTCTATACTGAGGGTTGTGCAACAAAAAATATTGACGAGAATTTACACAAGCAATTCAATCAGTGTATGATCGAGGTTCGTTTAACCTATGTACTCGGTCATATCTCAAGTTATCAAAAACAATGAAATAATAATATAGTTGTAAATTTAAAAGATATAATTAACATCAATCATCAAAACCATTACACAAATCCACAAATCAATGATTTCTTATAAAACAATTTCATATAAACTCACCAGAAAATATGAGAATAAAACCATAGCAGAAATTAATATCATATCAATTACAATGTTCTATAATTTTTAGGGCACTAAACAATGTATTTTCAATCAATCAATCAATTGTAGCAAAGTCAAATGTAGAAATATATTTTAATAACTTCTTTTTGTGCTTTCTTTATCAATATATTCTAAAATTTTGCATTTTTCAATGTACACAAAGCTAAAACACCAAGGTCAATTATCTGGGTTAAAATAATTATCATGGTAATTGTTTTTTCTTCTTTAAACAACAAACTTTGATATTTTACTGGACTGGACAAATTTTTCAGTTATAAGCATGGAATAGTATTTATCATAGTATAATAAATTTTTAGAACACTCAAACTATCCATAATCTAATGAAATGAAGAAATATTTATCATAGTTGAATCAAACTTCAAGGAATGTAGAGTATGAATATGGAAAAATGTTCATTATATAAAGCCTGGTACACAATACAATCAAAGAGAAAAATATGTAGTCTCACCCTGTATGTATACACTTGGTACGGAGATCACTTCAGTAAAATCATTTCCGGTGTGTTATCTTGCAAATATTTTTATTTAAGTAATTTTTAGTTTAATCTTTCAAAATCCCGTCAAGTATTTAATTATTTATTTACTTCTGGAGCAAATGATGAATTTCGGAGGAAATCTTCTAACTACATATCAGTGTATGTAGCTCGACTCGTTTTCTTTGTATCTACGATGTTGAAGTTGATTGGCTTCTTATAAACTGGTAAATAAACTCATCAGTGTGAGTTCTGGTACATTTTAAACTTGTTTGTATCTGAATAAAACTTGAAGTACGATTAAAAATTTTCATCTATCTAACTAACTCAATTTAAGATGCCGAAACGCATCATAAGTTACATACTGGATTGGGAAGAATACCCGAATGGAATGACTCTCATTATTACAAAACGGTTTATATATCCCCGTATTCCCCATGCAAGAAAAATTCCATAATCCATTATAACATACCAAGTTGGCTTTGTTTTATTTTTAAATAGAATTACACTGTCTCTCCTACTAGGATGCAGCTTTGTCGCTTTTTTTTAGGGTCGATTATAAATAGGTACTCTATTTTCTTATGAACTCATAGTTTACTGGAGTTCATAATTAGGTACGATTTTCTTTGTACATTTATTTTTAGGAACCCCTGTTTTTGAAATTCATGGCTTCCCACGTGTAGTATATAATTATATTTTCGTCCCCAGCACAGATATATGGTGTTATTATAATTTTTCGGTGCATTGAGTTCAATACTTTGAATAGGATAACTTTCACGTAATATGAATTTATATATTAATACTGGATATTCCATACTTTAAATATGATTTTCATAAATGAATATATTTTATCAGTTCATTATTCCTATCCAGGCTCTATATGCAGATTATAACAGTCGCGCGAAGTGTTCATAAAAGTAGTTACCAATTGATTGGATTGGGCAGTGATTAGTTGGTAAGTAAGAACTTGTCGAAGTATTTGATTTTTACGACATATTCATGAAAGTAGATACCAATTAATTTCATTAGACAATGAATGGTTGGTAAGTAACAACTTGTCGAAGTTTTAATTTTATTACAATTCGCGCGACAAGCTCTTTGAAACCAAATCATTCAACAAAAAATAATTAAATCATTGTCAGCGATGACTTAAATTTATTTTATACGTTTTAGTACACGGCTTGAGATTAATAATTAATTTCAAATTTTTTAATGGGTACCTACGTAACCGTATTATTCTTCGGATGCAACTTCAATCAACCAGTACAAAATATAACAGATATACGCGATGGATTTAACTGGACCTCTGTAGACATATGTCGGTCTAATATATATCTTAAACCTATTTGCACAATGTTTGCAATTTATGGCCAAACTATATAAAAAAAAAAAATTAACAAAAAAACTGTTCCGTTAAAATACGGTTCAGTCGTAATTTAAATTGCAATTTGCAGAACTTTTGCAATTATTTCAGAAGTTGTAAAAATGCAAAAAAAATATATTGGTGGATTAATAGGTTCCGTTTTTCGTATGAGGTTGCAAAGATACACACCGATATTCTCTTTATTTGCAACCACAATAAAAAAACTTTTGTCATTATTTCAATGCTTGTGTGTATTGAAAATGAGAGCGTCGATAAAAAAAGTTCATAAATAAATGATGCGTTTTTCAGTAATGGTTGCAAATGTTCGTGAATATTTTAAACTTTTTTTCCGTTCACTTATCCAATTTGCAGAACTTTTGTAATTTTTTTAAACAAATTACAATGAAAAACATAAACAAATGACAAAAAACAAGGTTCCGTAACTTTTACAAGGTTGCAAACTTAATGCATGTTGTAAAACACCATTACTATAGGTATGCCTAGTTTGCAGAACTTTTGCAATTTTCACTTATAATCTCCCTAGAGCATGAATTATTGCCGGAAATTTTTTGAGTACATGAATTTTCTTTAAAAATTTCCCGCAATTAATTCAAGCACGTGGGGGATTCGGTAACAAAATTTTATAGCGGAATTATATTTAAATTGAAAACATTAAGTAAATATTTATTTTGACGTTATTCACAAAAAAATAGAAGGCTGTGTGTAATGGGAGTTTTGGGGGAGATTTTTTTCTGATTTTCCCCGTTCCCTAGTAAAATAAAATATATAATATCAAATAAACTATTATGTAAAATTAACCGATTTCATACAATTTTCTTACTAGGTTTCAGGGAAATGTTAATATTGACTAAAAATAAAAGTGGATACGTTCGTATTGCGGGAGATATTTTTTGATTTTCCCCGAGCCCTAGTAAAATAAAATATATAATATCAGATACATTTTTATACAAAATTGATTTTGTATTTCATTACAATTTTCTTACTGGGTTCCAGGGAAATGTCAATATTGATTAAAAATGAAAGTGGATGTTCGTATTGCGGGATATTTTTTTTTTCCCGTCCCTAGTAAAATAAAATTTGTAATATCAGATCTTTTAAAAAAATTTTTAATTTTCTTACTAGGTTTCAGGGAAATGTCAATATTGATTACAAACAAAGGTGATATACAACAAAAAATATAAATATATAACTATACCTATACATATATACATCAATATTTTTCATATTCTTTTAGGTTTGATTCTAAGACAAATTAATATTAGCGGTAATAATTTGTTTTTCAAATAATTCAGGAAATCGGGATATTTTATTCTTTATTCTAAATAGAATGTTGTTGGCGTATGTTGCCGGTTAAAAAAATATTTTGTAAAGTTAGCCATGGATTTGACATTCACTACTCCTATCAATCAATATTTCATTTGTGGCATTATAAGTTCCTCATAACATTGTATACAATCATAAGTTAGTAAAAAAGTGATAATAAAATGAACTTTCAATCGAATGAATTGTGTTCCTTTTGCAAAGAATCACAGCACATTAAAATGTACCATAAAAATTTAAAATATCTAACATACCCAGTGGAAGAATCTGGATTAAATCCTGAGTAAGAAAACTTATTTAAAGAGATTGGCAACATTCTGCGTGATATTGTGCCTTCTTTTGACACAAATCTAATACTCAAAGAAATAAACTGGTGTCTCAGTATTATTTTTATTTTATGAAACACAGGCATATTGTTGAAAAAAACACCGGTTCTGTTTTATTCACCACTTAGGAAAGAGGAGGTAGAAGTGGAATTTTTGAAGAATTTAAAATTAATTAATGATATTATAGAATGTACACCTTAATAAATTGTTGTAATATTTCCAACTTATACAGTAAGTAAATAAAAAATATTGTCAATATTATTTCAATATTATTTTTGTCTAATTATATGGTAGCTGTCATGTGCCGGGAAATTTCCACTTATTAATTTTACGTCTACATGCTAATGTGGATGAAAAATTTTCAGAAAATTTGCTGGTTACCATAGTAACAATGTCTAAATAAAGCATCTTATTGCTTGAAAATGACTGGTATAAAATTTTCAGTGCAATAATATAGTATATTAAAGTATAAGTGGATAAAAAGGGCTTTAAAACACGCGCGATTTTTCGAGCACGACGGCGCAGCCGGAGTGCTCGAAATAGAGCAAGTGTTTTTAAGACCAGTTATCCACGAATACTTTACGTTTTTTTTTTTTATTGGTGCACTTTGAAATCATATATACTGGTATTATCACTACAAAAAATAGAAATAAGAACTAATAATGCAAAAAGGTTGAATTCGTGATGTGACATCAGTATACCTTTCGTTGTCATGGAAATGAGAAAAACATTCATTTGCAATTTGTTACCAAAGATCAATATTTGTTGTCACCAGAGCTCAAAAATGAATGATTCTAATATCGATTTTTTGAATAGTGGGGCAGAATCGCGGTTAATACCGCGAAAATCCAGTGATATATATAAAAAAGAATATGAAAAGTTCATCAAATGGATGGAGGAGCACATATAAATGAACGAATTGTGAGTAATATTTTATTTGACAAGGTGCTCCTGTCAGATCAATTATCAAAAATTTGTCATTTAGACTTCACGTTTCTCGATTTGTTGATGTTGTCATGGTTACCTTTAAAAAACGCGCGTTTTTTAAAGTTCGATTTAAACACGCTGAGGCGTGCTTTAAATGGGTAAAAAGGGGCACCAATAAAAAAAAAGCATGAAAACGTTTATTGCAATTAAAACAATGTCCCGTTCATCACAGACTTCTGCGAAATTTTATAGTTTGTTTTCATTAATGCACCAACATACCATTGAAGTTTGAAAACTTTTGGAATTAATGTTAATTGATGTTTATATCTACCCCGTCCTACAATGATTATACACAATGAAGGGATTGCTTATTTCCTGTCTTCGTACATTGACCAAATTTCAGCTGCTCATGCATCGTCATTTGACGTCACCAGGCCATAAGTGCCCATGTATTTTTCTACTTTTTCACAGCAGTTTTTCTTCCTTTTTAGTCCTTATTGCCATATATTTTTTTCAAACTATAATTTGATTTTTAACTTTTTAGTCCGTATTGATGACTAAAAAAAATTCCATAATGCATTGTCACCGGAACTATGAACACCTGCCAAATTTCACGTTAATCGGGCAACTAGAAGTGGGTAAAATTTAACTTGCAAGATTTGATTAATAAAGACAAGACACCAGGTCACGTGAAACTAAATGAAAGATTGTAAAAAATGTAATGATATTAAGATAACTGATATCAAGCACCTCACATAAAAAAGAAACTTTTTGGTTAATGACTTAATTCTTATTATTTTTAACTTTTTAGTCCTTATTGCCATATACGCGTGTTTTTTTAGTTTTTTCAAACTATAATTTTATTTCGCTGTATCTATGCAGTACACGGTTTTCTTTGCTGGAGAGACAATGCCCTCCGATAATCACGCATGCATTTTCACGTATTTTCATTTTTCTCGCGAGAAAAAAACAGTAAACAAACAGAGGAAGCTTCTCTCCTTCGATTAGAACATCAAAGCCACCCGAGATAAAGATTCGTCCTTTAGCTACTTTTTAACCGAATGGCTCCTCCAGTGTTTCCACTCTGTTTTCAGCAACCACGCTAATAACACGATCTTCAGACCCTCTCGGCTCTTCGATGACTCTCGTTTTTGACGACTAATTGGATGTCTTACTGCAAGTAAGCTTTGATCTTTGTTTCATGTGCACCATACACGCGCGTACAAGAGCTACTTTGTGTGTCAAATAAGAACGTGAACGCGTCGATGGCTGCGACAGCGTTTGGGAGATTTTTCATTTATTTGTAGCACTGTGGCTTTAGGCAACTTCTTCGAAAATTTGAAGCAACCGTGTGTAAACTTGCAAATATATATGCCATAGTATGAATAATGCAATTTTGAAAAGTTTACAGTATGCATCCCATTGCGTGATGCACAAAAATAAGTCTCAAAGTAATATATCTTTTTTTTTCTACCAATACCTGTTGATTATGCGAACAATGAACATTGAAGTTCGGTACAAAAAATTGGTCAGATTGAGAAAGAAGCTCTGTCACTGGTCACTGGTATTTTCAATTATAATGGACCTTTACATTTACGAAAAAAAAAATCCAAAACTTATATAGGTCGATTATATTTCATATGAAACGTCCAATTGACTTAGAATGCCATCATATATTTTTTATTTCGAAAAGATATTGCGTTTCAAAGTGTACCCGTGACGTCACGTTCATCGAAAACTACCCCCTCCATAATCCACGTTCAGAAACACGCATTACTGTTCTTGTCAAAAATATAGCTCACTGCTTGATATACACCATTAATATATAATTGAACACTGTTTATTGATAGACTCATCAACAAAAAAACCCATTTCAACAACGGTTTTCTTTATTTAAAACATTCAAAGTTTCTGAACGGGCCTTCCTTTTGATGAAGAGCGACCATTGGCAACACCGCAAATATTAAAGACAGTTCCCATCAAAATCATATTGACATTTGAGGTTAATGTTTATTTTTATCAACTTATTAATTTCTCAATATCATAAACGATTTGGTGTGTTTATAATGAAACAAGGCTTCGTAAAAGCAGGTTCGGAAAATTTGCCAAGGGTGGATTATGAGATGATTGAATCTTTATTTATTTTTATGCTTTGTTTATGCAACGTTCCCAAGAACTGATAACTAAGGATTCAACACTAGCAAATCAATGAGCGCGTTTATGGAACCCCTAGTACAAGAACTAAGAACCATGACTAGAAAGTTGCCCAACTTTTAACTAAGAACTTTGGTTCTTAGTTAAAACGTTCGTGATTGTTTAGATATAATCAATCATAAATGCATTATACTGTGAATATATATGTAGGCTTTGTCTGTTTGTATTATAATATAAATGAATTCATATTCGGTACCTGTTAGTGTTTCCTTCATGTGATGAGTCAAATATTTATTAAGTTTGAACTACTGAAAATATAATTAATAATTTAGAATGAATAGACTTGAAGTATGTTCATACAAATTTCGTAAATTTTTTGTAAAATTATTCACTTATTTCACACCAATTCCTTGTTGAGGGATACTAATCTATTTTTTACAAATACAGGCTTACATTTTCTATGGTAAAAATTTTCCCTATGGTTACAAAGCTATAGAAAAAAAAATATATCTGAAGATATTGGCACTCATGAAGAGAATGTGACAACAAACCTTAGAAAACTTTGACATGATACTGCACATTCTAGTTATTCAGAGTATTTTTGAATTTCAATCAATCAAAATAGAAGAAATTATTCTTATCGACAAAGTTGTTGAAGAATTCGTCCACCGTATGCTCCTGAAATAAATTGTATTGTGCCATTTGGAGTAGCAGATATTAAAAATTTTACAATATTGCATTTTTTCTATTCTGACCAAGTCATGGACAGACGAACAGGATCAGAGGGTTTTTCAATTTCCAGACAATAATTGAATTAACTTTCTTATAGCGAGCTCTGAAAGGGATCGGCAAATTTCTTTCAATTTCAGATATGTCAGGCCAATATATAAGCTCTTATAAACAATTTGCCATCATAGGCACAGCTTTTGTGAAAATCTTGTGAACACTTGATTTACTCATATCAAAGTCATCAGCCAATCGAGAGTATACATCCCCAACCCGTATCTTTTCTAAACTTATCAGAACATCCATATATTTAATTTACTCAATTTTGGTAATGTATTTCACAATGTGGTAAACATTTTCAGGGAGCCCCAAATAATATTACTCTTCTTTTCTATAAGTGCAATAGATAAGCGCTGGCGCTGCTGTCCTTCGATATTTTCACAATCAGGATCGGATGAAGACTGACTAGGAATATACTCAGAATTTTTTTGGTGGTGTTATTTTGGTGAATCAGATAATGTACTAGCTTGGCTACTGCTAGGAGAAGAACTATTCGAAACTCTTGAGTAAATATTTCCCATGGATGTAATGTCACTCAACACAGTTTTACTAGCTGAAGGAGTAATGTTTTCATTTGGTTTGGGTTTCTTCATCGTCGGTAGGTCATATACTTATGATGAAACATTGTCAGACCAATGTCATTTCAGGTTGATATGTGGACAGACATCTTGCTTCAACATAAATTTGGATCCCCTTGTTCTAGCATATTCCTAATTCGTAGTATCTTCTTTCAGCTGGAACCAAAGAACAATTTGTTTATAGGACTGGATATAAAATACAGTACTGATCGATGATTTTGCAAACTTGCATTGAGTGAAATTAAAGATCGTTCCTTGATGTACTCACCTGGAAATGTTCTGCACAAAAGCATATATTTCCGCTTTTTACAAAAGTTTGATTCACTTTCACTGGTGTTCAGACAACCGTGCACATAGCACTTTTTAGACATTTTCATAGTTATTAAAATTAGAAAATAATTTCCGAAATTTTTCAATACCAAACATTCATGGCGAGCTTGTTCATTTGCAGCAGTTCTCTGCATATCTCGTGTCTCGTATCAGTCGTATCAGATATATGCAAGAAAAAGAGCTGAAGAAGAGGAAAACGATTGATAATATTCTATTCCGTGAAGCAAACGAACGAACCTATCAAAGTATCAAATAACAAATGTCATTACGTCACAATTCCATGATTCGCAACTCATACAACGATGCCAAATCAACTTTTAGTGAACGTGACGAAACCACTTTTCTCCGGATTATGGAAAAACTACCCATCAGAAAAAAAAAAAAAAATCCCAAGTGATATTAGCACATATACTTTCTAATTACAGTGTTTTCACATAGTGCATAAAAAGGTCCATTGGACCAACATAAAAAGTTTCAACTTGCTGCTCTGACCTAGGTGTGTCGGTATATTATTGTGCAGTGGTATTTTTCTGGTTACTTATTCTTATAATCATAGCAGTTGATCAACGCCTTTAAAGACAGACACATCCCATCGAGCACAAACATCCCTGATAGGCCAGTCAAAATAGACCGTCACTTCACATTAATTACAAACATTTCTTTAGCACTGACGTATGTTGAGGCATCCAGTAAAGACTGAATATAAAAATTTGCACACTCATCCGGTGTCCGGAAATTACTCAAATTCGCATAAAATATTAATTAGCAATATCTCCTTGGATAAAATTGCAAACATTGTGCAAATTGCAGGTATATTCCCTAACTTCTTTTCTACATTCTTTGTAAAATTTGCACACGCAATTTTCGAACGGAAATACGAATAATCCTTGATTACGTTGTAATTAGCGCTGATTCTGGTTACAAAATTGCAAACATTGTGCAAGTTCGTGGTAAAATCATGGTTTCGACACCCCTAGAATGCTTTAAATTTGCCAACTTGTCATGTGTACGGAACATCAAAAAATTATGGATAACGCTAAAAACAGTCTCAGGGGCAGAGTTTTAGGGGTCACGAAATTGCAAACATTGTTTTCGTGCTTTGCAAACTTTGGTGGCATAATTTTGCCAATTGAGTTTGCACCTTTTTCAGTATTCCGAAAGATGGCGGAAATGTTAGAAGCAATTTTCGCAAGTGCCACAAAATTCCAAACTCTCTGCTATGGCAAACAAGTCTACGTATAAATTTGCAACCCTATAAAATGTCGGGAAGCCGGGCAATATAATATTCCTCTAGGAAAAACTATGCATACATAATATTTTATCACTATATTTCAACTTCAAGCACATTTGTGAGTTTGTGATCTCGCCTATTATCTGTCTTTCAGAGCATTATGGAATAAATCTCGTAAAAGAGATCACTTGAAGTCACTGCGATCTGAGCTGTCAGATAGACAAAGTAAGGGGGAAGCTGATCTAACTATCAAATATATTAGAGGTGTACCTAAAATTGTTGAATCAAAAAACTAAATACTCAAGAAATATCATTTTACTATCAAAATGTTGGCGGAATAAGAACAAAACTCGAGAATCTACAAATGAGTACTCTGTGTTGTGATTATAACGTCATATTGCTTACAGAAACATGGTTAAATAGTGATATTTCTGATCAGGAATTGGGTATGAAGAACTATAACATCTATAGAACTGACAGATCAATAAATTCAAATAAGACCCGAGGTGGAGGCGTTATTATCGCTATTACAAAAAACTTTCAGTCTAAGCTTGTTAGATCATCTAATGATAACTTTTATGAAGAATTGTATGTTGAACTCAGAAGTGAAAGTAATAACTATATTATTGGTTGTATTTATATTCCTCCTAATTTTAATGCTGATATATACCAAGCTCACTGTGCATCAGTTGAAGATCTTTGTTCCAAATATGTCAATCACAAATTCTTGGTAGGTGGAGATTACAATGTGCCTGATACCGTATGGGATAATGACCATCTGGGTTTGAAAGCAATATGCCCTGCAAATTCAAATGGCAATATCCTTGCTAATAATTTTGGTTTCTTGCAGTTTTATCAAGTGAATTGCATAGTGAACAGTAGAGGCACATTGTTAGATTTGATATTTTCCCAAATTCATGACGTGATTGTTTCTCCCGTTGTCGATCCTCTTTTTGGAGACACTATTCATCACACTGCGATTTCTTTTCTAGTCAAAGATGGTTATATCAATAAGTCTCTTCCAATGAGTCATTACTATTACGACTTCAAAAATGCTAATTATATGGCTATTAATGATTTTTTGTCAACATTCAACTGGAATAATATTTTTAAGAATTTAGATGCCAATACAGCAACACATGAATTTTATAAGATTATTCAACAAGCGATTGACATATTTGTTCCATTGAAACTATTTAGGCCATCTAATTTCCCAAAATGGTTCTCACCAGAACTGAAACAGATGATCATAGAAAAAAAGCGAATTCATAAAAATTACAAGACTCACCATCGTAATGAAGATTATATGTACTTCACACAATTGAGATCACAATGTAAAATTCTTACAAAAGTCTGCTATGACATCTACTTGAGAGATATTGAGAATAATTTAATTAGTGAGCCTAAATGTTTCTGGAAATTTGTCAGTGATAAGAAAAACAGCAGATGCCTGAAACAATGACTTATGAAGACGTCATGTCTACTGATATGTCTAGTAGACTTGTTTGCCAAGTTTTTTTCCACAGTATACATAGAATCGGATCCGAATCCTACTCAATTTTTGTATGAAAAACAATAGATTTATCAACTTGTACATTTGAATTATCAAGCATATTTGAAGCTATATGTAAATTAAAATCAAAATTTTCGAGTGGCCCTGATGGTATTCCTTCTTTCTTCATAAAACAGTGTGTATATTCTCTGTCAACTCCTCTTTTCATTTTATTCAATAAATCACTGACTAGTGGCTCATTCCCTGACCGTTGGAAAGAAAGCTTCATTTGTCCTATTTTTAAAAGTGGCTCGAAAGAAAAAGTTCAAAACTATAGGGGAGTATGCATTCAATCAGCTATTCCTAAAGTCTTAGATTGCCTTGTTGCAAAAATATTAACGAATGTTTGTAGACCTCTGATAATGCCTGAGCAACACGGATTTACATCTGGACGATCCACAGTATCAAACTTATTGTATTATCAGCACTACATAACTCAAGCACTTGAGAGGTCTGTGCAGGTAGATGCTATCTACACAGACTTCTCAAAAGCTTTTGATAGGGTCAATCATAACTTACTGATTAAAAAATTATTTGCTATTGGTATCTCTGGTAATATGCTAGAATGGATAAGCAGTTATCTAACTGGTCGTTCTCAATCAGTTAGAGTAAATAGTACAGTTTCAGTACCTTTTTTGGTGAAATCAGGTGTACCACAGGGATCCCACTGCGGGCCTTTGTTGTTCTGCCTCTTTATAAATGACATTAATTCAAATATTAATAATTCAAAATTCCTACTATTTGCCGACGATCTGAAAATTTTCAAGGTCATAGAGAGTGCTCATGATGCCAATCTTCTTCAGAGTGATATAAATTGCATTTCCGATTGGTGTGAAGCAAACTGCCTTCACCTCAATACGAAGAAATGCTACTCAATGGTATTTAGTAGATCTCGTTCACCTGTTAATTTTGATTACTTTTTAAATAATGAGATTTTGGAATGTAAACCAGAGTGTAAGGATTTGGGTATATTGTTAGATAGCAAGCTTTGTTTCAACAACCATGTTAACTCGGTATCTATAAAAGCTTTAAAAATGCTTGGATTTATTGTGAGATCGTCAACTAACCTTTCTCCTTTCATCACAAAAATTTAATATTGCTCTTTAGTACGATCTATCATAGAGTATAACACTATAATCTGGAGTCCCTACTACATTAAATATACACAAGTAGAAAATGTGCAAAATAAATTTCTAAGGACCATGGCTTTCAAACTAGGCCTAGTTGTAGGCGAATATAATTACAGGGAAGTGATGAATATATTATCTTTATCAAGTCTGGATGATAGACGAATAATTACATCATTAGTTTATCTTTACAAAATAATTTCTGGTATTAATGATTGTCCAGAAATTCTCTCCCTCATATCTTTCAACGTTCCACGTAGGTCCACTAGACAAATAAAATTATTCGTTACACCATATCATTCAACTAACTATGGTTACAACTCTCCTATATCGAAAATGTTAAGACTGGCAAATAACTATTGTGATAAAATTGATTTCTTCTGTGGTACTCCAAATATTTTCAAGAATCAAGTCTCTCATGCATTGCTCATTTGAATGTAGTTCATATTGTTAATTGTTAATTTTGTTTATTGTCATTATTGTCCTATATATTGCATATATCTAGATAAAAAAAAATGTATTTACATAATGTTATAATAATAGTATAAGTAGTATAATTGTAGTAGTATAGTAGTATAGAATAAGATTTAATTGTATAAAATTATTGTAAACAAAATTGGGGTTCACCCGTATATAGATAAAATAAATAAAATGTAAAAGAATTCCAAGTACAGCATTCTCTAATGTAAACTCTATAGTTTTATTGAAAAATATTTGCAGAAAATGTTATAAAGACTTGATTTAAGTGTTTCAGACTATAGGTAAGTGCTGATTACTCAATTTGAGTAACTTATCAAAATTCAGTGTTCTTGACTTGACTTCACGGGTATAAACTTAACAGAATGTACGAAACATGCCAAAAGAGTGTCACTAAAAAAAAAATCCAAATTTTATATTATATATGGTAAATCATATTGTAATTCAGACGTTCTGACCAAATGTACAGTGAAATTATAACTCAGATGGCTCTGTTACATGATTTTACCAAATAATTGTACTGAATGATTTCATTACGTAATATCTACTGAATGATTATCTGTACGTACAAATACTAAATAGTGTAGACAATTATGTATTTTCAGATAGAAAATCATCAAGTAAAACTAAGTGTTGGAACTATACAGTGTTATCATCTGATATAACCATTCGGTGGAATCGTTTAATTTCACTATCGGGTATCATGAAAATGACGATATAACTTGACAATTCGCTTAAAAGGACGAAAAAATTACCGGCTTCGGTAATTTGGTCCTTGAATAATTATCCTCTGATAATAAAAGCCGATTCCACCAGATCGGGTTCAATTATGAGCGAAAATTGCAAAAAGATTAACATTTCGCGAAAATCGCCTTAATTGATAATATTCAATTGCCCTGCTTTGCCGACGTTTTATGGGTTTGCAAATTCATACATCAACTTGTTCGCCTCTCCAGAACTTTGAGAAAAAAATTCACAAAGTTTGAAATTTTGTGACATCCGCGGAACTCGACTCAATTGACAATATTCTATTCCACTGCTTTCCCGACGGTTTGAAGGGTTGCAAATTTATAGGTAGACTTGTTTGCCATTCCAGAACTTGGGGAAAAATTGGCATAAAGTTTGGAATTTTGTGTCGTCCGCGAAAATAGTCTTAATTGATAATATTCTATTGCCCTATTTTCCCGACATTTTATAGGGTTGGAAATTTATAGATAGACTTGTTTGCCATTCCAGAACTTTGGGAAAAAATTGCACAAAGTTTGGAATTTTGTGTCATCCGCGAAAAGCGACTTAATTGATAATATTCTATTGCCCGGTTTTCCCGACATTTTATAGGGTTGCAAATTTATACGTAGACTTGTTTGCCATAGCAGAACTTCAGAAGAAAATGCACAAAGTTTGGAATTTTGTGGCATTGCGAAAATTGCTTCTAACAATAATGTTCATTTCCGCCATCTTCCGCGGTACTGAAAAAGGTGCAAACTCAATTGGCCACTTAAAATTATGTCACAAAAGTTTGCAAAGCACGAAAACATTGTTTGCTATTTTGTGACCCCTAAAACTTTGACCCTGACACTGTTTTTAGCGTTATCCATAATTTTCGGATGTTCCGAACACATGAAAAGTTTGCAAATTTAAAGCATTTTAGGGGTGACGGAACCATGATTTTACCACAATTTTGCACAATGTTTGCAATTGTGTCCAAGGAAATATTGCTAATTAACGTTTTATGCAAATTTGAGTAATTTCCGGTTATCGGATAAGTCTGCAAATTTTTATATTTAGTCTTCACTGGATGCCTCAACATTCGGCAAAGCTAAAGAAATGTTTGTAATTATTGTGACTGGCGTACGAGAGGTTTCGGGATGTTTTGAAAATGTTGGCATGAGGATGTTTTTTTGAGACGCAATATGCACTTCCCAAAGAGGTATCTAAATGATGTTGGAAGTATTGTATTTGTTCTTCTGTGGCATTTCTTCCTATGCCTACTGGGAGGTATTGGCGAAGTCAAAAAATATTAACGTGTGAATGTTCTTTCTAGACATAACCATAGTTCGGCTTGAGAGGTTCATCCCAGATATTGAATATACATTTTTATTGTCCGGTTTCATAATGGTTCTCTACAAGTTTTTTTCAATAACTTGTTTATTTCACACAACAAAAAGTAAAAAATTGCATGTGAATTAAATCTTAGCATATTTATATTTTTCGACCTTTCACTTTCAACTATTTGTTTTATTTTGTATTCCTTCATTTTAATACCAATACCTCCTATTTTACACAGGGCAGAAACAAGATTCTCATAAGCAAATGAAACCAATATCATTCATTATAATAAAAAACAAAGTCCAAATGAATTTCATTTTGAAATTCCCGCCATATTATAATCTGGCCATTCAGTGTGCTAAACGTGATAAACCTCGCAGAACAACATTGGACTGGATGGAGCGTTGGTTGAAGTTTTTTTTTGAATTTTTAACTGAGAAAAACTGGAAAGTGATGAGTGTTTGAAGTGTAATGAACATTACCAATTATATAATACACATTTTTGATATCACTGAATAAGTAAATAAAGTAAGTATTATATGAATTAAATGTATTAGCATAGTCCAGAAACATAATATAACCTCTAAAGCATACAATGTGTATTTTTTGATAGGTTGTTCGAATCTGTTATGACAAGTTCAAACTGTATCATTGAAGATTCTTGAAAAAAAGACCTGTTTTCTTTATACATTTTTCCATTAGGAACTTTGTTAGTTTCCAGATTATGGGGAGTTGGAAAATAAAAACAACTCCTCATGTTTTCCAACAGACTTATGCGAACTGAAATGTATTGACTCTTCAAATAGAAGAATTCGGTTTGTGATAAAACTGAAGAATCACTGTGAAAATGAATATTTTTCCAAATATAATTTCAACTGAATCTTCCTTCCCAGAGCTACAATTGAAATTATATATAAGAAAAATCTAATCATATTGCAATTTTCTACAAAATTGGTGGTTAGTATAATAAATTATTGGAAAAGTTTCACTCAGAATGTGTCAAGTTCGTTTTTCCAAGAAGAATCTCCATTTTAATCACGTGATAAACATCCTAAAAGAGGGATGCATTGCTGAGGGTATTATGGCCAATGAACAACTAGTCATCTCTCCTGAAATATCCGAGCATTTTATAAATATAGAAAAAAACAAAACACATATTTTATCTATTACCTAACCTTTCTAGAATATGCGTGTATATTTTTGCCAGGTTTTGTGTGTCGCTTTTTGGTTTACGCAATCATCATGGAGATTGATTTGAATCATTTTTCCTAACAATCTCTTTGAGTAAGTCATCTCTTTTCCCAAAATTTTTACCGAATCGAAAATTGCACGATGATTCAAAATGCAAGTGCTGTTTTTCCTTTTTTATTTCTATTTTTTCATAGCAGTCATGTTTGTGTTGATATATTCTGGTTTTTAGGTATTGTTGAGTTTGCCCTATATAACATGTTCCACATTCACAGGAAATATTATGTATTAAAAACATGAATCTGATGTAGCTGGTTTCTTATATTTCAACAGCGTGACTAATTTTGTGGTAGATTCCAAATTGTAAAAGGCAAACTTGTGAGAATCAGTTCATAAACATTTTTTAATTTTATATGAGATTCCGTCCAGATATGGAAATGTATTTGGGACACATTTCTTGTCTATCCGTTTATTAATGATACTGTTAATACATTTTGTGGGTTAGTTGTTATTGGAATGGAAACAATTGTCACTAAGGCCCGGTTGTTCAATGCGAGTTTAAACCGTTGTTCCCTCTTAGCTCAATTTGAAATTTGTAAAATCAAAATTATACTCACAGATATTTCGTTGGTGAGACTTTTCCTTGGCTAATAAGTCCAATTTTTGTTCACTGGGTAAACGTGGTTGGGAAGGAAAGTTGGGATAAGGAAGTATGAGCAATTTCACAATTCGTCAATCGAAAGGACCAGCTAGCCGAACCTAGCACCGTTACAGAGTTTTTAGAACAGCTAAAAAACCGCCGAAAACCTGTACACCCCGATGTGCACTTAGTTTTAGATGGAGCTGAATTATTATTTTTCCACTCTCTCGCCAGCGGAGAGATACAATGCTGCCGGACTGTGTCTATAGTTTTCCTTTACTTAACTAAATATAACAAAGGGCGAGAACAACCGTTGATTATCTAAACTCGGATTATTAATTCATTCAATGAAAAACGAATCCTGGATTCCTCAATTTATTGTTTTCAAATGTTGGCAACACATTTTTTCGCTTGTACCATCATTCGGACTGTTTAGAAACATCAACATTGAATCAAACTTAACCTAAAAATTCATAGTTTTGTCAAAAGTGTACAGAAAAATTGATCAAAAGAAGCCAAGTGTATTCTATAAATTGTTAGGCGTCTCTTACGAAAAAATTATTCATAATTTCAAAGGAGATATTGTAAAAAAAAACTCCATTTCAAATAGAATGTCACACCTTCAAATGTACAAATAAACAACAAAAGGCTTCAGAAAATGAACTCTAAAAATTTTGTATTTACAGCGATTTGATGTGCGCAAAATATTTTGGGAATGTTCTGTTTTTTCTATGAAAAGGTTATCAAAAAAACTTAGGACAAGTTCTTTTTGTGACATCCCGGGGACATCCTGAAAATCGACTGTTCTATAAAAGTTCTATTCATATATACACATAATATTGCAGTGGATGATCAATGTCTCAAAATATCGTTCTTTTAACATCTCTGAGATGTTTTTGTGCTCGCTGGGATGTTATCTCAACTGAAATTGTCCACCCTGAATAATTACGAAAAAGGACCCCGCAAAATCCTTATGGAAAATGGCTCTCGGCTAAATTCGCTGAAACTCTGCATGAAGATAGTATTCGGTATGCTGATCAAAAGTCTCAATGGGCATAACCCTCCATTTTCAACCCCAGACCCCCTACAGCCCCCCAAAGCCCCCAAAATACACTTTCCGGTGTGTTAATGCATAACAGTTTCAATTCATCTTCAAAGCGTTTCCTTTCACTGCCCACTCCTTTCTCCAACCGAATCCTACATTCTACCCTCACCACACCTCGCCCTCACCCCCACACCCCACCCAACCCTTCATTAACGCCCCCCTTACATACTTTGAAGGTTAAAGATTCTTTAAATTGTTTCATTTCAATCTTTTGAAGCTTTTATTATATATATATGTATACATTAGGCACACCCCCCCTCACCCCCCGTACCACCACCCCATCCTTTATGAATGCCCCATTACACAATTGCAAGGTTAAAGATTTTTCAATTGGTTTTATTAAAATCTTTCATGTGTATACTATGTAATAATATATATATATATATATATATATATATATATATATATATATATATATATATATATATATTGATTGGATTTATTAATTTCAATCATTTCAAGAAATAATCTTTAGATAAAAAAATTTCTGAATGTAACATGCTATTGAAACAGGCCATAAAATATCATTCTAGAAAGCACAAGTTTTACATTCAGAAAAAAAAATCTCTAAAAGATTATTTCTTGAAATGATTGAAATTAATGAATCCAATCAAAATATGAAGAAAAAAACAAATATCGAAAATCTTAGTAGTAGTAGCACTTGAAACGTCAAAGCTATACCACCATTCCGACCAATGTTTTCATATTTTACGTTTTCTTTTTCTAAAAGTTAATGCTCCTCAATCAACCACTCACATTACTGTAAGTACTCCCTTAATTTTAAGTATTTTTTCTCAATAATGTAATTTACATATTTTAGGACCCTGAAGAAGTTTCAAAATTGAAACGAAAGCTTGGTCCAAAGTATTAAAGAGTTTTTCATATTTCAACACTTTTGCTGACTGAAGATCCCCGTTATTCCCCACTGTTTATATATATATATATATATATATATATATATATATATATATATATATTGTAATGTTTTGATAAATGGAAAATCTAAATTGTTTTTATATAATGAATGAAGCTAATAGTTTTTGCTATTCTTAGTGAACCAAATTGATATGATATAAATATATATTTCTGCCCCTGTATTGTATGCTGTAATAATAATTGTCAGCGAACGTCACTGTTCTCTCGTCACGCTACCAACAATTATTATTTTCCTCACCACGACTAAACTACAGTTGGTACGCCCTTATCTCAAGGTGGCCGATTCAAAGCAATAGAGCCACTTGCCACTGCTGCTAACTTCAGTTTATTGAATGGACTTTGGTATGTTATTGATCATTGTGAGAAAACAAACAACAAAATATCATAAAGCAATTATCTCCTTTATTCAGGAAGACTTAATAATACCTGGCCTACGAGAAATGACTTATACTAGGGTGAATCAAACAACTATTCACGGATAATAATAATTCAGATCATGGATAGATAAACAGAGCCTCACTCTTTCCGTGAGAGTGACGTTTTCTGTTATTGTTCAAAATAGAGTGACATAAAGTTCTTCGAAAGTGAAATTCGTTATTGGTGAAATAGTTCAGGACCGGAAAATGCACTATTAAAGTTTTTATACCTGCTGGAGATGTCGGTGTTTCAAGATATGCCCTGAAACTGGATACCTTGTCACTACAAGCGCTATCAGGAACTCCAATACCATAAATCAGGAACCAAACAGATGCGGAAATCAGCTTTGGAGACGTGGAAATGATATATAATTAAGGTAATACTGGTTTTGCTCTTCAAATGTTGGAATTCTTTCAATTTTTGTTCTCTCAAAATGTTGCGTCCATTCCCTTCTAATTTTATTTTCAATCTCCTCGTTGGCTTTGTTTGTTGTTGCCTCGATACAAGTTTCCCTTCCTGTTTTCCCATTTGAATTTTTGAATTCGCGCACTAAATTGTCACATTTCACTGTTTAGGTTTATCTTACTCAATTTATATATCCAACTATTTTTCCATACTTATTACTATTTACAAATTCTAATAATAATTGCTTAAGATATCAACCAATTGCTATTCCTTCACAATTTCCAATTTTTACCTATGACCATCTATTCTCTGATTGGCTATTATCATGAAGACGTTTGCTGTTCTACCATTGGTTACTTTTAGTTATCTCCAATTTCATATACTGTATGTTTCAAATTTATAAATGTGTTGATTACTGTTTATTCCTGAAAATTTTGTAAATTTAGACTTTTTATTGTCTTTTTTCCAATTATGGTTTATGATCATTATGACAGTGTATGAAATTGATTGTTTTATATTATTTTGACATTTTTATCTATCCATATTATACAAAGGCTTATAAATAAATAGAACTTCAAAAGTTATTCAAAAAAAAATCTCTTGGAACTAATAACTAATCAATAATTATTCTTTTTTTGTGGGTTATTTCTTTTTAAAATATTTAACTGGCATAACATAACATAACAATATATATATATATATATATATATATATATAGATATATATATATTTTCGGGTTGTCGATCAGGTTATCGACGCTCTTTTGCAACTTTTCCTTGGGTGCGCGCAACAGTCCCATTGAGGATAGTTGCCGAATATTATCTTTCTGTGTTTTCGTTGAAGAATCTTTAACCTTGAAAGTGTACAATGGGGAGTTAATGAAGGGTTGTGCGGGGGTGAGGGAAGAATGTAGGATTCGGTTGGAGAAAGGGGTGGGCATTGAAAGGAAACGCTTTGAAGATCAAGATGAATTGAAACTGTTATGCATAACACACCGGAAAGTGTACTTTGGGGGCTTTGGGGGGCTGTAGAGGGTCTGGGGTTGAAAATGGAGGGTTGTGCTCATTAAGACTTTTGATCAGCATACCAAATACTATCTTTCTGCAGAGTTTCAGCGAATTTAGCCGAGAGCCATTTTCCATAAGGATTTTGCAGGCTGCTTTCGAAATGTGTTAATTGTCGAGTTAAAAACTCTGAATATGATGATAAGATAACACAAATAATCACACTTTTGTCAGAAAAATACTTACATAAAAATACAGGTACAGTACATAAAAATACAGGACAGGACTAGAAAGTAGTTTGTTCGTAGATAAAATGTTGTATATCACACGTGCGGTGAAGCTTATTACAGCACTCGTATGGTTACCACGATTCTGTGAACGACCTCGACGTGGCCACACTAGTAATACTCGTACAAATAACTATTATGGGACTTATTCCATGCATACTTCCATAAGAACCCGAAAATTTGAATGTGAAGGCCTAAAAATGTTTTGAATTGTCAGAACAGCTGTCATAAACAATTATTGTGTAATCCTTCCAATTAACTGACAAAAAATTAACAAATTTTGAGTAATCGGAAATGAAAAATATGTTATTTTAAGCGAAGAATTATTTTCCTGGCTAACCGTAATGTGGTCCTTCCTACCTTGCCATCAGAATAACTCTATGCGCGAAGACGCGTTCCTCGTCTCTGCCGAGTACGAAAACGATGTCTGCCGAGTCGCTGTCCTCGGAAAGTCTCTGGAGATCGTCGAGTAATCGGGGAACCCCGGCGAGAGCCTTGTCTGCAGGAAGTCCAGCGGGACCAAGTCCGCCTATCCTGGAGCCCATTCTTTTTGGTGTTTTCGGATGTTTTCTGAAAACGAAGTATTTCCGTTGTAAAATTGCTAATTGTGCAACACCAGATTCGCTACAAATCAATATTCAACCCCCTTAGGAAAATCAAAATAATTGAAGCGCAGGCAAAATTATTGTGTTATTTATGGATTTTAGAAGTCGGCCTCAGTTCGAACGTCAACGTAATAATAATAATAATAATAAATCACAGCAACAAGATGATGAAATAGAGATGATTTAGCTCAACGCTGTTTTTCAACTTTAGCAGAAGACGAAATAAAAATAAATAATATAGAGCGCAAATAAACTACATGATAATAACGAAAAGCCATCTATTCCACTTGTTGCTCAGTTCCTTTACGCGACTTATGGTAGGTTTTGACTGGTAGAAATCGTCACTAGGGTGATTTTTTTTTTACTTTTTTGTTTTTTTTTTCGGTCCCATCGTGAATTTTTGTTGGAAATACCCAAAAAAAAATTCCCTGAAAGTTTGAGCCCTTAAAATTAATTTAAGTCCTCGACCAAGGCGTGTGAAGATTTCCCATTGAAAATACACGAAAACTCAAATTTTTTATTTTTAAATTTCTTTAGCTCAGCGGCATTTCATGAGATCGCTTTGACCGAAGATGGTTTTTTCTCAGAATTGAACGCTCTACAAAAGTGCCCATTGCGGCAAAGTCGTAACTCACACTGGCGAGGCAGTAGGGGCCACTGAACCTGATTTTTCCATAAAATTCGCGTTGTTTCGCATTTATCTCGTAAATAACAAGAGCTACGGAAATAACGGAAACAAACTTGTAGTTAATTCTATTTTCTACAAAAAAGGTCATATGAACCTAATCGCTAAGATTAATATTAAGCGAGATATTAAGCCTTCAATTGATTTTTCCGTGAAATTTTGGCCGATCATTGATTGATCATTGATGTAAGATATTCACATTCCACTTTCCTAGCCTAAAATATTAAAAAAAAAATTACAGAGAAAGAAAACAAGATATTAATAAGTTTAAATCAATGATCGGCCGAAATTTCACGGAAAAATCAATTCAAGGCTCAATATCTCGCTTAATATCGATCTTAGCGATTTGGTCCATGGACCTTTTTTGTAGAAAATAGAATTTCCTACAAGTTTCTCGTTCACATTCTTTCCGTAGCTCTTGTTATTTACGAGATAAATGCGAATTTTATGGAAAAATCAGGTTCAGTGGCCCCTACTGCCTCGCCAGTGTGAGTTACGACTTTGCCGCAATGGGCACTTTTGTAGAGCGTTCAATTCTGAGAAAAAACCATCTTCGGTCAAAGCGATCCCATGAAAGGCCGCTGAGCTAAAGAAATTTAAAAATAAAAAATCAGAGTTTTCGTGTATTTTCAATGGGAAATCTTCACACGCCTTGGTCGAGGACTTATATTGATATTAAGGGCTCAAACTTTCAGGGATTTTTTTTTGGGTATTTCCAACAAAAATTCACGATGGGACCGAAAAAAAAACAAAAAAGTAAAAAAAAAAACACCCTAATCGTCACGTAAGAAAAAAGTGTTATGTGACTTTCTCTCTCTGCCTCTTTCTATTATATACGATCTGCTTCTACCCCTTGCTCATACGATTCCGAAGATGTACGAAACCATCCGAGCTTCTGTTCTGCTTGCGGGAAATTTAAAATGTTACATGAGTGGTAGGATTTCTATGCGAATACAAGTCGGATATTATCGTTGAGTGGTTATAAATGGAAGATATTTTTGTTCATATTATATTTCTATATAACGCGCGATTAGATGATTACCTATATCCTTTTTTGGACATAATTTCTTATGTTTTTTGTATGCTAAAGTTGCATTAAATGTGGCACGTCAATTTGATATAATATCAAATCAAATCAAAATTACTTTATTGTCTAAAGAATGAAATTCCTATTGACAAAGTGAAAAAACAGTAAAAAAGAAAAAAGAGAACATCAATAGCAATTGAATATATGCTTATTTTTTATACATACCTCGTTCCATATTCAAAAATATATTAAATTTACCTTGTCATTATAACACAAAATTTGTAGAGAGGGTTTATACATATTAAATTATCATAAAAAAGGAAAAAAAAAAAACATACATTACATAAAATGAATTTCAAACAATATTAATGTTAGTCACTAGACGTCAGTTTATTAAAAATTGGAGGTGTTATTTATAGTATAAATTATACATAAAAAAGAAGGGTATATACAGAAATCAGAATTCTGATCTTTACAATTAATTAAATTATGATAAAAATAAAATGGAATAAAATAGAATAAAATAGAATCAACAGAATAGCACATACAAAGTGAATACCCATACGTATCAGTCGATTTAAAAAGCACAACAAACAAAAAGAAACCAAAATAAAAATCTAAAATTTCACAGAATAAAATTCGTCCAACGAGTAGAATGCTCTGTCGAGTAAAACATTTCTCACAGAACTTTTGAATTTTTTTTTATCCATAATCGTTTTAATTTCGTTAGGTAAGTGATTGAACATTTTTATGCCATTATATATAATGGAATTTTTTATTTGTGCAGATCTTGGAATTGGTAAGGTTATATTTAGGGTTTGTCTTGTGATATATTGTGCGGTGCCATACACTCGATCCCTAAACTTACTGTGAATTAGGCAAATTGTTTCTAATATATAGATACAAGGTAAGGTCAAGATTCGTTGTTCTATGAACAAGGGCTTACAAGAATCCCTGAATTTAGCTCTGCACAAGTATCTAATTGCCCTTTTCTGCAATACGAAAATAGATTCGAATAAAAATCCACTACAAGACCCCCAAAAGCAGATTCCATATCTCAGATGAGAGTCAATTACCGCATGGTATACCTTTTTGGCCATATCCCTACCAAGTTCCCATGAGGTCGTTCTCACTGCAAAACATCCAGAGGCTATTTTTTTGCCCAGCTTTTTTATATGGCCCTCAAACTTTAAATTTTCGTCAATGTACAAGCCAAGAAACTTCGTTGTTCTTGTACTGCTAATAACTTCATTACCCAGATACAGTTCTGGCAGATGACCTTTAAAGGTGAGGATATTCGTTTTCGATATGTTTAACGATAATAGATTGGCATCGCACCATTTTTTTACCTTTATAAGATCATTATTGATTTGTAGATGCAGATTAACGTCATTTCTATTATTCCAAAGTATGGTAGAATCATCTGCGAACTGAGTAAACTTTCCCTTAATCTTTATTGCGGCTAGATCATTTATGTAGATTAAAAAGAGAATAATATAACGAATAGTATTATCATTAGTAATACTATAAGTACTTCAAAATAATCAGGTTATACATCGATAACTTGTTGCATAATTACAAAGAGTGTCTGTTTGACAGTTTAAATAATCCGACCGCGAGGCGGGAGGATTATTCTGTCAAACTGACATGTTTTTATATATTGACTCTTTAAGACTTCAATATCCAGAATGGTTTTTCCATTATTGTAACGAATATTTTTTATATATTGATGATATATATTTATGATTCCAATATCCAGAATGGTTTTTCCAGATTTTTAACCTCCCTTTCTGAACGAAATGGAGAAACAGAATTCTAGAAATTTTCCTCAAATACTCTTCAGATATAATAGTAGAGGAGACCGTGGGAGGTCGACCTTCACCGATCTGATAACTCGATGAGACATATTTTTTATCAAAAATAATTTATAAACAAATATGCCCATGATAACTTGCCTATCGAAAAGTGTTCATAGCTATTTTTAATTGAATTAATTTTAATCAATTTTCTTTCATCACCTTCACTCTTTTGATAACCGAATGAGTTTCACCTCAACTGATAGTTTTTAACACACAGAATATGCCTAGGTAGGCTTGCCTACTTATTTCTGCGCATGCCTACCTGGCAAGCAGATGTGAACAGGTAACTACACCGATCTGTTAACCAATCGAAATTGATATAGGTAAGATAATTTAATTACAAAACCAATCGTATAGGCTTGCCTGCAAAAAATCGTACATAAAATATTATTGCCAAGCTATAAAGTTTTAGAATTTTAGCTATTTGATAGGTGCGAGAGAGAAAGTAGAGCGTCCGAGGTCCGTGTGATAGAACAGGACACAACATAGCAGCTGCACGCTACCTGACCGTTGAATGTATCCGAGTGCGCATGCTCGTGTACATGTGAGTGACAGTGACAGCATTTATTTACACTCGACAGTAATTTTGAACTCTTTTATATGCTTTGTAATAAACGTTTTTAACAACATAAATGTATTAAATTTTATTTTTCTATATTGATGATTTTTTTTATTTATTATACTAAAATTTTAAAAGTAACACTTATTCTTTCCCGCTTTACGGCATTTATTTGATTTTAAATAATAAATAAATTATTCTTCATTTAATTTTAAATAAAAAATATAGATTTTTTATCATTTTTAAATTTTATAATTTAGCTTTAAAATGAAAAAAAATGTTGAATTTTTATTTTTATTTTATTTATTAATATATTAAATTATTTATTTTTGATTATTTCATAGCTGTAAGTATATATAGTGTGAAATAATACAAAAATTGTGATCGAAATTAGAGTTATAATAAATTAGAGTTCAAAATTACTGTCGAGTGTAAATAAATGTCACTGTCACTCACATGTACACGAGCATGCGCACTCGGATACATTCAACGGTCAGGTAACGTGCAGCTGCTATGTTGTGTCCTGTTCTATCACACGGACCTCGGACGCTCTACTTTCTCTCTCGCACCTATCAAATAGCTAAAATTCTAAGACTTTATAGCTTGGCGATAATATTTTATGTACGGTTTTTTGCAGGCAAGCCTATACGATTGGTTTTGTAATTAAATTATCTTACCTATGATATCAATTTCGATTGGTTAACAGATCGGTGTAGTTACCTATATTGACTTACCTGTTCACATCTGCTTGCCAGGTAGCCATGCACAGAAATAAGTAGGCAAGCCTACCTAGGCATATTCTGAGTGTTAAAAACTATCAGTTGAGATGAAATTCATTCGGTTATCAAAAGAGTGAAGGTGATGAAAGAATATTGATTAAAATTAATTCAATTAAAAATAGCTATGAACACTTTTCGATAGGCAAGTTATCATTGGCATATTTGTTTATAAATTATATTTTATAAAAAATATGTCTCATCGAGTTATCAGATCGGTGAAGGTCGATCTCCCACCGGCTCTTAGACTATAACAATTTCACTAGATATATGAATATTTTCTGCACATTCCGATTCTATGTTTTTTTAAACGTTTCTGTTCCTCTGAATTCTTGCAAAATATTGTTTTTTCGTTACAAAAAGTCAGACTTGATAAGTTCTGATGAGCATTCAGTCAAATTCTGATATATGAAAACTTTCAGATCGATTTTGATTCGAATGAAACCATTGAAGGGGTATGTTAAAAGGCGTTATCAATATTTTTTTATTTTCAAAAGTTAACTGGATATGTCACTACTGAATTATTTATGGTATTTTGGGAATATCTTCAGAAAAAAAAATGTAATAGAAAAATTATATATATTCGCATATCGGTAAACATTCCATAAAATTTGTCACTTCCGTTTCAATGATACTGCCATATAAAAACTATTCAGCCATCTTAGGGAAAACTGTCCGAAAATTTTGATTCACAAAAACTTTCTCATAAATCAAGTCAGGTAAACTGAGTATTGAATTACATCTCCCCAGAGCAGTAGTTTGAATTCCTTTTATCATTTCAGGGATTCAAAATCATTTTCTTACATTTCCGCTTTCAAAATGATCTACTAGATGGTCCATATGTAATTAACGCACAGTATCGCTGTTTTTTTTTCGTAGTTTCTGTTAATTGAATTTTTTTGTTGAAAAAACAAAATCTCACTTTTTTGTCACGAACAGACTGAAAGATATTCTGATCATCCATAAAACAATCATCACCTGATACAGTTCAAAATTTCAAACATGCCAGGATGAAAAATAGTTCCAAGTCTCCAAAAAATATGAGCAATATATCATTCCATTCGGGATGCAATTCTGAGAAAGCCATTTCTTTGTTTTTTTTGCTAACGAATATTGCAATTGTTTAAAAAAAAAAAAATCTTCTATCTTTCAAAAGGTAGTATAGGCTATTTGCGTCTTTATTTAAGTGTCGAAAAAACCTCTATTTGTTGACCTATGACTCATATCATTATTGTATGAAGAAAGCTTGATGAAATATTATTATTATTATTATTCCGGAAGGAATGACATAGTTTCATTGTAAATGATTCGGTCGATAGTTATATTGCTTTTGAAAACAGTACTAACAACACCAATTTCAAGTCGTTGGTACATATACATTTGTTATTTCAATTGGAGAGGTCTAAGAAGCTATTTGAACAAAATAAAGAAGTTATACACCCATACACCTGAATCTGAATCAAAATGTGTATTTGCATTGGTATGTCGCATTTTTGCCTTCTTCATTTCAATTTAGTCCAGTAGCCTCCAATAGTCGATTGAGAAGTTATTACTTTTTCTCGGTGTATCAAACCCCTCGCCCTACCAATACCTCCACCCCTGCCAAACATCCAAACAACATTTTAACTTGAATTCATGCAGGATACACATACCAATCAGAAGACTTGTTTCCGCCAATTTCACATGTTGCTTGTACACTTCACCGGAGATACCGACTTCCCAAATTCGCAACGTTAATACTCAATCAAAACGGGAGTTTCCAATTAAAACAGGAGTTCAAACACTTCGAGAATATCTCCAACGAAATTAGGAGAACTGAATGATAGGGATGCTGTGTGTGAATCGTGTACACCAGGTAGGTTAGGTGAGCTGAAATCTCTCGGTCCTTGTTGTTATGGCATTCAAGAAACCGGCAATCATCAAGTTTAGTGCCCTCTCGGACGCTGTTGCCAAATGTTGACCTCTCGGAGAGCGTGAAACCAGAGTATCTTGATGAACCGGAACGATTTTACATATATATACAGGGAGATGCGGCCCGGTGGGCGGCCAAAGCAATAATAAAAATAAGAAATAAAATGCACAAAGTGCACACAGTCATCTTCACATAGGATTCAAAATAAATTGAAACAATTGGTAGACCACAGGTGAAAAACAACTACTTTCCTAGCAAATACCACGCAGAACGTTGAATGATATTCACCTGAAAGATGAGAGATAAGTGCCATGTGAAGTGGAATGAATAGAAAAATCGAATTTAACCTGAGATCTACCTTTCTCTGGTTCAATTTTATATTGAATCCTTTATGTGAAGAAAACCGTTTAAATTCGATTCACCTGAAAATCCATGCAAACTTCCATATAAATGGATATTGATTGCAAATGTTTCTTTCTGATAAGCTCGATTATGTTTAATTTATGTCGGGCCCGCCAAACAATCCGCATACCGGTTTCAGGCTTTTTGGCCCTCATAAGTACGGAGTAGTCACTATCCAGAGATCCGGAGAGCTCTGGCCGAAGTGAGACACAACATAAATAAAATCACCATCAAGCTTACAGCATCTTTAGGTACGTCGGAAAAGATAACTTTTAACCGGCGGTACCTAGTGACAGAATGAAACACTCCATACATTTCTCCTACCTCAATAGGAATCTAAATAAAAGATTCCTTCTCAGTAGGAGTGGTATTTGCTAGTAAAGTAGTTGTTTTTCACCTGTGGTCTACCAATTTATTTTGAATCCTTTGTGAAGATGACTTTGTGCACTTTGTGCAATTCATTTCTTATTTTTCCCACTTCACTTGGCTTTTTCTTCAAAATAATAAAAATGTTTTCGCTGTAATATTGGGAATTCAAAATTAGATGCCAGTGCCAGAGTGGCGAAAGTACAAGCTAGACATAAGTACATTGCTTGTCTGTTTTCTCAGAGGTTATACACTTGTTTTGAGTTTTTCTTAAAATATTTCGATTTTGTATTCGTTTCCAATTTTTTTTTGTGTAGTGTTATTCAATTCAAGACTCTAGTGAAGTGGTGTATTTAAATCTTGAGACAATATCATTTGCGAAAACTCACTTTGAAGAAGACAAAGTAAAACTGCTTGCAAATATTTTTTTTTTTCGAAGTTTCTGGACAGCTTAGTGAAGTCATTGGGAATTATTGTTATGAATTATTTTGAAGAAATGTTACACATTATTATTTGTGAATGTTCGAATTGAAAATAAAACTAACAAAAACTGTTTTTTTTAAATTTTATTTCTTCTAAAAGTAACAAGTTGGTGTGAAAATGTGTCCTTATAACCTAGATATACATAAACAGTCACTTTTTTCCATACTGTATGTTGAATAATATCTCTTTTTTCTCTTCTTAACTGTCTTTTTTTTCTTCTCAACTGTCTTTGAAGGTTCTTTTTTTCACTTTTTTCTTGGTCACACACAATACAGGAATGTTTTGGGAAGAAACAGTATTCTTCTTCAAGATCCCAAGAGCCCGTCATCTCTCTATAGACTCACTCAGTCCTAGATTAGTCTGCACCAGTATGTTACATTCATTTTCCCACGGAAAATGATAAAAAACTGATTACAGTACAACGGGATCGTTTTGCCCAAGAGTCACATTGAGGTAAACAACAATAATGATTTGAACTAGAATCACTGATTTTTTCACTCGAGGACGTACAATAGTCAACAGAATATTTACCAGGTAAACCAGAATTTCATTGAATGTCGACAATCACAAGAGATTCGACAAGTTTCAAGTGTACAATGGCTTAAATCATATAAACATTATTGTTTCGAAAAGTAAACAATGTGTCCTTTTCACCTAGATATACATATATAGTCACAAATTATTCACACAGTATGGAAAAAGATACTGTGTGAATAATTTTGGGTATGTAGAATAATATATTTTTTTTCCTCTCAACTCTCTTTGGAGGCCCTTTTTAACTTTTTTTCTTGGCCACAGACGATACAGGAAGATTTTGGGAAGGGGGTGTATCCTTTTTCAAGAGTCCATCGTCTGTCTATAGACTCACTCAATCCTAAGATTAGTCTGCACCAGAAGGTTACGTTCATTTTCTCACTTATTCCAGTACAAAGGTATCGTTTTGCCAAGAGTCACATTGAGGTAAACAACAATAATGATTCGAACTAGAATCACAAATTTTTTCGCTCGAGGACATAGGTACAATAGTCAACAGAATATTCACCAGGTAAACCAGAATTTCATTGAATGTCAACAACCACAAGAGATTCGACAAGTTTCAAGTATACAATGGCTAAAATCATATAAACATTATTGTTTGAAAAAGTAAACAATGTACTTATGTATAGTTTCAAAAATCGACACCAGAGGGAGTATTCGTTATTTTGAATTCCCAATTGGATTGAACAGTCCATTGTATACTATAGATCAAAGTTATTTTGCACAGTTTCACAATTTAGGTAATCTTCAAAGAGTAACAAAAAAGGCAGCTATGGACATGATTGGTTTTGATACATATTTTGACAATTTTAAATAAATAGTAAAACATGGACAACAAAAATGTACTAAAGCTTATTCACATTAACATCCGAAGAGCGCAGAATAATTTTGACCTGTTTCTGACCTTTCTTGAAACATTCCAAATTAAAGATTTGGATATTATAGTTTTTGGTGAAACTCGAAACATTCTTAATAATAATAATTTCATATTGAAAAGGGAAACATTCTCAATTGAATATTGATTAGATATTCTGAAAAGGCCCTGATTTTATGAACATCCTGTTTATATTTTCAACAAATCAATAATTTCATAATTCCTGGATTTCAAACGTGCTACAACAATACCATCAACCAGAATGACGGCGTCCTCATTTTTATTAGAGATTATATTAACTTCGACATGAAACATACAATTCTACCAATAACTAAGGTAACAATCAGTAATATCACATTTGAATTAGGTGATTTTCAGAATTTTCAGTTATGCCTTGCTATATATATCCCTGACTTAGAATCTCATTTTAATGACTTAGAATCTCATTTTAACTGACTTAGAATCTCATTTTAATATTTAAAAAATAAAATAATTAATAAAAAACCTTTTATTCAAATGCACTAAAAAGTAACAAATAATTGCTTTGGATGTGAGGATGTGAGGCTATTGTTTATTGAGTAATTTTTTTGAACCACCGATTTTATTAAAAACCAAATAATTGTTCACAGAATGACTCCATATTCTGCTTTGCTTCCTGGAGCACATTTTAAATGTGTACTCGATAATATCATGCTATAAAATTGTATAAAAGTTGATTATTTTGTCAATTATAAATTTCTGAAGTTAACAAAATATGAGAAATTAAGTAATTTTTTATTATTGATATTTTACATTATTATGAGTTTTATGTCTGACAAAGGCATTTTACAACGATTTAAAAAGAAATACGCAATTTGTTTATAAAATATTCATAAACAAATGAATACGTTGAATATTTTTCAAAAATTTTTTTTGCATTAGGTTGTTGAGAAAAAATATTCCTAATTTTGTTTAATTGTTTTGGTTTTTTTAACATTTAAATAATATATTGAGATTTTTTTTTAAAATTAATAATTGGTTAATCTCCACCTAATAGTTTTTGAGCTATTGCCAAAAAAGTTTTTTTTTAAATAGCTAATTCTCGTCGGCGGAAAAAATCGAGAAATATTTGAGTAGAGATGTGGTGGCCATTCCATAAAATCTATTTCTTGGAGGAGTTTACCTCATTACCCCCTAAATACGCGCTTGGTTCAAAATGGACCCAAGAATAACTTCCTCAATGTTTACCATGTTTTTAGAAACACCCTGTATATAATTGATTGTGTTGTACTTTATTGTGGACTTTTAGCTATTTCTACTTTTCATTACGTCCCGTTTCCGGAATGCCATCTCTTCGATTTTCATTATCGACTCTTCTCAGCGTTCGATGACACCCCATTCCCGCTTTCATCTCAAGAGTTTTGTGTCGCTGATGGAAATCAGAACGAATTGTATCTATGTTCGTCTTTCCACATACGACAAGTGCCATTATGTAGGAAATGTGAGTGAAGTGTTTGCAAGACTGCGGGAAATTGCGAACCCATTTCCTCTTTACATCAATATCAGCGGTGAGTGCAAGAAAGTGCGAAGGAAACAGTTTTCTTTCATAAGCCCTTTCTGATAACATCTCGATATAGACGGGGGGCGATGAGGCGAAAATAATCATATTTTCATTCGATTCTGAATACCGTTTTTCAATAATAATATACGAAATTCTGGAAAAACTATGTACACCACAAGTGCCATTAGGTAACGACATATGTGATTTAAATTTTATATTACGGTAAGCAGGTCTCGTAATATTCAAGTCAGGTGAATATAACCTCAAAATTGATTCGTCATCCATTCATATGACATGTTTTAACGTATTTTTAACCGACGAAACCAAAAAGGAGGAGGTTTTCTATTCGACCCGTATATTTTATGTTTTTCCATCATATTTTTTTATGTATGATCACGCATAACTTTTTACTGAGGCGTCCGATTCCGATAATTCTTTTTTCAGTGGATAGGGTGTACTTCGAATTTGGTCCCATTTGAATTTAAAAGATGAAATCCACCCCTAAGGGTAGCGAAATGAAGGATATTGATCACTCACCCTCTGAATTCTGGTCCGTTAACCGATTCTATCAGGCATAACTTTGTACTGGGTTCTTCGATTTGGATGATTCTTTTTAATAGATAGGGTATACCTTATATTTGGATTTCGAAAGGAATTAGTCACCCTTACGGGTGGAGAAATAGGGATAATTGATTTTTCACTAGTGAACATTGGCATACACATACGGAGTTGACAATGACAGATCGCTACTGATATTATTCTTGAGAGATAAGTGCCATGTGAAGTGGAATGAATAGAAAAATCGAATTTAAACGGTTTTCTTCACATAAAGGATTCAATATAAAATTGAACCAGAGAAAGGTAGATCTCAGGTGAAAAACAACTACTTTCCTGGCAAATACCACGCAGAACGTTGAATGATATTCACCTGAAAATCCATGCATACTTCCATATAATATCAATGGACATTGAATGCAAATGTTTCTTTCTGATAAGCTCGATTATGTTTAATTTATGTCGTGTTCACCTAACAATCCGCATACCGGTTTCAGGCTTCTTGGCCCTCATCAGTACGGAGTAGTCAACCAGCCAAAAGTCCAAAGAACTCTGGCTGAAGTGAGACACAACGTAAACAATCCATCATCGATCTTGTAACACCTATAGGTACGCCGGAAAAGATAAACTTTAACTGGCGGTACCTAGTGACAGAATCTACCTTTCTCTGGTTCAATTTTATATTGAATCCTTTATGTGAAGAAAACCGTTTAAATTCGATTTTTCTGATATTATTCTTGTTTCACATCCGTCAAAATCAGTATATTTTATGAGAGGATGGAATTATATACGAAGTAATGGAATAAACTAACCAGAACAACGAAAATAATTTATATTACAACAAATAGTAAAAGTAGATAATCATATTATTTAACTGGTAATAGTTGAAGTAAGGTGGGTAAGTAAGTATTTTGGAAGTAATCAAAAAACAAGTAGGTAGTAATTGGTAGATTTTAGCCACAAAAATTGAAAAATAAAAACTTTTAACAAAAATTAAACCGACGAAATACGGAACTGAAAAGTAAAAATAAACTTTTAACAAAATTAAACCGACGAAAATCAACTGAAAAGCAAAATAAAATAAACCTTCTTAGTCTAAATGATAATTGAGCTCCTAAACTAATGTAAGTAACTGATTTTGAGTCGGCGCCAAACAAACTAGCAATTGAATTAGGTGAAGCGTAAAATGATGGCAGCGAGATGCACGGCTGCGTTTTGATGACTTCTTTCATAGATAATGATCTTCGATAATTGTTTGTTTGGCGCCGACTCAAAATCAGTTACTTACATTAGTTTAGGAGCTCAATTATCATTTAGACTAAGAAGGTTTATTTTATTTTTTGCTTTTCAGTTGATTTTTTCGTCGGTTTAATTTTTTGTTAAAAAGTTTTTATTCTAATTGCATGATCTGTGTGAATGATCGATGAAATAGTTTGATTTTAAAATTCCTAAAATTGTGCGAGATGTAGAAAAAATATCGAGATATGGTAGGTAGTGTGTTGCAGAACCGCAAACAGTTGATAGTCACTAGAAAAATGAAAAATTATCGAAATTTGTCGAACTTTCAGGAAATCCGCCATTACCTCACCGGGCCGTCGAGCAATAACCAATGCCTTAGCGTACCGTATTCGTTTTTTGTAACATTATTACGCTTATTAATTATTAAAATTAATGGTTCTGGGGAATTTCAAATTATTGAATAAAATAAAATTTATTTGAATCAAACAAATGAAAGTGTCGTATATGCACGACAAATAATAAATGAGCCCACTAGGGTAGGTAATATTCATTGTTAGACCCTATTTTTCTACCGAACCCTAGTCGGATGAGCACTTTTGGCGTTTTGGATGCTAGTACTATATCAGACCACAACCTGGTATTTTGTACAATAAAAAATCAATCTGGCCATGATTTCCCCGTCTATTCATCCGGTGAGTGACATTTTAATCGAAATGACGACACCCGGAGTATTCTTCCTCTAGTCAAAGAAATGTGACACGAACGGACACTTATTTACACCATGTCGTTTTCTAGTGAGGCGGCGATTTCAGCGTCACTTTTCGCTCCTTTTGCTGTCAATATCATGTTTCTGGACGCGTTCTGCAGTAAATTGCTTTCTGCTTGAAGTGTGGTCAGATATTCCAGATGGATTCTCACAGGGTATGAAGAAAAGCGCCGATATTTCACGTGAAAATGCGAAAAACTATCACACCGAATATGTTTTGCTAGAGAAAAAACAAAATGGCGGCTCCAATATGGCGGACGAGTTTTGTGATTATTGGCCGATTTTAATAAAAATTGTGTTTTGGGGTCGGAGATCATGTTTTTTTTGTTAAAATCCACGAATTCAAGATGGCGGCTCCAAGATGGCGACGAAGACAAATTTAAGACAAACTTTTATACAATTGCAGTAAAAAGGAAAAAATAATTTCTTCAATTGTTTGACCTAGGTTATTCTGTGAGTAGCTTCTTGCCGCGAATATAAAATTGGTATTCTTTCGTGGCAAGATTTTGAATCTGCTACTCACAGAATAACCTAGGTCAAACAATTAGAGAAATAATTTTTTCCGTTTTCGTGCATTTTTATTAAAGTGTCTTGAATTTTTTTATCATTTTTATTTCATCTACGAAATGACTTGTGGAAATAAATTTTGTTGTTGTAGCGTTTTGACCTCCTCAGCACATAAACTTTTTGAATTTTTAATTTAAGTTTTATTTATCAGCATTTTCAGCTGCATCAGTAGATATTTGGAAGTAAGGAGGACTCGTTAAATGCTTAATATTATTTTTTGCCAAAAAGTTCTCAAAATCGCCCGACACTAGCTGACTACCATTGTCAGAAACTAAAATAATAGGCTGGTTCACAAGTGCCATTTTTTTCCAAACCTGGAGGTCACTACCGAAAATTATGATTTAGGGCGCATTCGATTCGAAATGGCAGCTAAAAGAAATGTTTAGCTGGAAAATTGGGGCCGACAACAATTGCAAAAATTATAAACAATTAAATAAAAAACAAATATATTGAGCGGTTTTTTGAAAATATCTCAAAAACTATTTGAGATATCCAAAATTTGAAACAAGATCCTTAAAGAGCAGGAAATTTCCTAAAAGAAAGTCTCTCGGAACTGTGGCGGCAATATTTATAATTTTAATTTAGCGGCGAAAAAAAGGCTGAGATTATTTTAACAGGCTATCAATAAACAATATTGCGTCGGCAAAAAATATTTACCTGTATTTTTCAATTAATTATGCTTTTGTTAATTAAAAAAAATTACTTGTTGAAAGTTATTATAAAAACCCTGATAATTGTTGAATTAGAAACCTAGAATTTTTTTTTTACTTCTTGGAGCTGTTTCTGAAAGGCTTCAAAAAAGATCCCCGTTGGCAAAATCGAAAAATTTTGATTTTTTACTTTTCTATCATCAATCAAATGTATAAACAAATTAAAAACGTATATAAAACAATTAAGGAAAGTTTTTTTTCTATTATCTCTATTAATTTGTTTTCTCATTGGAAAAGCAATATAAAAATGAATTCTTGAAATTTTTAACTCTTATTATTTAAAAAATTGTTATAAACAAATGCAATGATTATTAGATTTAAACAATTTTTTTTTGGGAATCTAGTCATTGATAAAAATAATGATTTGCTTGCTATTAACAATTTTTTTTTTTTGTTAAATATGAATATCAAGAAACCATTTTTTTAAATCATTTATCACGTTCTCTCATATGAAAAAAAAGATTGATTATTAAACAAATAATTTTTGCGCCATATTTTTTTTTAAAACTAAAAAAAAAACTGAAAACAGCCATGTGTCGTAAACATTTTTTTCTATTTTTTATATAATTTCAAAAAAATTTCATTTTACTTTCCCCTTTTTTTTTTTCATTGCTAATAAAATAACTTATGAACTATTAAAAATACGAAAAGATCACTTCAAGTCTTTTTTATTCTTCGAAAGTCAATAAACAAATTGAGCTTTTAAACGAAGCTCTAACTCAATTATTTAAAACTTTTCGCCTATATAATTCATGAATATACATCCAAAAAAATTTGTTTCGGTATTGAAAAATACATGAAAATTTATTGCATTATTTATAACAGGAAAAATAAGAAGACAGTTGAAATAGAAGAATAATATTATTATAAACAATATACATTTCAAGCCGAAACAAATTTTCTTGGATGTATATTTATAAATAATATAGCCGAAAAGTTTTAAATAATTGAGTTAGAGCTTCGAATAAAAGCTCAATTTGTTTATTAACTATCGAAGAATAAAAAAGACTTGAAGTGTTCTTTTCGCATTTTTAATAGTTTATAAGATATTTGAACTAATATGTAAAAAAAAAATATTTCAAGGGAATTATATAAATAATATTAAAAAAATTAATAAACAATAGAGCTTTGGTAAAAATTGTTCATTGATCAATGTAGAATAAAAAAGACTTGAAGTATTCTTGTCGTATCTTCAATAGTTTATTTTATTAGCAATGAAGAAAAACCGGAAGGAAGCAACAAGTCAAAGTGCACACATTTTTTTGTCAGTATTTTTTTTAATATTTAAAAAAAATATAGCGCAAAAATTCATTTGTTTATACAAAATTATTTGTTTAATAACCAAATGAAAATTAAAGGAAAACATTTTTTTTTCATAATATGAGAGAACGTGATAAATAATGATTAGAAAAATGGTTTCTTAATATTCATATTTAACAACAACAAAAATAGTTAATTAGCAAGGGCGTTTTTTAGCAATAAATTTTTTTAGTTAAAACTCATAATTTTTATCAATGACTAGATTCCCAAAAAAAAAATTGTTTAAATCTAATAATCAATGCATATGTTTATTACAATTTTTCAAATAATAAGAGTTAAACATTTCAAAAATGTATTTTTATATTGCTTTTAGCAATAAGAAAACAAATTAATAGAGATAAGAGAACAAAAAACTTTCCTTAATTGTTTTATATACGTTTTTAATTTTTTTATACCTTTGATTGTTGATAAAAAAGTTGAAAATCAAATTTTTTCGATTTTTCCAACGGGGATCTTTTTAAAAGCTTATGAGGAACAGCTCCAAGAAGTAAAAAAAATCTAGGTTGTTATTTTTATAATAACTTTCAACAAGTAACATTTTTTAATTAACAAAGGCATAATTAATTGAAAAATAGAGGTAAACATTTTTTGCCGAAGGATTATTGTTTATGGATATGTCTAGATAGTACCTGCATTTTTTTATTCCTTAATCAGTTAAAAATTTTTTTTTTGTTCAGGTGTCAGATTTGGTCGGTACGCACGGGAGCTAAGCCGTGTGTTTTCAGCCTTTTTTTCGCCGCTAAATTAAAATTATAAATATTGCCGGCACAGTTCCGGATATCTCGAATAGTTTTTGAGATATTTTGAAAAAAACCGAACCATATATTTGTTTTTTACTTAATTGTTTATAACTTTTGCAATTTTTGCCGGCCCCAATTTTCCAGCTATAAATTTTTTTTTAGATGCCATTTCGAATCGAATGCACCCTAAATCATAATTTTCGGTAGTGACCTCCAGGTTTGGAACAAAATGGCACTTGTGAACCAGTCTATAACAGGCAATCCAAAAGTAGCTAAAACTCTTCTAAGAACTTGAATGGTTAATGCACAGCTAATGGTTGACATTTCGAAAACCTCCAGCCATTTTGAGTAGGCATCAAGTATTACAAGGTAATTTGTTCGCCCAAGATCAAAAAAATCTTTGGCCAAGGCTATGGGCATATTTTAACCTTTTCGGGACACTATTTGAATGCACAAAACACAAGCAACACATTTGTTTGTTAAAGTTTCAATCTCAATGTCTATATTTGGAAAACAAATGTAGCCCACAGCTAAACTTTTCATTTTAACTGCTCCCATATGTGACTCTTGTAGTTCTTGATGGTGCATAGAACTTGGCGCAACAATTCTATGATTCCACATAACACAATTTTAAACAATATAAAATTCTTTTAGCAAAATATTCCTTTAAAGAAACATTTTTCAATTTTTCAGGCCAAACTTCATTTATAAAATAAATTACATTTTGAAGAGGCTATTTTTTTTTGCAAAGTTTCAAAATTCGAATCAAAATCTTAATTTTTTGAGACAAAATAACAGTGGTCAATATCAATACTGTCATCGTTGAATAAACATTATTTTTGCTTGTTGGCATGCGTGATAACCAGTCTGCATGATTTTTATTGCTATTAATATACTCATTCTCATAATATACCCTGATAGGATTACTGCCCATTGCCTTAATGTATTGGCTGAAAATTGTGGAATGCTTTTGTGATCACAAAAAATTGTTAATGGTGGTTTTTTGCTCTGTTATAAGTTTGAATTTATCCAAATATAAATATTGATTAAATTTGAAAACCTCAAAAATTATGGCTAAACCTTCTTTTTCAATTAGAGAATATTTCTTTTCAGTTTCTGAGAGAGATCTTGATGTAAATGCTATTGTTTTTTTTCACCGGAAAGAAAAATATGACTTAGAACAACCCCAATACCCATCGCAGCAGCATCCTCGTCTTCGTCAGGAATATTTTTATTTTAATTGCATGAGGAGGTCATCAACCATGGTTTCGGGAGGGTTTTTTTTCGGTAGCTGTTCCATTCTGTATGAGGAGTCGAAACTTATTTCTGAATTTAAGATTATAATGTTTTCTGCGTCGTTTGGGCAGGGGCAGATCTAAAATTAAAAAAAATTGTTTCATACGTTTGACCTGGGCTAATACAAAGAATGCTTCGAATTGGGGATGTTTTAATAGGTTTCACACCCTAATCGCTGGTATACGGAAAGAAGCTCATTAATATTTTATATACAGGGTTGTTCCATAAACAATAGAGCAAGATAAGCATTATAACAGTTGAACTGGTCACTCGTTCAGCTTGCTCAATAATAAACTCAAAATTGTTTAAACTTCAAAATACTAGCAGAATCGATTTATTTGGTTTGCCTTTTCATAGCACAAACTACTGCTTTCTTTCTGTGGACCGGACCGAGACTCACCGGTCGTAAGAAAAATCCAGTAGTTCAGTATACAGGGTGAGACACACTCAGTCAATATCTTACGTGAAGTAAGGGGACACAACCGAACATAATTTGGCTAATAATATTGGTTTTGTGTTGCTCGTCGCAAGTACATACCTACCAACAAAAACACAATTGTTTTGCTGCAAGGATCATTTCACTTTGAAGGATGATATGGAAAACTACATATAGTATTCATTAACGGGTGCAAGAAAATTTAATAAAAAAGAAGTTCTGCCCCACATTTTCATGAGCATTTACAATGAGCAGCTTGATGCAAATTTCAGGCTGCCACAATGAAGAGTCGTTTTGAGACATACTCGAAAAATCTGCTAATTCACACAATTTTTTTGTCAAAGCAGTGCTCGCGAAAATAATACATTCATAAGCGGAAGTTTGATTCGATTTTTTTAATCCTATCACCATTTTATGATTAGACGAACGCATGATTTCAAGCTCTTTAGTATTATAATATCGAGTAAACTGCACGTCAATTTGTTTTTCCTGAGCTGTCATCAAATAGTATATTAAAGTATAAGTGGATAAAAAGGGCTTTAAAACACGCGCGATTTTTCGAGCACGACGGCGCAGCCGGAGTGCTCGAAATAGAGCAAGTGTTTTTAAGACCAGTTATCCACGAATACTTTACGTTATTTTTTTTTATTGGTGCACTTTGAAATCATATATACTGGTATTATCACTACAAAAAATAGAAGTAAGAACTAATAATGCAAAAAGGTTGAATTCGTGATGTGACATCAGTATACCTTTCGTTGTCATGGAAATGAGAAAAACATTCATTTGCAATTTGTTACCAAAGATCAATATTTGTTGTCACCAGAGCTCATAAATGAATTATTCTAATATCGATTTTTTGAATAGTGAGGCAGAATCGCGGTTAATACCGCGAAAATCTAGTGATATATATAAAAAAGAATATGAAAAGTTCATCAAATGGATGGAGGAGCACATATAAATGAACGAATTGTGAGTAATATTGTATTTGACGTTACAAGGTACTGTCAGATCAATAATCAAAAATTTGTCATTTAGACTTCACGTTTCTCGATTTGTTGATGTTGTCATGGTTACCTTTAAAAAACGCGCGTTTTTTAAAGTTCGATTTAAACACGCTGAGGCGTGCTTTAAATGGGTAAAAAGGGGCACCAATAAAAAAAAATACAGTATTTTTTCGCATCGTTTGTGTATGGCGCCGAAACAAAAGCAGCGAAAATCTTTTTTTCAACGGTATTATTGTTTTTAGTGATCAATCTTACAGAGATAAAGGTGGTTTTATACTCATTTTCCACATCATGTCCTTACTTAATTGAACGACGAGGGATCACTGTGTATTGAACGATGTCGAGGGAGTAACTATCTGAAACTATCTTGAACTATGCCGCAAAAGTAACTTAAATTGCCTTGAAAGACGTCGGAAATTCACTTTTATGTCTCAGCCAACTGTATGGCTGTACTTTCCGATAATATGTCTGTTAGTTGCCGAGAAATAATGCCAGGAGTTTTCCTTTGGGTTAATTCGGTTATTGGGATCAATTGTTGATTTAGGGAAATACCCATTTCGTAGCCTTGCCTCAACTGTATGAAATATATACAGTGCGTCCATAAAGTAACGCATGAATTCATTATTAGCCAAATAAACAATATTATTAAAAATTCCCGAAACAGGTCGATTTTTTTCAGCTCCTGTTTTTTGAATTAAAAGTTTAATATACAGGGTGACCTACCTTCGAGTAATGACGTCATCACCGGTTTTTTTAAATGGATCGCCCCATTTTTTTTATTTCCGGAGTAACCTTGCTGAGCTGATTCCAAAAATGTATCACAAGTTGCGTCAAATTGGTACAGGGTGGGCAACAATACCGAAATTACAAGTTATTTACAAAATAATTAATAAAGAATGAACGTTATACAAAAATTAAATGATAATGAGAGCATAGTGCAATTGGACAATTGTCTTCCATTTGAAACTTTACAACTCTGCGTAATCGTGCCGTTGATCCAAATCGAGTTTTGTTATCTCCAACAGATCAGTTTCAGAAAAATCTAAAAGCATTTTTTCCAACCACTCCTCAACTCCAACAGGCAATTCCCATTTCTAATTATAGTGTCCAAGTCGGGATATTTGCATCCCGGTCGTAGTCCTTTATACAAATCGCTTTGTACGCCAATTAGATTGGGCATCGCAAATTGTCCTGGATGAACTGGAGAATGCCCCCTTTAATTCCCTGGGACAGGCTGATTTAAGTGAATTCCGCGGGGTTTGATACTGCCGTTCATGATACATAAAGGAGACTCCAACTTCGTTACCTCCTGCCTGTCTGTCAATTTGCAGTGGACAAAGTCCGGTACAGAGGGGTTGGGGGAAGTGCGGTCGGTGGGTTGTGGATTCATTTACATGCAAATTAACTATGTACCGAGTGCCAACGAGGTATAAGAGACCCACCAAATTTTACATTGACACGAAACTGGATAGGTGTTTATTTAAAAAAAACACTCGATAAATCATTGTTCGTTCAGTACACTCCGAAAACCCTACACAAAAACGCACTGTGACAATAAAATACCCAATCACAGTTCACTATTAAAATGTACCGCGTGCCGCACTGCACTGAAAATGCATCTTGAACTCGCTAATACGAGGGTAGCTTGAAAATTCTCCGACCTGAACATGAAGATGGCAGCACTCGTCAACATCTATAAATAGTCTAGTTAACAAGTGCTTTTTAGGTCAAATTTTTTTCGCATTCTCCGAAAATTATGATTGAGGTGTCATTCGATTCGGAATGGCATGTAGATATTTTTTGAGAAAATGCTAAGGCCGCTCGCAAAAATTGCAATAATTATAAACATTTAAGTGAAAAGAAAGGGGGTTTGGTTTTTCGCCAATATCTCAAAAACTATCTGAGATAATTCAAATTTGAAAAAAGATACAAAAAGAGGAGGAAATTTTCGACTTTCGGTACTGTACGACCAATATTTATAATTTTCCCAGAGGGTTGAAAATACGCCCGAAAACGGGTACTCCGGCTTGCGCAAGCCACGTCCCCTTCGGACCTTTAATGAATAAATATTATTTAAACTTATTTAATATTAAAATTAAAAATTGAAGAAATTCAGGCGCCTGCAGGATAGATCAATGAACAATAATCCGCCAAAAATTTTTTTTATTAACATTGCAAGTGCGATAATTGTTAAACTATTAATCTGAGAATGTTTTCCTTCGTGGAGCTATTTTTCAAAGGTCTAAGAATAGATTCCCGTTGGAAAAATTGGAAAATTGTTAATTTTCGTTTTGTTATTAACAATTTATTAAGGTGAAAAATTATAAAGCTTCATTAAACATTGAAAAAAACTTTTTTTCATAATATTATTATTGATCCGTTTACTTATGATCAGAAGCTACTTAAAAATGATTTTCAATAATTTTTATCTCCTATTGTTTAAAAAATTGTTATAAACAAATGCGTTGTTTATGTGATAATTTTTTTTTATAATATAATCTTTGATGATAATTATGATTTAAAAAAAAAAACTGTTTCCTAAAAAAATAATTTTCTTGCTTGAAAACGCATTTGTTAAATAAAAATTTTTTTCATCACTTGTTATGAAAATTAGGGATCCATTTATTTTTAAAACATCATTTATCTTGGTCTTCGATATTAAAAAAACAAAAACGTTTATTATTTAAATTTTCATTGTTTATTCAATGAACAATTTGTTATAAACAAATGAATTATCTCTATGTATTTTTTTTCTTTTTCTACTCAAAAAACAAAAAGAACCATATATTATTTTTAGAAAAAAAAAAATTTATATTTTTTATTGAACTTTAAATTTTCTGTTCTCTTTCATTTCACCACTCTGACCTGGTTTTTTATGTTTAATTCTATTATAACTTTTTAACTAATGAAGATACATTTAAAAAAAAAAAAAACTCATTTATTCTTTATTGATTAAACAACAAATTAAGCCAAAACTGTTTTCTACTTTTATGTCTAAATATCTTATAAACTAATATAACTATGACCATACAACTTATTTAACTTTTTATCTAACGTATATTTGTCAACAATTTTAGCTTACAAAATTTAGTTTTGCTCGGTAATTCTTTAAATTATGAATAAAAATAAGTTTGAAAAAAAAATCTCCAAGTTTATTAGCCTAAGCATCTTAGCAACTGAAAATTAATTAGAAATGTTATTTAATTCAAGTAAGTTTATAAAATATTGTAGATTTTTTTTTTAAATTTTTTTAAAAAAAAATAAATAAATAATTGAGTGAGAGTTTCAAATTTGTTGTTTAATTAATAAAGAACAAATAAGTCTTGAATTTTTCCCTTGTATCTCCATTAGTTAAAAAGTTATAATAAAATTAAACATGAAAAACCAGGTCAGAGTGGTGAAATGAAAGAGAACAGAAAATTTAAAGTTCAATAAAAAATATAAATATTTTTTTTTAAATAATACATGGTTGTTTTTGTTTTTTTGCGTAGAAAAAGAATAATAATAATAATGTTTATTTCCTCTTGTGACAATAACAATTGTATAGGAATAGTCAATGCTTAACCCAAGATTACAAATTACAACAGTACATAGAGATTTCTTTATATCGTTGCATTGAAATTGGTTTTTTATAGATCCTAAGAATACTAAAACATATACATAACACATTAAGAAGTTTTTGAAGTGAATCTTTTAGCATCATTGAAAAAAAATACAAAGAGATAATTCATTTGTTTATAACAAATTGTTTATTAAATAAACAATGAAAATTTAAATAATAAACGTTTTTGTTTATCTAATATCGAAGACCAAGATAAATAATGATTAAAAAAAAATTGTTCCTTAATTTTCATAACAAGTGGTAAAAAAAAATGTTATTTAACAAATGCGTTTTTAAGCAATAAAATTATTTTTTTAAGAAACTTTTTTTTTGAAAAATCATAATTATCATCAAAGATTATGTTAAGAATTTTTTTTAAATTATCTCATAAACAACGCATTTGTTTATAACAATTTTTTAAAATTTTTTAAACAATAGGAGATAAAAATTATAAAAAACATTTTTTAGTAGCTTCTGATCATAAAAAAACGGATCAATAATAATATTACAAAAAAAAAGTTTTTTTTAATGTTTAATGAAGCTCACCTTAGTAAATTGTTAATAACAAAACGAAAATTAACAACTTTTCAATTTTTCCAACGGATATCTATTCTTAGACCTTTGAAAAATAGCTCCACGAAAGGAAAACATTCTCAGATTGATAGTTTAACAATTATCGCACTTGCAATGTTAATGTTCGTGCTACAAAAAATTGTTAATTAACTAATGGATAACTTATTGAAAAATTGCGATAAAAATTTTTGGACCACGGATTATTGTTCATTGATCTATTCTGCAGGGGCCTGAATTTTTTTCAATTTTTAATTTTCATATTTAATAAGTTTAAATAATATTTATTCATTGAAGGTCCGAAGGGGACGTGGCTTGCGCAAGCCGGAGTACCCGTTTTTGGGCATATTTTCAACCCTCTGGGAAAATTATAAATATTGGTCCTACAGTTCTTAGGAAATTTCCTCCTCTTTTTGCATCTCTTTTCAAATTTGAATTATCTTGAATAGTTTTTGTGATATTGGCAAAAAACCAAACCCTTTTTTTTGTACTTAATTGTTTATAACTATTGCAATTTTTGCGAGCGGACTTAGCATTTTCTCAAAAAATTTCTACGTGCCATTCCGAATCGAATTTTTTTTTTTTTTTTTATGTTCTGGTTCCCACGAAAAGGGATATCCTGTAATGTTCAGAGAACATCGTGGGAACCTAGGGAAAGAAGGTAGGAGTTGGTGTTCTTCTTAAATTTCTGAAGGTTGTATGCCTCGGGGAACACCTCCCTAGGCAATGAGTTCCAAAGCCTCGCTGTTCGTTGGATGAACGAGTCTTTGGAAAGTGATGTTCTGCAGGTTTCCAAAGTGACCACGAAGGGGTGTGATGACTGAACTTGACGGGTTAATCTCGAAGAGACTGCCAAAGCAGGAACGATTGTTGATATTTCAGAAGAGCATCGCCCATGAAAATATCTATAAAATAGAGACAAATCGCCAACTTTTCTACGGTGTTCCAGACAAGTGAGCGAGTTTGTAAGCGAGGCATCACCGACGAGACGAATTGCCCTTTTTTGGACAGAATCCAATAGCCTCAGGATATGTTTAGGTGCCGCACTCCAAATATGGGAACAGTATTCCAGGACAGGTCGGATCTGTGCCTTATAGATCATAAGCAGCTGGGTGGGGGTGAAATAGCTCTTGGCACGAAACAGAAAACCAAGTTTTTGGGATGCACTTTTGGCAATGGACCTCACGTGATTTTCCCAGGAAAGGTTATTGCTGATAGTAATACCAAGCATCGATATGGATGGCTTCAGTGGTATGGTTACTCCTGACAAAGTTATGTTAGGCACAGTGAGATCGGCTTTTCTAGAGAAAAGACATGCTTGTGTTTTGTTTGCATTGAATTCTACCAAGTTATTAGATCCCCATTCGAGAATTGTTGCCAAGTCCATATTTATATTATTAACATTTCTTCCTCGTTCATTTCTAGTTTCACGGGCTGATATAGGGGCCCTGGAATCGAAAGCGGTATGGAGGGTACTATCATCGGCAAAGCTGTGTACTGGACATGAAGTTGCTTTCAACAGGTCGTTGATGTGAAGTAGAAATAGTGTTGGTGCGAGAATGGATCCTTGCGGAACACCAGCATTTATGAGTAGAGTGTCAGATGAAACTCCATCGACCACTACATGGAGAGACCTGTTTGAGAGAAAACTAGCAAGCAGAGAACACAGCTGAGGGGCAAGCCATAAGACGGAAGCTTGGCGAGGAGTCCCTGGTGCCAAACTCGATCGAACGCCTTGGAGATATCTAATGCCACAGCTAAAGTTTCTCCATGCTTTTCAATAGATAGCTGCCATATATGTGAGACGTAAGCGAGCAGGTCACCAGTTGATCTCTGATGGCGGAAGCCATATTGCCTATCGTTGACAATTCCTGAGTCTTCCAGATATTTCATGAGCTCGATGTTGATGGCTTTTTCCATGACCTTTGAAATAATAGATAGCAGTGCGATAGGTCTGTAGTTGCTAGGTAGGGCCTTTTGCCTTTTTAGGACTGGCTGTACTCTTGCAATTTTCCAATTGGACGGAAATACCCCAAATTGTAAGAGTGGTTGAACAACTTGCAAAGAACAGGTGTTAGTTCGGGGCACATTTCTTGAGAACAATCGGCGGAATTCCGTCAGATCCACAGGCTTTGTTGGTGTTGAGACCCAGCAAAATCTTTCTGATAGTACGTTGGCGAAAGGTGATCTCGGGCATGTGACTGTCAATAGGTGTAATGTTCGGGGGTTGTTTTCCCGATGAATCCAGAGTGGAATTTCCAGCAAATAGGTGCGCAAAGATATTGGCTTTTTCCTGGGCAGTCGTTGCTAGTGTTCCATCTTCTTTGGTTAGGGAGGAAATGAGCTGGAAGTGAAATTTCTTCCCACAGCTTTGCGAAAGACCAAAATGAACGGGATCCGTTAGGACATTCAGCAAGTTTTGATCTTATTTTGGCTTTGTGGGCATCTTTTGAGCATTCTATTGTCTCTTTACATATGCCTCTAGCCTCGACATATGCTGCTCTGGTCTCAGGGCCCGGATTTTTTAGCCATCGATGGTATGCTGCCTGTTTGGAAGCCACAGCTCTAGAGCAGTTTCTGTTGAACCAGGTCTTATCAGATGATGTTCTTCTTTCGGTATTCGGTATGTAAGTTTGCATCCCCAACATGATGATTTCAGAAATTGTCTCAGCACATCGTGTTGGATCTACTGAAGAGAAACAAACTCTCTTCCATGGAAACGCTGAGAAAAACATACGAAGACCTTCCCAGTCGGCCGAATTGTAATGCCACATGAGACGGGGTGGTATTGTGCAGCTCGATGGTAAATGGAAAGAGCATGTTGTGGAGATGAGGGTGTGGTCAGAGTTTCCAAGTGGGGCACAAACTTCTATTCTATACGGGTCAGGATTGGTGGTGAGGAAAAGATCTAGTGTATTGGCAGACTGGTTGTTGACATCAGGGATGCGGGTTGGTAGCTCGACCAGTTGTTCTAGACCATGAGTGATGGCGAAGGCCTCGGCTTGACACCTCAATCATAATTTTCGGAGAATGCGAAAAAAATTTGAACTAAAAAGCACTTGTTAACTAGACTAAAACTGGAGGCAATACAAAGACGCTTTCTCGAATACTTAAGTTTCAACCTAGATCAGACCTATCCACCAATTGGCACGTCACATGAGAGCCTACAGTCGAGGCACAGCTTTATCAGTCTGGACATAAGAAGAAAATGTTCAAGTGTCATTACGCTATACAAAATAATCAACAAGTCCCGTTGCTGGTCCAAGTGGTTTGACTTCTAGTAACAAACGTAAGAAAATAATTCCTGATTCGAAAAAGGCAAAAAAGCAAGAATATATTTCTTCAGACACTGATGACGAATCATCTTACGAGATGCACGAAGTGTATGAGGCTACAGATGATGAAGACAAAACTATACAAATCAAGAACAAGTCATTCGAAGAAATATATCCAACACCTAAACCTAAATCGAAACAAAGCAAGAGAAAGAAACAGAAATCGAAAATTTTGACCTCGACACCGATGAAGGAAGAATTGGAAGAAAAAGAAATAAAAAAACAACAGAAATCAGCTGCTACTGTGAAGAAACGCGTACTTGTGAAGATGAAGAAACTAAAACAAAAACCAAGCTACGTTTAAAAACTCTATCAAAGTGATACTGCAGAAAAAGTGTTACACAACACTATCGTTGAGTACATGGCTGACCCACCCGGGATGTGATTTGATCCAACTATCTTAACACCATACTATGTGTATGGTATATCGTAATGGCTACATATGTGTACACGCATTTTTTTATTTTTATTGTTGTTGTATTTTAATTGTGAATTTGTACATTATTATTTTCTGTATTTATTTACTTGCTACCTGACTTGCTACAAATGTTTTTTAACATAACGTAATTAAGGTAGTACCGCCACGAGACAGTTGAATTAGGAAATTATTAAAATTTGGAATACGTATTGCTTAACATGTGAACAGCACCTCTATAGAATTTGAACAAGTTTCACCATCCCGAACCCGAGATATATATAATTGGAATTGACTCAATTAAGACGTAACATATGGACCATGCATAGGCAAACATCACATTATTAATTCTACCGTTAGTACTAAAATTAAGAAGTTTATAAAAAACAAGGAGGAGCTAGAGCAGGATATCACAGATATTGTGAAAAAAATCAAAGTGATTGACCATCTAGTTTGACAGATATAATCAAAACTACTCTCGTTATTCAAAATAGTCCACGGGAAAGCGCACAGCCTGAAGGGGAGGTCGTAGAGAAATGCGGATTGTGCCAGGGGACTTTTAAAGAAGGACGGGGGACCACTTGAGGGTCTGACCTCGAAAAAATAACTCCTTCTCCTAGTTGACCCCATCGATTTTAACAATACCCCCCCCCCCAAAAAGTTCAAAAAGAGTACTACAAAAAAGTCCATTGAATTTTTATCGAAAAACGATAATTTTTTCCCATGATGTATGATTTCTAGTGAGGGAGAGGCGGGTCTGAAAATTTTTTTTTTGCTGCGCTTTTTGGGGACAATTTTCTAGAGTCGATTGGGAAAGCAAGTGCCCTCCTTTAAAAAAAAATTTTTTTTGAGTTTCAAATCGAAAAGTCCTTTGACATTTTTCTTCCGTCGAAAATAATTTCCTAATTCAACTGTCTCGTGGCGGAACTACCTTAAATAAAGATCTATCTATCTAAGGAGCCAAACAAAAAGCAAAAACAGGAGACCAAAATTAATAAGAAAGGAGTTGTTAAAGTAATAGAGGAAGAAACACCATCAACATGTTACGTTGGTGTTGAATTCGGGGCAGATAATGAAGAATGGTGGCGATGTAGATCATGTGCTTCATGGTTTCATGCTACTTGTACCCCTTCTGAATCTGCAGAAGATTTTACATCATGTAGTAATTGCGAGTACACAGTTTTCATTTAGTTATTCATTATTTAACATTTTGTTCGATATTTCCCCAGTCCTGGTCGATATTTCCCATTAGTGGTCGGGTAATATCGACCTAACAACCGTTTTGCATTTTTTTAGTTTTTCAAAATAAAGGGTTTTTTGAAGTTGTGCTTACTTATAGTTATTCTTATTCCAATTGGAACGGCAATAAAAACTTTTTAACAAAAAATTAAACCGACGAAATACGGAACTGAAAAGTAAAAAATAAATTAAACTTTCTTAGTCTCAGTAACTAAGCTCCTAAACTAATGTAAGTAACTAATTTTGAGTCGGCCCCAAACAAACGAATTAGGTAAGGCGTAAAATGATGGCATCGAGTTGCGCGGTGACATTCTGATAATTTTTTTGAAGTAATTTAATGATCTTCATTGATTGTTCGTTTGGCGCCGACTCAAAATTAGTTACTTACATTAGTTAGGAGCTTAGTTACTGAGACTAAAAAGGTTTATTTTATTTTTTACTTTTCAGTTCCGCATTTCGTCGGTTTAATTTTTTTTTTTTGCTAAAATCTACGAATTACTACCCACTTGTTTTTTGATTACTTCCAAAATACTTACTTCCCCCTTCTACAACTATTACCAGTTAAATGATATGATTATATCAACTTTTACTATTTGTTGTAATATAAATTATTTTTGTTGTTCTGGTTAGTTTATTTCATTACTTTGTATATCATTCCATCCTCTCATAGAATATGATTTTGGCGGATGTGGAACAAAAATAATGTCAGTAGCGATCTGTCATTGTCAACTACGTATGTGTGTGCCGATGTTCACAAGTGAAATATCAATTATGCCCTATTTTTCTACCCGTAAGGGTGGATAATTTCATTCGAAATCCAAATATGAGGTATAATAATAATAATAATATTTATTTATTTCATCATTTAAATGCACACAGGTTACATAAAAGATTAAAAACGTCAAAATTACAGTTACATTGGCAAACAATTACATGTATATATAAAAATACTAACTAAATAGTTCACACAAGTTAAAAAAAATATATATTATCACAAAAAGAAATCATCTAATGAGTAACAACAGTTTCTGATTAGGAATTTTTTTAACTTTGATTTGAAAATATGAACATTGGAGGATAATTTTATATGTATATCAAGTATATTGTAAAACTTACAACCAGTACAATAGAAGTTTCTTTGGTACAGCGATGTGCGATGATAATCAGGTTGTAAGAGATTTCTGTGACGGGTGTTATAACAGTGAGTGTTATCTATTGCAAACTTATGTTTATTCTTATAGATGTAAGTGCAAGCTTCCAGTATATATAAACAGTAAACTGTTAGTATACACTCCATACAATTCTAACTTGTTACATAAGATACTATGATTTTCTAGTATCAAAAGCTCTTGAAAAGTCGATAAAGAGACCAAGAGCATATTTTCCTTTATCAAGATTGTCAACAAGACATTTTTGGAATTCACACAGAGCAGATTCTGTGCCCATATTTTTACAGAATCCATGCTGATTTCTGGATAACAGTCCTTGGCCCCACAAAAAGATGAAAGTTGATTATTGATGTCCAATTCAATGAGTTTAGAGAGACTTGACAATAAACTGATGGCTCTATAATTGGAAAAGTCATTAGAATCACCTTTTTTATATAATGGCAGAACCACTGCCAATTTCAAACATTCCGGGAAAATTCCTTCAGAATAACAGATATTGATGAGAAAAACCAGTGGTTCACATAAACTTACAATCGATTTTTTTAGTAAGTTATTTGATATTTCATCAGATCCACTTGAGTTGGGAGATTTTAAATTACCAATTAAAATTTTTACATCTGTAGATGTAACTGGCTTTAAGAAAAAAGATCTAGTCGACACTGGCACATTCAATTTTAAATAATCTGAATCATGCTGATTTACAGAAGGTGGTTCTCTGGTGAAGTGGATGTTGAACTGCTCAGCCATTTCAAAGGCAGTCAACTGATTTTCATTTTCATCGTGAATGTTGATATCCATATTTTTATGACTAACCCCTTTCAGATTATTTATAATTTTCCATGCCGTTTTCGATTTATTATTTGCTTCCATTATCAGTTTATCATTATATTGTTTCTTAGCCTCTGACAATGCACCGCAGTAACGTTTCTGTAGCTCTGCTCTTGGTTGATGGTATATCGGTATATCTATTGAATAAAGAATCATATATCTATTGAATAAAGAATCATTCAAATCGAAGAACCCAGTACAAGGTTATGCCTGATAGAATCGGTTAACGGACCAGAATTCAGAGGGTGAGTGATCAATATCCTCCATTTTGCAACCCTTAGGGGTGGATTTAATCTTTTAAATTTAAATGGGACCAACTTTGAAGTACACCCTATCCACTGAAGAAAGAATTATCGGAATCGGACATCTCAGTAAAAAGTTATGCGTGATCATACATAAAAAAAAATTATAAAAAAAATTAAATATACGCGTCGACTAGAGAACGACCTCCTTTTTGGTTTCGTCGGTTAATAAAAATAACAGCACTACGAGGAGTGTTCATATGCAGTGCCCGGCAAATGGGGAATTTATATACTACCAGTGTTTTTACTTTCAAAGCGTTCCTGGTACAATCATAAAAAAGTTCTGGCTCTTGTCCATAGTTGCCCAGATTATTAGTAAAGGCGCTATCAAATATATTTGAGGAATAGAAGCTCGGCTAGATGGATTGCACATCTGTTATCTGAAGCCGCATGATTTACGCAGTTCACAATATTTCTTAATCAGTGCCGTGTGTTGGCGAGGTTAGGAATTATCCAATGAAAATAATTTTATCAATATGGCTTTCTGGAGACCTTTCGAAACAAATAATAAAATCCAGTTGAGATAACATGTGTCTACTTTCACATGGGGTGATCAATTGCTATGATTGCAGGAATAAGTAACTGAAAAAATACCTCTGAAAAATAATATACCGACGCTTATGTCAAGGCGGCGACTGCAAAGAGAATTCCTTCCCGAAACTTTTTATCTCGGTCCAATAGGATTAGAAATACTATACCTACTTTGAAGACCAGTCAATGTATCAATATATGTTTATTTTATTGTCACGTATTTATAATGTAATATATTTACGTTAAGTGGTCGATATTACACCAACTTCCCCTATCGGGCTGTCATTAAATATTTGTTTTTGATAGGTAATACTACGACGCAAATCTAAGACTAGTTGGACGCTGTATTCGTGAAATTTTAGGCAGCTGAATTTAAACGTGGACGTACCAACTCTGAGACGATGAACGTTCGGGACGTCCAAAAACTGCAACCACTGGATATTTCCAAAGAGGCCACCACCTTCGTAAAAATGTAAACAATTATTTTAGAGAGAAAAACGCCGAGTACTACTTGGACGGGTTGAAAAGATGGGACCATCGCTGGGAGAAATGTGTAGACTCACAAGGAAATACAAATGTCTTGTATCTTTCTTGGGTCGGAATTTTTTTAGTCGTCGTATGAACTATTACTTCTTGAATGAATGTCCAATGTTCCGTGGCCGGCCTCGATCTTATATTCTCGTTCTTGGCTTCCAGAATCTTCCGGTACCTTCTAGGCAGCTGTGGAACATCGAATCCAGCGTGATGTCTACCAGTCAGTCCTTACATTCCTAGAATTCCGTCTCGAAAATCCCCGACCATTCGCGTTTGGCTGGCGAGAAAGATAAACAATGCCGGGGCGTACTGTACTCATGTTCGTAACAATATGGTTCCAAATAGGTTTGGAATATGGCATATCGTGATGGTGCGTGAATGCTTTGTTCTGTTAATGTTGAGTTAATATCAATTCAAGTTGGTCCTGCTGACTATTGAAATAACAATTTATCACTCAGTTCGGAGGTTCTCACCATTTAACCTACAAAAATATGTCTTGGACTGATAAGAATATACTGTGAATTTTAATGGAATTATTCCTTGGCATTTCGCTCGTTAACTTATGCAGATTTCTTTTACACCCCGAACAATTAGTTGAAATTTAACAAAAAGCGGTTTTCCACGAAAAGTAGGGGGTGGACCAGCACTGGTACACGAAGGGGCTCTGTGGACCTGGAAAATTAATATTTGCATTTTTTTAGATATAGATTTGGTACATTTTGAAATTTTTCTGTGGCAGTTTTCAGTTTTCCAAATTTTATTTTGATAGTTTGCTCCTCACCTTTTTGTACACACCCCACACGCGCTCTGTATGTAGTCGATTCCTGTCCCGAAAAGTTTTTGTTGTTTCACATCGCCAACATGTGTTTCATCCATTCGAAAGAAAGAATTCGATATGATCTGTTAATGTACCATTTGGACCAATATGCTCGCTCCCACGAATATTTTGTTTACATACTGGAGTAGGTTGTCTGTCAACGGAGCTGAGTGATCCAAGATCTTTTCGAATGTTTCACAAAATTTTCGGTAACGAGTACAACGGGTGCTTATGGACTGGTTCACAAGTGCAGAAACGCGTTAATTTTTGCTACTGCGAGTTAAAATACGTGCGAAGGCTCATTCGATTCTGCAAATATAGTCTGATTAACAATTAAAAAAACGGGTTAATTCTTGTTGAAAAGTGAAACATTGTCAATTGAATATTGATTTTTCTGTGAATTGAAAAATCCACGATGGAAGATAGTGACTAAAGAGTATCTTTCAGTCGCAGATGATTCCACATCTGATTTTTTGAACATCCTGTTTATATTTTCAACAAATCGTGTTAATTCTTGTTCCCGGTCCTAAAAATATGTGCGATAGCTCATTCGATTCGGAATCACGTCTAGAAAAATGTATCTCGAGCATTTATTAGCACATAAAAAATTGCAATTGTTTTTCGTTAATAATTCAAAAACTATTGATATTTAAGAACTTTTGAAAAAAGATCCTTAAAGAGGAGGAAATTTCCAATGAAAAAAGTCGTGACTCCCGGTATTCTATCTCCATTATTTATAATTTTTATTCAACGCCGAAAATAGCGCAACACCGCTGGATACAGAAGTTTAAATAATTGACCTATACATTTTTTGTTTCTTGGAACCCTTTTTATATACATACTTAACAAGATCACGTGATACAAGTTTATTACAGTTTTTTATTTTGATTGTTATAAGTTTTTTAAATGAACAAAAAATTTAATTAAAAAAAATGTTAAAAAAATGTTTGTTGAGAAATGTTATTATACAGCTGTTTTTGCATCAAACGGTAGAAAAAAAATCTTTACGTCATTTGTTAAAAAATTGTTTATAAACAAATAGACAAATATACTTGTCTAAAAAAATTTCTTACCAAGACAAAATGACGATTAAAAAAAAAAACTTTCAATACATTTTCTAATTGTTTATGATTGTTTTTTTATATTTCGTTTTTTTAAATAATTAAAATAATTTTTTTTTTCTGTTTAAAAATCATAATTGGCATTTTTCTATGGGTTTTTTTTATCAATAATTTTATTGTTTATTAAGTTAACAATTTGTTATAAACAATTTGTGTCCCTCGGTTTATTTTTTTGCTGGAAGTAAAAAAAAATACATAAACAGCCATATATAACGAAGTACTGAAAAAAATTATAACATTTCTAAATATTACACGATACCGAAATCAAAGTGGCCTCTTAGTTTTTCAAGTAACACATACAGTGCTTCTCAAAAGTCCCCTCCCCCCCTCTTATTTTTGGAACGATTATACATAAACAAGTGAAATTTGGAAACTGAATATTAAAGGTTGTAAACTTGATATACATGATAGATGACGAAATCGTCAAAGATGACGTCACAAGGCCATTGTGACCAATACTTTTAAATGGAACCCTACGGCAAGCGACACCTCTTTTAAAAGGTATCGAAAAAACGTATTCAATGATACTAATTTTGTTTGTGTTTATGGCAGTTTTAATGGCTCATTAGTATACATTAAAATTTAAATTCTATTCAGTTTGATATTAATTATAGATTTAAGAATCAGTATCTACTCAAAGAAATTGCTCGAAGTGACCTCCAGTTACTTCCTGACAGTGAAATATCCTATTTTTAAACTCTTCTCGTACTTTTGCAAATGTGTCTGCGGAAACAGCCTCACATTCTGCAACAATACGTTGTTTTAAAACGTCAATATTGTCAGGTTCAGTGGCGTAAACCTTCGATTTGAGGTACCCCCACAGAAAAAAATCCAAAGGTGTGATGTCCGGTGATCGAGCTGGCCATTCCGTTGAACCTCGTTGTCCAATCCATCTACCACGATACACCTCATCCAAATACCGTCTTATTGCACCGTAATAGTGTGGAGGAGCACCATCCTGTTGGAATGTTATTTCCAAATTGCCGAATTCATCTGGATTATCTTCCAAAATTTCAAGGATTAACGGTTCTATTGCGTTTTGCAACAGCTCCAGATAAACCTCACCAGTTTAATTGGTATTTAAAAAAAGAGGCCCAACGATGTGGTTTCCCAGGATACCTGCCCAAACATTCACCTTCTGGGGAAATTGGGTATGTGTTTCACGAAACAGGTGAGGATTTGCGTCACTCCAATACCTCACATTCTGTGTATTTACATTTCTATTTAGATAGAGAGTACTCTCGTCACTAAAACAAATTGTTTTGACATAGTCTGGCTGTTGGTTGATTTTAGTTTCCATATTTTCACAAAATTCTAGTCTTCGGTCTGGGTCGTCGTCTGAGAGTTAATGAACCATTTTTAATTTTTTCTCATCAGAAATTTGTGGTCTGCCAGATCGTTTCGCATCATTAATACTACCCGTTGTTTCAAACTTACGAAGAAGCTCTCTTAAATAAGTCCTCGAAACGGGGCGATCGGGAAACCTCTCATTAAAAATACGTTCTGCTGCATGAATATTTTGTCCAGTTCCACCAAGAATCAGGATCGCTGCTACTTTATCACCTAAAGCACGTACCATTTCGCTTCTTGAAGCACGTACCATTTCGCTTCTTGAAGCACTTAAACGTTCAGCTCACAACAGTTTAACAAATTATTAAAATGTACAAAAATATTAAAAGTACCAAAAGCTGCTAAAACATTAAACGTTCGATCAACCATACACAAATTATTAAATGTACAAAAACTTGGACAATTACAAAAACGTCGAATTAGGGAGACTAACAGAAACGTCAGCTTATTTGATAACTATCCAGAGGCGGAGCTTGAATTTGGAATTTCAGTATTAACTGATTTAATTCATCACAGCTTTGCGTTTCTTAAAAGCGAGTTGCCAAAACTGCCATAAACACAAACAAAATTAATATCATTGAATAGGTTTTTTCGATACCTTTCAAAAGAGGTGTCGCTTGCCGTAGGGTTCCATTTAAAATTATTGGTCACAATGGCCTTGTGACGTCATCGTTGACGATTTTGTCATCTATCATCACTAGTAGGGAAGTTTACAACCTTTAATATTCAGTTTCCAAATTTCACTTGTTTATGTATAATCGTTCCAAAAATAAGAGGGGGGGAGGGGACTTTTGAGAAGCACTGTAGATATAACTCTTGAATTATAAGAGATACGATTATGGATATTCAGAACATTTTTGTAAAGGATTAATCAATCTTCAAAATGGATAAAAATCCAAGTTTGTTACTATTGGTAATCAGCTGTTACGTGCATTTGTGCATAAAAATTCGTTTTTTTACATTTTCGTTCTTTTTTGACTTATAACTTGTTAAAAAATGAAAATACAGCTGTGAACCAGACAATTTTGTTTAGTGATGAAATATCTGCCAAATAACCTTTACATCATACCCATATCTCTTATAGTTTGAATTATAAACGTATTTTAATTACTATTTATCTAACTCTAAGAAAAGAAAACGTTGTATTTAAAAAACTCTGTATTATTGACTAAAATATATTATTAATAATTATAATTTAAAAATAATTATTTATGGATATATATTATCTTAATTATAATTTTATTAAAATAAATTAAATAAAATAAAATTTAACTATTATTCATTATAATAAATAGAAAGTAAAGATATTGCTAAATATAAATGAGTGCTGTAATATAAAATGAAATATCGTATATAAAGGAATACGAGTTAGATAAATATTAAGTAAAATACGTTTATAATTTGAACTATAAGATAAATGGGTTTGATGTAAAGGTTATTTGACAGATATTTTATTACTAAACAAAATTGTCTGGTTCACAGCTGTATTTTCATTTTTTAACAAGTTACAAGTCAAAATGCACAAAAATGTAAAAAACGAATTTTTATAAAAAGATGTAACAGCTATTAGCAATAGTTACAAACTTGGATTTTCATCCATTTCAAAGATTGATTAATCCTTCACAAAAATGTCATGAATGTCCATTATCGTATCTCTTATAATTTAAAAGTTATATCTATTTGCTGCTTGAAAAATTAAGAGGCCACGTTGATTTCGGTATCGTGTAATATTTGAAAATGTTATGAAAAATTAAAGACAATTTTTTTCAGAACTTTTTTATATATGGCTGTTTTTGTAATTTTATTACTTCCAGGAAAAAAATAAAACACATTGTTTATAACAAATTGTTAACTTAATAAACAATGAAATTATTGATAAAAAATGTTTTCTGTTTACCTATAGAGTAATGCCAATTATGACTTCTGAGAGAAAAAAATTTCTAAATTAATTATTTAAACAAACGAAATATAAAAAAAACTATTATAAACAATTAAAAAATACATTATTTTTTTAAACATGATTTTGTCTCAACAATGAAATGGTAGAAAATACTTTTTTTTATATATTATACTTGTCTACTTATTTGTTTATAAAAAATTTCTTAACAAATGACGTAAAAAAATTAATTAATGCCATTGTTGGACGCAAAAACAGCTGTATATTAACATTTATCAATTAAAAAAAAAATATTTTTTTAATATTTTATTTTCTATTCAATTAAAAAAATTATAACATACAAAATATAAAGCTTTATAACCTTTTATCACTTAAGTATGTCTATTTTGCGAATTTTTAGGTGTAAATTGATTAAGACTTTGACTCAACGATTTGATATTTTTGTTTTGATATTTACCTACGTTGCCTAGATAGCTTTTACTTGTATTTAAATTTAATACTTCACCATTTTTAGTTGTATTCTGTTTTTATTTTATTTACTTAACAGTCCCCCGACGCGAAGACGCTTGGATCAAAATATTACCACTTATATTAAACTTAAAGTACCAATACATATTATTTTTCAGTAGTTTTTATTTCACTCAAAAAAATATAAACACTTTCAAAAATTGTTTATTTAATAAACATGCCTAGAAACACTGAGGAACATAATTCTTCTTAATATTTTTATATAGATTTTACGATCCTCCTTACACCATTTGTTGAAATTATCACCTTAATATCAACATAATAATCCCGAAATCGATTTTCCACACAAGTAAAACTGAATGTTTTGGATTTTAACGAAAGAAGTCGCTTATAGATACTTCGCGTCCAATTTCATGGCAACCAGAAACACAAGTGAGACATGTACTGCCATCTCTTGATCAAAACTGAAGTGTATGTTTCGTCACACGACCATAGATGGCGGAGAGTGTATGATTTTTTGCGATCTATTCGAAATTTCATGATGATCATTCTAACTTACGGACCTTAGTGAATTAACAACTTTTTTGACATTTTCTTGTTCAAAATTCATTGTAAGGAAGAGGTTGTTGGTTTTCACTCTTAAGAAATTCGTGATAGGCTGTTAAATACTTAAATTATTATTGATTTATTCGAAAATATGAACATGGTGTGCATAAAATCGAATGTGGAATCATGTGGGACTGAAGATAAACTTTAGTCACTATCTTACTTAGTTACTTTCATTGTAAAAAACATTACAGTTTTATAACGAGGAATTGCGCGGCTGTTCATACAGGGTTATTCATTGGGAAATGCGCATACAGTAAGAGTAGATGGAGGACACCGATGTGCTTCTAAATAACCTATATTTTATGGGTTCTTTATAACCAAGATACAGGGTTTTATCAATTTCCCCATTTTTTCAATTAATCATAACTTATGAACCACCCTATACATTTTTGTAATATTTGGTTCGTATGTTCTTTGTCCACAGTGGTGTCGATTAACATGATTAAAAAAAGTCCTATTCCAGGTCCGGTCTTAAAAAAATTTATAAGTAGGTTTCGAGTCGAAACAACACCCTGGGTATCAATATTTTAAAATTTTATTTAAAAATTTGGAAAGAGCAGAAAAAAATAAGTAAGACTGAATGTATTTGGTGTTTCCGCATAAAACTTTTTCACTTATTAACTTGAGTCAAATCTAGTGGTTTCGATAATGAGGAGGCACAATTTTTTTTTACCCCAAATGGTACTTTTCCAGCTTTAATCCATAAAATCATTAACTATTTCTTATTCTCCTAATTTCTGGATCCCAACCTTATTGAAAAACGACATGTCCGTATTGGGACAAATTATTATTATCAATGACTAACTTTCAAACACCCTGTATGCGTAAAAAATCATAACATTTGTTCATTGCGCTACATTTAAAAAAAATATATAAAAAAGAGAAAAAATGCCCATTCCGAAAAAAGCATAACTTTATATTAAACAAAAATAACGTTGCAACAAATTGTATTAAGTTAAACAAAAAGAATTAGACCCAAAAAATGTGTTTTATTTACTGAATTAAACAATACGTACAGACCGCTTGATTTTATTATTATTATCGAGAAATGATCATGCTATAACTAAAAAAATAATTAGACGCGGATAAAGAAAATTCAATTTTTTTGATTTTCTGTTATGTTTAACCTTTAAAATGTAGATTTGTTGCAACTTTATTTTTGTTTAAAATAAAGTTATGCTTTTTTCGGAATGGTTATTTTTCCTCTATTTTATATATATATTTTTAAATGTAGCGCAATGAACAAATGTTATGATAATTTTTGTACGCATACAGGGTGTTTGGAAGTTAGTCATTGATAATAATAATTTGTCCCATATACGGACATGTACTCTCGTTTTTTCAATAAGGTTGGGATCCAGAAATTAGGAGAATAAGAAATAGTTGATGATTTTATGGATTAAAGCTGGAAAAATACCATTTGGGGAAAAAATATATTTTGTGCCATCTCATCGAAATCTAGATTTGACTGAAGTTAATAAGTAAAAAAGTTGTATGCGGAAACATTTAGTCTTACTTATTTTTTTCTGCCTTTCCAAATTTGTAAATAAATTTTAAAATATTGATATACAGGGTGTTTCGACTCGAAACCTAGTTATTAATTTTTTTAAGGCCGGATTTGAAATAAGTCTTTATTTATTATGTTAATCGACACCACTGTGGACAAAGAACATACGAACCAAATATTACAAAAATGTGTAGTGTGGTTCATAAGTCATGATTAATTGAAAAAATGGGGAAATTAATAAATCACCCTGTATCTTGGTTATAAAGAACGATAAACCCATAAAATTTAGGTTATTTAGAAGTACATCGGTGTCTTCCATCTACCCTTACTGTATGCGCATTTCCCAATGAATAACCCTGTATAGTCAACAGACAAGTTTAGAATTTACTAGACTGGCGTTTCCTGAATCATCTGGAACTTCTTGGAATTTACGACGGTTCGGTTGGAACGCCAACCAGTTCACATTAAAATTGACCAGACGCAAATATTAGTGACAGTGGCGAAACGGATTCGTAACAATATAAGTGTTATGCTAATAAGACATGAAATGCAATACATTTTATCCACAGCTGGTATGTTAAAAATGCAAATTTTTACTTTCAGATTACTCATTTAGAGAATGGGTCCTTTTAAAATATCTATCAGATGTAGTTCAATGTCCAGCGTGGCTTTAGCCGGGGAAGTAGTTGTTTTCTGTTAGATATTACAAAAAATGACTTCGAAAGCAAACAGAAATGAAAAATCCACTACAAAAACTGCTCGATACGATCCCCTTCTCTCAATACATTTTCGAAGTCTGCGAAGACATCCCCTCTGTACTCGAAATAGCATTCCAGGATCGTTCCGTATGGCTTATAGTGTCATGTTATTCCTGTCGCCAATTGTTTAAACAACTTGAGCTTTTAACGTTTCCTTCTCTCTTCATTTATAATTGCATATTATATATAAAAAACAACCCAGCTATTCTCAACCAGTCTCGTGAAAATATAGTACACAACTTAAGGCAAAACTTCAATATCAATATACCCTCCCATCGTTTGTCAACCGTGGCTAACAGTCCGTTGGTATTGCCGATCAAATTATACAACCACTTACCCACTAGGCTTAAAATATTATCAAATGTGAACAAATTCAAATATGAAGTTCGAAAACTTTTAGTTAACTGGTCTTTTTATTCGGTTCCGGAATATATGTGTTGTAACCTGGTATAACCACCTACTCATGTACACTTTTATACAATGTCCTTTATATACTTCTTTATACACTGTTCTTTATACACTGTTTTTTGTCTCTACTCTCTGTTTTTTATATACATTAGCATATATTATATTATTATATACTATACTATTATATATTTGTATTCTGTAATGATTGTTTTTCAACAGATTATTTAAAATTGACCTGACAATATCCTATACTTATGTATGTATAAGTCTGATTGGAAATAAAGAAATTGAATTGAATTGAATTGAGTCTCCTGTGTGAATAGGTGCAGCGTAAACAAGGCTTTTGAGATGCCCCCACGGAAAAATTCCAATGAATTCAAATCCGGTGACCGCGTTGGCCATGAATATGGCACTCTTCCAACAAACCATCTATTGGAGAAAAAATATTTTTATGAACTAGAATTGGTGAAAATCTTTTGAAACAAGGTGAACTTGGACAGCAAAACATTGATTTCATCAGTTTCTGTAGAAATATATCCAGTACAAATGTCAATACTGTGTCTATTTGAAATAAACGAAAACTAATGCAATAAACTTTCATGAAACTTCAATCTTGAGTAGATTGTATTGTCATATTTTCACATTTTGGTCAAACTCATTCATGTTTACAACCGGTTAAAAACTGGATAACGGATTTTGTTTTTCTAGGTAATCGATAAAAAGAAATCTGCAGAAAATATTTTTAAAATCTAAATAAATGAATGAACTATACCTTATACATCATGACCTCGCAATAGTGTTGAAAATAGGAAAATAAATTACAACTTGTCAATGCTGCAACGAATTTCGATTTTCTTTACATCATCGAAAAGGCAAAAGAAAGGTGAATCGATTTTGGGGAGATATGCAAAATGTACTATTTGAAAAAAGTCAACTTCAAGTTGTTCCGCTTTTGTGAAACTCTACAGGCAATTTCAGTAACTGAAAAACAAATTTTTTTCTCAATACGTTATGACTTTTAAGACATCGAAAAATTGAGCACTGAATAGACACACGGTATGGTATCAATTTTTCAAGCGTGTGTCCAGTAAAAATGACTTATTTTCAGATTATGGTCTTTCATTAAACCCAACTCATCTATACTAAATAATCATGATTTTTTTTTCTTGAATTGTAGGAAGCCAAGATTTTTAACATAACAGAAATACGCTTCCAAAGACCATACGAGAAATATGTTCCAGAATATTATTTTCCTTATAATTATAAAGCAATCGGCGTGGCAATAAACCAGCAAACCCATAATAAACATCCCAACACAAAGCAGAGGCTGTTTTATCTTCAAGTTGATGAATTACCCAAAGTATTTACTCTAAGCACGATTTAGGATTTAATAAATCGAAAACCGACGGAAAGGGTGTAAACCGGAGAAGAAATTTATAAGGCGCTTGAAAATAAAAACACGGCCCACGATAGATTGATGGCCGGGATGATGGAGTTATTGCACCAGATTTGGACTGAGTTGGTATTATACTCGAGGTTGCAGAGATTCCGGGTAGGTATATTCAATGACATTTTTCGGAAGACACACCACTCCCATGCAGTCATTCATTATATTTGAAGTTTCTCCCGATTATATAAAAAATAAACAATATTATAATCCAAAACAAAAAATTTGAATTATCCAGAGCCGATCCTGGGTTGTACAAAAATATTTTCGCCTTTCCCCATATACAGTGGGGTCTTATTTAAAATGAAGATACCCGGATATTATCGTATTTTTTTTTAGATCCAGATCTGAGCTTCGGCACAATTGTAGGCCTATATAAGACGTACATTTCCAGATAACTAAATGGGGCCCATTTCCGATATTTTGCTTCGCGTTGAAGATATCGAAAAAAGTTTTTCGCATTTTGTTTTTTCAATAATTTTACGTAAAGTCCACACATGGTTACAATTTTGGTTTTCAACTCATACCAATCTTGAATCGAATCGGACCATAATCACAAAACTCGTACTCCATCTTGGAGCTGCCATCTTAAATTCATGAATTTTGACAAAAATTTTATAATCTGCGACCCCGAAAAACCCCCACATACCAATTTCGAATCGAATCGGACCATAATCACAAAACTCGTCCGCCATCTTGAATTTATAGATTTTGCCAAAATTCATAATCTCCGACGCCGAATATCACCACATACCAATTTTGAATCAAATCGGATCATAATTACAGATCTCCTCCGCCATTTCAAAGCCACCATTTTGCTTTTTTCTCTAACAAAAACTCCATAATGAATTGTCACCGGAATTATGGACATCTGCCAAATTTCAAATTAATCGGATGACTAGAAGTCGATCAAAATTCACTTGCAAGATTTGACCCTAACAAGTGAAACTGAATAAAAGCTTGTAAAAACTAAATAAAAGCTTGTAATAAAATAAATAATAGTTTAAAAAAACTAAAAAACACGCTTTTATAGAAAACCAGACTAAAAAAATAGAAAATAAGAAAAAGATGTATTTTATTTTGAAAAAATCGTGGGGTGCATGGTATCGCCTCGGTGTGTAATGTACTTTATAATTATTGATACCATGCACCCCACGCTTTTTTCAAAATAAAATACATTTTTTTCTTATTTTCTATTTTTTTAGTCTGGTTTTCTATAAAAGCGTGTTTTTTAGCTTTTTTAAACTATTATTTATTTCCTACTTTTTAGTGTGGTTTATTTATAAAATCGTGTTTTTTTAGTTTTTTTTAAACTATTATTTTTATAATTTTTTTGCAAATAAAAAAATGGAATAATCTTATCAAATTAGGTAATCATAATCTCCGACCCCAAAAACCCCCACATACCAATGTTGAATAGAATCAGACCATAATCACAAAACTCGGCCGCCATTTCAAAGCCGTCATCTTGAATTTTTCAATTTTTACAAAAGAATCATAATATTCGACCCTAATAACCCCACATACCAATTTTGAATAGAATCAGACCATAATCACAAAACTCGACCGCCATTTCAGACCTCCAATTTTTCACAAAAGAATCATAATATTCGACCCCAAAAACCCCCACATACCAATTTTGAATAGAATCAGACCATAATACAAACTCGGCCGCCATTTTAAAGCCGCCATCTTGAATTTTCCATTTTCACAAAAGAATCATAATATTCGACCCCAAAAACCCCCACATACCAATTTTGAATAGAATCAGACCATAATCACAAAACTCGGCGCCATTTTAAAGCCGCCATCTTGAATTTTCCATTTTCACAAAAGAATCATAATATTCGACCCCAAAAACCCCCACATACCAATTTTGAATAGAATCAGACCATAATCACAAAACTCGGTCGCCATTTTAAAGCCGCCATCTTGAAATTTCCAATTTTCACAAAAGAATCATAATATTCGACCCCAAAAACCCCCACATACCAATTTTGAATAGAATCAGACCATAATCACAAAACTCGTCCACCATTTTGGAGCCGCCATCTTGAATTTTTCAATTTTGACAAAAGAATCATAATCTCCGACCACGAAAACCCTCAGATACCAAATTTGAAGCGAATCGGACCATAATCACAAACTCGGCCGCCATCTTGAATTTTCCAATTTTCACAAAAGAATAATAATATTTGACCCCAAAAATCCCCACATACCAATTTTGAATAGCCGCCATTTTGTTTTTTCTTCACACAAAAATTTCTTAATGCATTGTCACCGGAATTATGTACACCTGCCAAATTTCAAATCATTCGGACGTCTGGAAGTGGGTCAAAATCGCGCCCAAAGGAGTCGGTTACAAACAAACAAACAAACATACAAGTGAAGCTAATATAAAGCGTGTAAAAAGGGATACTCACGTGTGATGGAAAATATTTGGTATGTTATACAATTCTAATATTTAAAGAGGATGATGGGATCTTGAGATCCCGAAACTTGTCTTTTTACGAAGTTTTATTTAATTTGCTACGTTCGTATGCCATTCGATCTGTCATTCTTTCCGGTTCAAAATTCTTAATCCATTTTTGGAGCACTTGCCGTCATCCGATTGAGCTGAAATTTGGCAGGTGTTCATAATTCCGGTGACAATGCATTATGAAATTTTTGTCAGAGAAAAAAAAACAAAATGGCGGCTCCAAGATGGCGGACGAGTTTTGTGATTATTGTACGATTCGATTCAAAATAGGTTTTCGGGGTCGTAGATTTTGAATTTTGTGTCAAAATTTATAAATTCAAGATGGCGGCTCCAAAATGGCGGAGGAGTTTTGTGATTATGGTCCGATTCTATTCGAAATTTGTATGTGGAGGTTTTCGGAGTCAGAGATTATGATTTTTTCGTCAAAATTCATGAAATTGAAATGGTGGCTCATGGAATTTTTGTTAGAGAAAAAAACAAAATGGCGATCTAAGATGGCGGACGAGATTTAAGTTTATGGTCCGATTCGGTTCAAAATTGGTATGTGGGTCTTTTTGGGGTCGGAGATTATGAATTTAGTCGAGGATTATTGATTTTCAGTTGAAATTCATAAATTGAACATGGCAACTCCAAGATGGCGGATGGGTTAATCTTTAGATGGTCTCCTCATTGAAGGATTATATAGCTCAGAACTTACAGAAAAAAAAGGCCTCATAATAACTATGCTTCAACAAAAATGCATAGATTAAGGCGTACTTAAGTACTAAATAGCAAAATAATTAATAAAAAACTTTTCAAATACAAGCTTTTATTCAAATGCACTAAAAAGTAAAAAATAATTGCTTTGAATGTGTGACGTAGGTTATTCCGTGAGTTATAGATTCAATTTTGCAATTATTTTTTACTTTTTAGTGCATTTCAATAAAAGCTTGTCTTTAAAAACTGTTTTTATCAATTATTTTATGAGATATCTTCAACTTGCCATTAAAATGTGGAGATGACTCTGAGTTTTTCTTCTACTGCTCAAATCATCCCCTCCACTTTGAGCCATGGACTTCTTCCTACTTTTTTTTTCTTTTTCAAAGGAATTGTCTTATTGAATTTACTTCCTCGTGAAATCTTTTTCGATATTTTGTTTAAATCAAAATGGAGATTATTTATATTTTGTTTGTACACAATTCTGTGTGGAATTGTGTGTTATGATTTATATCATTTATCCACTCCTATTATATTATATATTGATTATTCAACTGCTTTTGAGCAATTAATAGTATCTATAAACAAAAAACGTGAGTTATAATAACTCACTATAATAAATCGGAAAATATTCTTGGAATTATTTACGAACCGAATATCAAGGTGGCTCTGTTCTACTGTCACTTGAATAATTTTGACGTTTTCAAAATAAGTTGATACCTAATTATTCTGAATTTTGTACTGAAAAAGATGAATTCAGATAGTGAAGATAATTATTATGTACACCTCCAGAAATAAGACAAGTAGCTAATGTTACCATACAGAATTTATTGCCCGAAAAATCCCAAAACAAATATAGAGGTGTATACAAAAATTTTCAAGATTGGTGTAACAGCAAGAACATTAAGTCATCGTTCACAGAAAATGTAATTTTGGCATATTTTAGTGAACTTAGCACTAAATATAAAGCATCGTCCCGATGGACTTCTACTCCATGCTAAGAAGCACACTCAACATAAATAATGGAATCAATATAGATAATTATTTGAAATTACGCGCGTTTCTTAAACGCAATCAGAGAAACATGTAGCTAAAAAGGCAAAAACTTTTAGGCCAGAACAATTTAATGATTTCATAAATGAAGCTCCTGATGAAAAATATCTGGCGACAAAGGTAGTAGATCTAACAATATTCAATCGTTTTCATCATCTAGTCAATAACATAATTTATTTTAGGTTGCTTTAATAATGGGTATTATGGGTGCTTGTCCTGCAGCAGACTTGCACTCTATGCAAATTACAGATTTATAAGATCATGGATCTATTTTTATGGTCAGTGTACCAAATACAAAAACAAAAATTGCCAGAAAATTCACTGTTACGGGAAATTTTTATACCATAGTTAAGAAATATTTAAATCTTCGTCCTACTGATATATCGCAAACGATATTATTCTTTAAATTTCAAAATGGAAAATATCACTCACAAAGAATTGGCATTAATAAATTTGGAGCAATGGGGAAAGACATCGCTACATTTATAAAATTGCCACACTGTAATTTATATACAGGGCATTGTTTTCGCCGCTCGTCGGCAACTTTTATTAGTAGATGCTGGAGGGGATATAACGGCACTGAAACGCCATGGTGGTTGGCAATCAACAACTGTGGCTTGATGATTCCGAAAAGAATAAGACAGATACTGCAAATAAAATTCTATAACACCTCAACCAGTTAGTACATCAACAACATATATGCAACAAATCCAAAATGAAACAATAAACTTCCATAATTCAGTCCCACATATTCAGTTTACTGGTTGTTCCAACTTTACAGTAAATTTTATTAATAAAAAAAATGAGTAATTACAATTAAATTTTTTATAGCATTGTTATAGGTAAATATTAAGATTTGTGAATAAAGTTCTTTCTCTGTACATGTATCTTAGTATTTATTGTTATAACTAACTGCGGAGATTGCATTGTCTCCAAATGTGATCAACCTCTCGTTAACATAGACGCCCATCATCCAGCGCTCTCTATCTCATTGAACTGTCGAATTCCTCATATCAATAACTTTTCTATTAATGCAGCAGATGCTAATAAGCAATTTAATTATCGTAAAGCGAACTTCCCAGTTATGTACGAGCTGATCAGGACAACTGATAGGCGCGATGTTGCCGAAAGTTCAGATGTTGACTCGGCGTGTACTTTATTGTATCAAAAATTGCACAGCATTTTCAGTCAAACAGCCCCATTGAGAACAATAAGAACTCGTCAATTCTCCCCCTGGTTCGACGCCGATGTTATTAGCCACATAAAAAGAAAGGAGTTAGCATTTAAAAACTACAAGAAATATAAAACAGCTTTTTATCAGAATCGATATTCGGAACTGAGAAAGATTGTAAAAAATAAAATAAACTTAGCGTATAATAAATACACAAACGCAGCGGAGAACAATATTTTAACAGACAGCTCGAATTTTTGGTCATTCATAAATAGTAAAAAGGGCACTCGCGTATTCCGGGTATAATGAAATTTGGTGATGCAGTATTTGATAACCCCGTGGACATTGTCAACGGATTTGCAGAGTATTTCAGAAGTGTATACCTGGTTTCTGATGAGAACATGCTCCGTGAAAACTTTGATGATACTGACTTAGATATGTTAGACAGGTGTTTTTTCCGAAATTGATATAGCTACTGCTTCAAAAAAACTAAAAAACAAACTTACTGCGGGAGTCCATAATGTTCCTAGTTTTGTAGTGAAAGATTGTATTGATATACTATCTATACCTCTTATGGGCATATTCAACCTAATTTTATCGACCAGTGCCTTCCCTGAACTGTGGAAGACAGCTCGAATATGTCCGATTTAAAAAAAAGGCGACTCAAGTCAAATCACAAACTACAGAGCAATTTCTATTTTATGTAATTTTTCCAAACTCTTTGAAATATGTATACAAAAGGTCATGTACTCTCATGTTCAGAAAGTTATTTCCCCCACCCAGCACGGCTTTGTACAACAAAGATCGTGTTCAACAAACCTTGCATGTTTAAACCAATATCTCTGTACTCATTTAGACAAGCAGAATCAAGTCGATGTTATTTACTTGGACTTCCAAAAGGCATTTGATCAAATAGACCATTATGTTCTTCTTAGCAAATTAATGAAATTGGGACTCTCCAGGCAACTGTTCACTCTACTTGAGTCATACCTAGTTGACAGAAAACAGTTTGTTGAATACGAATCTTTCAAATCTGCTTCATACGTAGTTACGTCTGGAGTACCACAAGGTTCTAATCTAGGGCCATTCTTGTTTTTAATTTTCATTAATGACTTGGCAACCTCTTTGAAAATTCCCAGCCTTCTATTTGCAGATGACCTTAAATTATACTACAAAATCGATAACATTACTGATTGTCACTGTGTACAGTCTGAGTTAGATATAATTGAACTTTGGTGTAATAATAATCGTCTCCAACTAAATGTATCTAAATGCAATATTATATCGTTTACAAGAAAATATAAAACCATAATATATGATTATACTATCAACAATAACACGATCAACCGGGTACATGAGATAAAGGACCTTGGTATAACATACGACAGCAAATACACATTTACAACACATATTAGAAAAATGGTTGCGGATGCAAATAGGATGCTTGGTTTCATTTACAGAAATAGCAAAAACTTCGAAAACGTTGCCACCATAAAATTGCTATATTTTGCCTTTGCTAGATCTAAGTTGGAGTATGGCTCTTTGATATGGAATCCATTCTACGATTACCAAAAAATGTTAATAGAAAGTGTACAGAGGAAATTTTTGAAATATTTATGCTTGAAAGTTGATGGACAATATCCTGTGAGAGGCATCGATCATGATATTTTATTGTCACGTTTCGAAATGACATCCTTGGAAATACGGAGAATTATTCTTGGCATGAAATTTTTGCATAAATTAATTAATAACAATATTGATTGTGCTGCTCTTTTAAACGAAATTAATTTCCTAGTACCTAGAATCGGAGGTCGGCACAATGCCAAATTTTATTGCGAAGCATCACGAACAAACGTTATGCTACGATCACCGTTGAATTTCATGTGCGGTAGCTTCAACAAAATTTGTGAAATTCGTAACATTCATTTTGACTCATTGAATGATGTTACATCGTGTATTATTGAGTATCTATAATGTTCATGTCTACTACAGCAACCTTACAGTACTTTGGTGTTATGTATTCTTTTGTTTTCTTGTATTTGTTTACTCAAACTTTTTTCTTGAACTTTAGAATTTAATTGTATGTTAAATATTATGAATTTTCTTATCAGCATTTACTTCCATATATATATATATATCTTAAGCTTTGCTGACGATACAGCTATATTCTATGAATCGAAATCATGGAATACATTGAAATCGCTAGCGGAGGACGACTTTAAAATAATAGAAAAATGGTTTAGACATAATACCCTCACACTCAATCTGGAAAAAACAAAATATCTGCCATTCACATCATACTCGAGTGGATTACCTAATCTGGGACCGTGAACATTGGTCCCCAATCACATATTCCTGAAGCCGATTCGATAAAATATTTAGGTATCATAGTCGACCGACATCTCAAATGGAACCTTCAAATAAAGAATATAATAAAAAAACTAAGAGACATGCTCTCAAGACTCAAATACCTAAAAGACTATCTTGACACTAAACATCTTACTGTACTATACTACGCATTCGTACAATCACAGCTAACTTATGGAATAATAAGATGGGGAGGTGTAAATGATACTCATCTTGAAAACTTGAATGTTCTCCAGAGGTGGATTCTGAGAATAATATTCGATAAGCCACTCTTATTTCCCAATGACCAATTATATGTATTGTCTGGTATGTACGATGTGAGACAACTTTTCTGTGTGTCCATGCTCACCAATCTCAAAAAACACAAAAAAACTCCAGAAAAAGTGACCCACAACTACACCACCAGACATGGATCGCAAATACTACCACATTGTGAAAAACAAAAAAATTCAATAAATAAAAAAACCACATTTCACCCAGACTCTACAGATGATACCTAGCTCGACAAAAAGCATAAATAATTTAAACTTATATAAAAAAAAAATATTAACTGGATTTCTAGTATTGAGAGAAATAATATACACGATTTTGTTAACCAGAAATATCAACACTAAAAAAAAAAAAATACCAACTCCATACTACCCTAATGATCTCAAACATAAAACGGTATGAATGGCTCCATAATTGATGCTATGATTTTATATATATGTATATGTGTGTGTGTGTGTGTGTGTGTGTGTGTGTGTGTGTGTGTGTATGTATGTATGTGTGTATATATAGGTGTACGTGTATATGTGTGTATATATGTATATGTATATATACATGTATATGTGTGTGTATATAAATCTGCTTTAAATCTATTATATGTCCCGTTTGTCTTAACATAAAACCCCACTGTTAATTATATATTTACCCTATTAGTATATGAATGCGTTTACATATTGCATGTTTATGTGTATTTATATTATATTATTTATTTATTACGCTACATTACTTTTGTCATAACTTACACTACAATATTATTATTATCATTGTCATCATTACATTATATTCTTACGAAACTACGTACAAGCGATAGTCCTTCGGAACTAAAGCTTCTGTGGTACCCCATGTTTATTTACTTTAACCACCTTCATTATATAAACACTCTTGTTTCTTAGTGAATAAACTTATATTATATATATATGTATATCTAATTGATTATTGTATTAACATTTCCTGTAACTGGGTACCCCTGTTGGAAATAAACTGCTTTTTTTTTATAGTCGTAGATAAAGTATAGTATTCAACTTGCGGTAATGGCCATAACCCACTTGATGAATTACAACACTCGCCTGCGGCTCGTGCTGCAAACTTCATCTGCGTGAGTTATGACCTACATTACCGCTCGTTAAATAATATCCTATTTTACTTATCAACCGATTATGATAAATAAAGCACTAGTTCTTCCCTCTGTATCTATTCCGTATCCTGACAGATGCGCTCCGCCCCACCCGGTAGATTGATAAAATTACTTACCCATATGTAAGCCGAAATTATTAATCAGTACTCTCAATTCCACATTCGTTATATCCTGATGAGTTTGTAACGCATGAATCATGAGCAGATTGTTCGCTAATATTATTACGACTGTCAGCGATGTCACATGCGTTGACAAACCGGCGTAAATTACATTGTGGTGGGCGCCATGTTTGCCGACAAGTTTTCCGGCGAGATATCAAATTGGATATGTTTAATCCAATTTGATGATGAAATTCGATATGATTATCAGCGAGTACATTTTGGCAAAGGGGTAAAATTGATCCTGCAGTGTTACTAACATTTATATCCGAGAAAAATTACTTGACGTTATTAGTATACGAATTATAGGTATAGCATTTTCTTTCAAATAATGATGTTGATTAATTATACGGTATGGTGATCTGAAGTCTGATTAGCTAAACTTCTACTGATTTCTGTTAACGTAATTCCTGCATTAATACATTTTTACACTTTTACTGTTTAAAAAACGTATATGGACTCGTCAGCAGCGATCGCATGTCCTTTTTTCCGTCATTACAACCTTTTCCATAAATTGATTACTGGGGTTTTTCCTGAGGTATGGAAAATATCTACAGTGATTCCGATCCCAAAAGTACCTAATACACAATATGCAGCTGAACATCGCCCAATCAATACATTACCAATACTTGAGAAATTGTTAGAGCTTGCAGTCAAAGATCAACTCCTTGAATTCATCAGTGCTAATGAAATACGAATTGAAATGTTTAACTTATTTTTGTTTTTTTTTTATTGTAAATATATTCTTACAAAATTTTTGTTAAATTCGAACAACTTTACTTATTCATTCCTAACTCTTTTCCCCGCCACCTATGAAGTAGAGTCTGTAAGCGCGTTTTTTTTAACGTGGTATCCCCAGTAGGCCTACTCCACGGACATCTTGCTCATAAGGTAATCCTCGTCATCGAATATTTTTAATCACTTATTAGCTAGCTACTCTAATCGACTTTTCTTCGATGGTCCAGGCTGTGGCTCAGAATCAAAATCAACGTCAAATGTGAAAGTGTGAGGAATGACAGGAGTTAAAATTGGAGTCATAGTTGGAAGTTCATCTTCAAATTCATTTTCTTCCATTAACTTTGATATTTCCATAATGTTGCTGCATGTTTCGCCAGAACAATGGAGGCATACTGTAGAGCATTTCAGGTCTGCTTTTCTGCAGCCACACATGCTTCCACAGTTTCCTTTGCATCTGCAGAAAATTAATTTCATGAGATCGGGGTGCTGGAGGCTTGAAGCTTGTATTGGCATCCAAATGTTTGCATGCTTCTTCCAGCCCCAATCTTCAGGATTTTGATATCTTCCGAGCCAGACTGACCTGGTGATATACTCGGAGACTGTGAAAACGAGCAGCATCTTGTGTTGGAGGCAACGATGATAAATTAAATGAATTTTTAGTCACTGTCTTGGCAAATCGTTTGTATCGCAAGCCGTCTAATGAGTCGTCTTTATTACCGCCGTATAAAGCTATGAAAAAACGTTCGCCAACAAGAATGAGCAAAGTTGGATCGACTTTCTCACTCAGGAATAGCGCGGTACCACCAGCTAATTCAGGATGTTTCTCCATTATTTTTATAAATTTTAATTCATTCATATTATAGGCTGCTGATGTTGTATCACATCCTGAAAAAGCATGAAGAAACAGCAAATTCTGTGTTATGAGATCTCCATACATAAAACTTGAAGGGCTATATAACTGAGCAGATGTGCGCCCTTTTGAAGGTTTTGAAAAATAAATGTTAGGCTGTCTTGTACCTAATGCCGTGAGCAATATAAGAATGTCAATGTCCTCTGCCACAATAATAACAGATTCATGAGATCGGGATGCAGTAAGCGCAGCAGAGACGATGATTGAATCTGCATCTGATTCAGCTTGGTTGACAGAAAAACCAACCTCTGAAAGAGCAGTTTTGAGAAGATCTATCAAGTTTGATTTGTTTTTTTCATTACCAAGAAATTTTTCTTGAGATATTGTTAGTACGGTACTCTTCAAACTTAATTTCAGTACATTGGTGTTTTTTCGTGCGACGCATACGTTCCCATGACTTTGTTCCTGCTATATCAGGATTTTCGGAGTAACCATCAAATATTATTGTTGCAGATAGTCCATGATGTTCTTGCACATACCGGACATACTTCTCAAGGATGTTGTTTAATGACGAATTCGGATCCCAAATCACTTTATGCAATAGAAAACCACCATCGATAACAAAATGACTTCTGTGAATGTTTTCAAAGGATTGGTCCAGTGGTGTAAAAACATTAAACAAAGACGACTTAGTACCTTTCCTCATGCTATATTCAGCGAATAATGCCAATGGAAAAGGAAGGTGCTAATTCATACGCCATATATTGTTTAATATCGCCAACTGTTTGTTTCGAAATACACATACGTTGAAATAAAAGTAAGGGATTGATGACGACAGGAGATTTTTCTACTTCAATAGTGCTTGTCATAGCACTAAAGGGAAGAACCTTTGATTTGCGACTAACAGTGACAGTGACAGTCCTTGAAAATTAGATCCAATGATGTTAGTTATTAAGCCTTCTCCTATTTCAAAAGCACGATGACAATTGACGAACCCGGTCAACTTTGGAGCGCTGTAACAGCGTTTTAAATGAATGAAATTAAAAAAAATTATAGGAAAAAATTTTCCTCAAAAGATCATCTACAAGATTGGTCTGAGGTAATTTTTTTGTAAAATGTATAAAAAAAAGTCAGAGCAAAAAAGAAAATTTTTACAGAAATTTTCTCACTTTTTTGCTTATAACTTCTTTAATTTGGGCAGAAACTTATATGAACATATTTGTAGGCAAAACAATTTGCTACAAATTATGATTCCACAAATTTTTTGTAAGACGCATAGTTTCCGAGATATCGCGAAAAAAGTGTTTTCACCCCTTTTTCCAAGATGGCGGCCGGGGGACAAGGGTGGCGACCCCACAAACTTGAGGTTAAGCTTCTATTGACCCCCCACACATGTCCCAAAAATAAAATTGCGTCCTCTAAAAAATGCAATATTCGGTCCTTAAATTGTAACATTTCAATGGACTACAGTGCTAATGAAATACTAATGGAACAACAATCAGGTTTTAGAAAATCTCACTCATGTGAAACGGCACTGCAGTTTTCGATATCCAAATGGAAAGTTGACATTCATGATAAGAAAATCATAGGGGTGGTTTTCTTGGACTTACAGAGGGCATTTGAAACTATAAATACAGAATTACTTCTAAAAAATGAAGTAAATATGGAATTGGAGGTAAAGTTTTTGAGTGGTTTCAGAGCTATTTACAAAATAGAAGCCAACTTGTTAAATATAATAACATGTACTCAAGTGAAAAGCAGGTCACGTATGGAGTGACTCAAGGGTCGGTACTGGGACCAATATTATTTAATTTATATATAAATGACATTATACATCACGTTCAAAATTGTAAGCTGAAACTTTTTGCGGATGATACCCTACTTTACTTCTCTGGTGAAATAGAGGATGTGGAAAAGTTCTTGAACGAAGATCTTGTGAATATCTGCACCTGGATTTGTGATAATGGTCTAGAAATTAATGTTACAAAAACGAAATTCATGATTATATCCTCGAAAGCAAAAATAAAAAACATCAAGGAACATAAAATAAAATTCAATATGCAAATAAACGGAGAAAGCATTGAAGAAGTGAAAATGTATTTGGGAGTGATCATTGATAACCAACTGAATTTTAACAGTCATTGTGGCTATATTGAAAAGAAAATGGCGCGAAAAATAGGTTACATGTACAGGCTCGGGGATAAAGTGTCTCATTTCACTAAACTGATAATCTACAAGTCAATCATTGCACCTTATATTGATTATTGTGGCACCTTACTAAGTTTCCTAAGTAATGAACAGATTAATACACTACAAAAACTACAAAATCGTGCAATGAGAGCGATTTTGAATTGTAAAAGGCATACTCCAATCACAATAATGCTGAACACACTGCAATCAATGAACATTAAACAAAGAGTTTACATATAATACACTAATTTTTGTATACAAATTGTAAAATAACATGTTACCCTCGTATTTATCAAATGAGCTGAATTATGTTCAAGATGTACATTGTCACAATACTAGAACGCAAGCAGCAAACGATTTCTATATAAATTCTGAAAATGTTTTCTGTGACACTTTATTTAGAAAAGGTCTAGTCTTGTTCAACAATTTGCCTTATGAAATAAAAAGATTTGTGTCACTAAATAGTTTTAAAAATTCGTGTGTGTTATTCGTAAAAGAAAACTATTGATAGAGAAAGGAGAAAATTGTAAATAGTAAATTACCAAATGATAGAGATCTAGTTATTTGTTTTCTTATCCTAAAATATGACGTTAATGCATGTATCTGAGTTCTATGTTTTTCTTTTACTTATTGACGTTTTGTACTTTATGTATATGTACTGTAATGAAGAGCACTGTGCTAATAAAGTTTGAGATTATATATATATATATATATATATATATATACATATATATATATATATATAAATATAAACTCATTTGAGAGTATTGAGAATGGTTATTGGTGTTGACACTGAATCCATGCCAGGGATATTTGCAAAAAACTATATTTGAAACACACTTTCTTCTGGTTTCCATAAGACTATTTCGGTTCTTAATAACAACTCTTGTGTTTTCCCTCGTATCAGTGCTTAATGGAATTAAATTTCCTGTATAATCGAAACACCCTTGAAGTACCTCTGGGCGATGCCTGAAAAAAACACGAAAAATGTTATTAACGTGGTGCGAGCAGCAGCAAGACCCAAAGACAATCATACAATTTCTTGCAACATTATAGACGGGGAATAAACTTGGCTCTTCTTCGCTAGACTGACAAATTATTTATTTTAAAGCTTCTAAAATATAAATACTTAAGTAAATTTTCACTGAAAAGTGAAAATCACTAGCAAAGCAATGCTTTCCAGTTGAAAAAATGTAATTCGATTTGCATTGATAAAACAGTACCTATGTTGGGATTTTCGTTTTTTAATGTTGTGTATGGGAAGATGTATCAGGAATATTTAGTGTGGTGTACAGGAAAATGACTTATATTGAATCAAATTAATAAAAATACTTTGTTCGCATATTTTAATAAAAAATCGAAGAACTATAAACCTTCTCCACTATGGAGCTATTACTCAATGTTGAAAGCCACGCTCAATATCAACCATAATTACAAAAAAGGCACTGATTCTGAACAGAGATGAAATAGATAGATTGTTAACAGAATCCCCAAATGACAAGTATTTATTAATAAAAGTTGCTTTAATTTCTGGAGTAGGCGGAGCCTGCAGGCGTGAAAAACTTACAAAAATAAAGATCCCACCCAGTGACAAAAACCGTGAAAAAGACATTATTTCACCAAACCAAACCACCGAAACTGATAAAAACAGTGTGTTGGCAAAACCAACATCGGAAAACATCGAAATCGCCAGCTGTTCGGTACTAGAAGCCGAAGAACTCCGAAAAAGATGCGGTAAGTGTATAATTTTCCCCAAGTAAAGTCGAAAAAAAAAAAAAAAAAAAGACGCTAAAAAACCTCTGCCCAGAAGAAAAATCTTGTTTACCACACTTTCACGAAAGTGATTAAAAACACATCAAATTATGGAGAGTGATATGGAGGATGATAAAAGGAGTAAAAGAACTTTGTTCCTGACTGGGGTCCCCCGACCGCACACGTTTTTGTTCCTGTCTCTAGTACACCAGAATGGAATATTTCTCTTTGTATATCATTCCCTATTCTGACCATTAACTTCCTGCAGACTCACTTAATGTTTTCCCAATTCTCTTGTCACTTCTCCCATTTTTCCAACTTTCAACAATGTTCGGGCGTTTCATGTTACAATTCATATTTTGTTTCCTTTTTTTTCTCTTTTTCTTCTTGTACTGCTTCGATAAACATTATTATTATAATATTTTTAGTAATTTTATTGATCCAATTAAACATATAATATTTAGAAGATTTGTTGGGATTTGGATCAATTTTGTTGCTACCTTGCCAACGTTTCGAATTTTAATAAATTAATCTTCAGGGCTCTGTAACAATGAGTTTTTGTGAGTTGAAGGGGTTAAGAAATAGTAAAAATAAAGAAACATTTGACACAAATAATAACTTTCAAGAAAAAATTAAACGAAAACACTTTCACGGGACAACAGGTTTAACATCAAGTGCGAGACAAACGAATACTGAGATAAAATTAAAAAAATATCCGTGAACCATATAGTTCTTTTATTGATGGAGAAAAACAATTCTGGTAAAAAACGATAACAAATCATGGACGTGTTCAATCCTTCTATGTCTCTCCTGGTATTGACGGTGTCTTGGTGGACAATTTCGGTCATTTTGCTTAGAAGTCTTTTTGACAGGAAAGGTTTTTTATCAAGGATGATGGGGTTCTCGAAATCAAAGAAATGACCATTTTCTCTAGTAGCAATGGGATTTTGAGCATTCAATTTTTTTGTGTCCCTATCGTGTTCGTATATGCGTTTTTTTATGTATCGGCCTATTTGACCAACCTAGCATTTTGTACAATTATAACAGTTGCTTTTATAAACGACGTTTGATTCTAGATTGGTAGGGGTTTTCGTTTTTTGGCGTGAATAAAACTTTTTGTCAACAGTGTTGTCATTTGAAAATGCGATCTTGGAATTTTCTTCGTTTAACGTTTTTTCAAGTTTTTCAGATATATTTTTCACATACGGTATTTTGTAATATTTTATAGTCAAATTATTGGTTTTGTTAGAAGGTTTGTTATCCTGGATAATTTTTTCATTAGTGATGGAGGGTAATTGTTTTTTAATAGAAATTGATTGAATTGTTCACGATTTTTTTTATGATAATCTGGGTTTGAAATTTTGAGCGCTCTTGTTTTCAAATTCTTAATGATGTTTATTTTATGTTGAAAATTATGATGTGGAAAATAGTTGAGAAACCTCTCTGAAAAAGTTGGTTTGTGATACCAATCTACTTTGTTAGGAGTTTCAATGACATTGGTGTCTAGAAAAACTAAAGCATTATTATTTTCTTCCTCTATAGTAAACTTCAATCGTAAACTTCAATTTTTGGTGAGTATTTCCTTTTTTAGTAATCTATTTTACTGTGAAATGTTCCAATTCTTGTAGTCAAATGTTTCTTTATTTTTACTATTTCTTAACCCCTTCAACTTACAAAAACTCATTGTTATAGAGCCCTGAAGATGAATTTATTAAAATTCGAAACGTTAGCAAGGAAACAATAGTTTTTCTTCAACAACATTTATCCAAATCTCAACAAACCTCCTCAATGTTATATTATTATTATGTTATAGTAAGTTTGGTGATCCACAAATATGTTCTTCAACTGGTCTGGTTGGGATTCGAACTTTGATAAATTCATCATCAGGGCTCTGTAACAATGAATCTTCTTATATTTTATAATTTAAAAGTTTTTTATATGATAAACCCCTGGAAATGTTTCAATATTTCGTGGGCATTTTCCTCATTATATTGTTTCTATTATTCTACCATTTAAACTTTTATCAAAAAGAATTGTTAAGCAAAACTCATTGTTTCAGAGTCCTGAGGATGAATTTATTAAAGTTCGAAACGTCGGCGAGAAAGCAATAGTTTTTCTTCAATACAATTGATCCTAGTGCCAACCAAACCAGTTGAATATTATTATTATAACAGTATCGATGGCCTTAGCCATATCCAAGTAAACTCATATTGCCTTAGTTGATTTCTCTCTAAAAACAGGTGTAAAGTCCCTCGTCTACATAAAACTTCTCGCAACACAACACTACCGCTTTTGCTGTATACGCATGTGTTCGTTCCAATCGCCCACACCATTTTCCCCACTTTCCCCGCCTTTTCCCGTCGAATACTCCACAGGCCCACCGTAGATAAGGCGTCGTATCGATCGTCCAACGTCGCGGCGCTCAAATCCGCCATTTGCTTTGTTTACGCGGTGTCTCGTGGTGTGAAAAACGGCGTTTCGGAGGAAATGGACCTCTTCATGTACATTTTTGTGGAGTACGCTAATTATCGGATTGAATGATCAGTGAAGTGGGTGTTTTTCCCGGAAAATTCCGCGTATTTCTCGACTATTTCGAGGTGAGTGAGTTTTAGGTTATGATGACCACCGGCTTTTATTGCGAAGGGGTGGGTTTTATCGTTTTATGACTGCATGGGGTAGTTGGGATTAGTGGTTTGATTGCAGTTTGGCGAGGTGATGATGTTAGGTGTTTGTTTACTCGGTTTTATGGGTTTTTGAATGTCATGGTTAACCGGTCGAGGCATAAACTGAGATTTACTGCTGTATTACAATTTGCCTGAAGTGCTTAAGTACAACACGGAATATTTCATGTCCATTCTGGGTTGTATTTGTATTTATCTGTCATTAATATGGCATTGAAATTTCTCCCGCCGTGTTAGCGACACAGGAATCCTTGGAGAACTTGAAAATACTTTGTAAACAATGTTTTCCCTGATCGTTTTTGGTGCAAACACTTTCACTTTAATTATCATGCTGTCATTAAATTTAACAAAACCATTTGACACAATGAATCAATCATATATGACTGAAAAATATTTTTCCATGAGCATCTGCCCGTACATTTCTTCCTGCCGATCTCATATTGGTAGTGAAAGACCCATTCGATGTAAGGAACCGAATATCCTTTTAATAGGTTGTAGTCCATGCGGATATAATCCTTAATATTTTCTCAAGGAAGCCCTTGAATTTTCAAGACACATACCATAGAACAAAATTGCATGTCTGCAAGCTCACTAAAGGAAAATTTTTGCATTCTGGAACAAGTTCTGAGGAACTGTATTTATTACTCTGTCCAAAAAAACACTAAAATTTTGTCCATCTTCGATGACAAGTAGGTACCTACTTGATTCAAATCAATTTTCATAAAATACCACTGCAACTGCAATGGTAGATGCCGACTTGATTACCGTACATAATCATCTGAATCACCTCATTGCGGATAGGAGTGCATTGCAAAATTGAATTGAAATAAATAATGATGTAAACTAGTTAAATTTTCTACTTCACTTGGATATCATTTTGGAATATTTTTCTGTATATCAAATGGTTTTGTTGTGCTTTTATGAGGCCCTTTCAATAAACACTTAGAGAATAAGTTCGACAGAATCTTCTTATTACACATTTCCATAGGAGAAATGTTTACATTATTCAAATATTATGGTGAATGAGTCGGAAAAAAATGCACCTCCAAAGTGCATTTCTTTTTGAAATCATTGGGTGGGAATTCAAAATCTGTTTTATAAATAATAATACAATACAATAGAAAAATCGTAAACATGTTTTATTTTTAATCAAAATTTATTTTTGAATGTGTTATACACTTTTTACTAAAAATGTATCAATATCCTGGGATGTGAGGGGGGAAAAGAAACTATGGTACTCTTCTGCACGTCACTGTGACAACTGATTTCTTTTCTTTTTCTTCAATTTCTTGAAATTGAAGGAAAGCATACACTTTCAAATTCAATTGTTTTTTTTCAAAAGTATAAAAACGAGAAAAATGCCTTTTAATTTTCCAGTTTGAACACCCTGTACCTCTGCAAGAAAGTAGCTCAGTGAAAAAATGCATGTAAAAGTGTCATTCATTTTTTTGGTAGAATATCCAGTTGTAATTTGGATTGTAAAATTCACTTCAGTCGAACAATTTTTTCATTACTAGTATGTGTGTATTCATAAAAACGCAATTATCTTGAAAACGGTCAGTTTTTCCGGATTCAAACAAGTATACATTTTTTACTCAAAATTGAATGAGGAACGCGAAAAGATACCCTTCTTGTAGCCACTGGTGGCAACTTAAAATGTGTTTTTTTCAAAATAAAGCACTTATTAAACAAAAACATTGCTTCAAATGTAATTTAAATTTTTTTCAAAACTGTGGAAGTTATGAATGAAAAATACTTTAATTTTTCATATCAACATCTGTATCTCTGCAACGAACGACATTTGAGAAAAAAGATATTGGGAAAGTCTTATTTATTTTTCGAAGGGAATTTTCCGTTTCAATTTGGCACCATATTTTCGGGACACCCTGTATAAAAATATTGATATGCAAGAAAATTCAAAATTGAATCAAAATATTATTACCCATTGAAGCGTGTTTATCTATATTTTAATTTCATTTAACTACCCCATTATGAGTTTATTGTAAAATTTACCTTGATACACCTGTATTTGGCATATTAGTTCAAACAAAGGATAAGTTTTTCGAGAAGTATTTTTGGTTATATGTCTACTTACATGGGCCAGACAATAACAAATGGCATATATTCCATTCGTTCACAATTTGGAAATATAAGAATGTTCACAATTCAGAAATCTGTCTATAAAAAAATTCGCAATAAAAAGTTTTACTGTTTGAATGAATCAACTGTATCTCCTGATCTAGATGGCTATTCCTGTTCAAGAATTCTCCCAACGATCACGACCATAGGACCCTTTGAAAATTTCAGCTCGGGGGCACAGTTCAATTGAACGACATACAATTTTTCTTTTTGAATCCTGCCTTTGAGTCTACTTAGAGTTTTTTTTCTTCAAAACATTCTTCCCATTCTGTTCTTTTCTCTACATTTCACAAGTGTTGAAGTAGTGCATGTAGTTTGCTCAATTTTTCATTTCTGTTTTCTCGTAAAGTTATCAGTCTATCACACAAGCAGTTGCTTGAATCACCAACACCATACACATAAAGTTGAAAAACCGGAATTGTGTAATCTCAATGATCGTGTATTACAAAAAAAGTATGATTTTTGTTGTGTTTCATTTTCTTTGGTGATCGCTGTTGGATTTCAAGACGTGCTCTGCAGTCTAGATCCTGTAATATATCAGATGTTACTCTGATGTTCCTTTTTGCACACTTCTAATTATCTTGAGGTTTCACCTATGTAACTTTTGCCGCACGAATATCCTATATTCTTGATATCATAATTAACTTAGTAGGTATCTGGTTTTGATTGGATCAGTATCTGTACAAATGTATTGGAGCAAATCGAATATTTTGAGGTTGGTGGGAGAGAGGGAGATGAGCAAGAAAACTGAAAATAAAGTGAGATCTGCGAAGGGTAAGAGCCCGGAAGTGGAAAGAAGAAGCAAAAGTCAAAGAACATTAATGTGATTGTAGTTTTAGTGGAAATATATATTAGTACGAGTTTTCATCTGGCAAACGGTTTCCTGGTGAATATTTTTATTGAAATCTAGAGAATCATGGAAAGATTCAGATAATCTCAATTATCGTATCTCAATTATTGGTTTTCTAATTTAAATCTTCCATAAAAAACGTATTGCTGCACATGGTGAATTCGCCAAAATTGATCTAGTCGTAAAACTGATGAAAGTTGCTCCAATAAAAAAAAATATATTGGGTTCATTACATTTGTAAAATACCAAGAGTAGCACATAAAGCTTCGGAGAATACCATTAAATTTTACATTACAAGCTTTTATTTAGTTTCACCTGTCCCGATGTCTGATGGTTTTTAATCAAATCTTACAAGTTAAATTTGACATACTTCCCGTCGTCCGATTACTTTGAAATTTGGCAGGTGTTCATAGTTCTCGTGACAATGCATTAAGGAATTTTTGTTAGAGAAAAAACTAAATGGTGGCTCCAAGATGGCGGACGAGATTTGTGTTTATGATCCGATACGATTCAAAATTGGTTTGCCGGAGTTTTTGGGGTCGGAAATTATGAATTTGGTCAGATATTATTGATTTTAAAGGCAAACTTTCATAAAAATGCGCTGAAAAGTAAAAAATTATTGCTTTGGATGTGTGACGTAGGTTATTCCGCGAGTTATAGATTCAAAAGCTCATCTCTTTTTTATTCGAACTGAATACTTTGCGCGACAAGCTCTTGAATCTATAACTCACAGAATAACCTACGTCACACTTCCAAAGCTTGTCCTCAAAAAGGTTTTCAATTTTTCGATTAGGAAATGTATTACTCGGGCATACCAACGATTTTTGTATGAGTGGGACTCAAAGAAGGAAGAAATAAATCAATATGGAAGTTTAAATATCATTTTAGATTCGAATAAAATAAAAACGGTAATATAATATTGAACTTTATTTTCTTTTCCACAATCACTTAATTGAATGAAAACAAACTTGTAATGTAATTTCAGTACATTGATGTGTGACATAAAATACATCCATTTATTGAGGAATAATTATATTTCTTTGTTCAGTACAGAAACAAATAATGATACTGCTATGATATAAAACATATTAGCAAAACTGCGAATTGAAGAACTCTTCAATTCTGACCTTCTTGGTATCCCCTGTATAGATACGTGTGGTACCGAGGTACTAGTGGAAAGATAATTGAATTGATGTTGACACAACCACTCAATGGTGATGTTTTCTAAGCATTTTCCACCCTGAATCATCATTTTAGTCTCGGCAATGGGCAAATCGCACGAAAAGGAGCAGTTGTTGAAGTTTTCTTTATCCAAGAAGGTTTCGTAGAAGTTTTCTACCAGTGCTGTGTTGTAGCCATGGCCGGTTTCAGATAAAAGCCAACCTGAAACAAACGATTTTAATTTGATTTAAGCATCATATCACTTTAGATAAATCTGATATATCCACTATTGGCATCTCGAAAACGGTTTAAATGATAAGACGTTGGTTGAATTAGACAAAAGTTGTCTATTTCTGTGAACAATGAAATTATGAAAGAAGGGAATTTTGTGGCTGAGTGGACAAATTATTAAATTATTAAATTTAGGAAAAAAAGCATCCTCAAGTGGGAGTCGAACCCCCGACCTTATGATCTCTAGCCATACGCTCTACCAACTGAGCCATTCGAGGACATAGGAATCGACACACACTCGTGAATCCTTTCCTTCCACAATTTAATATTCATGTTAGCAATGAATCGAATATCAAACGTACTTATCACTGGCCGTCGAAATCCATTACCTGACACTCAACTTCATCGTTATTTGACGATTTCAGTAGCAGATTCAAGCGAATGATCTTTAAACACTGATAAGATTTAGCCAAATATATAATGTGAAAGTGGAAATATTGCGTCCGAAATACATACAGTGCTTCTAAAAAGTCCCTCCCCCCCTCTTATTTTTGGAACGATTATAAATAAACAAGTGAAATTTGGAAACTGAATATTAAAGGTTGTAAACTTCCCTACTAGTGATGATAGATGACGAAATCATCAAAGATGACGTCACAAGGCCATTGTGACCAATAATTTTAAATGGAACCCTACGGCAAGCGACACCTCTTTTAAAAGGTATCGAAAAAACCAATTCAATGATACTAATTTTGTTTGTGTTTATGGCAGTTTAGGCAACTCGCTTTTAGAAAATGCAAAGCTGTGATGAATTAAATAAGTTAATACTGAAATTCCAAATTCAAGCTCCGCCTCTGGATAGTTGTCAAATAAGCTGACGTTTTTGTTAGTTTCCCTAATTTGACGTTTTCGTAATTGTCCAAGTTTTTGTACATTTAATAATTTGTGTATTGTTGATCGAACGTTCAACTGTTTTAGCAGCTTTTGATACTTTTAATATTTTTTTACATTTTAATAATTTGTTAAACTGTTGTGAGCCGAACGTTTAAGTGCTTCAAGAAGCGAAATGGTACGTGCTTTAGGTGATGAAGTAGCAGCGATCCTAATTCTTGGTGAAACTGGACAAAATATTCATGCAGCAGAACGCATTTTTAATGAGAGGTTTCCCGACCGCCCCGTTTCGAGGACTTATTTAAGGGAGCTCCTTCGTGAGTTTGAAACAACGGGTAGTATTAATGATGCGAAACGATCTGGCAGACCACAAATTTCTGATGAGAAAAAAATTGATATACTGGCAGAAGTAATAGTTAACCCTACTTCTTCAACAACTCACGTTGCATCTACCTGTGAAGTCAGTCGAAGTACAGTACACAGGGTGCTGAAAAAAAACAAATTTCATCGATACAAATTAAAAATGGTTCATCAACTCTCAGACGACGACCCAGACCGAAGACTATAATTTTGTGAAAATATGGAAACTAAAATCAACCAACAGCCAGACTATGTCAAAACAATTTGTTTTAGTGACGAAAGTACTTTCTATCTAAATGGAAATGTAAATACACAGAATGTGAGGTATTGGAGTGACGCAAATCCTCACCTGTTTCGTGAAACACATACCCAATTTCCCCAGAAGGTGAATGTTTGGGCAGGTATCCTGGGAAACCACATCGTTGGGCCTCTTTTTTAAATACTAATTTAACTGGTGAGGTTTATCTGGAGCTGTTGCAAAACGCAATAGAACCGTTAATCCTTGAAATTTTGGAAGATAATCCAGATGAATTCGGCAATTTGGAAATAATATTCCAACAGGATGGTGCCCCTCCACACTATTACGGTGCAGTAAGACGGTATTTGGATGAGGAGTATCGTGGTAGATGGATTGGACGACGAGGTTCAACGGAATGGCCAGCTCGATCACCGGACCTCACACCTTTGGATTTTTTTTCTGTGGGGGTACCTTGAATCGAAGGTTTACGCCACTGAACCTGACAATATTGACGTTTTAAAACAACGTATTGTGGCAGAATGTGAGGCTGTTTCCGCAGACACATTTGCAAAAGTACGAGAAGAGTTTAAAAATAGGATATTTCACTGTCAGGAAGTAAATGGAGGTCACTTCGAGCAATTTGTTTAAGTAGATACTGATTCTTAAATCTGTAATTAATATCATACTGAATGGAATTTAAATTTTAATGTTTACTAATGAGCCATTAAAACTGCCATAAACACAAACAAAATTAGTATCATTGAATATGTTTTTTCGATACCTTTTGAAAGAGGTGTCGCATGCCGTAGGGTTCCATTCAAAATTATTGGTAACAATGGCCTTGTGACGTCATCTTTGACGATTTCGTCATATATCATCACTAGTAGGGAAGTTTACAACCTATAATATTCAGTTTCCAAATTTCACTTATTTATGTATAATCGTTCCAAAAATAAGAGGGGGGGGGAGAGGACTTTTGAGAAGCACTGTATAATGAAAGAAGGGAATTTTGTGGCATAATGGTCAAACTATTAAATTATTAAATTAAGGAAAAAATGAATGGAATTATGGTTCGAAATCGAAAATATCATGAACCGTTTTCAAAATATACGGGGAAACCGAAAAGGCCCGTTTTCTTTTCTTTGCGCTGGCGCCTCTATTTTTAGGATTATGGAAATGTGTTCGAGAAACTTTCATCTCTGTTTTGAATTTAATTTGATATGCTGTGCTTTAATTTCCAATACGACGTTTCGTTCTTCGGGGGCCACCCTCAACTCAATTTTTCCGAATACGGACCTGTATTTTTTTTTTCGAATTTGAGTAGTTCTTATCTTACCGAGTTCAGATATATATCTTTTCTGGTTTTTGTTTCTATATTTCTGCCCACAAATTCCATCATCAAGGTCCGAACAATGAAAATTCCAAAATTTATTTTCTACTGATTTTTGCTCTTGCCTTCGCAGGCAAAAGGCGATATTCCACTTCGAATTACACTTTAAACTTGAAACAATTTGAAATTAAGACCAAAAACTATAAAAATAACAAAGAACAACAATTGATATCTCAATTACACATTTTTTTAGTCATCGCTACCGACGTCTAATGAGGTATTCAAATTGACGCCCACCATTCTTCAAACACATGTTCGCTCTAAAAATGGTATGTTTGCGGCAATTTCGAATCATTCGGGGAGTTATAGCCCTGCATGCTCGTCTTATTGAAGCTTCCACATTCTCAAAAGTCGGTTGAAAGGACCGTTGTTTCCTATCCATCTTCCTGGCATGGTCCTATCGAGAAATGTTTTACAAATTCGTGTGCGATGCGGTGGTGCTACGTCATGTTAGAAATATTCATATTTTCTTAGGATATTCAGAGGCCAATCCTCCAAAAAATCGCCTAGAATCTCCGGTAGGAACTCAAAATACAACTCCTCCGTCAATGGAGTATCAAAAAAGTAGGGATCGATGATTTTGGTATCCAAAACACCAACCCAGACATTAATGCCGAACCTATCTTGAAAATTAGTGGATCTATGTAAATTCGCATTCTCCTGGCGCCAGTGATAATAAATATTCCTGTTGAACCATCAATTATTTGTAAACCATAAAATTTTACTAGAAATTTCATCATCTTGGCGAAAATGTCTCAGTAGCCATATGCAAAATTCTGCCCTTTTATTGTAGTCTATTTAACGCGAATGATGTATACTTTTATCACTCTGTAGGGCTTGAATTAATGTTTCTTCAAAATTTTTCTTGCTGACTAATGCGATATACCACTATCTCTCGCTGTCTCTCTAAGAGATACTCCCTCATTCTGATTTTTCTTGTGGATGAAACTTTAAGAAAACTTAGCTAAAACCACCATTTCCAGTAATAGGGCAACCCTTTATTCTTAGATTTCACAAATGAACCATGCTCTTGTAAACTTCTTTCAATACGTTGAAAAATTCTGGCATTGAGCTGACGACGTTCGGGATACATTGCTTGATCACATAGCCAGAGATCTGGTGCTATTTCTCAAACACCTCTAATACACGAACAACATATCCACTTTCTCATCATTAGAAAACTCTATAGTTTTTGGTTCAACGTGTAAATAATCCACCTTTCAGATTTGAATTCGTTAATTTTGTGAGGGGGTTTCTTCCCCTAATATCAAACCTTGGCGCTTTTCACTGTTCTCGGTGTTCCTCGGGCGCCACCTTTAGCTTTATAGTGGAAAAGGCCACTTGTGCTCCGGGCAGTCTCAGTGAAGAAAGGCACTCCAGGGGTCAATATAGTCGTGACACTGTAACAGGGCCAGCAAGGCAGGCTTTAATTGCCCTTAACTGGGTTTCGAACCTGGGTGGCGACTGCGCACTAGATGTTCAAATTCTACTCAAAACAATCAATGAAAGAACACTAAAACAGGATAAACAGGTATATTACTAATCAATACAGTCAGGGCGGCTGTAGTCAGCCTCAAGTTATTTACAAACTAAATGAACACAGGTCAAGCACTAAATAGTGATACCAAGCGGGAAGGGTGTGTTTAACGTAGGCGGAGTACACGTAATAACCATAAGCTCTGGTGAAAAAGGGGGCATCGTACGGGTTCGTAATAAAGCTCAAAATTGGGTGTTTGGCAATAGCGGGTAATGTAAGTTTTTAGAGGGGGGGAAATCGTATGGATTCGTAATAAAGCTTACAAATGGGTAAAAGGCAACCGCGGGTATTTAATGTGAGTTTTTAGGGGGGGGGTCGTACGGATTAGTATGCAAGCTCAAAAACGGGTGCAAGGCAACAACGGGTATCAAATGCAAGTCTTCACAGACGGCCAATGCAACTAATTTCAAGAGCAGGGCGTAATGTTCCACGTGAGGCTAGCCTAACCTATCCTGCCTAGCTTTTATTTCCCCTCTCTGTCTTTCCCTGATCAAGACACGCCGGAGCGCAGGAAGTTGAGATGCGAGAAATGTCTACCTCTTCTGTGCGACCTCCAACCGTGTTTACTGTTAACTTTATCCCCTTTTACTTACGACACGCCGGAGCGCAGGAAGTTCAGACGCGAGAAATGTCTACCTCTTCTGTGCGACCTCCAACCGTGTTTAATAATCCCTCAGAACCCGACACGCCGGAGCGCAGGAAGTTGAGACGCGAGAAATGTCTACCTCTTCTGTGCGACCTCCAACCGTGTTTCCTATCTCTGTCTTACCCTCAAAACCCGACACGCCGGAGCGCAGGAAGTTGAGACGCGAGAAATGTCTACCTCTTCTGTGCGGCCTCCAACCGTGTTTCCTATCTCTGTCTTACCCTCAAGCCACGTTAGAGCGCAGGAAGTTGAGACGCGAGAAATGCTACCTCTTCTATGCGCCTCACCCGTGCTTCCTATCTCTGTCTATAAAGTCACGTCGGAGCGCAGGAAGTTGAGACGCGAGAAATGTCTACCTCTTCTATGCGACCTCCACCCGTGCTTCCTATCTCTGTCTATAAAGTCACGTCGGAGCGCAGGAAGTTGAGACGCGAGAAATGTCTACCTCTTCTATGCGACCTCCACCCGTGCTTTTGAGTTAGCCACACGTATCACATTACTAGCCTACTCTTGTTGTAAAGGAAACTAAATGACTCACCGGATCTGCTATACTGGGCTGATGGCCACGGGCTATCACTCGACGTACGTGGTGGTTCGTTTAGGCTCTCAAACACGACTAACTTTATCCGCGCATCAATAAAGTGAACATGGGCCTCTGACGGCTATTGTTTGATCATGCGCAAATCAGACCTGGGGTACTTACAAAAATTTCCGATATACAATATTTACCCTAACTCCGATCCTACTCCTTCGGCAAAGCTCGGAACGGTCGTGGACTGCTTCGGTCTCTAGCTCTCACTCTGGACTCTAGTCGGACGCGTGGCTGCTTCTGCTGGGCTGGGCAAGCTACTAAATCTTTGAAATATTTCGAACTGGCACTACGGCCGGCTTCTCCCTCTTTTCCGAATCCCTCCTGATCGACTTATATGCGCGCGCCGTTTTGTGGACTTTGTCGTTTGCGATACAAATTATACCTTCACAGAATAATTACCCAGAATATCGTCCACCCCTCCTTCGTGACGTCAACGGCTGCTTGGACACAGTGTCATGTTCTCGGTGGCGACTGCTGTGACGTCAGCTCGGTGCGTGCGCCTCCACTGTACTCTCGTCCTTCTGGCGGAACTCTCTCCTTGGCGTGTTGGCTGGTTTCGCTGCTTCGGAACGACTGCCTGCTCTCTCGAGCATTTGATCCAACGTCTAGAATATCGGCCTCCCTTCCCTTGTGACGTCAACGGCTGCTCGGAGACAGTGTCATGTTCTCGGTGGCGACTGCTGTGACGTCAGCTCGGTGCGCGCGTCTCTGTCTAGACTCAACTATGCTGGGTGGCGATCGGACTGTTGGCTCGTACGTGAATGAATATGCGATCTTCAGTGGATACTTTGATTCTCGAGTTTTGCGTTCGATTCAAGTGCTTGCTTGCTCCAGAGTGGGGCGGGTGACGTACGATTGTTTTGTTTCACTAGCTGTACCGATGTGTTTTTTACGTAATTGATTCGGGAGGGTTATTGATTACGAAAGGTGTAATTCATGCTTTGCGAATTTATGTCGGACAAGAATGATATTTTTCTGATTATTATTAACGGAGATATGGCTTATTTATACCTGGAGCTTGTAATACTGTTGAAATGGATGAAAAACTATTGTAAATACTTGGAACCTTAGTAACTTCGTTACAATTTGTAATCTGTCATTCACTTTCTTTTATTCCATGGCTCACTACATACTTCATGAAGTTTGAAACTTTCCGTTATCATTTGAAATAGGTTCGATTGGGAATACGTACAGGACTCAAAGAGACAAAAGAATTGCCTCTTGCCTAAGAATGGATACACAAAAAAAAATGCTTCTCAGCTCTTTGACATAGACAAATGTAAAAAGTAAATCAATCGTAGTTCCTTGTGGTTCCTCTGCTTTTTCCTTTTCATCACATTGGATTTGATCCCGATTTGATTTCACGTTTGAGTATTCATTCAAGGTTGATTTATTTTAAATTTGATCCTCGCAACTTAAGTGGTATACCCTTTCAAATACGACCAAAAATAAAATTAGGACCAATTTCCGGAGGGGAGGATTTTCATTATTCGGGATATGATGATGGAATTTATGGGTTGAAATGTAGAAACAAAAACCTGGTAAGATACATATCTGAACTCGGTAGGATAAGAACTACTTAAATTCATTAAAAATATAAAGGTCCGTGTTCGAAAAAATTGAGTTGAGGGTGGCCCCCGAAGAACGAAACGTCGAATTGAAAATCAAAGTACAGCACATCGGAGCAAAATTGACACAGAGAAGAAAGTTTCTTCAACACATTTCCGTATTCCCAAAAATAGAGGCGCCAGCCCAAGGAAGAGAACACGGACCATTTCGGTTTTCCCCGTATATTTTAAAAACGGTTCGTGATATTTTCGGAAACATCACATTGTTCACTAAAATAGGCAACTTTTCTCCTAATTCAGCCAACTTCGTATCATTTACCGTTTTCGAGATGCCAATAGTGATACGACATAAAAAATATATTATTCCAAACAAAAATATGTGTACTTTAACTAAATAAATACTTGTTCAATATACAGTAAATATTTAATGAATCAATAGGATTATTGATATATTAATTGAAATTTGGAATATGATTAACAAAAGATGAAAAAAAGTAAAATATGGAGAAATCACTAAACAGTGAACTATCAGTACCTATTTTTGTATATCTTTATTGAATCAAACTGAATGGAAACCACTTTGGATATACTATTTGCTACCAAAAAAAAAATTCTCACGATATGTCAATTTGTAAAAAAAAATTGTGAAATTGTTTTTAACCGCTTTCTTAGTTGTTTTGACCAACGCTCAGAAGTAAATGAAAACTTGTACGAGTTTGGATGACGGGGACCTTACGTTTTATAGTGGGATCCGAAACCACTCGATAATGATCATCTTGTTTTTACACGCTTTATATTAGCTTCACTTGTATGTTTGTTTGTTTGTAACCGACTCCTTTGGGCGCGATTTTGACCCACTTCCAGACGTCCGAATGATCTGAAATTTGGCAGGTGTACATAATTCCGGTGACAATGCATTGAGAAATTTTTGTGTGGAAAAAAAAACGTACGAGTTTTGTGATTATGGCCCGATTTACTTCAAAATTGGTATCTGAGGGTTTGCGTGGTCGGAGATTATGATTCTTTTGTCAGAATTGAAAAATTCAAGATGGCGGCTCCGAAATGGTGGCTGAGTTTTGGGATTATGGTCTGATTCTATTCAAAATTGGTATGTGAGGTTTTTGGGGTCGATATTATGATTCTTTTTAAAAATTAAAAATTCGGCTTTAAAATGGCGGCCGAGTTTTGTGATTATGGTCTGATTCTATTCAAAATTGGTATGTGAGGGTTTTTGTGGTCGGAGATTATGATTACCTAATTTGATAAGATTATTCCATTTTTTAATTTGCAAAAAAATAATAGAAAAAAACATGTATTTCATTTAAAAAAAGCGTGGGGTGCATTTTAAAAAAATAATAAAAATAATAGTTTAAAAACACGCTTTTATAAATAAACCACACTAAAAAGTAGGAAATAAATAATAGTTTAAAAAATCTAAAAAAATAGAAAATGAAAAAAACATGTATTTTATTTAAAAAAAGCGTGGGGTGCATGGTATCAATAATTATATAGTACATTACACACCTAGGGCAGTAAAGTAAGAAATGTCTCAGATCACAGGTAATTGTTGGCTGAGGCAATACCATGCACCCCACGATTTTTTTTTAAATGAAATACATTTTTTTCTTATTTTCTATTTTTTTAGTCTGGTTTTCTATAAAAGCGTGTTTTCTAGTTTTTTCAAACTATTATTTTTATATTTTTAAAACTCATTTTTTACAATTTTGGGAAAAAGATGATGTAGCCGATAATTGCCAAAGGCAATTTGATGGCTATAATGGACGTAGTTGTACTGAATATTCTAATTAAGTATTTGAATATTTTCCACCATATCATTCGTTTCAAAGGATGATTCTATTTGCTTGAAACGATTACCCCATTTCTTATGAAGGTAATTCATAAACTTATTTTTAGCTGATATCTTCCAAAGTAGATAGAAATTTAATATCTATTTCGAAAGCACTCAAATGATAAAATGAACTGAATACTCCGTTGTATCAAGTTTTTTTTTTTGGGTAACTCAAAAGTTACAGTTTTGTTATAGTTCATCAAATTGAGTATTTTGCACAACCCGATTTGAAATAAAAAAAAATTTGTCGAATAATTCAATGTATTTAATACAATGAAACAATGTTTGAATGAAATAAATATTTCTTAAACTAAGTATTTATTGATTTGTTTGAAAATATGAACAGGATTGAAAAGGGAAACATTCTCAATTGAATATTGATAGAAAGATTTTTCTGTGAATTGAAAAATCCACGATTAAAATGAAGTTATTTTTTGTGAATGTCTACCAGAAAACAACTACTTCCCCGGCTAAAGCCACGCTGGACATTGAACTACATCTGATAGATAGTCTGAAAAGGCCCTAACTCAAAAGAAAAAAATCAGAAATTGAAAATTTGCATTTTTATTCAGATAGTTATTTGACTTTCTATTCCAGTCTTAATTGAGAACTCATAAAGATGAATGAGGCAAAGAAGAATGTTTTCCAAAAGGGAGTACTCACCAGAAATCATTCGTAACATTGACGCAGGAGAGACATCGCATTCACTAGGTCTTCAATACATTTTTGTCGACGAAAATCTATTTCACGCTTCCACGATCATCAGGAAGACCGGAAGAAATGGGAAACACATTTTCAAGAAGCAATCTCACTTTGCAAAGATGAAAAAAGTTAGAATCATTTCTTTTGGAGAGACACTTTGAAATTAGTGTTTTCTGACATTAAAACCTGTCATGGGATATGATAGATTGATTTGTTGAAAATATAAACAGGATTTCATAAAATCTGATTTTATGAACATCCTGTTTATATTTTCAACAAATCAATGAACATAATGTTCATAAATCAGATGTGGAATCAACTGCGATTGAAAGATAAACTTTAGTCACTATCTTCCATCGTTCAAGATAACTTCTTGTGGGGTATTCATATTCAGATGTAGTTCAATGTCAGCGTGGCTTTAGCCGGGAAAGTAGTTTTTTTCTGTTAGGCATTCACAAAAAATAACTTCATTTTTATCGTGGATCTTTCTATTCAATTTAATTGAAATTTTCCTCTTTTCAAAAGTATTTATGTTCAAATAAATCAAAATAATTGATTCCAATATTCCTTGATGAATATTATTGAAATTGTATGGTAATTCTAATTCAGACTTACCAGAGTTTTCACAGGAACAATAGACGGTATTCTTCATGAAGCTCATATCGCTAGCAACATGCTCATAAGCCTCGAAATCCGGATTCAAACAGCCAGCATCCATGAAGTTGATATCATTTCCAGTAAACTCGTAAGAAAACTTCAATTTTGCGAAATTTTTTCCGGAGACATCTGTTAGGAGTCCGGGAGTGATTTTTTCTAGGGCTCCGCTCTTCAAATATTCGAATCTGTTGTCCGAAATTAGGACGTTTTTTGACAACAAGTTGATTGCGTGAGGCTGTAGAGTGTTCACAGAGTTTTTCGTAAAGTTGAATGTTTCCACTGTGCCGTTGATGGCGTTTGGGGAGATTTCGGTAAAATGGGTTTCCCTAAAAATGGGGTAAGTCGTCAATATCGTCAACATTATAAAATAATTTGTCGGTATCTAAAAAATAACCCTGAAAAAAAACTGAAATCAACAGGACATTTTTATTTTCCCCCCTCTCTTCTTGTTTCACTATTTTGTAACCGTATAATATGCCAATATCCGATACTTCCGTTTTAACAAGTTTTTATTTAGTTTCAACTGTCCTGGTGTCTGTCTGTCTGTAATAATATCATATCATATCTAGTTGCCCGATGAACGTGAAATTTGGCAGGTGTTCATAGTTCCTGTGACAATGCATTATGGGGTTTTTGTTAGAGAAAAAAAAACCCAAAATGGCAGCTCTAAGATGGCGGACGAGATTTGTGTTTATGGTCCGATTCGACTCAAAATTGGTACGAGGGGTTTTCGGGGTGGGATTATGAATTTTTTGTCAAAATTCATAAATCAAATGGCGGCTCCAAGATGGGGGCATTTGTGATATGTCGATTCTATTCAAAATTGGTATGTGGGGTTTTTGGGGTCGGAGATTATGAATTTCTTGTCAAAATTCATAAACTCAAGATGGGTTTTGTGATAATCGATCGTTTCTATTCAAAATTGGTATGTCGGGGTTTTTGGGGTCGGAGATTATGAATTTAGTCTAAGATTATTGATTTTTTGTCAGATTTCATGAATTGAAGATGGTAGCTCCAGGATGGCGGACGAGTTGATCTTTAGATTGTCTCCTCATTGGATAACTAGAGAGCTCAGAACTTACAGGACTCATTATGACGATGCATTAACAAAAATGCATACATTAAGGCGACCTTACTAAAAAGCACAAAATAAAATAATTAATAAAAAAACCTTTTTAAAGACAAGTTTTTATTGAAATGCGCTAAAAAGTAAAAAATAATAGCTTTGGGTGTGCGACGTAGATTATTCAGTGAGTTATAGATTCAAAAGCTTATCGCGCAAAGTTTGCAGTTTGAATACAAAAGAATAGGAGCTTTCCTTTAAAAAGGTTTTTTTATTGATTATTTTATTCCGAACAGGATCAATTCCAATGACAATATTCAGTTTCTCAACCACAAATTTATTCTCTTCAATTTCTCGGATGGAGGTCGGATTCAGTCAATTTATATAATTATTCTCAACAACGTTTCGACAGTTTTTGTCATCTTCAGGTAAAAATACAGAAAATGTATTCATATTTTCTCCATTGCAATTTCCTTCTTTAGGTTTGAATAATCCATCAGTAATTTCGTGTTTTTTCCCCCTTTTCTATTTTTCATTGTTCACAACTTTTTACCGAGAAAATAAATATATGTGGTCAAAAAACTAAATTGTCAGCCGGGAACTAGAAACTGATAAAATTTAATGGATATTTTGCAACAATGGAAAACAGAATAGGAAGAAACAAGACGAAATTACTGAAGGGTTATTCAAACATTAACAAGAAAATTGCAATAGAGAAAAATATAATATTGTTTCTGTGTTTTTTACCTGAAGATGACAAAAACTCCGCCGAAACGTTGTCAGGAATAATCATATAAATTGACTGAAATCTGACCTTTATTCCGAAAAATTAAAAAATCTACAAAGAGACCAATTTAAAAACGGGGCATCTCTCTAAAAAATTTATTTATTGTCCGATTTGAACGATTTTTCTGAATGATAGAGTTTTGATAGCTCTGCTATGGAGCTTATATTCATATTAAATAAAAAAATGTATGGTCTACTTAAAATTTCTTTCTTCTCCAAAAATCCAAAAAAGTATTTCTATTTTTTTTAAATGAAATATGACTGCGCACTGGATATTTTACTAAAATTTCACAAGAGAAAAAAATATGTCTATCAGAAATATGGCATAAATAGAATGTAGAATAGTCGTCCTGTACATAATAGTATTTATAATGCTCCTTCAGATCGTTATCAGTTTGAATTGTAAAAATTTCTAACCAACAGCTATTATACTTTCATCAATCATTTATTATACTGGGTGTTTCTTAATGCTAATATTCGGAAAGGTTATTCTTGGGTCAATTATGAGAAAAAAGCTTCATTGAAAATATGTCCTAAAGGTCTTAACTTTTAACGTAAGTTTAAAGTTATATGAATTGTTTTTTCCGTAAGTGGTCTAGCGAGATGAAAAATGAATGAATTTTTGTTTTTATGCAAAAACCGTACGTCAAACAAACAAAAATTGGGAGACCAGATTTGCTCCGAAAAGAATGAGGATTTCAAAAATAGTGTTTACTTTAAGAAAAACCAGTGGCGTATCACTTTTCTCTTTTAAATGATTCGGTGCAAATCCCGCAAGAACGCCACTGGCAAGTATAAAAAACTATGTTGTTGAGGAGAAAATGCGAACTACGTTTCACAAAAACATCTAAGTTCACACCAAAGTTATCGTAAAAAAAGGTTTGTTTCTTTAAACTTCACCACTCTGTAGTTCAAAAGTTGACATCTTTAGGCCAGTTTTTTCCTCAAAATGGACCCAAGAATAATCTCCGTAAATATTAGCATGTTATTAAGAACCATCCTGTATACGTCGTCTATGAAAGAAATCATAATATATCCTCGAACATATCTGGACATCAGAGCCGCGGGATCATAATGACCCAAAAAAACCTCTATACGCATATGATTTTGAGGCGAAACTCTCATAGTTCAATCGCTACCCATCATCCAAATCGAGCCAGCTGTTTTTGAGGTTTGATATTAAATACAAACTCCCAAACACACACACACACCTCCAAAAAATGACAATGACAAATGATGAACACACTTATCTTGAATTTTCCCAAGTTCGTTCTCAATGCAAAGAGCTGAGTAAAGATTGTTACAAAAATTATCTAAACAATATTGAATGTGATATTCAACAAAACCCAAATTTGTTTTGGAAACATATCTCCAATCTATGCAAGGCATCATCATACCCTCAATCAATGTATCTGGAAAACCAGACCAGCCATAGTGGAAATGATTCTGTAAATTTGTTTGCCCAACACTTCGCAAAAGTTTATTCTAACACAGACTGTATAATTCCTAACTACTGTTATAGAGATACAGTTGATATAAACAAAATTAATATTGGATTAGTTGATGTTTTTGATGGTATTCATGACTTGAAGCTCAAGTATTCTCATGGGCCTGATGGTATACCGACGGCATTATTGAAAAACTGTATCTACACTTTAACTGCACCAATACAGTTTCTTTTTAGCTTATCTCTCTATAATGGGCATTTTCCGGATTACTGGAAAAATAGCTATATTACACCTATATACAAAACAGGTAATAGGGAAAATGTTACAAATTATAGAGGGATTTGCATTCAGTCTGTTATACCTAAGTTGATGGATAAACTAGTAACTTGTCGGTTGACTGCAAGAATATAATAATTCCACAACAACATGGGTTCTGTTCAGGACGATCTACTATGACAAACCTTATAGCATATGAACAATACTTGTTACATGCCTTGGAGAAAGGTAACCAAATAGATTCTATCTATACCGATTTCTCGGAGGCGTTTGATAGTGTAACGTAAATAAACTTAACTTGGTTTTAATAATTTATTTCACACTTAATCTACAACTTAATTTATATTACTACGCCACTGAATAGCTCGATCGTATGGGCTCGTTCAGACTGTCGACTCCACTTGAGGGTTGCCTATTTATCTCCCATACAGCATTCTCGATGTTTCGAATTCGGGTAGTTGGCGACCGGCATGTTCCAATTGTTTCCAATATCGACCGTTGCTCTCCACGGCAGAGCGACTGGACTGTTCTCGAACATCTCCGGGGATGACCTCATCGCTGTCGACGGCAACGCGCGAGGCGACAGGTCCGGCCTAGGTTCGTTACATTGCCCCCTTCTTAAAGACATTTCGTCCCGAAATTTCATCCTTGGAGTGTGACGATATCTGCATGACTCCCCATATCTGCACCGTGAAGTTCGATGGAAGTAACACTCCACGGTCTTCATGATCGGTCGTGGAAGAGGGTTACAGCAAACCAAAATCTTGACGCCGCTGGATCTGAATATCGCCTCCAGCATACTTCTTATGACTCTCCAGTCCAACCCATCAATACCACAGGACAATTTTGGAATTGCTAGATCCACCAGATTCTGGTCCACCATAGTATCTCTTAGTTTGGTGAGACTCTTCCAGACATCTTCATAGGACGGTTTATCTTGGGAATGCCTCTTGGAACTAGGTAGTAGATGTTTCTCTGGCCTTCTTCAACTGTAGCACCCCACCAACTTCTGGATTCTGCCCCCCGCAGTGTTTGGAGTTGACCAAATTTCTGAGAACACTACTGGCGATGCCCCTGTACATTCGAAGATCTTCTGCCACAGTGCGCTAGTGCGTAGTCAGCAGGCACCTCGAAAGGTCTCGTGACTCCTTCTAGTAACCCCATGTAGAACTTTCTGCCCGTTTGAATACAAGGACATAAACTTCTCGAACGTCATATCATCCTCCGGTGGCTTGAGGGTGCGAACTTGGTCATGGTTTCCAGCGTAAGGGGCCAACCTGTTGAAATGGACGACCCTTGGTTTCCCTCGGGGTGGCTTATGGATTCGGTACACAAGGTCGTTTATCCTTTTCACGATTTTATACGGGCCTTCCTACGAGTTCCGCAACTTTGGTGATAGTCCACGACGACGTTTGGGGTTGTACAGCCAAACCAGGTCATCAACCTTAAATCCTCCAGCGTCGGCCTTGATGTCATAGGTCTTCTTCATTTTATCGCTGGCACTCTGGATGTTCAACCGGACTCGTTCGTGGATGCGTCCATTCTGCCGAAGTTTGCTGACGTAGTCCTCTCCCGCAGTGTCTTGTCCTGGCGGTATCCCAAACTTCAGGTCACAAGGCAGTCGCAGTTCTCGGCCCATTATAATACTAGCAGGAGTTTGACCGGTTGACTCGTGTACTGCGGATCGATAGGCCATCAGGAACAAATGAAGATACTGGTCCCAGTCTCTTTGATGGTCAGAGACAACCTTGGACAAGTGGCGGTTGATCGTCCTGTCTCTTAGTTTGGGCTGTTGAGCTGGTTTTATGTCTTTGGAAGAGATGGCAACTAATTTTTCTAGTTCTGTGGGCAAGTTGTTGGGTTGGCTAATCGTACCTCGTACGCCCCGGATCACAGATGAAACTGACGAGCAGTGCCCTAAAAGTGTTCCTTTCTTTAAGGTCACTGGAAAGTAATTGACATTCATGACCCTTACCGGTACAAATTTTTCAGCACGTAACAGGGTTTTCCCTAGGGCAATCCCTCGTCCAATTTTCTCATCATGAAGTTTGGGCTCGAACATCATCACGTCTCCACTGCTCGCACTCCCGTCCAGGCGAGCCTCCAGGATGGTTTCAGCCCTCTCAGGTACGCTTACATCTTCAGCCAACAGCACACGGATCAACTCTTCACTTCTCCCATGAAGTACCAGCTCTTCTCCGTTGACACGTAGGACGCCGTCTTTGAAATCCAATTCAAACCCTCTGGAATTCATGATGTCCATTCCGATGATTGCATCGTCTTCGATGTCCGCTACAAGTGCCTGATGTTTCACTTTAGTGCTGCCCAAAATTATTTCAATCGGTAGCTCGCCATATACGTAGCTGGCTCCCCTGTTGCTGTGCGTAGCTTCAAGTTGTCGGTTCAATTCGTTCCGGTGTTCTGGCAAAGGGAAGGTCCGAGAATTGTCCTAGTCGCACCTGTATCTAGCAGCATGGTGCAAGGCTCGTTATTGATGAGACCGTCTACGAAAACACCTCTGTTCTGTCGTTTCAGGATAGCGACATATGCGTTGTTAACCGGGGTTGTGGACACAGGCCGACGATTGCCCTTCTCGTCGACCTTCTTTAGTTTTCCTGCATCGGAGTCGTGTTGAATGTTGGACATTTGCTACGCACATGTCCAATTTTCCAGAATTCCAGCATCTTATCTGTCTTTTCTCCGGCAAAACTTCCTTCATCACTTTTCTTATGGCAGCTTCCAAGTCAGCATGCTCCCGTGAGTCTTCTTCAATACTTCGAACTTTACTTTGGTTTTGCAGGATTGCTTTGTGCCTCAAATTCCAAAGCGCGTGCCAGTGCGTCTACGAGATGTTTTGGGACGAGCTAGTGTCAACGCTTGTCTGGTTTCTTGGTCACGGAGTCCATCCAAGAATGCCTGAACCGCTAATCGCTCCATTACATTCTCCGGTGTGGCTGGATATGCGAGACGAACCAAGCGTGCAATGTCAGCTTCGAATTTTGTAAGGATTCGCCCGATTTCTGGCAGCGATTTTCAGTTGGGAGTGGTATAGTGTTCCAAATGGGCGTGGCCATATCGTAATTCTAGATGTTTAATCAGCTGATCATAGTCCTCCTGTTCTTGGGCGGTGAGTTTGTAGAATATTTGTCGCTTCTCCACGTAATGCAAGTGTCAGTGCTACAGCTCTTTCCCCTGCATTCCATCCGTTTGCTTTGGCCGCTGCTTCAAACTGCCGGCGGTAATTTGCCCATGGAGTTTTTCCGTCGAACTGAGGCGGCTTCATGGAAAGCTTCCCTATTTCTGAAATGACCTTGACATCTTTTATACCCTCTTGAACTTTATCCACGTTCAAACTCAAGTCCAGCATTGCATTTTCGTTAACCATCTCTGTGGAGGACGCACTATTAATTTGTTTTCCAGCTTACTGATCGTTTCCTTTATTTTGTCCATTTCTGCCTCGATTCCGTCTTTGATTTCATCGCTGATTATTTCCTTCATCTTGTCCATCTCTGCCTCGACCCCATCTTTGATTTTATCTACCTCCGTGTTCATTTGCTCCCCTAATTTTATCTATCTCTGTCTCAACGGTTCCCATTCTTTCTTCTAGAAAATTAGCCACACCACACAATTCTTTTTTAGGCCTTCTGTGTTTTCCAGGAACTTCTCTTCCAGGCTTCTTGAATTTTCTAGAAGCTTCTCTTCCAGATTTCTAGAATTTTCTTGAAGCTTCTCTTCCAGATTTCTAGAATTTTCTTGAAGCTTCTCTTCCAGATTTCTAGCATTTTCTTCCAGACTTCTTGAATTTTCTTGAAGCTTCTCTTCCAGATTTCTAGAATTTTGTTGCAGCTCTTCTTTCAAGGATTCTATTATCGGACTCAAATCACCTCCGGGAACTTCGAATAAAAATGTTTCGGGTCCTCACCTTCTTGTATAAGTCCTTCTGCAAGTCTTTCCTGGAGTACTTGCTTTTTACCCGTTGTTTCCAGTTCCCTTTCCTCCAATTCCTGTTTCAATTCCGCTACCTTCAAATCCGCAAGGCGCACTTTTCTTGAACACATTTTGTCTTTGACGAGGTATCAGTCTGTTTCACACGAAAAGTTTATCAGTTTGTTAAAAATTCACTTCGCAAATTCTTTTCCACGGGCCACCAGTCTATTGTCTGTTTCACGCGAAGAGTGTATCAGTTTATATTCCCACGCACAATTGTCCACTTCGCGAAAACGCACTGTCTATTTTCTGTTTCACGCGAACAGTGTATCAGTTTATATTCCCACGCACAATTGTTCACTTCGCGAAAACCGGGCCACTGTCTATTTTGGGCGTACAAAAAGGTCTATCAATTTATTTTTCTGACTATCCACTCCACGATCACTTGTTTATTTTCAAAATCCCACTTCTGACACCAATTGTAACGTAAATAAACTTAACTTGGTTTTAATAATTTATTTCACACTTAATCTACAACTTAATTTATATTACTACGCCACTGAATAGCTCGATCGTATGGGCTCGTTCAGACTGTCGACTCCACTTGAGGGTTGCCTATTTATCTCCGATACAGCATTCTCGATGTTTCGAATTCGGGTAGTTGGCGACCGGCATGTTCCAATTGTTTCCAATATCGACCGTTGCTCTCCACGGCAGAGCGACTGGACTGTTCTCGAACATCTCCGGGGATGACCTCATCGCTGTCGACGGCAACGCGCGAGGCGACAGGTCCGGCCTAGGTTCGTTACAATAGGGTTAATCATTTGTTGTTGTTGGAAAAACTGAAAACTCTAGGTTTTGGTACTGGTATACTAGATTGGATAATAAGCTTCCTAACACAACGTTTTCAGTGTGTTAGAATTAATAATTACATTTCAGAAACAATTCCTGTAGCTTCCGGTGTACCACAAGGATCACATTGTGGACCATTATTATTCAATCTATTTGTAAATGACATTGGAGATTGTTTACAGCATGCAAGGTTCTTACTGTTTGCAGATGATTTGAAATTGTATTTATCAGTTAGTGATGTCTTAAACAGTCTGATTCTTCAGAACGAATTAGATATTATATATGATTGGTCCTCAACAAACAATTTGTACCTGAACATAGAGAAATGTCACGTTATCACTTTTTCCAAATAAAAAAATATCCTTTATTATGACAATAATATTGATGGAAAAGTACTCGACAGGGTAAACGAAATAAGAGACCTTAGGATTACTTTAGATCAGCAACTGAACTTCAAAAAACACTTCAATAATGTTTCTGCAAAGGGAAGCAAAATGTTAGGATTTATAATGAGAAATGGTAAAGAGTTGTCATGTAATACCCTTAAGACTTTATATTGTTCTTTAGTTAGATCAGCACTGGAATACGCCTCAGTTGCATGGTTCCCATATTACAGATGTGACATTGAAAAAATTGAAAATGTTGAAATTCGATTTCTAAAGCATATATCTTTCAAAATGATGACATATCCCAACTTTAATCGTCAAAATACATTAAATAATCTCAACTTAACTGAACTTACTACACGGCGCTTTCAACATGATATGACATTCATTTACAAACTACTATCAGGAGAAGTCGACTGTCCTTATCTTTTAGAAATTATTAACTTCAATGTAAAATCTTACGATACAAGAAATCCTCCACTTTTTTGCATAAAAAAACATAGCACACCGATGTCTAGATGCATGAGATGGTTTAATAAGTATAATGTCGATCCCCTTGTAAACTCATTGATAGAATTGAAAAAATCTATTAGTGACATAAGGTTAGACTAATAAACTTGTAAACTCATTGAGTGAATTGAAAAATTTCTTAGTGACATAAGGTTAGACTAATATTATTGTTGTCTTATAATTTATTTATTTATTTATTTATTCAACGGGAACTAGCCCAATACATCTAATATACAGTTGAAGGTATAGTCAAGTTTTACATATTAAGACGATCTAAGATGAATGAAAGTAAATTAAGATTGAGTGGAATGTACAAAAGGATATTAATGATTAATTGATTAAATGATTGAATGTAACAGTTGTTGTCGTGGACTCGAGGAGAAAGACTGTGGATGGTTGCGGGTCTTATTTATTCATTGTAACTTCTTAGAATAGTAGTTCACTGTTGAAATTGTAATTATATTGTTTCTAATGGTGAATCCGTAAATAAATAAATAAATATATAATACCGCTTTTTGTGTCTCATTGAAAAGTCATAAACTCACCTGAAAACCATTGACCCTGCATACACTTGGAATGCTAGACTGTCTGCTACTTCCACAGTGCTCTTTTCCATCAAAAACTGAGAGTTTTTCGACATTGTCGCCAAAATCGAAGAACTCTGCAATCTGTTGATTTTAACCTCGGAGAAGGTTACATCACCAAACTCCTTAGTCATATAGAACCCATGAGACTGCACCGTATCAATCGTAACGTTCATCAATGAAATAGTGTTGAAATCGTTTTTCGGTAAGATACATCCGGTAGTGTGCATATTTTTATCGACCTGCGAAAATGTGAAGCTAGGGACTGCCTCCAAGTATTCTATGTTTTCGAAAACCACTTTCGCTGGGATATTCGACTGATAAGGGAGTCGCTGTATCCTTAATGAGCCTATGTTGTGGACGTGCAGGGACTGTATGTTTTTTTTCTCACCAGAACATCTCATTGACATAGTGAGTTTCTTGCAGTGTTTTATCGTCAAGGTTTCTATGTTAGACGGACTACTGAACTGGTTGATCATAAATATGACATCCTGAAAAAAAAGTTGATTGTTTAAATATATATATATATATATATATATATTTTCTTTAGTTTCTTGACACATATATATTTTCTTCAATTTCTCGGAATAAAGGTCTGATTCATTCAATTCATATAATTTCTCTTAACTACGTTTCGACATGGTATTTGTCATCATCAGGTTAAACCACTGAAATTAAAAATATGGAGTTCGAGACATATTTAACTTACACAATATTGGAATGTATGCACTAAAATAATTCTTTAAAAACATATGGTTCGAAATATAACGCGTTATTTAACTCAATATGAAAATATCTGTTACATTTATGAGTATTCACTTACAAATTATTTTATTTGAATTCTGCGTTCGCATCGTACGAACGTTATTGTAGGAGTGTGACTCCGTCGAAGTTATCGGGAATGGTTTGTTTATCTTTCATGCATTTTTACCCTCTTCATAAGTACATTGGATTGTTTTTATTGAGTTCTAGTATATGAGCCGGACTGTATTTTTTTGGCAGCGTGTAAAGATCAGTTTTCATTATTATTATTATAAACAAAGTTAAAAAAGGTTGTTATAAATCTGGCTTGAGTTTTTGATATCATTTCTATTGTTAATGCTATTGGGGTCTTTTTTAATATGTATCATTTCAAGGAATGTTCTTACTCTTGGATTTCTTTCTTTGGTCAAAATTTCAACGTTGTTGGTGTCAAACTTATGTTGATTTTCTTTTTCGTGTTTGGATAAGGCTGTAATGTCGGTTTTTGAGTATTTGTGTGCAAATATTGTTTTGTTTGACCTATATAGATACTTTTTGGATTCTATATATGTATGGGTTTGTTTGTTTTTTGGTATTTCTGGTTTTAATTTTGAATAAATGGTTTTGTTCGTATTTTTCAGTCGATGTGCAATAGTTATGTTGTGTTTTTCCATTATTTTATTAATTTTATTCGATAGTTTGTCATTGTATGGTAAAGGTATGTATGTTGTTTTTTCTTTACTTCATTATATTTTTATTGTAGATCGCATGTATTCGTTTTTTTATTGTTTTTTCTGCAAAGTGGCTGGGGTAATTAATTTCTTTCAATATATTCTTGATTATTTCTATATTATTTTTCCTGAATTTTGGGTGAGCAAGCTTTATACCTCTGTCAGTTAAATTTCGAATAACATTTTTTTTGTAACAAAGGTGCGCGTTTGACAAATAGTTTGTGTAACGATTTGATGCATTTGGTTTAATAAACCAGTTTGTGAAATTTTTTACAGTATTGTCGTGTATTATTGTTGTGTCGAGAAAGTTTATTTGTTTTTCTATATCTTTTTCTATGGTAAATTTCAATCTAGGATGATATTTATTAATTTTTTCTAGAATTTCATCAACTTTGTCAGTAGGAATACAGGTTAAACAATCGTCTACATATCGTTTGAGGAATATTGGTTTGAAAGTTAGTGATTTGATGATCTTTTCTTCAACATACTCCATAACCAGATTTGCTACTGTTGCAGCAATTGGAGATCCCATTGCAATTCCGAATACAAACCAAAATTTGTGCAAGTACTGCGTGACAGGGATTATGTCGCTCGATTTTATTTTTGTGCATGGTTCCAGGGAATGTTAGGAAGATAATCGAGATTTCTCAAAAAATGTGCTATTTTTTGACAGAGTAACTTTTACCTCAAATGGTGTCGTCAGTTCTCAAAGTTGTAGATGGAGGGCAGATCATAATCCTAATTTTATTATTCAAGCCAAGGACCAATATAGTTTCAAAGTGAATGTATGGTGTGGAAATTTAAATGAGCGAATTGTAGGTCCCCTCTTTTTTAGACAAAATTTAAATGGCGAACGCCATTTGAACCTTTTACGGATCGAAATATCTACATTTATCGACAACCTACCATTACAAGAGCGGATTCGTTTATTCTTTCAACAAGATGGGGCTTCTATTCATTCTACGAATGAAGTGCGGGAGAGGTTGAACAATGAGTTTGGTGAGCAATGGATAGGTCGATATTCAGGTAATCCTTGGCCTGATAGGTCTCCAGACCTAACGCCGAGTGATTTCCTTTCATGGAGTTACCTGAAAAGCAATGTTCATAAACAACGCCCATTTCGAAATGTAGAACATTTAGAAATTTGTAAAAGAAATTGTGCAGCACTGATCAACATAATTCTGTTGAAAAATGATCGCCGCGAAATGATTTCCAGAACAATTCTATGTATGGAGCGCGAAGGTGGTCACGTAGATTATTGAAAATTTGTACATTGTTTGTTTATTTTTTTTTTTCATTTCCACATCCACCTAAACAATACTGAATTCAATTAGGATAAATAATGTATTATTGAGTTTTAATTACAAATATTAGTTGGTTTAAATTTTATTTACGGGATGAGACTATTGAATAAGCTCATGTGCATCAATATACAGGGCAAGACTAAATCGTTTTTTCATAATTAATGTCCTATAATAATCAAAAGGGAATGAGGTCATTCTCTTTAGTTCTATCATTTGATGCCATTCCCGCACATGTCTGACAGTTTAGTGGTTAGGTTTTACAAAAAAGTTTCTTTTTCATAAAAAATGATTAATTGTACAAAGAAAACTACGTTTTCCCCTTTTTTAACTATGTATTGCTGTAATTGAATGTTGTCTACATTAGTGTTACATGTCTGTGAAAAGCAATGCTTACTTTTAACCTCAAATTTCAGTTCCTGAAGAAGAGCCAATAAAGACTCGAAATCTTGAATAGAAACAAGAGATCACTTTACTTCAGCCCTATTGACTCCCTACCCGAATATTACCCCGGATTTTTCTTTAACTTAGACAGTCGTCTAACCTTCTAACCTTCAGTCAATTCATATAATTTCTCTGAACTACGTTTCGACATGGTATTTGTCATCATCAGGTTAAAACACTAAAATTAAAAATATCAAGTTTGAGACATATTTAACTTAACACAATATTGAGATGTATGCACTGAACTAATTACGAGAAATTGAAAAAAATATATATGTGGTCAAGAAACTAAACTATATATATATATATACTGGGTGTAAGGTGAAGTATAGTAGGACATTTAACACCCTACTATATTTTTTTGTATAAGTTTAGTATACAATGCGCGATAAAATGTACTTATTAAATCAGAAACACTCTCATTCTCCTCAACCAGTCATCCCCATTCAGGTTGGGCTGAATTTATTTCCCCTCAAGGTGATCTCTTTTTACAAGCTTTATTGTATGTTTGTTTGTTACCGACTCCTTTGGGCGCGATTTTGACCCACTTCCAGACGTCCGAATGATTTGAAATTTGGCAGGTGTACATAATTCCGGTGATAATGCATTAAGAAATTTTTGTCCGAAAAAAAACAAAATGGCCGCTCCAATATGGCGTACGAGTTTTGTGATTATGGTCCGATTCGCTTACAAATTGGTATGTGAGGGTTTTCGTAGTCGGAGATTATGATCCTTCTGTCAAAATTGAAAAATTCAAGATGGCGGCTCCAAAATGGTGGACGAGTTTTGTGATTATGGTCTGATTCTATTCAAAATTGGTGTGGGGTTTTTTGGGGGGGGGGGGAGATTATGATCACCTAATTTGAAGAGATTATTCCATTTTTTTATATGCAAAAAAATAATAATAATAGTTTGAAAAAAATAAAAAAACACGCTTTCATAAATAAACCACACTAAAAAGTAGGAAATAAATGATAGTTTAAAAAAACAAAAAAACACGTTTTTTTAGAGAAAACCAGACTAAAAAAATAGAAAATGAGAAAAAAAAATATTTTATTTAAAAAAAAAAGCGTGGGGTGCATGGTATCAATAATTATATAGTACATTACACATCTAGGGCAGTAAAGTTAGAAATGTCTGAGATCACAGGTAATTGTTGGCCGAGGCGATACCATGCACCCCACTCTTTTTTTTTTAATAAAATACATTTTTTTCTTATTTTCATTTTTTAGTGGTTTTCTTAAAAGCGTTTTTTTAGTTTATTTAAACTATTATTCATTTTCTTCCTTCAGTTCATTAATTCCCATTCGTGCTATCATAATTTTCTACTCACAGTTGATCCGTTAGGACACTGGTAAGTGACATGAAGAGTCTTGCTTTTGGTAGTAATACAACTGAAACCACCAACACCACATTTTGAAAAATATACTCTCCCACCTATACAAAAATTAGGGAAAAACGCAAGAAAACTGCACAGAATAACGTTATATTTTACAAACATTTTGCGAACTGATAGGTAGTATTCCTAGGATGTAAGTTAGAATATTCATGAAGGTTTATACAAATGCCAGAACATCCTGTCTTTCTTATCATATTTTTATATGAAATGCGTAGCGCAGATTTTTGCGACTTTGTTGGGAATTATCTAATGGCTGTGTGGGGGTGGGATTGATAAAAAATTACGGGTGTTAGATAAAAACTGGCCTTCATGATTCAACTGAAGTTATGCAAGAATGAGATTAGATTTCAGTTTATCACGAATTCCTGAATCCACGCGTGCATAAGCTACTTTTCAATAATTTTAATAGTTGCGTACCAAACAATTCATTGAAATTCAATGTTTTCGGTAATACCTATACTATACAGTGCTTCTCAAAAGTCCCCTCCCCCCTCTTATTTTTGGAACGATTATACATAAACAAGTGAAATTTGGAAACTGAATATTAAAGGTTGTAAACTTCCCTACTAGTGATGATAGATGACGAAATCGTCAAAGATGACGTCACAAGGCCATTGTGACCAATAATTTTAAATAGATCCCTACGGAAAGCGACACCTCTTTTAAAAGGTATCGAAAAAACCTATTCAATGATACTAATTTTGTTTGTGTTTATGGCAGTTTTGGCAACTCGCTTTTGAAAAACGCAGAGCCGTGATGAATTAAATCAGTTCATACTAAAATTCCAAATTGAAGCTCCGCCTCTGAATAGTTGTCAAATAAGCTGACGTTTTTGTTAGTCTCCCTAATTCGACGTTTTTGTAATTGTCCAACTTTTTGTACATTTAATAATTTGTGTATTGTTGATCGAACGTTTAACTGTTTTAGCAGCTGTTGGTACTTTTAATATTTTTGTACATTTTGATAATTTGTTAAACTGTTGTGAGCCGAACGTTTGAGTGCTTCAAGAAGCAAAATGGTACGTGCTTTAGGTGATAAAGTAGCAGCGATCCTAATTCTTGGTGAAACTGGACAAAGTATTCATGCAGCAGAACGCATTTTTAATGAGAGGTTTCTCGATCGCCCCGTTTCGAGGACTTATTTAAGGGAGCTTCTTCGTAAGTTTGAAACAACGGGTAGTATAAATGATGTGAAACGATCTGGCAAACCACAAATTTCTGATGAGAAAAAAATTGATATGCTGGCAGAAGTAATAGTTAATCCTACTTCTTCAACAACTCACGTTCATCTACTGTGAAGTCAGTCGAAGTACAGTACACAGGGTGTTGAAAAAAAAAACAAATTTCATCCATACAAATTAAAAATGGTTCATCAACTCTCAGACGACGACCCAGACCGAAGACTAGAATTTAGTGAAAATATGGAAACTAAAATTAACTAACAGCCAGACTATGTCAAAACAATTTGTTTTAGTGACGAAAGTACTTTCTATCTAAATGGAAAGGTAAATACACAGAATGTGAGGTATTGGAGTGACGCAAATCCTCACCTGTCTCGTGAAACACATACCCAATTTCCCCAGAAGGTGAATGTTTGGGCAGGTATCCTGGGAAACTACATCTTTGGGCCTCTTTTTTCAAATACTAATTCAACTGGTGAGGTTTATCTGGAGCTGTTGCAAAACGCAATAGAACCGTTAATCCTTGAAATTTTGGAAGATAATCCAGATGAATTCGGCAATTTGGAAATAACATTCCAACAGGATGGTGCTCCTCCACACTATTACGGTGCAATGAGACGGTATTTGGATGAGGAGTATCGTGGTAGATGGATTGGACGACGAGGTTCAACGGAATGGCCAGCTCGATCACCGGACCTCACACCTTTGGATTTTTTTCTGTGGGGGGTACCTTAAATCGAAGGTTTACGCCACTGAACCTGAAAATATTGACGTTTTAAAACAACGTATTGTTGCAGAATGTGAGGCTGTTTCCGCAGACACATTTGCAAAAGTACGAGAAGAGTTTAAAAATAGGATATTTCACTGTCAGGAAGTAAATGGAGGTCACTTCGAGCAATTTCTTTAGTAGATACTGATTCTTAAATCTGTAATTAATATCATACTGAATGGAATTTAAATTTTAATGTTCACTAATGAGCCATTAAAACTGTCATGAACACAAACAAAATTAGTATAATTGAATAGGTTTTTTCGATATTTTTTAAAAGAGGTGTCGCTTGCCGTAGGGTTCCATTCAAAATTATTGGTCACAATGGCCTTGTTACGTCATCTTTGACGATTTCGTCATCTATCATCACTAGTAGGGAAGTTTACAATCTTTAATATTCACTTTCCAAATTTCACTTGTTTATGTATAATCGTTCCAAAAATAAGAGGGGTGAAGGGGACTTTTGAGAAGCACTGTATAACTACACATATATGTATGAAATATTCACATTTCAGGAGATTTGAATTTCGCCCAGTATATGGATGTCAATAATAAAAATAATGGTTTGTATTTTCCAAAAAATATAATATTGGGAACAAAAGACAGAGTGTCAGTTGGGAGTGCTTGAAGCACATTTCTAGAGAATATATTTTTGTGTAGAAATCTTCGTTAGTGGATCTCTTCACAAAAAATTCAATCAATCCAATTCAGGTTGATCACCTGTTGTCGGTTTCGAAGTTTTTGGCCCCCATCAGTACAGTAGTCGAGTGGCCTTAGAGTATTTTGTTTTGGAATCAAGAGCTCTGAATTTTATAGAATTTTAGTGCCTACATGTATGTAAACTTTATATTTCCTATTATTTTCGTTATTTCTTTTTTAGCCAATACCCCAATCTGTGCATTTTCACATACAAACAACTTCTGTTGCTACTGTGCTTTCTACATCCTTTTGCATGTTTTGAATTTTAGTATTCCTTTGTTATTAGCAAATACATTTTATTATTATATTAAATATGGAAAATTAAACAGATACAATGCTAATGTACTTTTAAGGTTACTGTCAAATATTGTTGTCGTGAGAATTTTTTTTTTTTTTTATTTACCAACAAATACAAAATGTGACTTCCAAAATGTCTATTTTACTGATATTTCATTAGTTCTGACATAAACACATATAATTTAGTTGAATAAAGCCATTTTTGCAATAGTAATGGTGAACATTTGTAATTTTCCAGTATTTTCTTGACTGATGTTGATATACAGAGCATTTGATAAAATATTACAATGTTTTTTTTTCATCTTGATATTTTTTAGACTCTGTGGTCGATTTTTTTCAAAATATGAATACTTTTTCCGATGGTTGTACCAAAGTAAAATCATCATTTAGTATCTTCCTGGGCGCAAATATGTGATCGATCATCTTGTGCAACTAATCCTGGAGATTTATATCCAGTGCGAAGTGTCGGTTAAAATTGTCTGAAATGCGTTTTAAGATTTGAATTGATTCGAGAGCGAGGGGAGTTTCAAGGGCTCTCATCCCAGAGTTTGTCAAAACAGCATGTTGAATGTCTCCTGCAGATCCGTGACCCTCTGAACGGCATGGATTCTTGTTGAACTTGTTAATTAAATGATAAAATTAATCTCATACAAAGAATAAGATAGCCAGGGAAAATATTCTCTTTCATAAAATTCCAGACATTTCAAGACTTTCTGAGAGGTTAAAAATGTATTTAGATATGTATTCACGTTGGTTTTAAATGATTTAATCTGAATGAAATGTATGGACTGTAAGTATATCAATTATATCACTTATTTATCTTTACAAATTATGAAAGATTGTCAATATTTCAATACAGTCGAAATTTACTTCTCAAAACAAACTTACTAGCAACGGGACTGGATTCTATTTTCTTCATGGCCGCTATCTAACCCTTAATGAGATGTTTATTTCAAAGTAGCATTAGAAAACAAAAGTATAACTAGGATACATATGTTACCAAATTGAAGAACTTCGAAGTGTTATAGTTACCATGTATAGAATGCGAAAAAATGTATATTGGGCAGACAGGACAATTTCTCAAGGCACGAATAGGAGAAAATGAAGGGAATATCAGAACCGAAAACCTTATGAAAATAACAAATCGAGCAGGCCTTCCCAAATATTCCGACATAACTTTACATAGATTCAATTGAAAAAAAAAATTGTTGGAAAACAACGAATCTAAACAAAGGAAGGCTACAGGAGATGACCAACATAGGAAACTATAAAAACAATATAAATAGCAAAGTAGATACTGTATTTGTACCCAACTTCAATTAACATATAATAAGTGAATTGAAAGTATCACAATTTTATCGAATCATGGACTCCTCTGGTCCCAACATTCTATTCCAACATCATATTTTTTTTAAATTGTTTTTAACCAATTTCTTAGTTGACCAACTCCCAGAAGTTAATGAAAGTTAAGATCACGGGGACCTTACCTTTTATAGTGGGATCCGAAACCACTCTTGGGGCATTGGTGGAAACAGTGGACACAAGACCAACGCTTGTGCCACTGAGCCACAAGCTCCGTAAATATGAATTTGAAAGAAATCATAATCACTTAAAAATAGTTTTTCAAATCTTCAAGTTTGACTTTGGTTAAAAAACAAACTCTTTTTTCCCTCCGCTCGCATTAAAACAAGCAGCGTTATTATTATGTCATCTTTTAACGCTGTCTTACAAATCTATGAATAATTATAAGAGGCCATAAAAAATAGGTTCGAAATAATAGTATTCTATTGAAGACGCTACTATTTGTTGAGACTGTTTTGATAATGTATATTAATTATACACAAGTCTTATCGAAAAAATTGACTACTCCTGAATTTTTTTTTTTAAATTATCAAATAGAAAACACTAATGAACCCAACGAAATAATACGAAACTGAACTATAAAAGTCACGTTGAGAAGGAAAACATTCTCAACTGAATATTGAATAGAAATATTTGCTATTCAATTGAGAATGTTTCCCTTTTCAACATGAATACCCCACAAGAGGTTATCTTGAACGATGGAAGATAGTGGCTAAAGTTTATCTTTTGAATCGCAGATGATTCCACATCTGATTTTATGAACATCCTCTTCATTTTTCCAAACAAATCATAAAAGTCACAGTTGCCAGACGAATGTTTCCTTGGACGTTCGGTTTGGCAACGTCTAACTTTTTACCAACATGTTGGGCATCGTTTGTTTGAAGGTTGTAGAAGATGTAGTTACTCGATTACTCTCGTTTCGGACGTCCATCATCTTAATGGATTTACAAGGTTTTCACGACGTTTCGAATGATTGTATCTGCAATCGTCTTCAGGTGGATATTGACAAGCTTTACGCATTGTATTGGGAATTTCAACTTTGTTTTAATGTATACCGGGTGATTCTCTAAGGTGGCTGAACCCTATAACTTTTTTATTATTGAAGATAGAAAAACGAAACTTGGGGGTTGTGTATCATAGTTCAATTTAAATTTTTTGACATATTTACTTGCTTTGCCGTACTTCCGGTTTGACCGGAAGTGACCCCAACTTTCGATTTTTGAATGAGGCATCCTATATATTGGAACGTAGTTCCTTATCGCGCGTTGCGAACGGGGGCTAGACGGACTAAATTTGTAACGAGACTTTCGCTATCCGTGCGGCGTGCGCGTGTTTCTCTGTCTGTCTCTCTCTCTCTCTCTCTCATAGAAAGCAAGCCAGTTATTTTCGTTTCGTCTTTCTCTTTCACATTGAACAGTGTGGTGTCGCGACGATTATTTTTGTTGAATGTATACAGGTTTTTTGTACATAATAAATAATAAAAAATAATAACAATAATGAATCTGGACAGTGTTTCTGCACAAGTTCCGGATATTGCTGATGGAGTTAGGTAAGTAGAGATTTTATACAGACAATAATAAATGCTTATGTATTTTTAGCAAGTACGCATTATAACCTCTCTTTACTATTGTACTAACCAAGTCATACGCGTTATAATCTCTCCATTATTGTGTGTTTAGCAAGTGTACGCGTCATAACTTTGATAAATTTAAAAGCAAATTATATTTTAATATTACAATATCAATGCGTATGTATTTAGCAAGCCGTGCGTGTTCTAACCTATACGGTGTTGTGTTTACGAAGTCGAGAGTGTATATATATATATATATATATATATATATATATATATATATATATATATATATATGTATATATATATATATATATATATATATATATATATTTATATATACACACACTCTGTTGTGTTTACAAAGTCCCGCGCATCTATGACCTGTACGAAAGAATAGACAGACAGAGTGCATATATATATATATATATAAAATATTATTATAACTTAAAAAAATAAAATTTTATTACAATTCCTTCACTAATTAATCGAAAGGAACTTCGTTCCATCCGGGTGTCCCTTGACACCTCTCAAGTTTTTTTTACTTATTTCGATCGAAATTGACATTCTAAATCCAACACCTCACTTGTCAATGTTTGACAAATAAAGTCATTTTTATTCCAATTTTTATTTTTCAATCTGGAATGCGATGGATCGTGTAAATCGCTTCATTCTTGATCAAGTAACATGGGAAAAAGACGACTTTGACTCTGACTTTGACTTTGACTTCACAGTCGTTTTGAGAATGATTTAAAAGTTGCAAATATGAATTTTTTTAGTTAACTTGATTTTTTCAAATGGAAAGGGGGTGGCTCGTCGGCTTTTTGTTAATGATCATTTTCTTACGAATAAGTTGATACCACACATTTTCACTTTATTTTCACTATTTTTCTGAATAATTGCAAGAAACGATCATACCTAATAACAAATACTACGTATTCGGTATACTTATGCACTAAGTCCTGCTATTCTAGTTATCCGTGACAAACAATTGAAGCTAAACAAATAGGTTAATGAATATGCTGTCACTTTTAAAAATATATTTGTTGCGTAGTTTATACTTTGACATGGAAAATAATACTAGAAACGAGAAAATTGGCATGTTGCTAATTTACGGAGAAGCAAAAAAGAATATTTATGCTCAGAGATTCCCTAATCGTCGCCATCCCACTCGGCATTATTTTCCAGAACTGGAAAGGAAAATGCGAAATGAACCAGGAGAAAATGCCAATAACTTCATCGTCAGTGAAGAAAAAGAAGTAGACGTGCTGGCCTATGTTGAAGTGAATTGTACGGCATCAATTCGCCAAATTGTTTCTGAGTGTGATATAACTTATTCGTCCGTTTGGAGATTCTTCACAAATATAATTATCGATCATTCAAGTACCAACTGCACCAACATCTTTACGATAACGACCACAACCGGAGATTATCTAACTTACTGCAACTGGTTTTTGACTAAATACAGAGAAGATGTACGTTTTCCATTTAAAATTATTTATTCAGATGAAACTCGATTCACCAACTTGGGTCTGTTCAATCACAATAATAAAAGGTACTGGTCTCAAACAAATTAACATCTGATGCAAGAAGGAAATTTTCAAGAGATTTGCCACTGCCTAACTAAGTTGATATCTATTTTCAACAAGATGGAGCGCCACCTCACAATTCTCAAGTCGTAAGAGAACATCTGAATGACACCTTCCCAGAAAAGTGGATTGGCACTTATGGACCTATTCAGTGGCCTGCGAAGTACATTCTTAAGTTGTCATATTTTTTCATAATGTTCAACATCAGCTACTCGTGAAGAACTGGAGTATAAAGTAAGGGTGTCATTCCAGAACGTCACTGCGGAACAGCTAATCAATGTGGTGCGCGCAACAATTGAAGAAGTTGAACTTTGCCGTGATCAAAGAGGAGGTCTTTTTGAAAATTTAGAACCTTAATGGACTAATTTGCGACTTTTATATAATTCCTGAAACGACTGTGGGTTCATAAGCCTCAAAGTCATATTTTTCCCATGTTACTTGATCAAGAATGAAGGGATTTACACGATCCATGGCATTCTAGATCGAAAAATAAAAATTGGAATAAAAATGACTTTATTTGTCAAATTTTGACAAGTGAGGTGTTGTTGGATTCAGAATGTCATTTTCGATCGAAATAAGTAAAAATATATAGGATGTCCCATTTAAAAATCGAAAGTTCGGGTCACTTCCGGTCAAACCAGAAAGAAGTACGGCAAAGCAAGTAAACATGTCAAAAAATGTAAATTGAACTATAATACACAATTCCCAAATTTCGTTTGTCTATATTTAATAATAAAAAAGTTATAGGGGTGAACCACCTTGGAGAATCACCCGGAGAATCAAGATGTGCATAGATATCAGACCAGGAAAGCACAAGAAATTCACATTCCAAACTTTAGTACAAATACATTCAAAAAGTCACCTTACTGTGCAGGAAGCTTAATTTATAATAAACTGCCGCTCGAAATCAGATCTGCAGAAACTTTCAATATTTTCAAGAAGAAAATACAAATATTTTTAGTCGAAAAAAGTTTTTATAACCCGAAGGAATTTTTTGATGCATAGCAATCGTCTCAGAGAGTAAATTGTGCAGTGACTAATACTATATGTTAAAAATGTCTGTCTGCTTGTCTGTCTGTTGATCAACAAAAAATGGATTCTGTCTTTTTTTTTCTGTCTTTTCCTAATTTTTTTAAATGAAGGAAAAATGTTTTCTGTCTGTTTTAATATTAGATTTTTATGTTATAGTTTATACATTTTTTAGTTTTAATGACAAAACCTTGTGTTCCCTGTAACACTTTAATGGCAAATAAATATCTATCTATCTATCTATATGTATATCTAGGTGATAAGTGTTATGTATTTACTAAATAAAAGACACGACTAATTGTCTTACCAACTAGTAATGGGGCATTGCCAACTTAAAATACTTACAAATGACATTCTATGCCAAAACTATAAACATTCACAACAATGAGGACACATTTTCTCACAATATTGTTTGTTTTAGATAAAATTAAAAAAAAAGTTTTTTGTTGGTTTTATTCCAATTTTATTCCAACATTCACAAATAGTGTGTAACATTTTTTCAAAATAATTCTCAATAATAACTCCAGGTAACTTTACTGAGCTCTCCAAAAACTACGAAAAAAAGTTATAGGAGTGATCCACCTTGGAGAATCACCCGGTATACAAAATTACTAAAAATGACATCATTCTCTTTTTGAGGTGAAAATACTATAGACTCGCATTCCACACCTCAACATCAGCCAAATTGCGTTTCCTGTAAATTTTATGGTAATATCAAGTAGTACAATGATCGATAAAATAGGTGTCTAAACAAGTTCACTGCCTCCCGGACTATCACGTCAGAAAATTGCTTTCGAGTTGTTATTGGTTGTTTACCGTTATATTTTCGTAACGTTACTACTCCCACTCATAACATTATCGGCAAAATGCTGCAATCAAAACAATTGAAGCTGGTATGTGGACAAATGACGTATACATATGTCCAGAAATCAGATGTATCGCTTTCCTTTGAAGTTGGTTTATTTTGAAGCATTTATAAGGTACAATTTATGTTGTTTAACAAATTCGCATCTATAAATATTTAATTCGCTTTTATGTAGGACAACTTGAAAAACAGTCGTTTAAAGTTTTTCCTTCTAAACGGGGGCGGACAATAAACATGTGAACGAAAAGTTTTCCACGCGTTTTGGGCATTCATTTTTCCGGAAAAGCGTGCATTTTTCATAAGGCCACCGCGCGATAATGTGTATATTCAAGATGAAGGGCCTCTAGAGATGTATTCCGCTTTCAAACTCCCTTTCAACTTCACAGTTTTCACTCGGGCGGAAACAGAAAAATGCACGATGTCTGAAAATGGAGACAGTTCAGGCCTATCGGGAAATGTAGCAAATGTAGCGATTTGTAAGTTGATTTCTTTGGGTGTATTCATGGGATGTTCATCAAATCGAATTTGTGTTCATCTGCGTATGGAAAATAAAATCTTCCAAATGTTTAAAATAAGGAAGGTATTGAAATGTTTAAAGCATGATTTTTCCCTAAATATGAAAATCTACAACAAATATGAAGCGGTTTTTGTGATGTCTAGCATAAAAGAACCACATCTGATGTGAACAAACTTCGACTTGATAGAAAAAATCTAATAAGAAAAAAAACCTTATCAAAATTTTGACAAAAAATTCATACTCTGCGACTCCAAAATCCTCCACATACCAATTTTGAGTAGAATCGGACCATAATCACAGAGATCGCTCGCCATCTTGGAGCTGCCATTTTATGAATTTTGACAAAAAATTCATAATCTTCGATCCTGAAAACCCTCGTATACCAATTTTGAGTCAAATCGGACCATAATTACAAAACTCGTTCGTCATCTTGGAGCCGCTATCTTGAATTTGTCAGTTTTGATTTTATGAATTTTGACAAAAATTCGTAATTTTCTACCCCGAAAACCTCCACAACATACTAATTTTGAATCGAATCGGACCATAAACACAAATATCGTCCGCCATCTTGGAGGCCCCATTTTGTTTTTTTTCTCTAACAAAAATTGTCACGAGAACTATGAAACCAAATTTCTCGTTAATCGGTCTAGAAGGTGGTCAAATTCAACTTGCAAGATTTGATTACAGACAGACAGAAAGTGAAACTGAATAAAAGCTTGTAAAAAACTGATGGATCGGTCAGTCGGAAAGGTAAATTTCACAATTTATTGATTGATTCTGAAATTATCATCGATCAAGTTACACGTTACCTGCCACTCCCGCGTTAACGCGGGCTTGGTTGCGGACGACCAGTGCATCGCCCGCGTTTTCGCGGACGACTCCTCTCTTGTTTCAATGGGTCTACTTCACTACAGCGACCTCCAACCATGCAGGAACTCGAACGTTTGGCAAACGAATGGGATGATTCCGATAACGAAGACATTGATTTGGAAGGTAGTAATACTGAAGACAATTTTTTGGAAGTGAGCGGCTCGTCAGGAAGTGGTGTCGAAGTGATACAAACACCAACGCTAATAATATTGCAGCCGCAGCAAGTAACGATGTATGAATTGATGATTATTCATCTGTGAAGCAAATTGACTTCACAAAAGCGCGAGTTTTATTGGTGCAGCCACGCGGTAACCAGCCGATTGATTACACTAGTTTACAAAAAAATTATATTGTTTTTACCCAAAGATAAATTATACCGAATTAGTTTCATGTCTACTCCCTCATAACAAAAATATATGAAACGTAATTATATTTAAAGTTTTTTAAATATACCCACAAAGTTTTGAAGCAATGTTGTTTTGTTCGTGATAACTAGTGTCATTCGTTAAAGTCGCATTTTAATAATTGCTAGGCGTTCAATTCGTTTTAAAATGTTTGAAGTTTGTCGACGATGTGGTTACTTGATTACTCTCGTTTCGGACGTCCATCGTCTTAATGGATTTAAAAGGTTTTCACGACGTTTCGCATGCTTGTATCTGCGATCGTCTTCAGGTGAATACTGACAAGTTTAGATGATACTTACCAATGTACGCCTCTGCAGCCCGCCACAAAGTGCAATTAGTGGTTTCCATACGTTCTTGATCTCAACGCTTGGTTGATGTGGGCGGCCTCTTTGAACTTTCGCTTGAACCAATGCTCCTCTCTATGTAGAACACGTGAGTCGTCCCTTAGAGTACGATGGTGCTCAGTCCAGGCGTGGTCAGAAATTCCCGATTTTGACGTTTCTCCACGTTGAGTCCATTTCTTGTGCTCATCCAATCTACCGATAACGGCCTCTTTGTCTCTCCAATGTAGGAATCTCCGCATTCACATGGAACTTCATAATTGCAATACTTACTGATTTCATTTTTGTTGTCAGGTTTGGTCTTGCTGAGGAAACTCCGTAAAGTACTGCCGGATTGGAAGAAGCTCTTGATGTCGAACTTGTTTCCAATCCTTCTGATCTTCTCGGAGACACCTCTGATGTACGGAAGGCAGATCACTGTACTTTGTTGTTGCTCTTCAGATGTCTTCGTTCTCTGGAGTTGTTTCAATACTTCTCCTAGGAGTTTCTTGGGGTATCCATTCCGGTGAAGGTCCTCTCTGATGTGGTTGTTTCAAAATGTCTTCAAGAGAGTGTAAATTAAATCCAAACAACTCTTGCTATGTTTGTGGTAAAACTATCCTAACAAAGACTAAGAACCAATCACAGAAGCAGTAGCAGGGGGACGTACTTCCAATGCTTCCAAATCTTGATGAAGAACCTTGACAAAACTTAGAGAAGACATGAGAGAGGGCAGAATGCTGATAAACTGATCTGAACAACACCCCATATATCAAATGAGCAATACGTCACTTTCAATTTTTTTTGCAGATCTCAATTGACATCCGTCATTTGAAAAAGTTACAAAGACTCTGCAAGAGAAAAACGTGAATTATTCAAACTATTATGAGTTTAAATTTTGAGAACGGGGGTAGATATAGTCCCCGAAACGTCAATCAAAAACCAAATAGAGAAGTATATTTTGAATTTTTAATATTTCTTTGATAGACAAATTCAGAATACGGCAAGTGATTGACTAATTGAATCATTTTTCTTTAGAAAATATAATTTGGTGAACGCAGTAACTTTTCGGGGTGAACTAATTAGTTTGCTCTTTCTACATTGTATAGATTTTCCTGATATATTTCATTTTCAGACTGGAAGGTTATCCAAAAAACATGTCAAGATAGAAATATCTATTACACAGAAAATTTGGTTTGCCCAGATTTATATGAAATCATTCAGTTGCCTAAATCACGTTTTGTTATCAGGAGCTATGGATATGAGGCCACCTTACCATCCGGATTTAAATCTATTTGAATTCGTTTGGGCAGCACTTGAGAATTGTGTAGTGGCAAACATTTTTTGTGACCTATGTTATATGTTTGATCCACCTGAGGTATTGATCGAGAACGATACCTGAATATTTAACAGAATTGGTTTTCTCAATATTTGGTCCATGGCAGTGACATTGTTCGTCATATTTGGGTGAATCTATTTTAAGAATCATTTGGGATAGCTGATCAGTAGCTGTTTTTACACGCTTTGTATTAGCTTCACTTGTATGTTTGTTTATTTGTAACCGACTCCTTTGGGCGCGATTTTGACCCACTTCCAGACGTCCTAATGATTTGAAATTTGGTAGGTGTACATCATAGACAAATTAAAAATAAAGAGACTGTTTGAAACATTGGCGATCTTGACCACCAAGTTTTTGGTACGGCCAGTCGCGCATGGAGGCGCACGCAATCAACAGACGAATGAAGACATGATAATTTTCCAATTTCGACGTTTGTCAGAAAATGACAAACCACGTAATAATTTCAGAATAATTCTACTGTTATTGTCATCGAAAAATTAATGATAGAAATTCTACTATGGACTTGAATTCGGAACCCAACTTCGAAAATAGAATGTTTTGTTATTCGAGTTGACGCTGAAATTCCTGGAAATATTCTTTTACAAGGTAAAATATAAGCTGCTTTTCACAAACTGATACTTATTTCCATCTATCAGTTGCAGAATTTTTTCCACAAATTGGTACTTATTTCTATCCAAAAGTTTCCATTTCCTATCACTATTTGAGGAAGTACGAAGTAAATGGTCTACTTAATGATTATCATCATAGTATTTGTTATACCTACTCGTTATTCTTTGTGCTAATAAATTAACAAAATTATTGAAGGTATGTTGTAAATGTATTTGTTTTTTCATTTTGGTTGATTTCATGATAAGACTGAAGAATATTTGTTTTTCAGAGTTTTATTATTGTTTTGTCTTAGATAAAATAAAATGTGTTTTTATGGTGTTTAACTTATTATTCTTATTTTATGAGAACTTTAATTTTGTTCCTTGATATCATGAAACAAAGATTTATTTTGAAACTTTATTTTGACCACGAACTAACATTCTACGAATCGATTACTGTATATATTTTATTGGTGATCGATTTGCCATTCCTGTATTTCATATGATACAACCATTCATATGAAATACAGGAAATCAAATCGTTCACTTATAAAATATATACCATATCAACCATATTAAAGTAATACATTTAAAAAACCCGCCTTATCTCAATCGGTAACTGAAGAGAAATCTGTTTTACAAACTGCACTAAATTAGTTCGGCCAGTTGCGAGATATGTCGCCACTGTCTAAACGTGGTGCCAACTTTTTCTGCAGGTTTGACAACTCTCTTTATTTTTAGTTTCTCTATGGTGTACATAATTCCGGTGACAATACATTAAGAAATCTTTGTGTGAAAAAAAAACAAAATGGCGGCTCCAATATGGCGAACGAGTTTTGTGATTATGGTCCGATTCGCTTCAAAATTGGTATCTGAGGGTTTTTTGGGGTGGAGATTATGATTCTTTTGTCGAAATTGAAAAATTCGAAATGGCGGCTCCAAAATGGTGGATGAGTTTTGTGATTATGGTCTGATTCTATTCAAAATTGGTATGTGGGGGTTTTTGGGGTCGGAGATTATGATTATTTTGTCAAAATTGAAAAATTCAAGATGACGGCATTAAAATGGCGGCCGAGTTTTTTTATTATGGTCTGATTCTATTCAAAATCGGTATGTGGGGGTTTTTGGGGTCGGAGATTATGATTATTTTGTCAAAATTGGAGGATTCAAGATGGCGGCTCCAAAATGGCCCGAGTTTTGTGATTATGGTCCGATTCTATTCAATATTGGAGAATAATAGTTAAAACAATTTATTAAGAATAATAATAGTTTGAAAAACTAAAAACACGCGTTAATAGAAAACTAAATTAAAAAGTTGAAAATAAATAATAGTTTAAAAAATCTAAAAAACACGCTTTTATAGAAAACCAGACTAAAAAAATAGAAAATAAGAAAAAATGTATTTTATTTAAAAAAGCGTGGGGTGCATGGTATCAATAATTATATAGTACATTACACATCTAGGGCAGTAAAGTTAGAAATGTCTGAGATCACAGGTAATTGTTGGCCTAGGCGATATCATGCACCCCACGCTTTTTTTTAAATAAAATACATTTTTTTCTCATTTCCTATTTTTTTTATTGTTTTATTTATTCCAGAGATTGTTGCACAACCACAAATGCATTATTTTCAAATTAGATTCAGTTTTCTGTTGGACTTCTCTTTCCAATTTTTGTAAATGAAAATCAAAGCCGTATCGTCAGAGAACAAGTTTTTTAAGCGTATTCTGCTATTTATATACTTAGGTCAAGAAACGATTCCTTGTGGGACTCCGATTCCGATTTTATCTTTTCGTGATAAATAATCTATTGAAAGCTCTTCCCTCTCCAAACTCTGATGTTGATGGTATATTTGATAATATGAATAATACCCCTATCTATCCTGAGGAATGACTGTTCCGCATCCTCACACATTTCCTACCATGTGCTGGTAATTTTTCGGTTAGCACTCTTATCACCTAATTAAACGAAATTGATTTATTGCACGGTGTTTGCATACGAGGGTTACTATTTTCCTACTCGATCCTACTATTTACCAAGCAGATATAGAGAGTATAACAATTTAAATTGTGTAAACACGTGAATAGAACACGACAAATTGGACTTTTATAGGTATTTACCCGAGAATTCCAGCTGAATTCAAAAGAAAGTCGTAAATAAATTGGACACTCGTAGCAGACAAATACTACTTCCAGAGATTCCTGCTCTTCTACGTAGGTATACATGATTTACAAGGAGTAAATTTTGTTGTTGATCTTCCGTGAAAATGCCGAGAAAGCTCTTCTAGCCCAAGAGCGTTTCATTAAATGTTTACTGAAAGAGTATTTATTATTGGTCAAAATCAGAATTCGAGAAAATCTGGTAATTTTCTCCTCCACTTCCACTTCCTGGAACAAATGGAAAAGAAACATCATTGTGCAGTTCATCATTATTATTGTGAATCGAATGAAACGTGGGATTAGGGTGCAATCGAGAATGCGGCAGTCAACATACTGCGTGCGCCCTTTGTATTTTGCCGCCCTTTCAGAAGAAATGCGGTGCCGTCATCCCCTCTAATTTCTGGATTGATTGTCATTTTTATCACCCTCGACTGGACCGTGGTGTCAGGGGCGGATTTGGTCTGTATGGTGTTGGTTGCCGATATCATTCTACATATCGTGATATCCATTGGTAGTCCGGTCAATTTAGACATTCGAAGTTACATAAAGTCCCAACAAGCTGAATTTCTGTGAAGTTGTTCAAAACATAATTACAAACAATGTCTAGAAGTTCCCCATCATTCCCCTGTGAGGAAAAAATTTAATTCAAGGTCAAAGGTCAAAAAAATGAGTTTTTCGCGATTTTCAGCAAAACGGTAAGTTTTATCATAAAAGTACCTCAGACAAAAATTGTAGATCATAAAATTATCTATGAAAAAAGTATCAATACTTTTTTTCTTACGAGCCACCGTTTCTGAGATATAACGATTCTAAAAGTTATAAAAGTTGTTATCGTCATAATATGCACACGTTTCCACGCCACCTATGAGGTAGTGTACTTAGCGCGTTTTTGTTAACGTGGTTTCCCCAGTAGGCCTACTCCACGGGTCAGTTGTGATCCTGTTTAATGTAAAACTATTGCAAAATAACGGAAATTTTCAAAGATTGGGAAAGATAAAAGCGATGTAAATGAAAAAAAAGTGTTGAAGTTTATTCGTCTTATTTGTAAGTTTCAAATTCTTGTTATTCTTCTTGATCTTCTTCTTGTTCTTCTTCTCCTGCTTCTTCTTCATCTTCATTTTGGATGCAAGTAAATTGCGTCAATAGCGATGTATCGCATAATACTTCGTCGGAGTCAAACGAATCCTCCATTGTTTGTGATTCAATATTAGATAAATCTTCAAACATGCGACTTGGTGGAGGGTAGTTAGAATTATCAAATACTGCGGTTTGAATATCTTCGCGAATAATAGCTGCAGCTGCGTCTAGGACTCTCAATCGTTCTTCTGTTTTATTCATTTTTTTTTCGTACCAGGCTTGATTCAAAATATCATGATGATTATCCACTAAGCATATGAATGTTGATGCTCCCGATTTCTCAGTGATAATAAGTTTATCACCATACTTTACTTTTAGTCGTAGCTTAATCGTTCTGTTATCTAGAGTCGTAGTTTTGCAAACCTTTTGTAATTCGTTCAAAGTGAACTGACAGTCATCGCTATTTTCAATGTAAGTAAATATTTCCTCCATTGCCAAATTCGTTGCTTCGTCTTTAGGACGACCCATTTTAGCTCCAGTGGAAGGTTTTAAAAAATTAGCATAGCAATCTCGATGATACTTAGCTTCAGCAGCAACTAAATCATATTCAAATTCGACTCGAGCAAGAACAGCTTTTGCTAAAGCATCGTCACGAGCCCGAGCTGTTTCCAGAATTGAATCTTTAAATTGAAGTGTACTTACTTGGCTGATTCGACGCCGAAAATCTGAGGATTTTCTTTTTTCACTTTCTTCATTTAATTTCTCGCCACAAAATAAGCACAGTTCTTTGAAACAAAAAGCTGATTCACTGATACGTGATCTAGTACGAGGAGACTTGCTGTGGATGTACTGGCTTCTTGTTCTTCACGTTGTCTTTTATTAGCTGCAGCAATAGAAGACTTTCGAGTATAATTTTTACGGCAATTTTCATGTATTGTCACAGATTTCTGATTTTTGAGATATTCCGAAAAATCATCAGCTCTTTCGATACTTGCATTAATTAATGTCTTCATACCACGTTCAACAGTAACAACTTCACTTTCAGTTAAAAGTTTAGCACAAATAAAACAATATTCAGACATTTTCAATATAAAACTCAAAACAGCACAATATAGGTTAGAATAAACACGTGTTTTCACTACAGAGTGACGCTCAAGACTAACGGTATTTCATTTATTATAGCAGGTAAAGACCCTAGCCACGTACACAATGAAACAAGAGACAGATGTCTCGAAGTTACACTGGCTTAAGACAATGACCGATAGAAAAATATTTTTATATTGTAAGTATAAGTTACAATGACCGATAGAAAAATATTTAAACATTTAATATATATATATATATATATATATATATTATATAAAATTTTACAACTCTAGATGTATATACGTGGCGTACTCATGCATATTATGACGATAACAACTTTTATAACTTTTAGAATCGTTATATCTCAGAAACGGTGGCTCGTAAGAAAAAAAGTATTGATACTTTTTTTATAGATAATTTTATGATCTACAATTTTTGTCTGAGGTACTTTTATGATAAAACTTACCGTTTTGCTGAAAATCGCGAAAAACTCATTTTTTCGACCTTTGACCTTGAATTAAATTTTTTCCTTACAGGGGAATGATGGGGAACTTCTAGACATTGTTTGTAATTATGTTTTGAACAACTTCACAAAAATTCAGCTTGTTGGGACTTTATGTAACTCCACTCTCATTTTTTGGTCTAAATTGACCGGACTATGGATTTTTATCCAATCTCACACGATCACTTCTAGTAATAATCAATATTTTATGGTTGGATTGCACGAGAGGTTGAGCTGTGATGTTTATAGGGCCCCTTTCAGTTACAGAAATATCATTTTACTCCAACGAATGATATATCGTTGGAATATAAGAAAAAAAGATCTATGTCCATTTACAACAAAATATAATATAAAAATAATACAGGGTTATTCATTGGGAAATGCGCAATCAGTAAGGGGAGATGGAGAACACCGAGGTGTTTCTAAATAAATCTAGGTGACACAAAATTATTTTTTGCCCCAAATGGTACTTTTCCAGCTTTAAACCATAAAATCATCAACTATTTCTTATTCTCCTAATTTCTGGATCCCAACCTTATCGATAAACGAGAGGACATGTCCGTATTTGGGACAAATTATTATTATCAATGACTAAGTTTCAAACACCCTGTATGCGTTAAAAAATTATCATAACATTTGTTCATTGCGCTACATTAAAAAAAATCAGAGAAAAGAAGAAAAATGCCCATTCCGAAAAAAGCATAACTTTATTTTAAACAAAAATAACGTTGCAACAAATCTACATTTCAAAGGTTAAACATAACAGAAAATAAAAAAAAATAGAATTTTCTCTATTCGCGTCTAATTATTTTTTTAGCTAGTGCATGATGATAATAATAAAATTAAGCAGTCTGTACGTACTGTTTAATTTATTAAATAATACAATTTAGGTATGATATCCCAAATTGTTGTAATTGTCAAGTTGGCTGATGTCAGAGTACAATTTTGACGTTAGTTGATGACTTTAGAGTTTGTACTTGTGTTGTTACGTTATATGTTTATAACAGTTATTGCTTACTTAAAATGCCACACAAATTTGATAACAATGAATATGCAGACAGGTTGTATGTCTATGGAGTTTGTGATGGTAATGGGAAAGCTGCCCAAAGAGAATATGCACGGCGATTTCCTGGCCGGAGGTTACCTAGTGATAGGACTTTTTCTAATGTGTTTAGTTACCTTAGAGAACACGGTAAATTTCCAACTGTAGCACAAAATGAAAGTTATGAAAGACGATATATCGATTTGGAGCAAGATATTCCTAACCTTGTACAAAATGATCCAAAAATTAGTACGATAAGAATAAGTCACGGCACTAATGTTCCTCAGTCTACTGTTGGCGAAGATTAAGAAAAAATAATCTACATCCGTACCATTCACAGCAAGTTCAGAGGCTACAAGCAGGAGATGAAATTGCTCGATTGGCTTTCAGTAGATGGGTATTACAAAATAATAGGATCATATACAGGTGTTTATTTAGCGTTGAAGCTCAATTTACCAGAGACGGTGTTAATAATTCAAGGAATTCTCATGTTTGGGCCGAACAAAATCCGTTCGCCATAAAATAAATACATTCACAAATCAGGTTCTCCCTTAATGTTTGGTGTGGCGTTACTAACAACCGATTAATTGGACCCCATATCCTACCACATCTACTAACGGGTGAAGTGTATTTGGGTTCCTGCAAAATATTTTACCCATAGTGCTAGATGATGCAGGAGTTGATGTTGGAGGCATGTACTTTCAACATGATGGGGGCTTTACCTCATTTCAGGGTAATAGTGAGAGAGTTTTTAGATGACAACTCCCCAAATCATTGGATAGGCAGAGGAGGACCTCACAGTTGGCCTGCAAAGGGACTCGATTCCAATCCACTCGATTACCATGTTTGGGGTTATTTAAAATCAAAAGTTTATTCAACTGAAGTAAACTCTAGAGAGGACCTTCTATGGAGAATTGAGGACGCATGCGACGAACTGAGAAATGACCAAGCTATGATTAGAAAGTCAATTACAAATCTTACTTCAAGAGCACGGAAATGTATTGAGCAAAATGGAGGCCACTTTGAACAACTGTTATAAGTTATGTTGTTTAAATTTTTTTGCGTCTAATTCTTTTCGTTTAACTCAATACAATTTGTATAGAAAAATCGAATTAAACGGTTTTCTTCACATAAAGGATTCAATATAAAATTGAACCAGAAAATGGTAGATCTCAGGTGAAAAACAACTACTTTCCTGGCAAATACCACGCAGAACATTGAATGATATTCACCTGAAAATCCATGCATACTTCCATATAATATCAATGGACATTGAATGCAAATGTTTCTTTCTGATAAGCTCGATTATGTTTAATTTATGTCGTGTTCACCTAACAATCCGATACCGGTTTCGGAGCTTCTTGGCCTCATCGGTACGGAGCAGTCAGGGCCAGAGCCGAAACTATCTAGATGACACATAAAGTAACATATCAGTATAGCATTCATATTCCATTGATATTATATGGAAGTATGCATGAATTTCAGTGAATATCATTCAAGTATCTGCGGTATTTCCAGAAAGATTGTTTCACCTGATCTACCATTTCTGGTCATTATATTGAATCCTATTGAAGAAACTCGTTTAATCGATTCTATTCATTCCACTTCACATGGCACTTTTCTTTCACTGATGGTTTGTTTACGTTGTGTCTCACAAGATCGATGATGGTTTGTTTACGTTGTGTCTCACTTCAGCCAGAGTTCTTTGCACCTTTGGCTGGTTGACTGCTCCGTACTGATGAGGGCCAAGAAGCCTGAAACCGGTATGCGGATTGTTAGGTGAACACGACATAAATTAAACATAATCGAGCTTATCAGAAAGAAACATTTGCATTCAATGTCCATTGATATTATATGGAAGTATGCATGGATTTTCAGGTGAATATCATTCAATGTTCTGCGTGGTATTTGCCAGGAAAGTAGTTGTTTTTCACCTGAGATCTACCATTTTCTGGTTCAATTTTATATTGAATCCTTTATGCGAAGAAAACCGTTTAATTCGATTTTTCTATTCATTCCACTTCACATGGCACTTTTCTTTCACTATATGCTAGACGGGCTTTTAGGTACCGCCAGTTAAAGTATTTTTTTTTTTTTTTTCGGAGTGTTTCTTTCTGTCACTAGGTACCGCCAGTTAAAGTTTATCTTTTCCGGCGTACCTATAGGTGTTACAAGATCGATGATGGTTTGTTTACGTTGTGTCTCACTTCAGCCAGAGTTCTTTGCACCTTTGGCTGGTTGACTGCTCCGTACTGATGAGGGCCAAGAAGCCTGAAACCGGTATGCGGATTGTTAGGTGAACACGACATAAATTAAACATAATCGAGCTTATCAGAAAGAAACATTTGCATTCAATGTCCATTGATATTATATGGAAGTATGCATGGATTTTCAGGTGAATATCATTCAATGTTCTGCGTGGTATTTGCCAGGAAAGTAGTTGTTTTTCACCTGAGATCTACCATTTTCTGGTTCAATTTTATATTGAATCCTTTATGTGAAGAAAACCGTTTAATTCGATTTTTCTATTCATTCCACTTCACATGGCACTTTTCTTTCAATACAATTTGTTGCAACGTTATTTTTGTTTAAAATAAAGTTATGCTTTTTTCGGAATGGGCATTTTTCCTCTTTTTTATATATTTTTTTAAATGTAGCGCAATGTACAAATGTTATGATGATCTTTTTACGCATACAGGGTGTTTGAAAGTTAGTCTTTGATAATAATAATTTGTCCCAAATACGGACATGTCCTCTCGTTTTTCAATAAGGTTGGCTTCCAAAAATTGGGAGAATAGGAAATAGTCAAAGATTTTATGGATTAAAGCTGGAAAAGTTCCATTTGGGGAAAAAAATATATTTTGTGCCACCTCATTATCGAAACATCTAGATTTGACTCAAGTTATTAAGTGAAAAAGTTGTATGCAGAAACACCAAATACATTTAGTCTTACTCATTTTCCTCTGCTCTTTCCAAATTTGTAAATAAAATTTTAAAATATCAATATACAGGGTGTTGTTTCGACTCGAAACCTACTTATTAATTTTTTTAAGGCCAGACCTGGAATAAGACTTTTTTTATTATGTTAATCGACACCACTGTGGGCAAAGAACATACGAACCAAATATTACAAAAATGTATAGGGTGGTTCATAAGTTATGATTAATTGAAAAAATGGGGAAAATTAATAAATCACCCTGTATCTTGGTTAAATAAACCCATAAAATATAGGTTATTTAGAAGCACCTCGGTGTTCTCCATCTACCCTTACTGTATGCGCATTTCCCAATGAATATCCCTGTATAATTAATTTACACTTTGTAAAAATTGTAGCCTATTTTCTTACTCATATTTTACAACACAAGGAAGTTTTTCCAAAGTGTTGTTTATACTCAGGTTGCATCAATTATATTCTGGATTTTCAAGTCAATTTCGTGGTATTATTTTGGTATTTTCCTCTCTCATTAATTATTTTGTAATTAACAGCTTCGTCGTAAAAAAAACTTGTAGTAATTCATATACAGTCCGTATTTTTTATGTTATACCACTTTTGGCATCTCGAAAACGGTAAATGATACGAAGTTGGTTGAATTAGAAAAAAGTTGCCTATTTCAGTGAACAATGAAACGATGTTTCCAAATCGAAAATATCACGGACCGTTTACAAAATATACGGCGAAAACCGAAATGGCACGTTTTCTTTTCTTTGCGCTCATGCCTCTATTTTTGGGAATATGGAAATATGTTGAGAAAACTTTCTTCTCTGTTTCAAATTTGCTTCGATGTGCTATGCTTTGATTTTCAATATGACATTTCGTTCTTCGGGAACCACCCTCAACTAATGTTGTGAGCACTCCTTATCAAGTATTTTAAATATAGCCATATGTAAACTGAAACTGAAGAATGCCAATAAAATAAATCAATTTTCGTTCGAAATAACAAACGGTCGCATTAATAGTAAAATTTATATGACAACTCATAAAGTCGATACTTCCTCTATTATTTGTGTCGGCACATCAATCGAAATTCCAACCATATGTTCAGACATTCATAACTACTAGTACGCCGGGACAGATGAATGACCGCGGTCTCTTAGAAGCAATAATAGGCTTGGTGATATATCATGGCGGCGTGTCAACTCAAACGAGGCAACTTGCCGACTCATTAAATATATTTGATTGAGTGCGGGCGGCACCGTTTGAATATCAACGCTATATATATAAGATTCTCCATACTAGAACTCTCATTCTCTCTCCGCTCTTCATTCAGAATCCAGTCGTCGATCTAGTCAGTCAGTACAAAGCTAGTTCAGCTTCATTATGAAGCGAATAAAAGTAAAGTTTAATTTCAATTAGCGAAGATGAAGTCTCATCTTCCTACTAGTAGTAAGCGTAGACTCCGTAGAGTTTATCTGAAGTAGCAAATTAATCAACCATATGCAGAATCATTGTGAAAGTGTAATTCATCCGAATTCATCTCAGTAATAACTAAATAAAAGGAATTGATATTTAGGGGTAAAAAAAATTTTATTTGGAAGGTATATATGTATAGTGTAATAAGAAAATATTTCATTATTGATTTCATAGTAGAAGAAATTATTGATTCAACAAAAGTAAAATTATTATCAATTGTTTAAAATAACTGAAGAACAGTTATTTTAATTGTCAACCTATATTTGTTTCTCATTTTAGATTATTGTTTATTCAATCTCATTTTGACTTTCTATACATTTTCTCATTAAATTATACCAGGTGTATCAATAGTTGTTTTTATATTTTAGAAAATACATATATATATATTATTACAAGTCCTAATTGTATTATTCTTTCGAAACGATTTGAGATTGGTCTTTGTACTGTCAAATTAAGTTCCCTCGCTTCATTACATACTGGGAGAAACAAGATCTCAAGCCGCTCTGGGAAATTGTTCCGTTATTGGTCAATAGACTGATAACACTCAGTATGTTATAACAAAAGGTGGACAGGTGTGGTCTTTCAATAAGAACACCCTGTACGTCTTATATCACATGGAATAAAAGAAAGTGAAAGACATATTACAAATTAACTAATTCAAATCTGAAGGATGGTGTTTGAGAAATAGCACCAGATCTCTGGCTATGTATCTAGAATTGTATCCCAAACGTCGTCAGCCCAATGTCAGAAATTTTCAACGTATTGAAAGAAGTTGCCATATTACTAGAAATGGTGGTGATAATGAAATCGACGTTTTAGGTGAGTTTTTTTAAAGTTTCATGTTACACATAAAATGATAATTTGAATCAGGATTCGTGGAATACAAGAAAAATCAGAACGAGGAAGTATCTCTTAGAGAGATAGCGAGAAACAGTGGTATATCGCATTCGTCAACAAGAAATTTTTTGAAGAAACATACACTCATGCCCTACAGAGTGAGAGAAGTACATTATTTGCGTTCAAGTGACTACAATAAAAGGGCAGAATTTTGCATATGGCTACTGAGACATTTTCGCCAAGATGATGAAATTTCTAGTAAAATTTTATGGTTTACAAATAATTGATGGTTCAACAGGAATATTTATTATCACTGGCGCCAGGAGAATGCGAATTTACATAGAGCCACTAATTTTCAAGAGAGGTTCGGCATTAATGCCTGGTTTGGGGTTTTGGATACCAAAAGCATTGGTCCCTACTTTTTCGATACTCCTTCGACGGGGAAGTTGTATCTTGAGTTCCTATCGGAGATTATAGGCGATTTTTTGGAAGATTTGCCTCTGAATATCCTAAGGAATTATGTCCTATCAATTGGCCACCGCGTTCACCCGACCTCACTCTTCTTGATTATTCGATATGGTGTTTCATCGAGGACAAACTGTTCAGTTCAACTTTTGAGAAAGCTTCAATAAGACGAGCATGCATGGCTATAACTCCCCGAATGATTCAAAATTTCCACAAACATGCCATTTGCTTTCCGCGAATATAAAATAGTAATTCTTGTGCAGCAAGATTTTGAATCTGCTACTCACAGAATAACCTAGGTCAAACAATTAAAGAAATTATTTTTTCCTTTTTAGTGCATTTGCATAAATGCTTGTCTTAAAATATTTTTTTCAGTCATTTTTGTTATCACTAAACTTCCAACAAATCTGTAGCCGATTTATTTCCTCTCAGCTACCAGTGGAATTAATATCCAGTAGCAATTATCGTCCCGAAATTCATAATCATCCACTGACTGTTGATAATATAGAACCGAATGGGAGCAGTGATTCCATTCGCTGGCCCTCATTCGAAATATGAACGCTACGCGTCATCTAATCGAAATAAGGGTCCATCACCTGCCCTTCACTTATTATTCGTCCCTTTGTGACAGAGATGTCATTCGGAAAGTGGTTTAGCAAGGGACGGAGCGGCCCAAAATACACTTTCGATACATTATCCAAAATAAAGTATCTACCACAAAAGGATTCCGAAAATTGAATGAAAAATATTCACTTTTTCTTTTGACGTACACAGAACTCATGTCTGTGTTGAAATCGAAGCTGAAGAATAAATCTTCAGGTTTTGATGAGAATCCGATGTTTCTGATAAATACAGTGGTGACAGTACTAATAAAAGAGAAGAGAAGAAGATAAATTTATTGACTACGTTTACATTTTGTAATACATTTTCCTACGAGTATGTGGAGATGTGCACTTTTTTTAATGATTTGTCGTGTGGAAAGAGCACTTTTCCGCTCTAGTGCGGTAAAGTACTTTTCCGCACTGGTATGAACGTACCATGTAACTTAGATGGATGAACTTGTCATTCGCTACTGTCAACCAATTTAAAAGGTATACGTAAAAGTTAGAGAATATAGGAAGTCGACTAAATATTACAAAATGTTCACAATATCTTTGACCAATATGATACAAACGATCAAAATGAATTTGCGGAAACACAAGCATATACCTTTTTGATCTTATTTAATATTTTGTTTCAATGACACTTCAGAGTATTGCAGTGTCATTCAAATATCTCCGTATGAGCAGTACAAGTCAACTACAATGGTTTCACCGAAAAAATAAATTGCCTAAGAACTAGAGTACCACTCGATCAGTCGAGGAGGGGACAAAATATGCATTTTCGTTTGAATAAGTATTTTGAAATCGTACGGAAAAGTACTTTTCCGCACTAAAAATTCAAAATAAAATCTAAAATGATTTTTTTTTCATTTTAGATTTTAATTTGGATTTCCACCTTCAAGGTTGTGCCAGCCTTCTACTTTTGGGTTTGGGGTAAGTTCTCATTAGACTTCCACACCCTTACTCAACATCCCCTAGTGGAGGCTGACGGTAACTGAGTTAAGTATTTTTGATGGCTAATTTTGGAAATTTCTGTATGTCTCTTGTCAAGCAAGGGCTGTTTCCTCTTCTTCCTCTTCGTTTTTAGTGTTCTTGATCGAAAACTTTGGTACTAGGATAGTTCTCATTGGAGTGTTTTTTTACCAGAGTTCGATTATGAAGGCTAAAAAAACTGGAAAGTTACACAACTATCTTGATGAGTTTCCTTGACATGCTTTGACATATATGTAGGTTCTGATTAGACTGACCATTAGCAGATCTGTGTTCCAGTTAAATGGTGGCTTATTTCAGGGTTATTTCTGATTTCTGGTGCTATGATTCCATGTTACAAAATTCACTTGTCATGTCAATCACCTGTCACTCTTGTCACATATTGTCAAGCTTCAAATCCACTTCAACAATGAATATTGGACAGAGATATATCGATTAATCTATATTAATCCTGGACGGTTTCCTGTAAACTTGACGAGTAATTAACCTCACTTTTCCAATTTCATAATTTTCAATTTAAAATCAAATATTTTTCTATTTCAAATGTTCAACGAGTACTTACTTTCAGGTAGCACTGATGATGACTCAACAGTTGAAAGCGCTCTGCTATTATTTTATAAATAAATTGTTCTGCACAAAATAAAAAATTTCTTTCTTCGAAGGATTCATGAAGTGACATTCCACCAAAAATCTTGTAGGCTTCCGAACCTAGCCAGTTAGTTTCAGAAAAGTCTCGCTGTCGTTACGAGAAAGAATTTGCAGCATTTGAGTTGTAGTGTAAGGAGAATAAAAACTTTTTAACGAAAAATTAAACCGACGACATACGGAGCAGAAAAGTAAAAAATAAAATAAACCTTCTTAGTCTCAATAACTAAGCTCCTAAAATGATGGCATCGAGTAGCGCGGTGATATTCTGATAATTTTTTTGGAGTAATTTAATGATATTCGTTGATTGTTCGTTTGGTGCCGACTCAAAATTAGTAACTTACATTAGTTTAGGAGCTTAGCTATTGAGACTAAGAAGGTTTATTTTATTTTTTACTTTTCAGTTCCGTATTTCGTCCGTTTAATTTTTTGTTAAAAAGTTTTTAGTTTTCAATTTTTTGTGGCTGAAATCTACTAATTACTACCTACTTGTTTTTTAATTACTTCCAAAATACTTACTTACCCACCTTACTTCAACTATTACCAGTTAAATAATATGATTATCTACTTTTACTATTTGTTGTAATATAAATTATTTTTGTTGTTCTGGTTAGTTTATTCCATTACTTTGTATATAATTCCATCCTCTCATCGAATATAATGATTGTGACGGATGTAGGAGAACAAAAATAATGACATTAGCGATCTGTCATTGTCAACTACATATGTGTGCCAATGTTCACAAGTGAAAAATAAATTATCCCCTACATTTCCACCCATAAGGGTGGATAATTCCTTCCGAAATTGCAACACCCTTCATTTTCGAACCCCAAATTTGAAATTATCTGATTCAAATTTAAGAAGGTGAAATCACTTTGCCGATAGGCTGCTCAGATGGATACGGTTAGGCCGTGAGTAAGGTTAAATTGATGACTTTTCCTAGTTTATCAAATTGGGCCACTAAAAAAATTATACATTGATTAACTTGGCTAGTTCAAAAGTTGGGTGCCAGGCTTGCTAAAGACAAAAGCCAAAGATAAACAAAATTAAATAAATGTCACCTAGCTCGTATGGGAAATAAATATGCAGGAAATCAACTTAACAGATTTATTCCAGACTGAATTCTAAGAGTGACTGGTTATTCCAAAAATAAGTGAGTGGAATTTATAACAACTTTAACAATATTACTTGAAGTAGAAAAAATGCAATGAAAAAAATTGAAAAAAAGTTACATGTACATGGCAATTTTCTGATCCAGAAAAAAACTTGAACATTTACAAATAAGTCAGATTCCTCCAGACGGTGGTGATACGTATATACCTGCGGAGAAGGTCTGCAATGGAGGGAGATGAAGAAGGCTGGTTTATACGAAGATTGTCTTAGCGGTGCGACGACGAATCTGGTCGTGGGTGGTTATTTATCGGTTTCAGACCCCCTTGTTGGCGTGAATTGGTTGATCTTCACGGACCAGGCTGAATTTGACGAGCTGTACGACCTCCTAGAGTACCAGTCCTTCTGTCTCAGTAGGTGGCTTCACTCCGTGGTATATATCATGCGAAGAGGATGGAAGGAATCAACATTTGTACAAAATGGGGGAGAACGAAGGATATCCTTTGAACCTCAAGTTTTTATGATTCAAATTTTAATCTAGGGTCAAAAGATAGATGCAAATGATAGCATACAAAAAAAATATGTCTCAGTCCATTTATTAGACTGGAAGATAACAGTGAAAGAACAAGATAATAGCAATCAAATCTGCTATTCTGGATTTAAATTTTCAAGTTAATTTTAATAACTCACAAAAATTAATAACAATGAGAAAAATTCAAAACCAAACGAACAAACAAACCTCACCCAAAACGTTCTTTTAAAATTCAGTTAAATTTTGAAACAAAGAAGCTTTGATAAGGTGAATCAATGTACTTGAAGAGTTAAAAAAAATGGAATAAGTAAAGGTATTTCAAAAGAAATATAAAAATTTCCTTGAAACTTTGCCAGAGAAAAAATATAGTATTTTAAAGCAAAATACTCTAAAGTTTCCAGAGAAAAAATATAGTATTGTAAAGCGATATAATTGAATGTTGCCAGAGTAAAAATATACTATGTTAAAGCAAGTACCATAGGAAAATATAGTTGAAAAGGGAACATTCTCAATTGAATATTGATAGAAATATTTTTTTTTGTGAATTGAAAAATCCACGATAAAAATGAAGTTATTTTTTGTGAATGTCTAACAGAAAACAACTACTTCCCCGGCTGAAGCCACGCTGGACATCTGATAGATATTCTGAAAAAAAAAGTACTTTCCGCACTAGTGCGGAAAGTAACTTTCCGCACGGCTGTCAATAAGCCGTCAAACCCGTGAATCCTGTAAGATTTACAGATGTAATTATCAATTGCTCTTCCTTATTGATATTATTTACATAAAAACTGGACTACAAACTAATTATTTGTAAAAAATAAAGAAAAGAAGAAAAAAAAATTTGACGCCGAGAATCGAACCCACAACCTTGCGGTCATCTACCGTATACTCCATCTGAGCTAATTCAGAATTGAATTAACGTTATCAGAGATATGTATATCTCGTAAGTCGATTTAGATTAATAGAATTTCTTGTATTTTCATTTTATTAAAACAAAATTTAGCTATTTTTGAACTTCATATAATTAAAGGATAGCAACGAAAGCTTAAACTGGTAATTTATAATTATTTCAGTAGTTTGTTTTAATACGAACTACCTGTATCTAAGATAGGCAACCAGAGAACCAGACGCGGGCACATTATTTGAAAATTTAAAAAGCTAAGTAGGCTTTGAAACAATTCCATTACACAATACCACAAAAAATAGATATTTCGTGATAGTAGGTACATGATCGAAAGTAAAACCTTGTTAAATCTCAGAGTTGTACAAAAGTTTTAGTTTAGTTTATTACCTATCCTACGCATATCCAATATCTTCGTAAAAAATTATGGAGTCTGAAAATGAATTGGATTGCACTCCACCAGAAATCATAGAGGCAGCAAAAATAACCTCTTTACAAATTATACCAGAAAAGTCTAGAGATAGATATGAACGAGCTTATAATGAATATCTCAACTGGAGATGAATAAAAGAAATCAAAAGTTCTTTCTCTGAAAATGTGATCCTAGCATACATAGATGAATTATCTAAGAAAGTACGACCAAATACACTGTGGTCTCTGTACTCTATGCCGCGCACTACTTTATACATTAATCATAACGTAGATATCTCAAAATGTCTTAAGGTGAAATCTTTTTTAAAAAGAAAAAATGACGGTTATGAACCAAAAAAATCAATGATCTTAACAACCTAGCAGATAAATCAGTTTATTACAACAGCTCCTGATGATCAATTTCCACTTATCAAGGTGAGTTTAAAGCAATGTGATATTCATTAATTTACTAATAGAATTATGTTAACTTACAGTTTGCTTTAGTTTTCGGTATATGAGGAGCAAGAGTTAATAAAAATTACTGTAGACGACATTGAAGATCTATGTTCAGCAGCAATAGTTAAGATTAAAAATACAAAAAATAAAATAGATAGAAAATTCAATATTAGTGATGAATTTTATGAAAAATATAAAAATATGCTAAATTAAGACCAGCAACCCACGAAAAGAGGTTTTTTCTTAACTACCAACACCAAAAATGCACCAAGCAAGTGGTGGGTATCAACAAAATGGGATCTGTACCCACCTTAGTAGCAAAATTTTGAAAACTTCAGAATCCAGAAATTTACACCAGTCATTGTTTCCGAAGATAGGAGGAGATATTACCACTCTCAAGAGACACGGAGGATGGAAATCCTCTGCTGTCTCTGAGGGGTATATAGATGATTCTCACACCAACAGAATGAACACCGCCACTAAAATTGTTTTAACACCTTGTATATAAAAAATGAAGGCTTGCGGACCCATGCTTATATGAACTTTTCACCTTATAAATAACTGAAATATCGGACACTTATTACATAACATCCTGTATAATTTTCATTGGAAACAGTTGACGGGTAACATGACAATATCACCGATTTAATAGCCTCTTACTACTCTGTTGTTTTATCATCTCAGCCAATCACATTAGTCGGAAATGTACCAGGTGACACATGAATTAATACACCCTTTTAAAGAATACATATTTTTCCTGGCTTGTGAACATATTTCAGATCTGCAAATTATGAATTCATTTCTACGAAAATTTTTATTGAAACATTGTACAGTGAATTGCAGAAAAAAAAAAAATTAAGGGGATTTATCATTTATAACCCCAATACAGCTAACCAGTCGGTAGTCAGAAGATACAAATGAGAGATTGTGATATTTATACCACCTGGATTACGAACAAATAGTAAAGGTAAATAACACCATGTGTATAGCCATTCAATAAATTTATTGTTTATTGTGTTGGCTGCACTTGGCGGTTAGAATGTCGCTTTATAATTTTATTGCTCAGAGATTTTTATTATTCGTACCATTATTGCCATTGTAAAGATAGAGTGTTTATTGGTAGTTGAGTTGTTTGGGTTTTCATCGTTAATTAGGTTTATGGCGGACTAATTGTCATAAATGTAAGTACACAGAAGTGAACGATGATGATTGGAAATATAAATGGAATGATGGGAGTACAGTTGTTAATTTTTTTTGTACGACAGTCATTAAAAATTACGTTTTTAATTTAATCAAGGTAATTGCATGATAATTGGCATTGCGTGTCAACAGTTATTTGTGTAACTTGTGCAAAAAGTATATATTTGTTGCACGAAGCTGAGTGCAACTTTTGCAAATGTTGCACACAACATTTTTCTTACTTACATTTTATATTTTTCAATTTTGATTCGACGGAACATCATATTAATACAAGAAGTATCACTAATTCTTAGAACAGTTCTAAAAAAACCATGAAAAGTTTCAAAAGACGATGTTTTCATATTGCTAGTTATTCCCTTTTTTTATAATATTTCAATTTTATTATCGCAATTTCAGCAATTTCCTCTGGTGACTGATGGAACAACTTCATTTCCAGAAGTCTTTTGAATTTTTATTCTGTTAGGTGGATTTCAATAGAAATACCTGTTGGTCCCGCCATCACAACAGAATTTCCATAAATTTGGAAAATCAATATTTTTTTATTGCCCAGTATTATTGTTTGATTTAAACTCGAAGGGGTGATTCTTTAAGACGAAAAGTTTATATAACCAAAGGTCTGGTAATGCTTTGTTTTCAAGATAGAGGGTGTCAACTCTTAAAAAAAAAAAAAAAATTTCCTAAATATCTTAATAATCCTTCAGCCGATTTTGTTGAAATTTGGCAGTGTTATTTGGGATAGTAAGGGGCTAATTTAACGCTAACTAGATTGAAAACATCATGTCCAGTAGAAGACACCTTAACCAATATTTTTGACCAAAAAAATGTGCCCCACTGATTTTTGCAATTTTTTTCGCATTGAGCACTGAAACTACGACTTTTTTATTTTAAGCATTTTTTTCGTATCTTGCTTTGTTTTTGAGAAAAAACATAAAAATCACTTTATTGCATGTCCCTGGAACAACATACTAAAAAATTTGAAATACCAAACTATCAAAAACTGGGGTGTATTTGTTATTTTTTTCCATATCAAAAGTCCATTCTAGTCTTGGAAATTGTTATCAAAAGTAAGGCAAGCAATAATTTTTTAAATTAATTATTAAAAAATGTTTTTTTGTTGTCCATGGATATGCAATAACGAGATTTCTATTTATGATTGAACAATTAAAATTACACGAAAGTCATCTTTTGAATTTTTAGATTAACTGCTTCCGATGAAACAAAGAACGTTAATTATTACTGCAGTGTTTTGAAAGTAAAGTTAGAGTGCCATGGAAGGAAAAACAATTGTTCAAACAAATTTGACTTTGACATAACTTGAAACAGTGCATATGTAATTATTTGATAGAAATTATTTGAAGTGTTTTTAGGAGTTTTAGGCAATAAAATTCGTTACTGATATTAGAAAATGGTTCGGTTTACAAACTCAGAAATGGCCGATATGCATTTTGTCTATGGAAAGGCCCAAGGCAATTCCAGAGCGGCTAGACGCATTTATCAAGAAAGATATCCTCATTGCATTGTACCAAATAGACAAACATTTGTAAGAATACACGAAAGGCTGTGCGAATCAGGCACCTTCCAAAGGTCGGCTGCTCTTATTGGGAGACCTGCAACGGTAAGAACAGTGGAGCTGGAGGAAGCAGTTTTACGTGAAGTTTAGCGTAGCCCCCATACAAGTACACGCAAAGTTCCTTTACTGTATGGAAGATTTTAGGGGACTATCAACTGTATCCTTACCATATACAGCATGTGCAAGCGTTATTACCTGCGGATTTTCCCAAGCGAGTTGGTTATTCTACTTGGCTTTTGCAACGACAGGCAGCATTTCCGACATTTCTATCCCGTATATTGTTTACCGATGAAGCGTGTTTTTCCCGAAATTCAATTATGAACTTTCATAACAATCATATCTGGGCTGAAGAAAATCCCCATGCGGTTATGGAACATCATTATCAACAACAGTTTTCCGTGAATGTTTGGGTTGGTATTGTGGGTGATTATCTCATTGAACCTCATTTTTCACCCCCGAGGGTAACTGGTCCAGAGTATCGTCATTTTTTGGAATTTGTGTTACCTGTACTATTAGAAAATGTCCCACTGGCAGTAAGAGGAGCAATGCCGTTCATGCACAATGAGGCCCCACCTCACCTTAGCATAGTAGCACGTCAATTTCTGGATGCAACTTATGGAGAAAACTAGATCGGTCGCGCAGGTCCACAGTCATGGCCACCCAGGTCACCGGATTTAAATCCCTTAGATTTATTCCTTTCGGGACATTTAAAGTCCCTCGTTTATGAAACTCCAGTCAACACTGAAGAAGAATTAATCCAACGGATACGGGATTCATGTGATCAGATAAGACATACGCCGGAAATATTTCAACGTGTTCGGAAATCGATGTTGAGACGAGCTAATGCTTGCATTGAAGTCGAAGGAGGGCATTTTGAGCAACTAGTGTAAGTTTTGTGTTACTTATTGTTAAATGATTTCTTACTGAAAAAAATTGAGTACCATTTGTTTAAATGTGGTTTTAATAAAGGGTTCTTCTTGTTTCACGTGTTTTTTTTTATTTCCGGCGTTACCACATTACAATAGAGTTATTTTTATTTTTTTTCTCAAAAACAAAGCAAGATACGAAAAAAATCTAAAGATACAAGAGTTGTAGTTTTGGTAGTTTAATGCGAAAACAGTACACAAATTGCAAAATAAATCAGTAGCTCACATTTTTTGTGTCAAAAAAATTGGTTGAGGTGCCTTCCGGGACGTCACTGGACATGATATTTCTAATCTAGTTAGGGCTAAATTAGCCCCTTGCTACCTCAAATAACCCTGCCAAAGTTCAACAAAATCGGCCAAAGGATTATTAAGATATTCAGGAAAAAACTATTTCTTTTAAAAATGTTGACACCTTGTATCTTGACCGGACCTAAATTTATATGAACTTTTCGTCTTAGAATTACTCAAAGAATCGCCCCTTCAAGTTTGGCCACGTACTTACATAACACCATGTATTGTATTCAAATTGAATTATTACGTGGGTTAGGATTGGATATATTCAGGGTGTTGAATATATTTTTTTACGATTTCGTCAAACTGGAAAACACTGTGAAGTGACGGGTTTTTATTGTTTAAGAATAAAGTCGTTTATTATTATTATTATGACAAAACAGTCCTTTGATTGAAATGCTTTTTAACCGACGAAACCAAAAAGGAGGAGGTTCTCTATTCGACCCGTATATTTTTTTATTATTTTTTTTATGTATGATCACGCACAACTTTTTACAGAGCTGTTCGATTCCGATGATTCTTTTTTCATTGGATAGGGTGTACTTCGAAGGTGGTCCCATTCCAATTTGAACAACAAAATCCATCCTTAAGGGTAGCAAAATGAAGGATATTGATGGTTCACCCTCTGAATTTTGGTCCGTTAACCGATTCTATCAGGCATAACTTTGTAGTGGGTTTTCCGATTTGGATGATCCTTTTTTATTAGAAAGGGTATACCTCATAGTTGATCATATTCCAATTTGAAGTGAAATGATCCACCCCTATGGGTAGAAAAATAGGGGATGATTGATTTTTCACTTGTGAACTTTGGCACACATATGTAGTTGACATTTACAGACCCTCCTACATCCGTCAAAATGATTACATTCTATGAAAGGATGGAATTATATATAAAGTGATGGAATCAACCAACCAGAACTTTCAAAATTAATTTATATTATATAACAATAAATAGTTAAAATAGAAAATCATATTATTCGATAGTTAATAGTTGAAGTAAGCTAGGTAAGTAAGTATTTTGGAAGAAATCAAAAATTAAGTAGGCAGTAATTAGTAGATTTCACCAACAAAAAATTTAAAAATAAAAACTTTTTAACAAAAAGTTAAACCGACGAAAAAATCAAGTGAAAAGCTAAAAATAAAATAAACCTTCTTAATCTAAATGATAATTGATCTCCTAAACTAATGTGAGTAACTGATTTCGAGTCGGCGCCAAACAAACTAGTAATTGAATCAGGTAAAGCGTAAAATGATGGCAGCGAGATACACGGCTGCGTTTTCAAAGTAATATAATGTTCGATAATTGTTTGTTTGGCGCCGACTCAAAATCAGTTACTCACATTAGTTTAGGAGCCCAATTATCATTTAGACTAAGAAGGTTTATTTTATTTTTTGCTTTTCAGTTGAATTTTTCGTCGGTTTAATTTTTTGTTAAAAAGTGTTTGTATGTGAATGATCTTCCATGTTTCATTGAGTATGGAAGAGCATCCATATACGCAGATGATACCCTCATTATTGTAGCATCAGATTGCATAAAGGGCTTAGAACACAAATTATCACATGTAATAAAGAATTGGGACTGGTGCCATAACAACCACCTGATAAACAATTTAACAAAAGCTGTATCTGTAGAGTTCATCAACAAATATAAAGAAATGAATAATATCAAACTCAATATTGATACATCATATGATAAATAAGCAGATTGACCCAAAAAAGCTCTCAAGGAGCTTGTCTATGGGCAGTTTCTATGGACAAGGATGGGTTGAATCAGTCGTGTACATATTTTATAAAATAGATGGTTTTGGAGGTATACATCAAGTATTTAGTGAGTGATAAGGACGTATACATGAGCATGTGGGTAAAATGCCGATAAAAATTATAAAACTTAAAAAAAAATCTTAAAAATTCTCAAAAAGTTTTTAAAATGTTTTTAAAATGGTTGACAACAATAATACGATTAAAACTAGGTATATCAGAGTAGAATAGCTGAAACATCGTTAAGAATACATAGAATATATAATTTTTTTGATTAGGACTATATGGGTTGAACATAAGAATAAATGAAAGTTAAAAAGTATGGAATATACATGAAACGTTAGCATAAAACTCTAACATAATGTCGTAGTTAGGTACAAAAACTTTTTGACAAAAAATTAAACCGACGAAATCCTTAACTGAAAAGTAAAAAATAAAATAAATCTTCTTAGTCTCAATAACTAAGCTCCTAAACTAATGTAATTTTGAGTCGGCGCCAAACAAACAAGCAAATGAATTAGGTAAGGCGTGAAATGATGGCATCGAGTTGCGCGGTGACATTCTGATAATTTTTTTGAAGTAATTTATTGATCTTCGTTGATTGTTCGTTTGGCCCGACTCAAATTTAGTTACTTACATTACTTTAGGAGCTTAGTTATTGAGACTAAGAAGGTTTATTTTATTTTTTATTTTTCAGTTCCGTATTTCGTCGGTTTAATTTTTTGTTAAAAATTTTGTTTGATTAGCATTCTGCAGCGCTATTTACATTTTTCAACGAAGTTGCAAAAAAAGTTTTTGGCATTACAAAAACAAAAAATCAACTGCACCAATGCGGAGACGAAAAAAAGTGAGTTTTTACCCGACACGTCAAGATCAGGAAAATTCCATTTCCCCACGGATTTCCCGACACTTCAACTCAACACCGATCCGATCGAATTTCCAGGAAAAAAAAAACTAATTGGAATTCTTCGAGAGCCACTTCAACATCTTTGCTAATTTCCCGTTGATTGTTTATTCGATCCTGGAGTTGACGCAACTTCGCGACTCTCGCCACTCTCGGGAAAATTCAGAACAAACAATCGAAGCGGGTAGAAATTAATTTAACGGAAATTAAAGTCCTGCGAAATGTATGGATTTTCGAGCTCTGCTGGGTACACTACGTTTGTTGGATTGGGGCAAATGAAGTAAACAGGTCCAAATCCAAGAAAAAATTATTTAGTTAAAAACTTAAAAAATGTAAAAAAATCGACACAAAAAAACCCTAAAAAGTAAAAAAAAAATGTATTGGCCTTTTATAAGTAGCTCACTTGAATTTAAATTTCATAATTTATCATTTTTAGTTGTATTCAGTTTTTTTTCATTTACTTAGCGGTCCCCCTATGCGCACGGTGGGGTATTTGAATGATCTGGGCGTCCAACATTATTTTTGTTGTTTAATTGGTTGTAAGTATACTATCCAACTAATTTCGGTGATATATACTATTTTGACATTAAATAATATAAAAAAGGAATTTTTGTGGCATAATGGACAGATTATAAAATTAAAGAAAAAAAGCATCCTCAAGTGGGACTCGAGTTTGTGTCGATTCCTATGGCCTCGATAGCACAGTGGTTAGAGTATATGTCTAGAAAACATAAGGTCATGGGTTCGAGTCCCACTTGAGGATGCTTTTTCCTTCAATTCAATAATCTGTCCATTATGCCACAAAAATTCCTTTTTCATGATTTCTCTCGGACAATAATTTCCCACTTTCACATTAAATAATATGCTATTTTTTCAATTTTCACTACATTTAATCAAATGACATAAGAACAATAACAAACTTACAAAATAGATCAGTCAGAAGATGAGATTTCATCGTCAGAGGACAATTCAGATTCACCCCCATTTTCCTGATCATCAGATTCTTCGGTATTAGTTAGAGAGCCGCGGGTCTAAAACCGCGATGAGAAGCTATACGTCTTCCGTTTGGTGAGATGAAAGTCCATCCCTCGAAAACCCCAAATCCCAAATATTTTTGAAATCGGGCTGGGCCCACTCCAGTACGAAGGGAAAATGTCTATCGACTTTTTCGACGATTTCTATATGTTTTCCGTCATAATAATTTTGTTTAGAAAGTGACTAGTAATTATCTGACAAGCGGAAGACGATTTGGTTGAGGGGCACTACTCGAAACCTACTTTTGAAAATTTTGGGCACCAAAATCGATCATCGCAAAAATTTAACGTCTCCTATATGCTTAATTTTATGTTTCTTCACTTTGTTATGGTCTTTACATCGGGAAAATCTGAGTGGAAGCCTTTTTTAGCAGGTCCCGGCCCCAGGGTTGACCAAATAAACAAATTGAAAAACTCGCGGGAGCGGCTAAGTTGAAAAATCGGAAACTGCACTTGGGTTCAATCTTAATCTTCCAAATTTTGCATGGAGCTTCTTCAGGGGCCAGAAAACCCAATTTCCAATGGGAAGTCCTTTTGGTCAACTTTTCACCCCATCCCACCCCTTTGAATTTACTCTATTTTCTCTGTTTATTCCAGGTAATATTTTTCGTTTGAAAATTTTTCTCATCGATTATTCAGTGTATAAAGTTTAATGAACTTACCTCAACTAGTAGTTAACGATAAAAAGAATACATTTCAACCCCTATATAAGGGCTGTTCGCCCCCGCCGGCTCAAATAATCTATTTGAGCGAGGAAGAGCACATAAATGAAGTAAGAGAGATGAATGAATGCCACCAAATTAATTCTTTGGCGTTAGGCTCGTTAACGGTTTATAAATAAATAAAGTTATAAACAATTCTTACCAAAAAATAAATAAATAAAGTTATAAACAAATTTTTACCAACAAATTATCAAAAATGATTTTGGTGTCAAAAATGATTTCGGGTTAATTCATTCATTCTTTGGAAGAAGTTGAGCGTTGTGTTGTTCGAAATCAAGCCAGCGTAGAACAACGTTGTGTAACGAAGCATTTTTTTTAGAGCTCCGTTACTAAGAACGGCTAAAGAATTTTCAATCTAACTTTGGTACGTCCCTGCCTATTTGGGGTTCCTATTGGTTTCGGTCTGGCAAAATATTTCATTCCCTGTTAGAAATTAAGGTACATACCCAAAGCTACTGGAATTCACGTCAACAGCATGCATAAAACATAACAGAGTTTTTCTCTAGATCTTATAAAAAGGGTGAAAAGCTCCGGTGATAGTTTTTGTAAAAGACGAGAAAGAAATAAAGATCGCGATGGGAAAAACCAAATCATTTTTTGTATCAGGAACGAAATTATCCTTCAGATTTTCGGTCCAGTTTCAGTTCATCGGACAAAAAACTCCGCCTTTCTTACTGGGCTTTTCCGTCTAGTTTGGTCATACATTCGGGATCTATAAAAGATACGATGAAAACTAGCATCGAGACTTGTGACTTGTTATTTGAGTCCTGTTGTGCTACGATGTCCGGTTCAAAGTTGAGTAAGAGTAAAAGTGTGAAAAGCGATTCGAGTTCCAGAAGCGTTGAGGTATCCGTAAGTGGAAATCGTGATTAACTTGTATTTGAGCTTGGTTTCTCCGTGTGCTGAAGCACTCGAAGTTTATTATTTCTACATTTATTATTATTCCATTTGATTCAATTATTTTGCCGGGAGTTTAAATATTATTACTTGTATTATTATTATTATTTCATTTATTTAATTATCTGTCGTGGCATTTACAGTTTGGTTCTGCCAAAGTATTCTTTCTTTGATTTAATTCGTTACCTGAGAAGTAAATATATTTTCTGCATTATTATAATTTCCTTTATTCGAGCATTTCCGGAACTTTAATTGGTCGAAGACTACAGAGTGAATATTGATTTATTTTATTTTTGGGTGGTACAATCGAACTTTTCGTGAAGTCGATTGAGTGTTAAATTTAGGGTAGTTTTGACATTTTAGTCAATCGTTGGTTATTTTTACGGGTAAAAATATATGAGTTATTTGCCAAATTGAACAATATAAAGTAGACAATTTTATTTTGTGTCTCCGCGTATTTTGTGTCCCCACATAAGCTCTGGCAGGTGTTTTATTTTTCTTGTCAAGGGAAATCTTTCATAAATAGTTCTTTTATTTGCCCGTTATTATAATTATTGAGTTATGTTTCCAGTTATTTGAGTTCAGGGAAAACGCCGAATGCAAACAACTGACGCGAATGTTTACATCACCTCAATCAGTGAATTTAAATTTTCTATTGTCTTAAGTTCGGGGAAAACGCCGAATTTAAGCAATTGACGTAGAAACCAATTACATAACAATAATTCTTGTTCCCTGCTGTCCCGATTCAGGCACTAACCAAATCGGAACATCGGCCGCGATAAATGCGCTGAATTAAAAGTTTATTTGTCCCTGAAAATACATGCCGAGCAAAACAAAATTCACGAATTTCACAAGTTATAGTCATATTCAGGAGGAATAATTCATTTAGCGACTTGAGAAGGTGATTTGGGTAAATAAACGTTGATTACATTAGGTGGAAATAAGTTATTTTATAACACGAAAACACGGTGATGCTTTGTCGTCTGTATCCACGCCCAATTGTTAATATTGTGAAATCGCCGAGCATAAACAATAGGAAAACAAAGCCAAAAATATAAATCTTGTTAACGAGAAACGTCGTAGAAGACAAGGGCTATTTTGAGGAACAGATAAAAAATATCACAGCCGGGATTATTACAAACGTGAAGCTCAGGTAATATACAAGTGACACGTAGTATTCAATTTTTGTGTTAGGGTTAACAAGGGGAAATCGGGATGTTATAAGCTGCTTGCTAACAAACTTGAAAAATCACTTTCTGAGTCAGTCAGATAACCGTGTTCAGGAAGAAACAGTTTTTCTTTGCTCTTAAGAGTAGTTCATTTTATTCCCTAAATTGCCGGAAAATTACTGTTCATTTGGCTAGTTATATATATCGTGAGGGTGAATATAATTTCGATACTATTAGATTAATAGGATTATATTTATCTATTTATATATATCGGCGTATATATTACCCCCATTTAAATGTGCCAGACCGTTTTCTTTTAAGCAAAACTAATTGTATTACGAAAATTGTTGTGACAAATCTTATTGAATATACCAGTTAATTTAATACCTATTACATACACACTGTGTTTACATTGAAAAAAAAACCCTTTCTATTTCCTATAAAGTATTGAAGTTACGCAACAGACGTATTTAGTCAAGTTGTAGAAAAAGAAATTTGTAAAGAAAAAAAACAAACCAAGACATTTCTGTCTGTCTGTCTCTTTGGGAGACATAAAAGCAATCGTTTCCAAAAATTGTACTTAAAGCCTACAGTATTTTGTAAAGATTCAAAAAGTGTCAATATACCAGACCACTGGACGTTCCGTACCTCCATCTGTAGCTACCCTAGTGCATGGAGAAAACCACTATAAAATCTGGCGCCCGAGATTTGAAATAGAGAAAGGAAAATATTTCCTGTCTGAAATTCTGGCGTCATAAATAACGTGACTTTCTAGGAGTTTGAGGGTTAGTAAAACACGTCACAGTTGTCCTGTTCTAATTGTGAGGCGGGGCTCTGCCTGACGCATTAACAGAAGTTTCATGTACAAAAGATTAACATGTTTTCCAAAATTGTATTCAAAATTGTTGGAATCTGTCATAATTGTTGTCGGAAATGCCCAAATCAATATTTTACTTTTCAAGTTTCTTTACTTACTATTTATTCACTTCACAACAACCCTTTGATTGAAAATTTCTTATACTGATATAGATATGTGGACAACATTATGCAATATATAGTAAAAAACTTATTGGCTGTATTCTCATTTTTCTCTGTGTCAGGCTCTTAGAAATTAATTAAGATGGCTGTGGTCAGTACATGTAATTTGGAATAAACTCGACCTTGACCGCGAATTCCATCACAATCAATCAAGATAAAAGCCGAAGCAACTCATTCGTCAAAAGTACCGGGCGTCGGGCACATCAAAACTAAATATTTCGTTCACATCCACTCTGTTCTCCCATATTTCCCGCGCTACGTGTCGGGAATGCCAACATTCCGGCAAAATTCGTTCAAAAACACTACCCCAACCCCCGTAATTTATTCGAAAGCCGAGCGATCAATCCCCCTGCCGCGCGCGGTACCCCTATTTCCCGATATCGCAATTACTTCATTCCTTGCCTTCAGCAAATAGGGGAAAACTACAATTTCACCCTATTCATGCACGGTAGACGTTCGTCTTGAGATGTAACTCAGTTTACTTTGGTATCGAGAGGATCGAGACTCTCAAAAAGTGATTAGGAATAATGTTGTGCCACTGAGGTGGGAACGGAGGGGTCGAAATGCTCTCCTCTGACGGTACAGCGTCTCGTGGGACCGTACTGGGAATGTGACAATGCTATGAATAATATTTTTATTGAAAGATCCATAAAAAATCCTCAATTAGAATACGCGTGTCTTGATTTTCACATATTTATTGCAAGATAAGTTTTTATTTTATCGGGTAAATTTGGGTTGTTTAATGAGAAACTGTTGCCTAGCAATTAGACGAGAAAAGCTGTCTACTATTAAAAACGCGACACCGAAGGTGGAGCCTACCTACCTACCTACCTATCCAACGATTTGGATATACTGTAGAGCTCATCCAGTATTGAAACGCAGTGTTGCCAACAACTCTTGGAAAAATTACTGGCTAAAAATGATTCCATTCCTGGCAATTCCAGGCAACTTTTTTCAAAACTATCTCAAATGCCTAAAAATCGAATGGAGCCATACTAACAAATTTTAGTTTAATATATTTCACGTTATTTAATAGGATGATGAAAAATTAATAGTTTTTTTTATTTAAGTTATTTTTTTGAAATTCAAGTAATGAAAATAACTGAATTAATTAATCAAGTATAAACTTGAAAGTTTAAAACGAAAGAACTAATAAAATAAGTAATATCATCCATATACAATAAAAAACTTAAAATAACATATTATAAATAGGTACCAGGTACAACATATTGAAGTAAAATGATCAGTACTCTTTGTACCTACTAAACTCTTCTACGTTTTTGTCCATATTTTTTTTTTTTATGTTCTGGTTCCCACGAAAAGGGATATCCTGTAATGTTCAGAGAACATCGTGGGAACCAAGGGAAAGAAGGTAGGAGTTGGTGTTCTTCTTAAATTTCTGGAGGTTGTATGCCTCGGGGAACACCTCCCTAGGCAATGAGTTCCAAAGCCTCGCTGTTCGTTGGATGAACGAGTCTTTGGAAAGTGATGTTCTGCAGGTCTCCAAAGTGACCACGAAGGGGTGTGATGACTGAACTTGACGGGTTAGTCTCGAAGAGACTGCCAAAGCAGGAACAATTGTTGATATTTCAGAAGAGCATCGCCCATGAAAATATCTATAAAATAGAGACAAATCGCCAACTTTTCTACGGTGTTCCAGACAAGTGAGCGAGTTTGTAAGCGAGGCATCACCGACGAGACGAATTGCCCTTTTTTGGACAGAATCCAATAGCCTCAGGATATGTTTAGGTGCCGCGCTCCAAATATGGGAACAGTATTCCAGGACAGGTCGGATCTGTGCCTTATAGATCATAAGCAGCTGGGTGGGGGTGAAATAGCTCTTGGCACGAAACAAAAAACCAATTTTTGGGATGCACTTTTGGCAATGGACCTCACGTGATTTTCCCAGGAAAGGTTATTACTGATAGTAATACCAAGCATCGATATGGATGACTTCAGTGGTATGGTTACTCCTGACAAAGTTATGTTAGGCACAGTGAGATCGACTTTTCTAGAGAAAAGACATGCTTGTGTTTTGTTTGCATTGAATTCTACCAAGTTAAGCTATCAAGCATCTTATCTGATGGCTGATGGTGAAAATTTTAATATACCTTCTTGATGCTAAATGGAATCTCTTGTTGCTAATATTGCAACAACAGTATCAGTTTTTAACCTATTTCTCAAACCTGTTTTAACATTATTAAGTTCACTGAAGAATCTTTCGACATTTGCGTTTGGGAATGGCAATATTAGCAACAAACTAATTACAACTTGAAAAAAAATAAAAAAAAAAATATCTGGCAAATCACAATCTTGCTCTAAATGAATGACTTCTGAACTAGAATGTTTTCTCGATACGTCTAATTCTTGTTGAATTGTTGAAAATCGTTGAAGAACATTCATTACTGATTTTTGCTCATATGTTTGCGCATATTTTGGTTACAGAACATTAATAGTTCATCTTACACCCCAATGTAAATTTTAAATGAGAAGAATAAAAATCTTCAACTACCTTGGGGTCAAAATTTGCGTCCCTTCTCAGCTCTTGTAAAGATTCGTGAGCAGGTATAGCTAGATATATTTTTCCATTTGGTGAAAAAATAGAAAAAAAATAAGATGTCGATTTTTGTTACACATGTAACATTTTAATTTGTTTGAAACTTGAGATAACATCAATTAATATTTTTTTTGACATCCTGGCAAATTCTTGCTATCGTACCACTACTGGCATAATTACTGGCAAGGCTTTTTATTCCTGGCAAATGCCAGGAATTACTGGCAAATTGGCAACCCTGTTGAAACGACCACTTTGGCCTTCCCCCGCCTAACAACCAATTTTTATCGAAGATACCCGAACCATCGTCTAACTATGGCTATTAATAGAAATTCCATAGGTGTACCAAATTATTTGGTATAGGCGATTCACGAGACGTAGAGAACTTACACTCCTATAACTTTCCTAACACTCCTATTTCTTTTTCCGCTACTGAATAGTACTTAACACTGGGCATTTTGGCAAGGTGACGAGTAAACTATTGCAAAGTTGACTAAATAACTGCACTACCTATTTATTAATTAAACAAACCTAACCTTCCAATCGCTGCATGCCAAGACACTGGTGAAGATTTGCCGTAGCACGATTCGCTGTGTCCACTCGTGTTTTCCCCCTCTCTACCTACCAAAAGGTCGTTCCAATACTGGATGAGCTCTATCTAAGTGAATACGTATAATAATACTAAAATGGACTGGTGCACCATCATGCATGAACCAGAAGTGTTGTCTCAGCTGTAGAGGAATTTCTTCAAGAAGAACAGGTAACTCTTCCTGTAGGAAATTAAGGTGAGAGTCGCCTGTTAGTCGTTGTGGGAGGAAATATGGACCGATTAAATGATCATCAAGTACCCCAAGCCATACATTTACCGACGAAACCAAAAAGGAGGAGGTTCTCTAGTCGACGCGTATTTTTTTTATTTTTTTTTTAACGATGACCACGCATAACTTCTTACTGAGACGTCCGATTCCGATAATTCTTTTCTCAGTGGATAGAGTGTACTTCGAAGTTGGTCCCATTTGAATTTAAAAGATAAAATTCACCCCTAAAGGTAGCAAAATGAAGGATATTGATCACTCGCCCTCAGAATTCTGGTCCGTGAACCGATTCTATCAGGCATAACTTTTAGTCTACTCGACAAGTTGAAAATGATCTAAAATAGAGATACTGCTCTTAAAATTGTGTGATAGCTCATTGGATCCGGAATGATGCCTAGAAAAATGTGCCAAAAGCGTGTATTAGCACATAAAAAATTGCAAATTTATAAACAATTGAAGATGAACAAAAAATGGCATTTCGTTTTTTGCCAATCAATATTCAAGAAATTTCAATAGAAGATTCTGAAAAAGGAGGAAATTTCCAATAAAAAACTCTGAGCTCCCGGAACTCTATCTCCATTATTTATAATTTTAATTTAACGCTGAAATGGGTCTCCGAGCGACATTTTTGGGTTGCGCGCGCGGCGTCAAAAGCGAGTACGACACATTAATTAATTTATTAAGGTATTAAATATTTTCTTTTGAATTTGAAAAAATCATGGTGTATTCCGAACACTATAAATAATTTATTCCCGTTGGAAATTTCATTGAAGTTGATTTTTCAACAAGTTAAACGATTGTTAACTAACAAAATTTTCTCGAACTTCTGTTTTAGTTGTAAATGAAAAAACATGTTTAAGTAATTGTCGTAAAAAAATTTCGTTTCGTAGAGCCTTTTTTATATACGTACTCAACAAGATCACGCCATAAAAATTGAAAATATACTTTGTTTATAATAATTTTTGTACTTGAACAAAAACTAAAAAATTCAAGTAATGTTGTTAAAAAAATTGTTTTTTCCTTAATCATCATATTATCGTTTTTTTATTAATACAAGATATAAATTGATTTGCAAAAAAAATTTTTCCCGCCATTTGTTGATAATTTTTTTATAAACAAATTGATTATTTCAATGTTTTAAAAAAAATTTTTTTCACAACTTCATTATATTACAAATATTATGATTTTTGAAAAAAAATTTTTTCCTTAATAACTATTTTTAATTGTTTATAATCATTTTTTTTATATTTCTATTGTTTGAATAATTAGTTGAATTTTTTTTTTCTAAAAATCATAATTGACAGTTCTCTATAAAGTAACAAAAAAAATATTTTTTTATCGACAATTCCATTGTTTATTTACTTACCAATTTGTTATAAACAAATTTTTAACTTTGTTAGATTTTTTTGCTGAAACTTCTGAAATTTACAAAAACGAACATATATAACAAAGTATAGAAAAAATTTTTTCCCTCTTTCCCAATTCCAATTCCCAAAGTACAATAAAAAATTGGAAATTTTTTTTCTATACTTTGTTATATATGGTTGTTTTTGTAAATTTTTAGAGTTTCAGAAAAAAAATCTAACAAAGTTAAAAAAAAAATTATAACAAATTGGTAAGTTAATAAACAATGGAATTGTTTAGAAAAAATAGAAAAAATCGAATTTAAACGGTTTTCTTCACATAAAGGATTCAATATAAAATTGAACCAGAGAAAGGTAGATCTCTCTCAATGGAATTGTTGATAAAAAAAATGTTTTTCATTACTTTATAGAGGACTGTCAATTATGATTTCTATTTAAACAATAGAAATATAAAAAAACGATTATAAACAATTAAAAATTGTTATTGAGGAATTTTTTTTTTCAAAAATCATAATATTCATAATATAATGAAGGAAAATTTAAAAAAATTTTTTAACGGGAAAAATTTGTTTTGCAAATCAATTTATATCTTGTATTAATAAAAAAACGATAATATGATGATTAAGGAAAAAAATATTTTTTTTAACATTACTTGGATTTTTTAGTTTTTGTTCAAGTACAAAAATTATTATAAACAAAGTATGAATATTTTTTTAACTTTTATGGTGTGATCTTTTTGAGTATGTACATAAGAAAAGCTCTACGGAGCGGAAAATTTTTACGAAAATTATTTAAAAGAAATTTTTCATTTACAATTAAGACAGAAGTTCGAGAAAATTTTCTTAGTTAACAATCGTTTAAATTGTTGAAAAATTAACTTTAAGTAACATTTCCAAAGGGAATGAATTATTTATAGTGTTTCGAATACACCATAATTTTTTCAAATTTAAAAGAAAATATTTAATACCTCAAATAAATTAATTAATGTGTCGTACTCGCTTTTGACGCCGCGCGCGCAACCTAAAAATGTCGCTCGGAGACTCATTTTCAGCGTTAAATTAAAATTATAAATAATGGAGATAGAGTTCCGGGAGCTGGGAGTTTTTCATTGAAAATTTCCTCCGCTTTCAGAACCTTTTTTTGAAATTTCTTAAATATCACTAGTTTATGAAATATTGGCAAAAAACGAAATGCCATTTTTTTTTCATCTTTAATTGTTCATAACTTTTGCAATTTTTTATGTGCTAATACACGCTTTTGGCACATTTTTCTAGGCATCATTCCGGATCCAATGAGCTATCACACATAATTTCAAGAGCAGTATCTCTATTTTAGACCATTTTCAACTTGTCGAGTAGACTATTTGTACTGGGTTTTTCGATTTGGATGATTCTTTTTTTATTAGATAGGGTATACCTCATAGTTGATCACATTTGGATTCCGAATGGAATTATCCACCCTTACGGGTAGAAAAATAGGGGATAATTGATTTTTCACTTGTGAACATTGGAACACATATGTAGTTGACAATGGCAGTTCGCTGTTGTCATTAATTTTGTTCTCCTACATCCGTCACAATCATTATATTCTATGAGAGGATGGAATGATATACAAAGTAATGAAATAAACTAACCAGAACAACAAAAATTATTTATATTACAACAAATAGTAAAAGTAGATAATCATATTATTTAACTGGTAATAGTTGAAGTAAGGTGGGTAAGTAAGTATTTTGGAAGTAATAAAAAAACAAGTAGGTAGTAATTAGTAGATTTCAGCCACAAAAAATTGAAAAATATAAACTTTTTAACAAAAACTGAAACCGACGAAAAACGAAACTAAAAAGCAAAAAATAAGCCTTTTTAGTCTTGATAACTAAGCTCCTAAATTAATGTAACTAATTTTGAGTCGGTGCCAATCGAACAATCAACGAATATTATACAATTTCATTAAAAAAAATTATCATCCCGCTGCCTTCATTTTAAGCTTTACCTAATTCAATTGCTAGTTAGACTCAAAATTAGGTACTTACATTAGTTTAGGAGCTAAGTTATCAAGACTAAGAAGGGTTATTTTTTGCTTTTCAGTTTCTTTTTTCGTCGGTTTAATTTTTTGTTAAAAAGTTTTTATATATCACGTGGTAAGGTGGTCTACTGAGAATATCATCCCAAAAAACAGTTAAATTGCATTTATTTTGCCAGCATATCATAACACACATAATAGCATATAAAAAGACAATGTCATTGGTGAGTTTTGTATTTTCTTTATTCTGCAAAAGTTTCATACAGAAAGGAAATTATTATTTTGGATAGGCTGGAGATCTCGCAAATTTATCCTTCCATAACTACTTCTGATGCAAGCTGAGAAAGCATTTTCTGTATCAATCAAGGCCAGCAATAAGGTTTAACCAATTTACACTTATTGAAAGTATTTTTATATTTGGAATAGTTCCAGACGTTGAAGAAATCCCAATAAGATAAAACAAGTCCTTGAAAATAATAATAATAATATATTTATTTCCATTTTCATTAATATATAATAATAATGATATTAATATTAATGAAAAAATCAATAATTTCTCACATATTTGAAGCTGTCGGCGACCACCCATAATTCTCGATGAAAGAAAATTGTATTTCGTGCATAAAATAATTTATTAAATTCGTAGCAAATCACTTTCGACCGTTAGGTCATCATCAGTGCGTACCTGAAAGTAATTACTATTGATAGACTAATAACTAATTTTTTTTATTTTTCCAACTTAGTCTCTATGAATGGTATTTACTTTCAGGTACGCACTGATGATGACCTAACGGTCGAAAGCGCTTTGCTACGAATTTAATAAATAATTTTATGCACGAAATACAATTTTCTTTCATCGATTATATCGATACGTGCACACAGTCACACTTTTCAACCCATAATTCTGTCCACTCTGTACCGCTGCTTTTTCTGCACCCCTGCCAGGAAAAGCCTCATTTGTTTCGCGGTCACCCTATCGCGCCTTTGTACCAAAATTCATCCTCAGTAACTCAGCTCTGTATTTAGAAAGTTTTGTCACTATTCATCTTACAAAGCTCCATTGCGACCCCTACATATCTTTCCGGCGTTGATCAGGATCCCAATAAATATATCCCCTATTACACGATCGTAAAACGCTCGTAAAGCGACACCACTGTATAATTAGATTAGTGCGATTGTTTTGATATCTCAGTTCATCGGTGGAGGAGAGAAGATTTACGATGTGGGAGCCCTGGATGAGATTTACGTACGACATTTGAAATTTTCAGAAGGGTTTTTGATACGAAATTTCTTTTTTTTATGTGTTTGTGAGTCAGATTACATGAAATTCAATTGATCGTAAAAACCCGTCAATCATGAAATGCACCCTTACGAAAACATTCTGGAAAATCTCTATGGCTATCCAGACATGTGGACGATTTAGAAATCCTTAAATTTCATAATGAATGAAAATAACTCTACATAAGAAATATACAAAAATTATGCATTTTATCAGTGTGCTCTTAAAAATAAGAATCAACACAATGAACTGAAAAAAATGGAATTACAAAAGGTTCGGGTGGCCTAGAGAGCATATAACGTTGGATTCAAAATCTGTTTCAATTAAGTTGCCTATGATGATATCAGATTTTGAATCCAACGTTCAAATAACCAAAATAAAAAAATCAAAATTATTGTTTTTTTTCAATGTCACAAGAACCGGCCTGATATTTCATCGCTGGAAAGTACTCCAAAATTATTATGGGATTGATTTTGAGTTTATATATTTTTCTTTATTTTAGATTTGTCTCCAAGATTTTATGAATGAATCCCTATCATAACAAAATGAAAATTCCGGCTATGTTGTCTTACCCTTTCTCAAACCTCTTTTTACCTTATCCCAGCTCAGTCGGTACGCCTATGAACAAAGAGTCACCTCCCTTTTGACTAGCAGGTTCAGTAATGCCAACTTGTTGAACGGCTTGATATCAAATTTGCTGTTTAGTGGGGAAAAAGTGTGGTTAGATGTTCAAAGATAGAAAACACATATTGCAGAAAATAATCAAATGGTTGTTTTATTGAGATAAAACCTTAAAAACTGTCGAAAATTACCTTATGGACTACAAGAAAAACAATGATGTGATATAGTGCAATTTGCTATGAGTGATTAATATCAGTTAAAAGAAAATTTGAAAGTTATTATCAGTCCTTTAGCATCTAAAATCGTTGAATTGTTCAATCAAAAGTAACACAGTGGATCAGATACTCAGTGTTAGTTAATAAAACTGAAACGTTGCACTTTAGCAGAGAGTTTTGCCAATAGAATACCTGTTATTCTTCTTTTGTGATATTTCCCAGCCTCATGGAAATACTTGTGTCATTGGAACTTACAGCTTCCTTGCATCCAAAACAAATTTCTGCTCCCGTGACTGGCTTTTTCAGGATTTCTCGATCTGTCAATAGGTGAGTGGAATTTTATAATATATTACTCCTCCCAGTTGTGCCTCAATTAAGCTGATCTCGTTCTGGAATGGTTTTGGTAGCTTCTTCTTGAAATTCGCTATTATTTCACTTCCAAAAATTCGTACGTGATTGCTTTTTTTCTCAATTTTCGATCTCCTCCAAAACTTGTTATTTCGTCCTATGGCAACACACACATTTTTTCTTTTTCGCAGATTTTAGAATTTCTTGCTACTTTCTACATCATTATTTGTCATTCCAATCAATTTTAATGATTGTATTAATGAAATTTAATCCTAAACCTTATATATATATATATATATATATATACTATGTACAAATTCGTATAAAATTTATTTTTGACAATTTTTTGCTTTTATATTTTTATGTTTCATCATTTTTCCCACACAACTCTCTCGACATCTCATTGGTGGGTTTCCTGTTGATAAGATTTATCATACAGGATGTTCCAAATTAATATATCAATTGATCTACTTGTAATACAATGTTTTTCATAAATTTCACTTTATAAATAATTTAATTATGCATTTTCCTTGGATGTATTGTTGGTCACATACTTTTGAGTACAGAAATACTTCAGGACTGGCCTTTTTGATACATATGCATCGACTAGAGCATAGTATAAGGTTTTAGAATAGTAAAAAGTAAAGAAAACTTAAAAAATATATTAATTAATTTAATTAAATATATATTGATATGTTAGGAAATATTATGAAACATTAAACTTATAATAATTATTATTATTAGGTATTTCAGTTATCGTGGTTAATGCTATGTTTATGTTTATATATTGAGCGTTGGTCTTGTGTCGACTGTTTCCACCCGGCGTGGGTTCGAATCCCGCAGCTGGTGAAAATTTTTTTCAAGGTCCCAAGATTGGTTTCGGATCCCACTATAAAAGGTAAGGTCCCCATGATTTCAACTCGTACAAGTTTTCATTAACTTCTGAGGGTTGTTCAAACAACTAAGAAAGCGGTTAAAAAAAACAAAAAAACAAAAACAAAACAATTTGATTCGATTTGATTTTTCGGAAGCATTTTTATTTTCGCATCTAGAGTGCTGCGTTGGACCCACTTCAACCAATCTAATGGACACGAATAACGAGTAAATAATATTTTATTACAGTGTTTTCCGCCTAGTTGAGTACCTATGGCGAAGTGATATTTCCAAAACCACTAATTGTGAAAAAAGTTAATTTTTTCAAATTGTTATGAAGTAATCTCAAGAAAGACGTTAAATGCTTTTATCAAAATTTTTATTGACAATACGGTACAGTATATATTCAAAGTCCATCTGACAGCCTCGTCTCTCTCATTTCGTCTATTTTTCGGAATTGGCCCCAAAATCCTATCCAACATTTGACATCTCCATTAAATTTTTTCAACTCTAACTTCGGCAACTGGAATCTACGTTTGGCATTGGAAGAACTCTCTGTACTTGTATTCATTTGGATATCTTCATTTCTGTTGACACTCATACGAATGAAGTCACATTTGGATCGGTACCTTATAATCGATTCTCTGTAGATTTCGACGGTCTTGAATTCTTCTTCGATTTCTGCATCATCTTCGGAAGTCAATAGTAAACTTTTCATTTTCCTATCGAGGTCGAATATTCTTTGGGCTTTATTTTTTTTTTTTATGTTCTGGTTCCCACGAAAAGGGATATCCTGTAATGTTCAGAGAACATCGTGGGAACCAAGGGAAAGAAGGTAGGAGTTGGTGTTCTTCTTAAATTTCTGGAGGTTGTATGCCTCGGGGAACACCTCCCTAGGCAATGAGTTCCAAAGCCTCGCTGTTCGTTGGATGAACGAGTCTTTGGAAAGTGATGTTCTGCAGGTCTCCAAAGTGACCACGAAGGGGTGTGATGACTGAACTTGACGGGTTAGTCTCGAAGAGACTGCCAAAGCAGGAACGATTGTTGATATTTCAGAAGAGCATCGCCCATGAAAATATCTATACAATAGAGACAAATCGCCAACTTTTCTACGGTGTTCCATCTTCCAATTGGCCCATCAAAACCATAATATTTTGATTTCGTGCCTCCTTGCTAATGAATTCTTTATCCAAGTCTTGGCACATCTGGGTGAACATTTTTCGTAATAGCGTTCGTTCTTTCTTGGCTAATAAATGATTCTCCATGTCTTGTCCTGTCACGGTCGCCAATTAATGTTATGAAGTAATCTCAAGAAAGACGTCAAATGCTTTTATCAAAATTTTTATTGACAATACTGTACAGAATATATTCAAAGTCAATCTGACAGCCTCCTCTCTCTCATTTTACATAAACATACAAAGTATTCAAAAACTATGAAAACGAAAACACAATATATAATTCCTTAATCTTCAACACAAATGACATCTTTTAATCGAAATGTTTTCCAATTCTTGAATCCAACACTCCTGCCAAGTTTATGTGAAAAAGCGGCCACCTATATCTAAAATGAGAGTAATTAATCGATTCTGAAGGAAACATCATCCTACTGTGACATATTATAGTATTATATTATTCACTCTCGAAAAATCACCCTTCAAGAATGAGAGAAAATAACCGGAAACAAAATCAAAAGCAGCCCGTGTATAAGATTACCCCTCCAGAATCCTTATTTCGCTATGAATAACTTGTGGCATCTTTGGAATTGGTTATTATCCAGTTGGGGTCTTTCCCCAGATACAATATTAATGTATCGTTTGATATTGAAATGAAATCGTATTCGTTTGCATTTTCTTTTAATCCCTGACTCCAAATAACTCCGTGGAAAATTGAACGTGAATCCGAATCGGGATGGAATAATTAAAGAAGAGGCAATGGAAAGTGGCAAATGTGGATAATAATATACAGTTTTAAATCATTCTTGTCGATGGTGTTTGCAGTTTATACTTTGAAGGAGTTTTGACAATTGTTCAGCATTGCTTCTTACAATATATCGAATTTATACTCCACCAACCAAAAGTCTATTCGTCATATAAAAACTCCATATTTCAATCAAAAACGTCATATTTCCTGATGGATAATGTACAGGAAGTGAAAAGATATGAAATATAAGGGGAATTTATTGACATTTTTATATTGTTTTAATTGACTTTCAGGATGATTTTGAAGTATTTGTGAGTTATATAGTATATCCATTCTCAGTTGGATGAGGGTAGGGTTTATCATCCACTCCTGATAAAACATAATAGGATTTCCGCTTTGATCGAAAATGCCTACCATAGGCGGAGATTCACCCTTTTACCTCAAATGTAACTTTGCCTATTATTTATTGTTTAAAAACAAATTTCTGTAAACTATCTGGAGAAGGAGATTATTAAAGGATTTAGAAGGAATTTTCACTAATATCATTTTTTGGTAGTTCTATTGGGTGATAATAATTCCGTTAACACACTCCCATAAGCCATCAGAATGACTAAAATAATTAAATGAAAATGATTGAAAGTAAAATTAAGAAAAGCTTTTATACAAATGCACTAAAAAGGAAACATAATTTCTTTAATAGTTTGTCCTATGTTATTTTGTGAGAAGCAGATTCAAAAGCTTGCCACGAATATACAATAGGTATTCATTTTTATTTTCAAACAAATTTTTTATGTTAACGGAATACGAACGTCACTCATCCAAATTCAGTTTCTGTTGCAAACTGAGCCTGGCAACACATTGTGTAATCTAAAATTTTTCCCAGCCATAACAAGAGCCAAAAGTGGCTCCTTATCGCATCCGGCACCATTGCAGGTTCCTTGTTTGTCCCCATGCAACCTTTTCCGAGTGATTAATCGTTCTGATGATAATTTAATGAATGTGCAAGATAGTAGTTCACATATTGCTGGCAGACCCCATATTCGAACTGAAACAACACACACTCTTCTCCGATGACAGCTTTAGAGTTTTGCCTAATGACAAATTTAGGTTTTACAATTGGTGAATTATTTGTAATGGGATAGCGGAACTTGGACGGTATAAAAAAAAATGTGTCGGATGAAAGTTTTATAAATGGAACATGTGTGTTCATATTAGTTATATTTACGCGGCCAAGTGCTTTCATCAGGGGGATCTGTCGCATAAAAGTAATCTTGGATTTCTAGTAGAATAGAATTAGAATAGAATATAGATTTATTTGTGCTGGGCAACAAACAGAATGATTTCCACTTACGTGAAGTACAGTTCTTTGAAGTTACTTAACACATAATATTCATTAGATACAATAATACAGTTAAAAACAATATAATAACAATATAGAATGAAATGACCAGAATAGATTCAGGCACATTTGCATTCGAAGGAGTTGTCCCTCTGTAATACTGAATGTATTTAGATCACAATTTCTCGCCATTTCGATAACGTTCTCGAGACATTGTTGAAGAGTAGAGAAATTGTTCGAGACACGAAATAGATTATATCTTCTTCTCAGTTGTATGTCAGGTATGATACAATCAATAGTTTGTAGAATTTCAGGTACTTTCAATGTTCTAAGAATGTTAAAAACACATGAAATTGGCTGGAATAAGATATAAATGAGGGCCAGATCATGTGTTTTCTCCCAAAAGCGTATCCAATATATTCCCATAGAGGGTTTTATGGAAAAACTGAATGGTAAAACATACATCAATGAGTTTTTTTTTCAAAAAAATATTTATTCAGGGAAAATGTACTTTTTCAATTATCAACCATACAGTGCTTTTTTTTAATGCCCCCCCCCTTTTATGCATGAATACTATATGACATTGATGCATGAATACTATATTTTGGAGTAAAATTGACAGATAAAACTTTCAAAATGGCGAATGGACGCCATCTGGGAAAAAACAATTAAATTGAAAGAGGGGTCTTGTGACAGACACATCCTTTTGAAGCTCCTGACGAATACTTCACAACCCTAGAATATAAAGTCAATATCTTCACCTACTACAAAATGGCGGAACATTTAATAATTACCTGCATACAAACACATTAATATCGATACATCTAGAAATATTTGTTTTTCTCTGCCATATGGCAATCACAACAACCCGATAATGTTTGATAGGTTATTTTTTGTTTGAACAAAAAATGACAAGAAATGTTAGTACGACAACGAACATCATTATTCAGTTAAAATATTCTCATTTAGTTTTCGCTTTTACTAGTAAATAGGTACCACGTGAACTATCTATAAAATGGTCAATTCTGGTCCATTGGAAGAAAAAATCGAAGCGATTTTTATTTACGGTGCGACGCGTAACTTTCACGAAACCGAAAGAATTCTTATTGATCGTTTCCCGAATCGTCCTATCTGTAGAAAATATTCAAGGGAACTTGTAACCAAATTCACAACTACCGGTAGTGTACAGAACGAAAAGCCCCCAGGTCATCCATCCATTCCGGAATAACAGCAAGTTCAAATAATTGGTGAGATGATAGTAAATCCTCAACAGTCTACTTCCTCCGTCGCGAATGTTTGTGAGGTGGGTCCTTCTACCGTGTGGAGACTTTTGAAGAGGAATAAGTATCATCCATACAAAATTAAAATGGTACACCGGTTAACTGAAGATGACCCTGATCGAAGAACAGAATTCTGCGAAATTATGACGGCAACAATTGCATGGCACAATATCTCCACAATATTTGTTTAAGTGACGAATCTACATTTTATCTCAACGGCAAGGTTCACAGACAAAATTGGTTCACAGACAAAATGGTACATTCTGAAGTAGTCCCGGCAATTCGTTTTCTAAAAAGTCTCTGAAAGTTGCGCCAATCAGTCGGAATGGAAGGAAGGAAGGACCTATCAATTATTGCCGCCCATACATTTACAGGAAATTGATACTGATAATGTCTTTCACTAACTGCGTGCGGATTTTCCAGAGCCCAAACATGGTTGTTATGAACGTTTGTGATAGCATTTCGGGAGAAGTTTGCCTCGTCCGTGAAGAGTACATATCTTAAAAATTGAGGATTTCCAGCCAATTTTCTCAAAAACCACTGACACATAGTAATGCGTTGGGGAAAGTCTCGTGGCAAAAATGCTTGTACCCTTTGAATATGGTATGGATAAAATTGTTGATCGTGGATAATTCTCCAAACTGTGGACTGATTAGAATTGAGAGCTTCAGCAATTATTCCTGTACTTGTTTCTGGATTCTCCTCGAGATCGTTCAAAACAGCTTCTTCCAATTCTGGGGTTCGGACTGCTCGTGGTCTTCCAATAATATCAGCTACCTGTTTCTGCCAAACGACGGTGGAGACTGGTAAATGTTGGAGCTGAAGGTATTACTCGATTAGGAAATCGCTCCTGGTAAATACGTCTTGCTTCGCGCGCATTGCCATCCGCAAGGCCATAAACGAAATGCATATCGGCTAAATGAGCATTATTGTTTAAATAATCACATTTTTCAAAATTAGTGTTTTAAAACTTACAGAAACTTCAACAAAACAACAAAACGTTTAACTGTCACATAATATGTAATTACCAAAACTACTTACTTAAACGTCATTCAATTCCTAAACATTCTTGTGAAAAATGCAAAGTAATAATAACTTCAACACGCATCGATTATCAAATAATCGACTTGAAATTTTCAGGTCCAAATATCTAGAAAACGGTTGCTTATAGCGACTTGTAACAAGGGTAGCTTTTTTACGTAGATATGATAGAGGAGTCGATTTTTTTACTGAAAAATGTGCTAGAAGTACGCTCGAAAAATTTATGTATCTTCAAAAAAGAAAAAGACGTGTAGGTAGCGCCCCCTACCAGTAAGAGCAATAATAATATCAGGTTCGAATTCGACACCTCAAAAAACCTCTCAATACCAATTTTCGTTTAATTAAGGTCAGTATTTCGAAAGTTATTGGAAAAAAACTAAAATAAAAATGAAACTTTAACACCCTGTACCTTGTAAACGAAGCGTTCCCGGACATATATTTATTCGGACAATTCATGTCAGAATATTGTGAGGAATCACCTCCTGAAGTTTGTCAAAGTACTTTTGAATCACCCTGTATAAACTTTGTGCTACTTGTCCAAGTTTTTACATAGGACAAACAGGTAGAACTTTCAAGCAACGTATATCCGAGCATAGAAACAGTTTCATTAAGGGCAAATCTAATTCGACTTTCTTTAACCATCTCCTGACTGAAAAGCATTCCTTTGCTAATGACTTTGAACTTTTGCATGTAGAAAAAAAAAGGTCAAAAACTCAAACTCCTAGGAAGCTCAGAGATTAACAAAGACAAGAATTCACAATACTTATTAAATGACCAGCTTAATTTTAATAAGTCGCCCCTTTTAAATCTGATTACTAAAAATTGAATAATCTTTCGTCTAATAATCATTTAATTACCGAAGATCCAACTGACCACCTGCTTCTAATATTTATATCAAACCCCAGTTATTGCAATTTAGTTTATCTCTACTTGAAAAAGCTGTAGTATAGTCTATTTTAATGTTTCTGTGATTCAAATGGCTACAGAGAAACCGATATTGATTTCTTCAAGGTGTGATGAGGTATTTCAACATTTCGACTCATCACCCATCAAATCATTCTGCCGGCCCGTTTGAATTGACCACCGTCCATAGCGCCGCCCATCAAGCAGCATCCCAATACTCGCCGCGACGCCTTTTTGCAATGCGTCGCGCACCATGTCGCTATAAAACGCTTATCTCGCGATAACATATATCTGGCCCTTCGTGAAAACGCTCAGTCTATCGACAACCGGATCCGAGAGAGCTTATCAGACGGTAAATGATCGATAATTCGCATCGCGCTCATCAAAGTAAATTCCACACGGTGGTTCTTGAGACACAGGAACGATTTCCCGCATTCGAGTTGGCCTAGCGAGAAAACAGCCGGACAATAATAGTGTCGTTGTGCTTTTGTCCGTTTTGACATACCTATGTTGAGTGTGTAGGGTGTAGAATACGTTTATCGTGACATCGGGTGTTCTACTGATTTGGTTATCTTATCTTCGCTACCGAACTGAGCATTTCCCCGATAAACAGGTATGAAGCGAACGTGGAATTGATTTGATTTCAGGCAGGAACTTTGAGAACGTATATGTTGGGTCAGTTTTTGCGACCATAATTGTTATGATTCTCCTAATTTAGTGTCTATGATTTTTTATCATGTGCCTCAAAGATACACTAGAAATAGACAATTACTTACCAGCCCCAGTTACAACACGAATTTGGGAAAAAATTCTTCAATCATCAGAATGTGTTACTCTTTCAACAAATATTGTAATAATCTAGATATATTCTCCATGACTTTCAATTTTTTCAAAATAACTAAGACATATTTTCAATTCATAATGTTATAATGATTACAATTTAGCTTATTCCTGTACCTCTTAGACTACCCAAATATTTATTGTTATTATTTTTATTAGTGGATGCTTGTATGGGTTTCACCTGTTTGTATCCCAAACTTGAAATAAATAAATAAATAAATACATGGGAGATCTACCTACTATTATTAGTGGTTGATCTCTCAAACACATAATAGATCAACTCCATAAAGGCAATAAAGTTACTGGTATTTATTTTGACCTAACGAAAGCATTCGACCTCATTAACCGTGATTTATTAATACAAAAACTAGAGTGCTGTGGTGTCAGAGGAAAAGCAAATGATTTGATAAAATCTTACCTCAATAACCTAACACGAATAGTCGGTATCTCCTCTAAAAATAACTATAGGTCTTCAGTTTACTATTCTAATGAAGTAAAAATTGGCATAGGGGTGTCACAGGGCTCCGTACTAGGTCCAATCCTGTTTTTGATATTTATTAATTATATAGACATCAGCTCAGTATTTCTTTTCGATGACGACATTTCAGTTGTTGTTTCGGAGTGGGATATTTGTACTCTGAATGAAACGGTATCTCGAGTCGTAGAATGATGTGAGAAAAACTCTGTATTAATCCATAAAAATAAAACCAATTACGTAACTTTCAAATGCGGCCTGGAAGACCCACTTCATATTAAAATACAGAATTCTCGAATGGATGAAACAAATTCCTGCAAATTTCTGGGGATGATGATAGATGAAGAACTGAAATGGACTGATCAAGTGAAAGCAATAATGAGTAAATTATCGTCAGCTTGTGTTATAAGATACCTCAGGAATCCTATTAGTATTCACCATATTAAAATGTTTTATTTTGCTCACGTACATTCTGTGATTGATTACAGCGTCATTTTTTGGTATCATGCAGCAGAATCTAAGGATATATTCATCTATCAGAAAAAAATTAAAAGAACTGTTTTACCTAAAAAATTACACCGCTTGCAGAAAATTTTTCTTCGAATTGGGAATTATGACTCTTCATTGTGCCTACATATATAACATTGCAATTTTTGATAGGAAACATTTGCAAACTTTTCCTGCAAACAATCACCATACCTGCAATATGAAAACCAGAGGAGGTGAACATATGCGAGTTCCACGGCATAAAACAAGTTTATTTGAGAAAGGTCCGTACTATAATTGTATAAACATATATAATGCATTGCCTCCACATTTCAAAGAAATCAGTACCATGAGTATTTTCAAACGAACTCTGAAAGAATATTTGACTGCAAATCCATTGTATTCATCATATGAGCTGTATATGTAGGTATATTTTTTTTAGCATTCAGTCACGTATGAATGTATCCTGTAAACGTTTTTATCTATACTTTGTATTTTTTGCAAGATATTTTAAGTACTTATTTATATATATATATATATATGTATATAAGTGTATATATGTGTATATAAGTGTATATGCATATACAGTGCTTGTCTAAAGTCCGCCCCCCTTACTAATTTTTTAACCACCTGGTATATCGCAACGAAATTTGGAGGGCTTCAATAGAAGATAAAAACCTACTTTTTCATAAAAAAATCACAGCTAAAAGTTTTAAAATGGCGGCTGAGCGCCATCTTCAATAAAAAAATTGAATTGAATATTATTCCATTTTAGAAATCTGCTCATAATTCTCAACAGTTTTCTCCAATACATTTTACTCCTAAATTCAGTTGTTTTCGAAATATTAACGTTTGAAAAGTAACAATTTGGTCATTTCAAACCCGACCAAAAACACTAATGTTGCTTTCAATCAAGTTTGCATTGGAAAAAATCGATGTCGCGGTAACATCTTGTTTACTATCAAACTGAACTGCTAACTGTCAAATAGTCCGTTGAGCGCCTAAATCTTTTTATGAAAAGTGTGATCATGGCTTGTAGTTTAGACGATAAATTTGAAGCAGTTTTTAATATTTGGAGAAGCTGGAAGAAATTTTCATTTAGCAGTCCGTATGTTTAATGATAGATTTCCCGAGAATCCTATTTCGAGGTCATATTTGCGCAAACTTTAAGATAAGCTCCAAGCAACTGGTACGCTGAAAAATGCTCCAAGATCGGGAACATCTCCTCTTTCAGATTAAAAAAAATGTAGAAATTGTTGCTGAAATGGTAATCAATCCGACTCAGTCGACGTCTGCAGTTGCTGAATCCTGTGGAGTAAGTTGAAAAAGTGTCCAGAGAGTCCAAAAAAAAAAATGTTTCATCCCTATAAAATGAAAAACCTGCATGCTCTCACGGAGGATGATCCAGACCGGAGGGTTGAATTTTGTGAGTGGTTAACAAGAGCAATTGAAGGAGAACGGGGCTTCCTAAAACGTGAATGTTTCGCAGACGAATGCACGTTTTTTCCCAATGGAAAAGTCCACAAACAGAATGTACGATACTGGAGCGATACTAATCCGCATATTTTTAGAGAGAGACCTACCCTGTTTCCTAAAAAGGTGAATGTTTGGGCGGGGATTTTGGGCAATCGCGTTGTTGGACCGATTTTCATCAGAGGCAATCTTACAGGTGTTCTTTAAAGAAATCTTTTAGAAACTGAAATTGAACCTCGAATAAGACAAATTGTATTAAACAATCAGGAAGAATTTGAAAATCGTGAAATCATATTTCAGCAGGATGGGGCACCTTCCCATTTCGATCGCATGGCTAGAGAGTTCTTCGATACAAACGTTCCTGGGCGATGGATAGGTCGCAGGGGAAGTAGAGAATGGCCACCAAGATCTTCGGATCTTACACCTCTAGATTCTTTCCTTTGGGGGCATCTGAAGTCAAAAATCTACGCCACTGAATGCCAAGCAATAGAAGAGTTGGAACGCAGAATAATAGATACATGTGAAAAAATAGATGAACAGACTTTCATCAACGTGAGAGAAGCTATTTATAATAGGGCACTTTATTGTCAAGATTTAGGAGGGGGCCACATTGAACACTTGATGAAATAATTGTTGGGGTTAAATAAGAGTGTTATTCAAAAATAAATTATAATTTTTTAGCTAACTAATTTGTTTTCATTGTGAATTTACAGAACACAATCGTAGGCTTCGAGATTTTCCGGTAAGCGGTACTGTTTATTATAAACTCTCTTTACGCCTCTTATTAGTCGAATTCATTGAAAGATTTAACTACAAATTAATAATAACGTTTAGTTAGCAAAATGTTTTACCGGAAGTGACCAAAATCCATACTTCATTTTAAACCGGAATGTCACTTTTCAAACGTTAATATTCCGAAAACAATTGAATTTAGGAGTAAAGTGCATAAAGGAAACTGTTGAGAATTATGAGCAGATTTCGAAAATGGAATAATAAAGGGGGTGTTCTATTTAAATTTTTTATTGAAGATGGCGCTCAGCCGCCATTTTGAAACTTTCAGCTGTGATTTTTTCATGAAAAAGTAGGTTTTTATCTCCTATTTCGTTACGATATACCAGGTGGTTCAGAAATTAGTAGGGGGGGAACGGACTTTAGACGAGCACTGTATGTCTACTCTCAATCCTGTATCTGACGTTGCCGTTGTTTCACATGAAACCCATGACAATAAAAATATTATTATTATTATTTTAAAATGACAACAAGGAACCTATTGTAAGGTTCTAGGAATACATTTGTATTTTCACTCTGTTCTACACATTGATTTGATGAATAATTATCAGTATACGTGCCTAACATTTTTATATAAATTATCACATTTTATAAGATGGTTAAATAATAATTTAAATCTGTTGAATAGAAAATAGTTTTTTATGATACAAGGGTTGAAACACTCACATAATAAAAACACTTTTAACAAATGTATCATACAATATTTTTTGTGCAACTGTTACTGACAGTAAAAAATCATTTTCAATTAACTTCTGTAGGGTTCGAACCTACGATCTCTGGACTACGAGGCAGACGCTCCTGTCACCCAAGGCATCACCGCACTTGGTAATAAATTCCGGTGTTCTGTATTTGCAGTAACATTTACTAGAAATTGGAAAATAAACACAAAAAAGGTTTCTGTAGGGTTTGAAGATTTCTCAATCAATATTATATCTAATAATCGTGATGGTATGGCAAGTAAAAACAATTGATTGGTTAATCGTTTATTAGTGACCACAAATTATTAATAGTTCCTAGCTTCTTTGTGATCGTACCTATAACTGGTGCAAATATGAATATAATGGAAGTTGCATTTGAAATTGATGATTCAGATTGCTTTCTTCCACCAGAAATTCAAGAAGCTGCAAACAGAGCAACTTCGAATCTGTTGCCTGGAAAATCACGGCAACAATATGAAATTGCGTATGATGAAAAAAATAGAGATAAATTACTGATGAAATGTTATACATACATAAAATATTTGTGTATACTATAAAATATGAATTTAAAAATTCAAATAAATTAGAGTATCATCTGAACACGTGAAAGAATGTAATTTTGTTCTTTAACATTATTATCTATTTTATGTCTGACAAAGGCATTTTACAACGTTTTTGTTTATAAAATATTTATAAACAAATGAATAAGTCGAATATTTTTCAAAAATTGTTTTTTTGCATTAGGTTGCCAAGAGTTTATTACGAAAAAAGTAAAATGAAAAACATTAATTTTTTTTCCTATTGTTTATATATTTTTTTTTCTTTTTTATTATTTAAATATAATAAGAATTGTTTTCTTTAAAATTAATGATTGGTTGATTTGTTCGAAATGATGAACAGGTTGTTCATAAAATCAGATGTATTTTCTAAATATCTATCAGATGTAGTTCAATGTCCAGTGTGGCTTTAGCCGGGGAATTAGTTGTTTTATGTTAGATATTACAAAAAAATAACTTCATTATTGTCGTGGATTTTTTCAATTTTCAGAGAAATCCACCCCCATAAACCTAGCCGAACTATTTGCGAATTTTGAATTTCCAATTATGCCATAATTTGTCGCTAATTAATCGCTAATTTATTACCACAATTATAAATTTGTCGCTCATCGTTTTTTTTAAATCCATGGTTCTGCTAGGTTTATATGAAGCTGCCAGAACCACGTCGTGCCTATCTACTTATGGAAAATACTAATACTACCATAATATGTCGCTAATTTTGTGCTAATTAATTACCACTTCGGAAAATGTATTGCTTTTTATTTTTTTTTTAATTCATGGTTCTGCTAGGTTTATATGAAGCAAGCAGAACCACTTCCTATCTATCTAATTATGAAAAAAAAACAAATAGTTCATAATCTGTCGCCAATTCGTCGCTAATTTATTACCACAATAAGAAATTTGTCGCTCATTTTTGTTGTGAAAAAACAATATTTTATCAAAAAAATTCAATATCTTCTGAAGGCTATCAAACGTATAGTTTATACCTATTAGTTCCATAACAAGCAAATAGGCATGATACAGAAAATTTCCCGGATTTGTCGCTAATGTATCTCGTATACAGGGACTTGGAACGATAAATGAAATGTGGAGTCTTGTATAAGACTTAACGATACAAAAAACTAAAAGAAATTCTGTAATGAAGCAATCAAAAATTTTCATTAATATTTTACTTATGCACTGGTTTGATTATTCGCTGTCCGATAGCATTGTGTTAACATATGGTATTCCCCCAGTGTTGCCAGTTTATTTTCATTTCGTAAACACTAGTTATCATATTTTTCTTAAAATTAAAAAGGAAGAAAGACAAAAAACACTGAGATAAAATGGGGCCATTTCATTTCATAAAGAAGCGTTATAAAAAGTTATTGATAATATGCGATAATAAATAATGTATATTAACCATTTGCTCTATGGATAATATTGTTGAGTATTCACTTAATCCTCTTCACTTTCTTACATTCTTACGAAAAAATCTCTATTGATTGGTGTAGAAGTGTTTATGTGTGTCTTGCCACAGAACATGCCTACTTTGAACCTGCTATAGGAAAGTAAAGAGTATTAAGTGAATACTCATTATTATATTTTTTCTCATTTTATCTAATATCATCACTCTTGACACTCAGTAGAAAACCTTCGAAGTGCATTTATTTTACCAATCTAGGATACGATATATCTGTGTTGATCCCCTGATAAAATTGTTTCAATGAAGTGATAACGTGATATGTTATACCGTTAAAATGATGGTAATCCATCTCCACATTCGAGCATATGGCCAGGAAGAGTGCCAATCATCCTCTCAGGTTGTGCATGACGTATTTGATATGATAATAGTTCAACAAATATTGATCGATTATGATTGAAATACGCAGCCAGATTCTGAATGGCCGTTTTTTAGTTAAATCTGCTAGATATATTCCCTTCCATCTGTGTGGAATATAAAAAAATAAGAAACATGGGTATATGTATACTTGAGAAGCTTTCTGGAGGAAAAGTGTCAGTTTGTTTCAAGACTTCATTAACTACATGACCATTTGTTCTCCTTTGGAAACGTATTTCAATGCAGTTGAACAACAAATACGAGGTTTACCATATTTTTGTTCTCTAATGAGACACATCTACAAAGGAGATTATCTGTGATTCCTGTTCAGGTGCTAGTGTCCCATTGGGAGCACAATCACAATCCTGATATCCAGTTTGTTGAGCGACATAATCTCTTTGATATTTACCAAATTGACGTCTTCCAAAATTCAAACCAATGGTGAATAGGCGTGTGCCCACTTATCCCCGTTGGAATAGTAAGAGCCTATTAGGCTACCCTTGACAGTGATAGTGGAAGAAGATCCATGTTCACTGTATATAACTCCAGTATTGGGACCCCATTCCGATTAAAAATCACGTCGTCATCTTGGAGCCGCCATCATGAATTCGTGAATTTTGTTAAAAACGTCATGATGTCCGTCCCCAAAAACCCACACACACCAATTTTGGATGCTATAATCACATCTTAGAGCCTCTTGAATTCGTAGATTTTGACAAGAAAATCATGATCTCCGACTCCAAAAACCCCCACAAACCAATTTTTTTTGGAATGGTGCCATAACCATAAAACTCGTCACTCTATTGGAGCCGCCATTTTGTTTTTTCTCTAGCAAAAATTCCATAATGCATTGTTATCGGAATTATGAACACCTGCCAAATTTCACCTTGATCGGACAACTAGACGTAGGTCACAATTCACTTGCAAGATCTGAACTGAACATACATACATACATGCAAATAGTACGGGTAGTAGCGTAGAATTTTTGCAAGGAATATTATACCGAATTAATTTCATTTTAAATACTTGATTAATATTCAATAGTCATCAAAGTGACCGTCAGCAGCCGAACCCGCAGTGAAGCTAAAGGTGATAACAAATGAATGTTTCAAAAAACCTAGTACAAAAAGTAATTTCATACCGTGCCAAAATTTATGGGGTAATATTTGAGATCATTTAAGACAGAAAAAAATAATTAATAATAACACCTCTCAAAAGACAAGCTTTTATTCAAATGCGCCAAAAAGTAAAAAATAATTGCTTTGGATATATCACGTAGGTTATTCAGTTCGAATATAAAAGTGACGAACTTCTGAATCTATAACCTACTCGCACATCCAAAGCAATTATTTTTAACTTTTTAGCGCATTTGAATCGAAGCTTGTCTTTAAAAAAGTTTTTTTATTTATTATTTTATTTTGTGCTTTATAGTATGTACGCCTTAATCTATGCATTTTGTTAAACGCATCGTCATTATGAGACCTTTTTCCTGTAAGTTCTGAGCTATCTAGTTCTTCAATGAAGATCAACTCGTTCGCCATCCTGTCAATTTATGAATTCTGACAAAAAATCAATAATCTTCGACTGAATTCATAATCTCCGATCCTAAAAATCCCGCCATCTTGATTTTATGAATTTTGACAATGAATTCATAACCTCCGACCCCGAAAACCTTCACATCCAATTTTGAAAAGAATCGGACCATAATTACAAAACTCGTCCGCCATCTTGGAGCTGCCATTTTGAATTGAACTTCATAATCTCCAACCCCAAAAACCCCCACATACCAATTTTGAATATAATTAGACCATAATCTCAGAGATCGTCCCCCATCTTGAAACCGCCATTTTTATTTCATGAATTTTGACAAAAAATTCATAATTTTCGACCCCGGAAACCCCTACATATCAATTTTGAGTCGAATCGGACCATAAACACAAATCTCGTCCGCCATCTTAGATCCACCATTTTGTTTTTGTTTTAACAAAAATCCATAATGCATTGTCACGGAAACTATGAAGACCTGCCACATTTCACGTTAATCGGGCAACTAGAAGTGCGTCAAATTTAACTTGAAAGATTTCATTACAGACAGACGGACACCGGAAATGTAAAATAATCGTCAGCTTGATTTGTTTGAAAATATGAACAGGATGATCATAAAATCGGATGTGTCTCTCCAAAATACTTTTTTCCATCTTTGCAAAGTGAGATTGCTTCTAGAAAATGTGTTTCCCATTTCTTCCGGTCTTCCTGATGATCGTGGAAGCGTGAAATAGATTTTCGTCCACAAAAATGTATTGAAGACCTAGTGAATGCGATGCCTCATTGTTACAAATGATTTTTGGTGAGTACTCTCTTTTGGAAAACATTATTTTTTGCCTCATTCATCTATATCAGTTCCTAATTAAAACTGGAATAGAAAATCAGATAACTATCTGAATAAAAATGAAAATTTTCAATTCCAGTTTTTTTTTGAGTTAAGGTCCTTTCAGAATATCTATCAGATGTAGTTCAATGTCCAGCGTGGCTTCAGCCAAGGTAGTAGTTGTTGTCTGTTAGACATTCACAAAAGATATCTTCCTTTTTTTCGTTGATTTTTCAATTCACAGAAAACACTTTCTATTCATTATTCAATTGCGAATGTTTCCCTTTTCAATCGTCAGCTGTTTTGGAGAGGGTGGGTTATACGTGTCCCAACTATGTCACAAATGTTATAGAATAAAGTCATTTCATACCGTATGCAATTTTAACATCTGAATGCTTATACTTTTTAAATAATAAAAATAATCGTCAGCTGCATATACAGCGGTGGTAAAACCGTCAGTCAGCAGCTTGAACATGCTGGATGCTCAGTGTATGTGATCGTTGTATAATCATTCTGACAGGTAAACTGACGGTCTTAATACCCTTCAACATTCATTTGACGTCGATTTTTATTGTTGTTAACGATAAAATGACTATATTTCAATTTATGCCAAATTTTTGCTGTGAATTTTGAAGTTTCCTCAAATTCTGATAAACTATTCAAAATATAGTGATATTCAAGAAAATGTTCTTGATCAAGAGTTGTAGAGTATAACATTTCCTACAAATAACATACTCAACAATCATGAAAAAGGAAATTGTGGCGTAATGGGCAGATTATTAAATTAAAGAAAAAAAGCATCCTCAAGTGGGAGTCGAACCCACGACCTTATGTTTTCTAGACATATACTCTAACCGCTGAGCTATCGAGGACATAGGAATCGACACTTTAATTCAATAATCTGTCCATTATGCCACAATTTCCTTTTTCATGATTTCTCTCGGACAATAACTTCCCACTTTCACATTATATATTTGGCTAAATCTTATCAGTGGTTGGAGATCATCTTCCTAGGTCTTCTACTGAAATCGTCAAGTCGACGATAATGTTGGAGTGAATGGGTATCGGGTCTCGACGGCCATTGATAAGTACGTTCGATTTTCGATTCATTCCAACATGCACATTAAATTGTGGAGGGAAAGTATTCGCGAGTGTGTGTCGATTCCTGATCCATGATAGCTCAGCGGTTAGAGTATATGTCTAGAAAACATAAGGTCGTGGGTTCGACTCCCACTTGAGGATGCTTTTTTTTCTTTAATTCAATAATCTGTCCATTATGCCACAATTTCCTTTTTCATGATTTCTCTCGGACAATAACTTCCCACTTTCATACTCAACAATGTTTCATCCATCCATTTGTTTGAATAATAGAGCCCAACAAACGTATCACCCTGTGTAGGTGGAACCTAAACCCAATGGTCACGAAACGAAGTGTTTGCTTCCAAAACAACTTTTCCAGAAAAAACCACCCCGTGAACGAGAATTTCAAATCAACATTTCCATCTTCATGGATCAATCCTCTAAAACGTTTCCATGTCCCTGGAGAATCCAAAGAGTATTGACACTATTTGTACCGCGGTGAAAAATGAATTGTCTTTCCGGAGATCCAATCCGTCGAAGTGATATATGCCATCGAACGTGAGCTGGAAAGGGTGGAGAAAACGACACGGCAAAAAGGTAGTTTCCGCGGTATTTTCCGCGTTCATGAATAAGTAACGAATCCGAAAGGGATGAAGAATGCGGGAATTTATTATGCGAGTCTGTAGATGGATTGTTATTTCTAGAATGATTGATTAGCGGGCGCGGAAGACGGAAAGTCTGGAAGATTTCTCGTGAAAACTTCATTCGTAATAACTCTTGAAGGCTTTCTATGTAACTAAGTATATGACTTTGATGTTTTCAGATTACACCAGCACGTGTTGGTTCATTTTTCAGAATGATAGATTTGAGGGTAGGACTAAACGAATGAAATAAAGCACGTAAACATTTATTGTAGAATTATTGAGAATGATGCACTAATATTCTACAATGAACTACGTTTTTAAGAACAATGAAGAAACATAAAAAGTATCCAACATTGCAACATGACACATGACACAAGAATAATATATGCCCAAAACAGTTGGACATTTCTGCCATGGTACGTCTTCAATTAGTTTATGTTTTTCCCACGGAATAAAAAAAGAAGAAAAAATATGTATATTTATTCCAGATAAAAACAAAATCATTATTTTCCAGGAATATCTCCTTTATCCTAGAAATTATATTTTTTTTAAATAAAGCATTGAAAATGTCCCCGGTTAGAATCCAAAACCCAAAAAATTCCTCCCCCTAAATATATATATATATATATATATATATATATATATAAAAATTATGTAAGAGTTTCCTGGATCTTTTGACCACATAGTTAACGTGTTCATCCCATCTCATGTGCTGATCTATTATCACCCCTAGATATTTTATTTTTTTGGGTTTTCTCTAAATTGGGGCAGTCGCAGTTGTTTATTGCTAAGCAATTTTTTTTATGTATGTATATGTTTTTGATTTTAGGTTGGTCGGTTCGAGTGAGTGTGAATGTCATGAATTTGGTTTTACTGATATTTAGGCTCAGAAGATTTTTATTTAGCCATTTCTTCAAATTTATGAGGTTTTTCTCGGTGAGACTGTATAGTTCCGTCCATGTATCATGTGTGAAAACAATAGCAGTGTCGTCAGCGCATATGAAATTATTCCACCATTAAAATTTCTGATGTTACTAAGATCGTTTATATAAACAAGGAAGAGTAATGGGCCCAGGATGGTACCTTGCGGAACTCCTATTGTTACTGTTAATGAGTTACTCAAAGTGCCCTTGATCTTTACCCTTTGTGTTCTGCCCTTAATGTAATTCCGAAATAAGTCGAGAGCTGGTCCTCTTATTCCATTTTCATGTAGTTTGTCCAATAAGATTGAGTGTGATACTGTATCGAATGCTTTGGCTAAGTCTAAGAATACTGCTATACATTTCTTCGAAGTATCCAATGACTTTATGATTTGTTCAGATAGCTTGATTACAGCATTCTCGGTACTAAGGTTTTTTTTGAATCCAAACTGATTCTCCGTTATTGTGCCATTCTTGTTGAAATAATTTAGAAACTTTTCCTTGAGACAGTATTCGAAGACTTTAGCAAAGTTATTTATCACCGATATTGGTCTGAAATTCGTTACTAGATTATGTTTGCCTGATTTGTAAATTGGGGTTATGATAGATTCTTTCCACTGCTTCGGTAGTTCGCCCTTGGCGAAAGCCAGGTTAACAAGATAGGCGAGTGGTTTCAGTAGGTTAAGGTGTGTGCTTTTGATTATTTTCGCGCTGATTCCGTCAGGATCGGAAGAGCTGTTTTTTAAGTTTGAAATGGCCAGAGTGATGTCATTTTTTGTGACTGGTGATAGGTAAAAGGACGTGATTGGTGGAAGTTTATTCATGTCTGTGTCTAATAGGAAATTGTTTTCTATATCTTCTGCCATCCTTTGTCCTATTTTCGCGAAATGAACATTGAAAAAGTCAGCTTAGGCTTGGTTTTCAGTTATTTCCGTCCCATTGTGATCTGTTAATGGACTTTTATTTGTTATTGTGTTTTTTGGTGCTGTATTCGTTGCTTCATTAATTATTTGCCATGTTTTTTTGTAATTATTACCGTTTTCGAGTAGTTTTTGTTTGTAGTACGAATTTTTAGTATCTTTTATTAGTTTGCAGAGTTTATTTCTATAATTTTTGTAATCGTCTTCTAGTTGGGAAGAATAGTTTTTTTAGTCTGTTTTTCAATTTATCGCGGTGTCTTATCGATTTTATCAGTCCTGCTGTTATCCACGGCTTGAGTTTTTTTGTAGTGTTTTTTTGACATATTTACTTGCTTTGCCGTACTTCCGGTTTCACCGGAAATGACCCCAACTTTCGATTTATGAATGGTACATCCTATATATTTTTACTTATTTCGATCGAGAATGACATTCTTAATCCAACAACACCTCACTTGTCAATATTTGACAAATAAAGTTATTTTAATTCAAATTTTTATTTTTTGATCTAGAATTCCCATGGATCGTGTAAATGTTATTTTTTCAAGTGATAATTTTATTACATTTCCAACGTTTCGACTTTGTCCACAGTCTGCTTCGGGGATTTTTATGGAGCCAAAGTTATTAACCAATGGAACTGAATCACTATTTTGAAAAACATTTACAAACAAATACAAATACAAATATCATTGCATATAATTATTTTTCGAAGTGAATCATGTAAATACTGTCTCCATCCTTGTGTGCTTTCGTTCAATTTTTAAGTGAAATTTCATATTTTCAAAGTTAAATAAAACCGGAACTGGTTCGGTTATACCCATTTCAACACTTAAGGTACAGGAGGTACAGCAATGAGTCAATCAGTCAGTCAGTGAGAGGATTTCTCTTTCATACTTAAATAAATCTGATAATGAGAAATTGCTCCCATCGGAAACTGACCAGAATCACACGAAAAACTGCGAATCACCCCATTACCTACTATGATGTCTTGATGTTTCGGCACAGAAAGAATGTAAATGAGGAAAGCTTTGAAACAAATCCTTTCACGTCAAAGTCGCAAAACAAAACCTCTCACAAAAACCTTACAAGCCAATCCATCCTCAGAGCATTTCCAACAATAAGCGGGAAAAGCTTTCTTCGCGGCTTTTCTCCATCGGAATTAAATATGCCGTTGTTGGAATGACAAGGAGTAGCTACTGGCACGACCACATGGATCGAACCTGATTTTGAAATTGACCTTTGTGTACAAATATGTAACTGTATTGAATGGAGAGACATGGGAATGGATATGGTTGGAACTATTAGAAATCATATGTATCTCGCCATTAAGGCAGTGTACTACTAATTTTTCAATTCCATTCACATCCGATAATGATGATGTCAAAGAGGCCTACTATTTTGAAATAGTGAGTGTCTCTGTTTTGATATGTCTCTTGCTGATTGTTTTTGGCCTTAACAGAAAAAACTGTTCTCATTGTGGACCCTTTCATGGAGTACATTTTCTTTGAATGCTCTCAGATCCAATATCTACTAATCAATATGTTGATTACTCTCGTTTCGGACGTCCATCGTCTTAATGGATTTAAAAGGTTTTCATGACGTTTCGAATGCTTGTATCTGCAATCGTCTTCAGGTGAATACTGTGAATCAATATGTTCTCAACCAAAACCACTTGGTTGTTCGAGACAGAGAAGGATAACTTTTTTAATTTCCCCGTCTTTCCTAATTTTTTTCACTCTGAGTGAAGTGATGCCCAGTGCTATAATTGCTACTATGTACGAATGCAATCGTAGTAGAGTTGCAGTAAAATATTAACCTTTTATTAAGCCAGAGACATTGAAATAATACTCTTTTTGTACAATTGCCAAAAAAACTTGAAATTTTTGCATCTTTATTGATGCGTAAACGTTTTCTTTTTTCACGAACAGCAAAGCCAACTTATCATCGTTGCGACACCTGGACTTAAATGTCTGGTGTAGTCTCATGCTCGGTTGCCATATTTGTCAATTCAGTGGATTAAAATGATTACTCGTTTGAATAAATATTTTTAGAGAGATCAGCTTATTTTCAATGTGGGGTCCTCGTTGGATTCCAAACACATTTTCTCAGTAAATTTTTTCGATATCTTGTCAATTTGACCCATTTTTGGGAACGACAGACAATTTTTTTAAAATTCCCGCCAAATCTGAGATCACGTGATATAAGTCGCAACGGATTTTTAGAAATTTCAATGATAATTTTTTTTCTAATGTGTAGCCAACTTTATATATGACGGGCACTATATATATTTATATATATATATATTTATTATATATATATATATATATACAGTGAGGACGTGAAAAGTCCTCTTCCCCCCCCCTCCTTAACTTTTTAACGGAACAAGCTGTCGAGGTCGGGTAAAATTCAGGTAAAAAGGTACCACTTTTACCACTTTTGGCATATAAATGATTGTGGTCACGTGGTCTAGTGTCAAGAGGGCAACATCAACTTTTTTTTTAATGTAGAGGGGGATCACGTGGCTCCTGGTTTTGAAGGCCTTGCGATTCTCTATTCAACACCGCTTCGTTTGTGAAAATCGGCCAAGCCGTTTCAAACTGACAAGCGTTTGAAATTTGCTTCAAATATTTTACAAATAAATTAAAAACCCAAATAACTTTTAATTGCAACATAATTTTAAGTAACAATTGCAACTATTTCAACAAGTGCTCGAAATGTTCACCGTTCACGTCTTGACAGAAAAAAAGTCGGTTGTGAAATTCATTCCGAACGTTATTAAATGTTTCCGGGGTAATACTGTGGCTGTAACTGTGGCTGCGTGACGTACACCTTAGATTTTATGTACCAACATAGAAAAAAGTCCATAGGTGTCATATCAGGTTACCTAGCTGGCCATTCAATGGGGCCTCGTTGGCCTAGCCACCGTCCCGGAAAATTCTCGTTAAGCCATTCTCGGACAGGTCTGTAGTAGTGAGGGGGTGCACCATCTTGTTGAAAGGTAACATCCATGGTAAATTCATTTGGGTTTGCCCCAACTACTTCTTGAATACTGTGATGGGTCTGATTTTGAAGCATATTTAAATACAGATGCCCAGTTGAATTTTCTGCCATAAATATTGGACCTATGATATGGTCATCCAAAATACCAGCCCATACGTTGATCTTCTCTGGAGTTTGAGTATGACCCTCTCGAAAAACGTGCGGATTTACGTCTGACCAATAACGCACATTCTGTCTATTTACTGTTCCATTTAGATAAAACGTACTTTCATCACTAAAACAAATAGAGTTAATGTAACCGGGATTTTGGGTTATGCGGTCAGACATGACCTCACAAAACTGCAGTCTTCTATCCGGGTCGTCTTCTGTTAATTGATGCAGAATTTTTAATTTATATGGGTGAAATTTGTGTTTTTTAAGATATTTTTTCACAGTGGTCGCAGATACGTCACAAGCCGTGGCTACCGTTTTCGTTGTTTATTGCGGATTATTAAGAACAGCTGCCAGAACGTCGATTTGCTGTTCTTCCGAAATAAATTTTCTTCCAGATCCTTTTTCCCTCGTTATGCAACCAGTCCTTAGACATTTACTAATAAATTCCCTTAAGTAGACACGAGATATTGGATTATTTGGGAAGCGCTCATTAAATATTCTTTCTGCTTCATGGTAATTACGCCTAGCTTCAGGGTAAATTAAAATTGCTTCGGTTTTTTCTTCTGAAGGACGAGAACGAGGCATTTGAAATTTATAAAGAAATGCTGAAACCTATGACAACTGTCAAAAGTATCGATATGATTAACGTCACTATTAGACTGAGATTGAAATGAAATGCTATTTGGAGTCTCCAGCAAAATAACTAAGGTATAAAAAAATCAAACAAAAAGCACATTTTGAAGTACAAATAATATGCGAACCTTTTTTACCACAAAAAATTTACTTTTCGACCAGAATCAGTAACGGAGTTGAAATTCTGCTGCAATTAATAGTTAAACTAATTTATTTGTAAAATATTTTAAGCTCATTTCAAACGCGTGTCAGTTTGAAACGGCTTGGCCGATTTCCACAAACAAAGCGGTGTTGGATAGAGAATCGGAAGGCCTTCAAAACCAGGAGCCACGTCACCCCCTTTACATAAAAAAAAGTTGATGGTGCCCTTTTGACACTAGACCACGTGACCACAATCATTTTCATGCCAAAAAGTGGTAAAAGTGGTACCTTTTTACCTGAATTTTACCCGACCTCGACAGCTTGTTCCGTTCAAAAGTTAAGGGGGGGGGGAGAGGGCTTTTTACGTCCTCACTGTATACAGTGCTAGTCAAAAGTCCCCTCCCCCCCTCGTATCTTTTGAACGGGTATACTTATAATAATGAAATTTGGAGGGTGGAAATAAACGGATGTAGGCTTCTCAACTGGTCATAACAGGTGACGCAATAGTCATAAATGACGTCACAAGGCCACTGTGACCAATAATTTTAAATGGGACCCTATGGCAAGTGACAGCTCGTTTGAAAGGTATTGAAAATACCTATTCAGTCATACCAATTTTGTTTGGGTTTCGGCTGATTTTGATTGATAAATTGAAGAAATACCAAAATTATAGTTTCGCATTTAATTAATAAAGATTTTAAAGTACGCCTCTGGTTAATTGTCAAAAAGGTTGACGTTTTTGAATTCTCTACTTGTCAAAAGTGTTTATACCTTGAAAATTTACCTAAGCTATTGTTTAACGAGACGTTTAAGTGTTTACATAGGCAAAATGGTACGTACTGTAGCCGACAAAGTAGCAGCTATCTTAATAATTGGTGAATGTAGAAACAATTTCCATGCAGCGGAACGACTGTTTAATGAGAGGTACCCCGATCGCCCTATATCGAGGGTTTATTTGAGGGAGCTTCTTCGGAAGTTTGAAGCATCAGGTAGTGTTCAAGATGCCAAACGATCTGGTCGACCAACAATTAGTGATGACAAAAAAATGACATAATTGGAGAAATGGTAGTAAACCCTACTTCTTCCACAGCCCAAGTTGCGTCTATCTGTGAAGTCAGTCAAAGGACAGTACATAGGGTGTTGGCTAAAAACAAATTTCATCCATACAAATTAAAAATGGTGCACCAACTTTCAGATGATGACCCCGACCGAAGACTAGAATTCTGTGAAACTATGTCCAATAAAATGAACCAACAACCAGGCTACATACAGACAATTTGTTTTAGTGACGAAAGTACTTTCTTTCTCAAATGGAAAATGTTAACACTCAAAATGTGAGGTATTGGAGTGACACAAATCCTCACATCTTTGTAAAAATCTAATTTCCAGAAAAAGAAAGTTTGGGCAGGTTTTGGGAAACCACAAGTTGGGCCTCTTTTTCTCAATGCTAACTTAACCGGTGAATTGTATCTGGAGATGTTACAAAATGATATTGAGTCGTTAAATCTTGAAATTCTAGAAGATAATCCAGATGAATTCGACAACTTGGAAATAACGTTTCAACAAGATGGTGCTCCTGCACACTATTACGGTGCAGTGAGACGTTACCTAGATGAAGAATATCGTGGTAGATGGATTGGGCGACGAGGTTCGATCGAATGGCCAGCTCGGTCACCGGACCTTACACCATTAGATTTTTTTCTATGGGGGTACTTGAAATCTAAGGTTTACGCTACAGCACCTGACAGTATTGCCATTCTGAAACAACGAATTGTTGAAGAATGTAGGGCAATTTCCGCTGACACACTGGGACGAGTACGACAAGAGTTTAGCAATAGGATGCATTACTGCCAGGAAGTAGATGGAGCACATTTTGAACACTTATTATAAGAACTGGTTCTTAAATCTTTATTAATTAAATGCGAAACTATAATTTTCGTATTTCTTCAATTTATCAATCAAAATCAGCCGAAACCCAAACAAAATTGGTATGACTGAATAGGTATTTTCAATACCTTTCAAACGAGCTGTCACTTGCCATAGGGTCCCATTTAAAATTATTGGTCTCAGTGGCCTTGTGACGTCATTTATGACTATTGCGTCACCTGTTATGACCAGTTGAGAAGCCTACATCCGTTTATTTCCACCCTCCAAATTTCATTATTATAAGTATACCCGTTCAAAAGATACGAGGGGGGGAGGGGACTTTTGACTAGCACTGTATATTATCATCAGTTACCAGTATACTGGAATATCAGGTTAACATTGTCATTATTATCTATAAGGTTCAACACACATCCACTTATTTATTCTGTTTAATGAACTCGCACCCTTACCATAAAATATACTTTTTGAGAGGCAATAAATCTATTATTATTATTATATGTGGTTATGTTGACTGGTAGATTTTATTTCCGTTTTTGATTCCATATACTGTTTTTCTCCACAAGATGAGCAAGTTTTTTTCTTCCCTCCATATTCCATCGCCGTCAGCGCGGTGTAATAGTCACTACCCAGGATCGCAATACCCCACACATACACACAAACATTAAAAGTAGCTTTGAATATCGCGAACATCTTTGTGTTATTGCATCCGAGAAAAAAATCCTTTGAACTGTCACCAGAGTGGAGGCACTTAGAGAACATATCCTCTTTTCATTTCTTTCACATTGGCACTTGTGAAGCCGCGTGTTCCAACCGTGGCCACGCAATACGACGCCGCGTTATTGCATAAAGCGATGCTTGAAAGGGACGCCGACGACGCTGTGCAGAGGCGTAACCGTTGTCCTGAAAAAAGAGTTAAAAAGAAGAAATCACTTTTTTCTTGGCTCTCACGAACTATCGTCCTAATTGGGTTTCGCAAATAGTACCTTTTTACCTTTCTATATATTTTTAGAGTGGGTTGGCACCACCAAAAAATGTATTATGAAAATTATTAATTGTCAGAAACCGCTGGCAATATAATTCTCGTTGGACGTCCTGATATTGTAGTGCTTGTATCCTTCGAAAATATGTTTGTTCATTTAAACACCACTCGGCACAAATCTTTGTGGTAAATTCACTTTGTTGTTAATTACAATGAAGCATGGGAAATGAACAATGAAAATCCCGCCATATTTCCAGTGCCGCACTGGAATTTTCTAAAATATTTAATTAATTATTAGTCTAGTCGACAAGTGCTTTTTGGACCAACTTTTTTCAGCAGTCTCCGAAAATTATGATCGAGGTGTCATTCGATTCGGAATGACATCTAGATGATTTTTGAAGAAAATGAAGTTCCGCTTGCAAAAATTGTAAAAGTTATTAACAATTAACTAAATAAAGGGGGCTTTGGTTTTTTGCAAATATCTCGAAAACTAATGAAGATTTTTCAAATCTGAAAAAAGATTCCCGGAATTGTAGGATCAATATTTATAATTTTCCCAGAGGGATGAAAATACGGCCGAAAACGGGTACTCTGGCTTGGGCAAGTCCCGCCCACTTTAACAATAAAAATTATTTAAGCATACTAAATATGAAAATAAAAAATTGAAAAAATTCAGACACTAACTGAACAGATGCATAAACGATAATCCGCTCGTAAAAAGTTTTATCACAATTTTTTAATTAGTTATTCAATAGTTAATTAATAAAAAATTTCTGCTTGTGTGATAATTGTTAAACTATATTATTAAGATTTTTTTCTCTCTTGGAGCAATTCTTGAAAGGCTTCAGAATAGAACCCCGTTGGAAAAATTGAAAAATTTTCATTTTACAGTTTTTTATTAATAATTTTTTTGTTGCAAAATTAAATACTTAAAGAAATCATTGAAAAAAATGTTTTTTTCCAAATATCATCAACGATCAGAAAAAAAATTTTTTCTCTAATTGTTTGAAAAATTGTTATAAACAAATGCGTTGTTTATAAGATAATTGATTTTTTTTTATGGAATTTCAATCTTTGATACAAATAATGATTTTTAAAAGAAAAATTGTTCCATAATTTTTTTTTTATTGCTTAAAAACGCATTTGTTAATTAACAATTATTTTCTCCAACTTCTAATTAATATTAAGGAACCATTTTTTCTTTAAAAATCATTATTTTTTTTTTTTATACAAAAAAAATTTCAATTTATTTAATTTTTCATTGTTTATGCAATAAAATAAACAAATAAATTTTTACCTTATATTTTTTTTTCTATTCTACTTTCTGTCACAAAAACAGACATGTTTTTTTTTTATTTTTTTTTTTATTTTTAAATATAAGTTCTCTGTAACTTCGTCATTCTCACCTGGTTTTTCATCCTTAAAATTATTATAATTTATAAACTAATCGAGATACGATGAAAAAACTTGAGACTTATTTATTCTCCATTAGATGAAAAACAAATTTAGCTGAAAAGTTTAGTTGTGACTTATTTATTTACCAAATTTATTGCAATTATTGATGAAAAAACACTTTACAAAATGAGAATGAAGACGATAGTGCCTGTGCTGATTATGCCGTCTCTATTGGACAACTTGTGGAAACTTTGCTAGGGGACGAAGAGAACGATGAAAACATAAGACAAGAAGAAACTGTATACTAGGAGCCACCATCAAAGAAACGCTCAAAAAAATAAACGGAATGTAAAATAAAATTTAAAAAAAAAGATTATAAATGTTAATAACTACTTATAAATAAATTTTGTTAAATGAAAAACAATGTAAAGATCATTCTTCCTTTTAATACGCTTAGGTAAAACATAGGATATTTTAAAATTTAGAAATGTTGAGTAATGAACAATAATTGATAAGATACTTGAATGAGGTAGTCATATTTTTAATAGTTGATAAGATTTTTAAGCATTAAAGCAAAAAAAAATAATTCTCCCCAAGTATTTTTCATCAACAATTGCTACAAATTTAATAAATAAATAAGTAACAACTAAACTTTTCAGCTAAATGTGTTCTTTATCTAATGGAGAATAAATAAGTCTCAAGTATTTTCATCGTATCTCGATTAGTTTATAAATTATAATAATTTTAAGGATGAAATCCAGGTAAGAATGACGAAGTTATAGAGAACTTATATTTAAAAATTAAAAAAAATTTAAAAAAAAAAAAAAAATTATTGTAAAAAATTAAAAAAAAAGACAAATATTTTTTATAACAAATTGTTCATTGCATAAACAATGAAAAATTAAATAAAATGTTTTTTTTTATCAAAAAAAAAAAAAAATTTTTAAAAAAAAAGGTTCCTTAAAATTAGAAGTTGGAGAAAATAATTGTTAATTAACAAATGCGTTTTTAAACAATAAAAAAAAAATTTGTATGGAACAATTTTTTTTTAAATCATTATTTGTATAAAGAGAAATTATAAAAAAAAAAATTATTTTTAAATATAAAAATTTTTAAAAATTATTTCTATGCAGTTTCTGATAACATAAAAACGGATCGTTAATAATATTTGAAAAAAAACCATTTTTTTAATATTAATTTAATTTAATTAAAAAAAATTTTAATAAAAAACTGAAAAATGAAATTTTTTTAATTTTTCCAACAGGGTTCTTTCAAGAATTGCTCCAAGAGAGGAAAAAAATCTTTAATTTGTAGTTTAACAATTATCATACTTGCAATGTTCATGTTCAAGCAGAAAAAAATTATTAATTAACTATTGAATAACTAATTGAAAAATTGTGATAGAATTTTTTTCAAGCGGATTATTGTTCATGCATCTGTTCAGTTAGTGTCTGAATTTTTTCAATTTTTCATTTTCATATTTAGTATGCTTAAATAATTTTTATTGTTAAAGTGTCTAAAGTGGGCGCGGCTTGCCCAAGACAGAGTACCCGTTTTCGGCCGTATTTTCATCCCTCTGGGAAAATTATAAATATTAATCCTACAATTCCGGGAATCAAGAATTTCTTTAGGAAATTTCCTCCTCTTTTTGAATCTTTTTTCAGATTTGAAAAATCTTCATTAGTTTTCAAGATATTTGCAAATAACCAAAGCCCCCTTTTTTTTAGTTAATAACTTTTACAATTTTTGCAACCGGAACTTTATTTTTTTCAAAAATCATCTGGATGTCATTCCGAATCGAATGACACCTCGATCATAATTTTCGGAGACTGCTGAAAAAAGTTGGTCCAAAAAGCACTTGTTGACTAGACTATATATCTCGGTTATTATTAACATCAATAGGGGTAGTTTTTTGTGGAATCACCCATTTTGTCAACATATTCTCAAAAAGATGCCTCACTTTTGAGAACACGCTGTATTTATAACTTTATCAATCCTTTTATAATGAATTTCATCTAATCGTGTCGCAAGTACTGATGGAAAATTTACTGGGAAAATAAAATAAATTATGTTCTCTAATTTCTTCATTAGCCCCGAGGTTACTCGTTGTATACACTCAAAAAATATGTGTAATTGCATTATCGTATCGACATAAAGATGAATCAAACACACCTTGTCGAAAGTTCCCATTTTACTTCAATTTATTTCGATAAAAACATGGAGTAGACATCTACAATAAACGCTTGTTGCATAATAACATATTTCACTATCTATCAGCACCCACATTGTAGGAATTCATCATATTCCTACAGTCGAACGTTGTATCCAAACAAAAAAAATAACTCATCCATCGATAACATCGACAGAATTGATCACAAACGCAGCTATCTTATCTGGCAGTGTCTGTAAACAAACACATGTAAATTCTTTGGTTGACTACATATCAAAACATAATTTACAACATTTTATTACAAAATTACCTTGCTACCGAGATTTTGCTATGATTTATATTTATACCACAATATAACGGTTTTATTGTGCGAAATATATGCTAATGATAGTGTTGAGAAATTGGAGCTGATAAGGGGGAAATCGATAAATATGGTAGACATGCTTCGATATGATATCGTGGATATTCGATACAAAACTTAAACTTTTTCCTTTGCTGAAAATAGCGAAGGAATTTTCTTATTGATGACCATGAACAATGAACACAGAAAAGGAACTCACATGACAGTATTGGTATGGTAGAACCAGAAATCTAAGAAGGTCGTAAATCACCAACCACTTGAGTTATCAGCAGGCGGTGGATTCTACGCAGAGTTGTACCTGTCCTAGCCATTAAATTTTGTTTTATAGGTAGGTATAATGATATTGGGTTAAATTATTGAGAGAAATCGCTTGAATATCATTGACAATTGTTTATTTATATATAATATATGATAATATATATATATTATTATATTATATTATATAATAATATATGATATACCTAATTCATGTAAAATGTCAAACTTTATACTTTATAAAAAGTTCACTGACGTCATCCAAATTGATAAACTTTTCTTTGGAAATTTTTTCTATATCCGTATATGACTTTTCCTCCTTTTTAATATGGGAAACACACTTGGCCCAGCTGCTATCAGGAATGTTTGCAGTTTCTGTTTGAATAAGAGCTACCACAGTTGAACTTAAGGTTGGAGGAGTATTATTTCTTCGAACTGCTGACTTAAGCTGATGCCATATATTTTCAATTGGGCTAAACATACAGTGATAAGGAGAAAGTCTGAGCACCGTATGTCCCAAGCTTTCAGCCAATGAATCACAAAAATATTTCTTTTTTATCGAATAACTGCGTAAAACTTCTAGTAACTGTTTTTTGTGTACTTTTTCTCATAATTCTCATTATTTAACATATATTCTTATATAGTGGCTTTAGTGTCATTTGAACATGGTGCTTTATCTAGTCTTCGACTGTGACGATAATATTGTTGGGTGGAATATTTGGTATGAGTTTATTTTGGAACCAGTCTTCAAATAATTCAGCTGTAGTATCATTATGATAATCGACTAAAGAGTCCTTAATATTCTTTGCCGATAAAGTATTTGGTATAAAACCATTTTCGGTTCCTGCGTGATTTTTGTAATGCTTTATTAGTTCTCCTCGTAGTCCTTTATTAGTTTGGCACAAGTCAGATGAGTTCCAACTTTTGTTTGGAATATCGTGTATATCGAACCAAGTTTAATCCAAATACACTTACTGTTCTACCATATTCTCTAAATTCATTTATTGCCAATAAATATTCAAATCTCCATTTCTTAAGTCGCACAGATTCCATTATGATTTTTCTACTACTAGTGAGTTTTTGAAATTTAAATCCGTTTTGTAACAGAGACTTCCTTAAAGTCTCTTTGCAACACTGGATACCAGTTTTATTTCATTTTAAGCCGTTGCATTAAAATATCTCATTGAGGCACAATTTGCTCTTTATACAAGGCATATATTGTTCTTCGAATTATATCTACAGCACAACCATCTAGTTTCCTTGAACCGCCAGAGTCTTTTCGTTTCTTTCTTTTCAAAATAGGGTTACTTACTAGTTTAAACCCTGTGGATTACCGTGTTTTTGTTGAAGAAGCTAAAATTGATTCACTACCTTCTTAGATTTCTGCTTCTACTTTTTGTTTACTCCGTACCATTTCTAATGAACAAACTTTATATCACATCTAACGTGGGACTAAACCCTTCGAAGAATCAAAAGAATATGGCTATTGAATATTGTATACGTACCTGGACCTATAGATAGATATATAGATTTATTTCACAACTTTACATTAAATGTTTGCTGCAAGTCAAGAGTTACAAGAATTGTAATATTCTGATATAAAATCCCAGATTAATTATGACAAAATTTAAAAAAACATCTATAACAAGTACGTGTACGAAAAAATGAATTGACCCTGACAAGGTGACAAAAATGTATTCACTCAAAACAAAAAAGTTGCATTTAAATACTCCTCAGTGCTAGAAAAACAATTTTCCAACATGAATGACTTAATTTTAAGTTTGAATGACTTGGGGTTGAGTTGTTTGATATATTCAGGTATATGGATGTTTTCTACATTACCCTTATCTATTCAAGACCTGGGATTTCGAGACTCCTTGGAAGATTGTTATCAATATGTTGTTTGAATGGTTATTACTGAAATTATTGTCAAAATATCATTAACTCGTCGGGTAAGAACTCATTGAATATCGACATTGACAAGGTTGAAATAAATAAAAATGTAAAAAACAGTGTAAAAATAAAATCTCAAAAATAAACTGCCAAACTTTCTCAATTTGTAAATCCTAAAATTAACAAAGAACAGATGAATTATGGAACACAAGGAGATCAGAAGAAGAAGAATAAGAAAAATGAGATGTTCTAAACTTAAGTGAACAGAAGTTAGCCAACGAATCCAACTGTTACTGTTAATGTCTGATCTAACCTAGAATTGTTGATTTTGTATTTTGTTATGGAATCGTTTTTCGAAAAATTCATGGACTGTTTAATTGTAACTGACTTTACTCCAAACGCTGTGAAGTGGAATGAAAGATCTGTTCAAGTTTTCTTTCATATTCAGACAAAGGTTGATGTTGAGTAATTCATTTTCAATTTGTAATTCCTCAAGAAAATCCAGTCTATTATAGTACTTTGATGTAACCTCATGTAAAATCTGCGACTTAATACTGGGGCTGAAGTTGTGCCTATTAACTTTCAGGTGATGGCCAAAAGAGGAATGTTCATACAAGTTCTACCGACATGTGCTGCATTACAATCGCTACAGCTCAATTTGTAAATACCACTTTCAGATAGTTTATCGATTTTATCTTTTGTCTTTTGTCTTGTTTGTTCAAATTGTTGTTGTTCTCGAAATAAATTTTGACATTTTCTACTCTACTTTTAATACACTTTGCCACTTTTTGGGCAATGTTATTGTTCAAGAAAGGTATTGAAATTTGTATGCTAGTTTGTTCTCCCTTTTGTTTTTAAATTTTTGAATGAGAAAATTGATCAAGTTTTTGACATAACCGTTGTTGTTAGCTAATTGTTTTAGAATGTTAATTTCCTTGTATTCAACAGGTGTTAAAGTTATATCTAGAAGCCGATGAACATAACATTTAAAAGCTGTCATTTTAAGTTGGTGACGATGATTCTAATATGATATGACCAGGCCGTGTTGGTTTTCTATAAATACCGAACTGCAAATTGCTATTGTTTTATGTATTGTGATGTTTAAAGAGTTTAATTTATTATCTGATTCAATTTCGAATGTGAATGCAATGTTAGGGTGTATCTCATTAATTTTGTACAAAAGCTGAACAGTTGTATCTGAATCTCCATATATGAACACCAAACAATCATCAACATATCCAGTAAATAATTTCAATATTATTGTTAGTGACAATGTATTTGTTTTCCAAATTGTTCATAAAGATATCAGCTAGGAAAGGAGAAAGACAACTTTGATTTGTTGGTAATATTTGCTATTGAATATGAAGAAATTTTATGGTAAACATACATTCAAAAGACTTTAAATTTGTGCAATTCTTCTTCATCTACATTAGCTGATCTTAGTACTTCATTTACTAGTGGTATAGTTTCCCTTTGTGGAAATGAAGTAAAAAGGTTACTTACATCAAAGGACAACATTAAGCAGTTATCAGTAGGAAGATTTATAGAATGTAATTTTCCAATTGAATCCGAAGTGTTTGTTATGAGTGTGGAGCTTTGAAATTAGTCAGATCCTTAATAAGAAGGTACAGAAAGGAACCTGGAATGGACGAGTATTCGTAAAGCTTACTAGTAGTATATCAAGTTTGAGGATATTGGGGAGTCCATATAAGGGAGGGATATTAGGGGCTTCAAAAAATCCTCTATTGTTTTTTATTTAGGATTTAAAATTTCCTATGAATCGATGTAGTGAGTTGGTATGGCTATAGGCACGAAGTAAGTATTTTCATTGGAATGACCATTTTTGACTCATTATTCACTGAATTTTGTCTTTTCGACAATTCAGTAACGAATGCTTCAATATAACGATAGCTAACAATAATTGATAATAATTTTTTTCTGCAACCCTTTACGAAAATACGTCTTTTTGTAATAGAATACCTTCAGCGAAAACGTGATATCCGTCGCAAGTGAGAAACATTCTCATAACGTTAACTTTCGTTTCTAGTGACGAAAGTTAAATTTATATTTTCAATCATTTCCCGCCCTCGTATATAATGTTTTGATTACTTTAAATGATCAATAAACAAAGACAGGATTATAATTAGAATGCATTCTTTTTATTTTTGTTTAATTAGAAAGCAAAATAGAATCGTAAAAATATCGTGAGATTTAAAATCAATTTATATCAAGTTGCCTGGTTTCATTAGTTTGACGTTCCTCGTTAATTGGTTAGACTTGCCAGTTTTGCACTGAAAGCATTGTTAGTTTATTCAGTTATTATGATTTCTGATTCGGATTTCGATTTTCCAAATACACCACCAGAAATAGCAAATCAAGCTGAGGAAACCTCTTTGGATTTATTACAATTAACCAATATTTAAATCATAAGTAATGTTAAAAGAAATTCTGTTATTCTTAATTTAAAAAAAAAAATTGTTCATCGTTCTTTTTTAGCATATTATTATGATATAAACAGGGTTGTAGAAAAAGTATAGTGTTTGAAGCTCGTGAACATTACCAGCCTCGGCTGGTTAACTGTTCTCTCAAAAAATTTTACTTTTGTCACTCGTAAAACAATATACTATTATAGCCATTTTTTGCAGCTCCTTGATTCTAGTTAATTTTATGGCCGATATCTTTAGACCAACCTGTTTTTCTTCAGATTCAGGAAAGTTACGGGCGATATTGGTAGATGCAACAATAACAAGAGAAATTCCCGAAAACGATTTTCCTTTCTTGTCGGCCTATAACTTCGAAATAAAAGCCTCAAACATTATACCATTAGCCCAACTTCCTGATGAACCCGCATCTCTTTGTACCGAAACTCAATTCACATAACTTTAAACGCAATTTTCCAACAGTAAATTCATCGACTCCATTTAAAACCTTTTAGAATCTTTTTGCATTTCCATTCGTTGGACTTAATTTGATCAGAAGAGGGGAAATAACTCGATTTTAAGAGACTACATCTTGAAAGGAAATTATATTAAGGCTTTTTACAATTTCCGCAGCCATGCAAAATGGCGTTCGGTTGCTAGAGACGTACTGAGAAAAGTGATAATAATCGCGTTATGAAATGCTGCGAGAGATTTTAAAAAAGATATATGTTCCGCTAAAAGTTTCTAGGAAGCTGCCCGAGACAGTGGCGGATTCAGGCAACATTTCACTGATATCGTGGATTCAAAAATAACTCAGTATTTATTTGTTGGAATGCCGGCAATTGAATATACGAATTTATGGGATTTATATCTTTGGAATTGTACCTAAAATTATCAATTCGGCAGGATAGATAAATACCTATATCGAAAATGGAGTAATTTCAAGTGATGCTCTTCTTGTTGCAGATCTTAGTGAGGTTTTTGAAACTTTCATCAGGAGCTTTAAATACGAAAATTCCACCAGAAATGTTCACTTGCCCAGGAATACACTAGGGATATTAACTAGTCTGTATTTGTCAATAACAAAATGATAATTTTTCAATACGATCGAATATTTTTTCAATACCAGACAGTAAAACGGAAAAGGTGGCATCGAAAAGTCATTTTATTTTTTACGAATGATATGTTCGAAGTGTTGCCCGTTTTCCCTAACATATAGACTAGTTCTATTTATTGTACACCTCATCACATTTATCAGTTCGTGAGCAGGAATTTCCTGAAATGCGCGCTCAACTCTATCTCTCAAGTCCTCCAAAGAAGTTGGTCTCCTCGAGTATACTTTGGATTTCATGTGATCCCATAAATAAAAATCAATAGGGGTTACATCGGGCGATCTGGCTGGCCATCTGATTGGACCATTTATTCCAATCCATCTCTGCCCATAGGTATCACTAAGATATTGTCGAACGATATTAGCATTATGTGGTCCTACACCATCCTGCTGAAAAAAAAAATTTTTTTCTGATTTTCTCAGGTAAATCGTTGATATTATTTTGAATATCGTTCTCTAAGAATTATAGATATCTTTGGCCCGTCAAAGGCCCGTCGAAAAGAATTGGTCCAAGGATTCTTGTCCCTATGATTCCTACCCAGACGTTGAACCCAAAGCTTCTTTGAAAATTACATTATCTCAGCTACCTAGGATTTTTTTTTGAGCCAAATACCTTGTATTAAGCCTATTGAACATACCAATACTCGTTACCTAGACTCATCTGTAAACAGTATCTATATTCGAGACAAAATCATTATGCGAATCATAATGACGCAAAAGCCAATTACAATAAGTTAGTCTCCGTTCTGGGTCATTTTCATATAGATGCTGTTGCAAACTGTATTTATAGGAGCAATATGTATGTTTTTTCAATACTTTTCTGGCACTTTCCCTGCTGATCCCACATTAATTTCCAATTCTCGCACTGAGGCAGATGGAGAAAAATTGACATATGCTAAAAATTTGTTTCAGCTTCTTCACTGACGATGAAGTGGATGTGGTTTTGATCAGCTAGTTCTTTCCTTAGCATCATTTCCAATTTCCTGAAATAGGTCCTCGATGGGTGCCGTCTTATCGGATAACGAACAGCGTATAGCATACTAGCATTGAAAGCGTTCTTCTGACATTCTCCGTATTTCAATCTCATTTCGATTTGTTCGTTTCGAGAATAACGATTATTATTTTCCATTTCAAAAAAACTTTTTACAAACGAAACGAGATGACAAGTAAAATTGGTATTTCATTTTTGACATGACATTAATCACCTACTGTTTTCCATGATTCCACGGCTACCTTCCATTTCATCAAACCTAAACGGATAACACATTATAATTTGTAGGCATCGTATAAAATATTGTACAAATTCAATAATTGATCGTTTTAGTTTTGAACGAAAAGAAAGTGGTACATAATGTTTATCGTTGAATTGGTAGATAAATTCTCTATCGAATGACAAGATGGCCATCGGTAAGTACGATTTGAAAAAAACGATTTTTTCGTTAAAAATGCGTTTAGAAAATTTTAATTCCTGCTGGAGGATTTCTTATCGATGAAATGACTATTACTATGAGTTACTGATGTGAATTAGTATAGATTTTAACCTGATCAAGGCCTCCTGGGCTGAAAAAGAATGATAAATTCTTTTTCAATTGTAAAATAAAAATTTGGCAACACTGTCATATGTAATTTGAGCCGTAGAATCCGAAAAACATCAAACATACGGGGTGTTCTATTTGAAAAATCGAAGTTGGTGGCTATTCTGGCGAAACCGGAAGTCGAGCATTTTGTTTTCATATGTCTGTCAATCCGAAATTGTATCTAATGTCTATGTACAAAATTTCTTCCAAATCGGTTGATAAGTTTTTTTTTTTTTATGTTCTGTTTCCCACGAAAAGGGATATCCTGTAATGTTCAGAGAACATCGTGGGAACCAAGGGAAAGAAGGTAGGAGTTGGTGTTCTTCTTGAATTTCTGGAGGTTGTATGTCTCGGGGAACACCTCCCTAGGCAATGAGTTCCAAAGCCTCGCTGTTCGTTGGATGAACGAGTCTTTGGAAAGTGATGTTCTGCAGGTCTCCAAAGTGACCACGAAGGGTGTGATGACTGAACTTGACGGATTAGTCTCGAAGAGACTGCCAAAGCAGGAACGATTGTTGATATTTCAGAAGAGCATCGCCCATGAAAATATCTATAAAATAGAGACAAATCGCCAACTTTTCTACGGTGTTCCAGACAAGTGAGCGAGTTTGTAAGCGAGACATCACCGACGAGACGAATTGCCCTTTTTTGGACAGAATCCAATAGCCTCAGGATATGTTTAGGTGCCGCGCTCCAAATATGGGAACAGTATTCCAGGACAAGTCGAATCTGTGCCTTATAGATCATAAGCAGCTGAGTGGGGGTGAAATAGCTCTTGGCACGAAACAAAAAACCAAGTTTTTGGGATGCACTTTTGGCAATGGACCTCACGTGATTTTCCCAGGAAAGGTTATTGCTGATAGTAATACCAAGCATCGATATGGATGACTTCAGTGGTATGGTTACTCCTGACAAAGTTATGTTAGGCACAGTGAGATCGGCTTTTTTAGAGAAAAGACATGCTTGTGTTTTGTTTGCATTGAATTCTACCAAGTTATTAGATCCCCACTCGAGAATTGTTGCTAAGTCCATATTTATATTATTAACATTTCTTCCTCGTTCATTTCTGGTTTCACGGGCTGATATAGGGGCCCTGGAAGAGAAAGCGGTATGGAGGGTACTATCATCGGCGAAGCTGTGTACTGGACATGAAGTTGCTTTCAACAGGTCGTTGATGTGAAGTAGAAATAGTGTTGGTGCGAGAATAGATCCTTGCGGAACACCAGCATTTATGAGTAGAGTGTCAGATGAAACTCCATCGACCACTACATGGAGAGACCTGTTTGAGAGAAAACTAGCTAGCAGAGAACACAGCTGAGGGGGCAAGCCATAAGACGGAAGCTTGGCGAGGAGTCCCTGGTGCCAAACTCGATCGAACGCCTAGGAGATATCTAATGCCACAGCTAAAGTTTCTCCATACTTTTCAATAGATAGCTGCCATATATGTGAGACGTAAGCGAGCAGGTCACCAGTTGATCTCTGATGGCGGAAGCCATATTGCCTATCGTTGACAATTCCTGAGTCTTCCAGATATTTCATGAGCTCGATGTTGATGGCTTTTTCCATGACCTTTGAAATAATAGATAGCAGTGCGATAGGTCTGTAGTTGCTAGGTAGGGCCTTTTTGCCTTTTTTAGGGACTGGCTGTACTCTTGCAATTTTCCAATTGGACGGAAATACCCCCAAATTGTAAAAGTGGTTGAACAACTTGCAAAGAACAGGTGTTAGTTCGGGGGCACATTTCTTGAGAACAATCGGCGGGATTCCGTCAGATCTACAGGCTTTGTTGGTGTTGAGACCCAGCAAAATCTTTCTGATAGTACGTTGGCGAAAGGTGATCTCGGGCATGTGACTGTCAATAGGTGTAATGTTCTAGACCATGAATGATGGCGAAGGCCTCGGCTTGACGACCCGCATCATCTGTTTTGTTAGAGAATTTGAGCCAGGCAGCGCTATGTACATTAAAGTCTCCCATGATTATGGTTTCAGCTGTTGGATGGTTCTCCTGAATGTAGTCCAGTTTGAGTGATAAAAACTCAAAGAGGTCATTATATGAAGGTTCATTAGGTGATAGGTAAAGGCAGCAGAGGAACTTAGTCAGTTTGGTATCAGATAGCTTGAACCACATCACATCGAAGTCTTTCGGTTCCAAACTCTCTTCACGCTGGCATGAAAGGTTAGCCTTAGCGTAAAGGCAAACTCCACCTTCGAACCTGAATCGAGAATGGAGTTCGTAACCAGGACAAAGCATATGGGCCTTGTTGGTGGACGAGTTTACTTGTGTTTCTGTTAGAGCCAGAATATCCGGTTTTTTCGTCTGTAGGTGATGGTGGACGGCATTGATGTTCTTGTTGAGTCCGCGGATGTTGCAAAAATTAATCTTTAATGTTGAGTCCCCTCGAGTACCTCTCGCCCGGAAATCCGAATGGAGAGGTATTTTGCTTCCGGAGTGTTTTACTCTAGGAGACTTCAATGAAGGAGATATAGGCATGGCGCTAGCCCCATTGTCACCCGGTATTCCTAAACAGTGTGAGGCCCCTATAAGTTCTTCAAGTGCTTGAAATGTGTAATGAATGCGTTGTTGTTGGATCTAAAAAATGATTGTTAACCTCAGGTAGTTCTGAAGTATCGGCATCACAAGAAAAATACTATTCGTTAATTTTCTTGTTGATCAAAAGATATATTCAAATGGAAATGAATTTAATATTGATCATGTTTTCAGATGTTTATCATTTGGCTTGTTCACATTGATCAACAATGTAAAATTGAGCAGATTCCGAATACCTTCAACCGGCAAATCAATTTGGAAAAAATTCAATATCTATCTTATGTACAGTTGTGTGCATAAAAAAGTCGCACAGCAGTTATAGGCTATTTTGAGTCAGGATTGTCAATCTTAATTAAACTCCTTATCGACAAAATTGAAACTATTTTTGTCGAATGTGTACGTGTACTACTTTTTACTGAAATCTGGAACATCATAGGCAGGTTTACACCATACAAACTTTGTACGACATTTTATGCACACAACTGTACCTCAGCCTAATGTTTTTGGGTGTATTGAGGAATTTAAAAAAAGTTATCAAAGGTTGACCAACCAACTCACTGAATCATCAGAAATTTATCTCTACTATCCAGACCTTTATCGCTGAGCTCGTATTTCCACCACCGATATTAGCACACCGGAAACGTCCCATGGAAATTCTATGAAGCTTGTTTTCGTTCCGAAAACAAAATCATAAAGCTCATAACGGCCTCTCGTAACCCCTAAAACATTCTCCGGGGACAAATTCATATCGAGAGTTCGATATCCAGTCCTCCCCGGAACTGCGTGTGAAAATCCAACGTGACGCGAACGCGGTGTTGCCAGATTCTAACGTCATGGTATAACATATTTTTTTGACAACTGGCAACATTGCATTCTGGTATTTGGGCAAATCTTCCGCTGTGCGAACGCCAATATGGAGAATTTAGTGAACTTTTCCGTTTTATTGATGAGAGAACAAATGTTCAAAACAAGACGACAGACAGCTAAGGAAGTTTTAAAATATGTGAAAGAGATGAAAAGTCTATAGGCTCTCTAGTAATTCAACAAGAAAATAAACAATGGAAAACAAGGAAACTAAACAACTGATGTGGAAATTAGGAAGAAAAATGAAGATATTAGAAAAACAAATGATTCTAAATAGCAAAGCAACAAATAGGAGTGAATATGAATGTGGAAAAGGCCGACGAAATAGGAACAAAAATGTGTAAAGTGGAGTTTGGGGAAATAGAATAAAAAATTTAAATAATAAAAAATAAAAAATAAAAAACACACACATTTTTTAATGACTAATTGCCCAAAAAATTAAAACACAAATTGTCAGAAGTCAAAACAACAATAAACTTGAAAAACTAAAAAATAAAAATAAAAATCCGTAGACGAAAACGGCAAGGGATGGAAACACGAGAAAGAAAGAAGATGAAGAAAGCAAAAGACAGAGCTGACAGTATACAAAGAAATATTTTACTGAAAACGAATGTTTTCTTTTTTTGTTAATAAATATAGATTGTGAAGTAAAAATATATTTATTGTCGTAGGCGAATCTGCCGTTAGGTTTTCGGTCAAACGACCATCTTCGGGGGAAATTCTGAAAAGGGAAAAGGTTAGGAAATATTATAGTACATGAAGATTCTGTGATACAAAAAAATTAATTGTATGAAGCTGTATCACAGAATCTTCATCTACTATAATATTTCCTAAAACCTTTTCACTATTCAGAATTTCCACTGAAGATGGTCGTTTGACCGAAAATGTTTGGGAATTGCAAATAAAAAATATTTTTGTGCACCATAGCCTACTTCACAATCTATATTTATTAACAAAAATCTCACAAGTGCATACAACCTCCTTCTGTATGAATGTTTTCTGTTTCGAAAAATTAAAATTCTGTCTTTTTTGAAATTTTTTTGAATTTTGAAGAAAAGTGGTTTCCGCCTGCGGCCATCTTCAGTGCTTACCTAAAAGGTTTTAAAAATAATCGTGATGAACAAATAGAAAAACAATTGTTGAGTACCTGTCATCAGAATAAATAAAAATGAATAAATCCTTCGAATACATTGAGAAAAATTATTCAAAAAATGTTTTAAGACAAGCTTCTATCCAAATGCACTAAAAAGGAAAAAATAAATTCTTTAATTGCTTGACCTATGTTATTCCGAGAGAAGCAGATTCAAAATTTTGCCGCACAAGAATACCTAATTTATATTTGTGGAAAGCTTTCGAATCTGCTACGCACAGAATAACCTAGGCCAAACAATTAAAGGAATTAGTTTTTTCTTTTTCAGTGCCTTTGTATAAAAGCTTGTCGTAATTTTTTTTCAAATGATTATTATTCAATTTTCTTCAGTCATTCATGGAATCCATCATCTTATTGAATTCCTACAAAAATTTATAATCTCCGACGCCACAAAAACTCACATACCAATTTTGAATGAAATCGGGCCAAAATAACAAAACACGCTGCTATCTTGGTGCCGCCATTTGAATTCATGAAACATTATGATCTCCGACCCCAAAAACCCCCACGTACCAATTTTTATTGGAATCGGACTATGACCACAAAACTTGTCGCCATATTGGAACCGCCATTTTGAATATATGGATTTTGACAAAAAATTCGTGATCTCTGGGAATTCAAAATTAGATGCCAGTGCCAGAGTGGCGAAAGTTCAAACCAGACATACGTACATTGTTTGTCTGTTTTCTCAGAGGTTGCAAAAAAAACTTTTCTGGACAGCTTAGTGAAGTCATCGGGAATTATTGTTATGAATTATTCTGAAGAATGTTCGAATTGAAAATAAAACTAACAAAAACAGTTTTTTTATTTTATCTAAAACAAACAAGATGGTGTGAAAATGTGTTTTTATCACCTAGTCACTCTTTTTCCATACTGTATGAATAATCTTCGGTATGTTGAATAATATCTTTTTTTTCTCTTCTCTTTTTTTCTTCGCAGCTCTCTTTAAAGGTTCTTTTTCTAACTTTTTTTCTTGGCCACACACGATACAGGAACAATATTCACCAGGTAAACCAGAATTTCCTTGAATGTCAACAATCACAAGAGATTCGACAAGTTCTAAGTGTACAACGGCTAAAATCATATAAACATTATTGTTTCAAAAAGTAAACAATGTGTCCTTATCGCCTAGATATACATATATAGTCACTCTTTTTCCATACTGTGTGAATAATTTTCGGTATGTTGAATAATATATCTTTTTTCACTTCTTAACTCTCTTTTCTTTCCTCTCAAATCTCTTTAAAGGTTCTTTTTCACTTTTTTTTTGGGACACAAACGATACAGGAAGATTTTGGGAAGGGACTTCAAGAGCCCATCGTCTGTCTATAGACTCGCTCAACGCTCAATCCTAGATTAGTCTGCATCAGAACGTTACGTTAATTTTCTCACGGAAATGAATCACTCATTTTTTCACTCGAGGACGTACAATAGTCAACAGAACATTCACCAGGTAAACAAGAATTTAATTAAATGTCAACAATCACAAGAGATTCGACAAGTTTTAGGTATACAATGGCTATAATCATATATACATTAATGTTTGGAAAAGTAAACAATGTACTTATGTATAGTTTCAACAATCTACACCAGAGGGAGTATCCGTTATTTTGAATTCCCAATCCCCGAAAAATGTTCAATGGAATCGGGCCATTATAACAAAACACGTCGCCGTCTTCGACCCGCCATATTAAATTCTTGAATTTTGACAAAAACATCATGATTCCTTCCCAAAACCCCCACAACCAATTTTAAATGAATCGGGCTATAATCACAAAATCGTCGCCATATTGAGCCGCCATCTTAAATTCGTGTATTTTGACAAAAAAATCGTGATCTCTGTATCCCAAAACCCCCACATACCAATTTTATGAAAACACTCGAACCATAATCACAAAACGCGCCCGCCATATTGAAGCCGCCATTTTAATTTATGAATTTTAACAAATATCTCGTGATCTCTGTATCCCAAAACCCCCACATACCAATTTTGAAAACACTCGAACCATAATCACAAAACGCGCCCGCCATATTGAAGCCGCCATTTTGTTTTTTCTCTAGAAAAAAATCCATAAAATATTGTTTTGTTAACGATTTTGAAATATAACATACAGAAAAGAAAGATTATATACTAGACCCTCTAGAAAGTTTAGAAATAAACGCAAAAAGTCGCAATATTTTCTTGATGACCAGATTAACCTAAATAATTATATTTTGTTGAATTTTTTTCAATGAAGATTAAACAGGTCATAATCTCCGTTCTACTTGGTCTCATTCCTAATAAATACCTAATGGCTAATCCTTAATATCCTTAATATTCATAATTAGATTCATATATATCTGCTACTACCTGCCTTCACTATTGAACATGATACATCATGATTGATGAGTTAAGCTGGATTTATAGTTAGGTGGACTGTAAACGTAGACGCACTGTATACGTAACAAACGGACTGTAAAATATTATTAAATTTATAAATCGACGGAACGGAATTTTTGCGCATGTGTAGAAGTGATAGTGACATTCAACATAACCTACACATTATACGAATCATAAACAGCCTGTGTTGGTTTGGATTTGTATTATATTCTAAATATTTATCCATGCTTCGTTTTCTGTGTCACAATGGATTATGAAATACATGAAGGTATGTTTCTTGGTGCCGTGGGACTGTTGTTGTGTGCAGTAGGATTGGAAAAGTGTCGACAAACTCGAAGAACAATAATTATGCGACTAAGACGTTACAAAACAAGACCCATAAACCGTAATAGAAAAGTAGAGACTGCCCACAATAATTTTTTAATGATGAAGACTGCTGATCCAGATCAATTTTTTGAGTATACGTGAATTACTGTTCCAGTATTTAATGAATAATTAGGTCTTGTTGAAAACATCACACATAATTCTTTATTTTGATTGGCCGGACGCAAGAAACGTAGTGTAAAAGATGAAAGTTAGCCAACTCTTCCGTTCCAGTCCGTTTCCCTTACGTTAAGTCATGCGTTTACGTTCATTCATAAACAAGAGTACATAAATTATATAGTTGATCTTTTTGCAGTGCGTCTACATTTACAGTCGTCTAACTATAAATCCAGCTTTAGTATTATCTTCACTTGAAAAAGTTATTGTATAGAATTATGAACACCTGCCAAATTTCACGTTAATCGAACAACTAGAAGGGGGTCGAATTTGATTACAAACTCACAGACAGACATCGGAACAGGTGAAACTAAACAAAAGCTTATAATGAAAAGGAGTCGTTTAAAAAAATCCCTATGATACAGAAAAATTGATCTGACAACATCGCAAGCCACTTCTAAGCCCTCTGGCTTTCTTCCGGGCATGGTAAAGCCGCGTTTCGTTTATGACGAACGCGTGAACGCTGCATTGTCGAGCTGTCAGGACGCGTCACTGCCCCCAAGCATCAAAGCGTGCTTTGCATCTCAATGTTGCGTTCGGGTAAACAATTGAGAGCCGCCGAATTCGTTCGAGGGGATTCCGGATAGCACGGTAAAGTTTTTCGGTGCACTCTTGATTGTGGCGAGACAAAGGAGGTCCCGTGGACGGTGGTAATTAGGATTCATAGGAGTGGATTGGGGGATGTCGAGGGGAAATAACTCGGTGTTTGTGCCCTAGTAAAAGAATATCGCGGCACCCTTAGATTTTTATCTACATTGAAAATTGACAAAATACTATGGGATAAGTTGAAAAACAAAAAACAATCAAACATTTTTAAGACAAGCTTTTATACAAAAACAGTAAACAAGAAAAAATAATTTCTTTAATTGTTTGACCTAGGTTATTCTGTAAGTAGCAGATTCAAAATCTTAATAATAATAATCATTTATTTTCCTTTGAGATAATTTACAAAATTATATAGGAATAGTCAAATTGATTTGATTAAGTCAAAGACTCAACGAGAGAGAAATTCAGCAACACTATAGAAGCAATTCTTATGTAAAAAAGTTCTTAGTCTACTTTTGAAAACCAAAATATTACTACTGTTTTTGATCATATCAGGTAAGTGATGGAACAGTTTTGGTCCAAGATAGTTTGGAGAAACTGAAGTTATTTTGATTCTTGCGTAAGGAATATGAAATGAACCTCTTCTTCTTGTGCAGGCATTATTGATATTACTATTCAGTGAAAAATTATGTTTATTTTGGAATACATATACACATGTTTCGAATATAAAAACGCGAGGCAATGGCAAAATGTGATATTGAAAAAACATTTCTTTACATGAGAATCTCTTAGATACCCTAGCTACACATCGTACAATACGTTTAATGAACACATTTTTGGACATTGTGGAATTACCCCAGAGACATACACCATACCTCAGTCTTGAGTCCACCTGAGTATGATACAAACTCAATAATGGATTTATTTCCAGCACAAAACGTAAATTCACAAACAAGTGGATCAAATAATTTAATTTTGAGACTGACTGTTTACAGTGAGCTTTCATCAAAAATTCATCCAAATAAATACCCAAAAATTTTATATGGTCATGGCTGCTCTGCATGATATAATTATTGTAATGAAATCGAAGTCGTGAAATGATATTCTGGCGATGGTGGAATTGAAGAATTTGGGTCTTGTCAATATTGAAGAATAGATCGTTATTATGGTTTTAATCAGATGCAAGTGCAATTGAGTTGCTACATTTGTCATCCATAGAAACAGAACCAGGAGCGGACACAATCAAAGAAAAGTCATCTGCATATGCAGTATATAGTCTAGTTCTCCGAGTACAGTCTCAATTTGATTGACATATAATATGAATAAAATTGGTCCCAAAATAGACCCTTGAGGAATACCCATATTGATGGGACTTGCCGCGCAATAATACCTATTTTATATTTGTGGCAAGCTTTTGAATCTTCTACTCACAGAATAACCTAGGTAAAACAATTAAAGACATTATTTTTCCCTTTTAAGGGTATCTGAATATTTTTTTTAATGATTTTTATTTAGTTATTTTTAGTCATTCATCAAATCCGTCATCATATTGAATTCTGACAAAAATTGATAATCTCCGACTCCAAAAAACCCACATACCAATTTTGAATGGAATAGGGCCATGATAACAAAATACGTCGCCATCTTGGAGTTATCATCTTGAATTCATAAATTTTGACAAAAATATCTTGATGACTTTTGAATGGAATCGAGTTATAAATAAAACTTGTGCGTTTGGGGGACCCCCGTCAGAAACGAAGTTCCTTTACTCCTTTTATCAGCCTCCATATTTTGATGTGTTGGACCATTTCTTCTGTATTATTTTCTCACTTTGAAAATGTTTGGATTTTTCTTTACTTTCGTCAACACACACATTTTTTTGTCTGGACAGAGGTTTTTTAGCGTCTACTGAATTTCACGAAAGCTCTACCAACTACAAAATGATACAATCAGATTATTCATTGCCTTTCTTGAAAAACTGAAGCTTTCTAACATGCTGAAAAATGTATATTTGAATTCAAATATCAAATCACTGTATGTAGTGAGTTCAAAATCCCTTATTCCATCAATTTTGCATTTTCTATTTCCCTATATAGGAATTGAATGCGTTGACATTCAATACTGACAGGACCAAGGGTAGGTTGTCACATATATTCGTTTATAATACAAAGAGACAGAGAGAGAGGGAGGGAGAAAGAGATACAGAGAGAAAGTTGCATGGAGGGGAAATTACGCTATTTTCTTACGTTACATTTTCTACCAGTCAACAAAGAGGTTCGTTCCGATAACAAAACTCGTCGCCATCTTGGAGCCGCCATTTTGATTTCGTGGATTTTGACAAAAAGTTTGTGACCTCTGTCCTTGAAAACCCCCATATACCAATTTTGAATAGAATCGAACCACAATCAAAAAACTCTTCCGCTATATTGGAGCCGCTATTTTGTTTTGTCTCTAGCAAAAATTATATAATGCCTTGTCACCAGACTAATGAACATCTGCCAAATTTCACGTTAATCGGACAACTAGAAGTGGGTCACAATTCACTTGCAAGATTTGAACTGAACATACTTACAAATGTGACGTTAAATAAAAGCTTGTAATAATAATAATAGAACCGTTTCTGAAAGTGTACGTTTCTGTTGTTGGAACGGTATTCCGAATAAGTTTTATTTTTGCCCTGTTAGTTTTGAATTTGGCAAAGATGTCAGCGGGTTGAAAAACAAAATTTGCCACTCCACATTATATCGAATTTAGGATTATATATGAGAACCATTGGCATCTAGACTGAATGAATCAGTGGAAACGGAAACTTTTCCAAACATGCTTGGACCTCATTCAAGACTAATGGCAAATCCCAATAGTCTTTCTTGACTGTCCAAGCTGCAAATACATTTTTCCTCTATTAGTTTTTCTAATATAGCATATATGAATAGAATAAAATATTAATCATTCTGCAAACCAATACAGAAATGAGATTTTCAGCCTTTCTTTCTAGAGTTCTGTGGGCGGCAACTTTGTTGGGATCAAGATGGATGTGATGGTGCGCACAACTGGTCGGACTCAAAAATAACTTGGAGACTCTTTCTTTCGATGAGCTGATGCTCAGCCCCCCAAGACCCCCACGTGTATTAGCATAGGTCACCCCCAGATTTTGTACCTAGTTACGCCAATGGTTAAGTAACAACGCGTTGCATTCCAAATGCTCTTTCACACTGCCGACATTGGGGAGGGGTGATTATGCACTCGACATGACTGACTAGGGTTGGTCACGCAACTGCGTCACACACTTTCGCACGACATCAAAAAAATTCATACGAATTATGTGCTGAATACACACATGAGGTTATGAAATTGAGTGAATCGTGGGTGAGACCTAGAAAGATAAATAGTATTCTCTCAAGCTTCACCTATTCATATTTTTTCCATTTTGGGAATGTTTTGAGAAAATTGACAACACCAAATTATCACAGATGATTCACCATCAATTTGTTCCGAATACATCTCAAAACTGAATACTTGTCTGGAGTTGATTCAATTCATTTTGAATTTCCACTTCTCACTTTCTAACAATACACTATAAATAGTTCATTCCTCTTCAGTCATCAGATCAGGTTGCTTTTACAGCAACTAAGAAGTATTTAATAGCAAACCAAAATTAAATAATTCTCTTGAATATAACATAATATAAATCAGTCCACATATCTGGAGGTGATGGTCATAGGGTTGGAGGTGTAAAGGCCAGAACTTTTTTGGCCCTTCCCTTGCCTTCTGCGATATTTTTTACGTCTTGTTTCTTATTATTTTTACCGAAGGAAGCGAATTCCGTGCAATTTTCATGGATCCACAGTCGACATATTGTGCATTGAAAGCAATCTTCAACCAGATGCGTCTGGTAGTAATCTTCTCCGCAACCACTGAAGTAGTTATCTTCTTCTTCTTCATTGCCACTTTCATCGTCGTAAATAACCATATCGTTTTCTTGGCAACTACTGCCTGGGTACTTGCTATTGCCTTACGTTTTTCAACAGTTGTTTCACTTTTGAATTATCCGACTTTTTCTCTTTTCCATATGTATCCTTCACCCTATCTTGTTTTGAATTTTCATATTTTAAAAACTCTTCATTCTATTCAACTTTTCGCTTTCCAATATGCTCTTCAGATGTCAAAAGAATTCCAATTGTTTCTTGTTGCTCTGATTCAAGAAGTCACATTTTTACTAGAAGCTAATTTTTCTGCAGGATTGATTGAGCAGGGAGCTGAATTGTAATCTTAGGATACGACATTTTGGTGCTGTTCAATCCACTACAAATAAATCTTGGCTGAGGTGAATACGGCGACATCTAGCGGCTGAGACATGAGGCATGACATTGACAACATAATTATACATGATTCGCTCGCCATGAGTAGAGTGGCCGTCGAGCGAAAGAAGCACCTTACCTGTCGGTCGAGGTGGGAAATTAAGCTTCAGCCATTCCAGAAATGATCCAAGAGGTGATGTATCTTCAGACTCTGATTTATTACGTTTTCACAAGCTGGCGGCAAAAATTAGCTCCGACGTTGCAACAAGCAATGACTGTTATTGTTTTGCCTTGGTCTGTAAATAGATATACAGTTTTATGTATTATGTCGATTGTATTGTTTTCTATTTTTTGAATAAGGAAAACCAGCCTGAATGTAAGTAATATTATTTTTTCCCTTTCTACGTATATACATTTTTCAAAAATTGTATTTTAAATTCTGAAGATGAAACAATAAAGTTTCGAAATGTCGATAATAAAAAATTTGGGTTTTATCAGCGGTCACTACTCCACTAAGATATCCATTATTATTCGAGATTTTTTGTTATCCTTTCAATAATTCCGGTGGTTTACCGCATAATTTTTTAAACCGGTAGAATTTCCTTTTTATCTCGCGTTCATTGATAACTTCACAGAAGAACAAAGAATACGCGCATGCTATATTTTCGATCGAAACAAACGAATGCGTTATCCAAATACAGCTGGAGGAATTCACTGGAGACGTCGACTCGTCATTCATGCGAACAGATTCATGCAAACATGTGAAAAATACAAATATACACTGCGAAATTTATTCACTATCCCGAATGATTCAGTCAGTGCGAGTTTAAGGTTCCCATCAGCTATTCCACATTAAATCCAGGCAGTGACGTAGATGAAGTATTGGTGATGATTCACAGGGATTTATTTCGGAACATACTTGTGTAGATATTTTTTCCTTCTGAAACATTAAACGATTTTTCTGCTAATTTTCCACTCTGATAATGAATATCGATTGGGGCTACATATTAAAAAAAATTAATTCGCAGGGTCTGCCAAAAAAGTGTGACATATCACAAGATGTTTTTTGTGTTATAAAATCTCACCAATATATATATATATATATATATATATATATATATACAGTGTGACCCACTTAAGACCGGAGCACCCTTATAAAATCTACATTTTCCGACCGATTGAATTTTTTCTTTTTCAGCGGGAAGAGTATTAAAAATTCTACGTTTGCACCAAATTTGCAAAATATCATTCCAAATTTCAGGGCATTCTATGATTTTTTATTATGTTCTAAATTGCTAAATTTCATTAGGGATTTTTTTCGTCAAATTTCGACTCCACCACTGGATTCAGCATCCTTCATTTAGGTAAATCCCAAAATTTCATTTGGAAATATTCATTGGCAACAAAGTTATAACAATATTAGTTTTGATAACATACCATTATTTATGAATATTTCAGACAAATTCTGAAAATCGGCAACACTGTCAACACAAACGTAGGAGATCTTTGAGGTTTCTGGTAGAAATTCATAAAACAAATTGTTCTCTATAACATCTAGAAAGGGGTACACATTTGGAATAAATTTATGAAGTCGAAAAACAGCTTATCATAATCAGTTAATTAAAACAATTTTTGAAAGATACTGTCAGAGTTTTTGGGTTCTGGTATTATCTCCTTATACAGGCTATCTGACTTCTTCCGCAAAGTCATTTTGTTTCCTTCTTCGTTCGCTAGTGTCAAAATATTATTATTGAATTGAAAATTCAAAAACTCGAGAAAGGTAGGCTGTGATGACGTTACTATTTTTAATAGTTATATGAGTAAAACAAAAGTAAGCCCTGACAATGACAGATTGAGTCTCATTATTCGAATGTGAGAAAGGTATTGATTAATATTCAATTACAATAGGACGATATTACGTTATGGCTTTACAATTGTCTTTACAAGAAAAAATTAAAATTGGGGTTTTTTTCGGGATACAATGATAGAAGTGAAGAGAGGTATCAAAATATTCAAGATCGCCCCCCCAGACCCCCCCCCCTATCAGTAATAGTACATTTCACAGAAAAAAAAAATTTTTCAATGAAACAGGAGCTGTATCGTAGAATATTTTAAAAATAATGCGAGAAGAAGGATTGGACACGAACATGTTATATTGGTTTTTTTTAAAATAATCCCAATGCCAGTTTGAGGGGGAAAAACCCGGGGGATTTGAATTAAAAAAGGGGGAAAGCATACGGAATGCCAAGAAAATACAATATGAAACCAAAAAAAACCCCTTTTTTTTGCATACCCGGGAAAAAAGGAGATCAAGAAAAACGACTAAAATTTTTTTTTGGGGCAAAAGGGAAACCCCCTTTTGAGAAACAGACGTGTTTTAGAGTGTATTTTATTCAGCGATAACCCTTTTTTCCCCGACCAACGGTGTTGTTTCATCTCAAAACACTTTTTTTGGGGCAACCCGAAAGCCCTAATTGAATAAACTGAAAAAAAAATTTAAAAAAGTTAATGATGGTGCGGAATATTGAATGACCGAATCATGGGCCCCTTTTTTTTTTGAAGGAAATATAAATTCCATGAAATTACTAAAATTTTTTTTAAAAACTGAATTATGGAATGCTATTCATGATCTTCCTATTGTTGAGCGAATAAACTTACATTTTCAATTAGATGGATGCTCTTTTTTAATGCTGGAATTATTAAACAATGGCTGAATAAAAGTTTTTCATCACTGGATTGGTCTAGGAAGTGAATTATTGGGTGGCCACTCAGGTTCCCCCCCCCTTTTACCCCACTTGACTTCTTCTTGCGGGCTTTTGTACAAAAAAAAATTTTTTTAAAACCCGCTCAAAAAATAGACAGGAGTTGTGTGAAAGAATACGTCAAGCTTGGAGAGAAATAACCCCGAATGACTCAAAAAAAAATGTAAAAAAAAATTTGAAAGAGATATGAAAAAAAGAAAAGAATTAAATGGTGGTTTGGGGGGGAAACACCAAAAAAATTTTTAAAAAATTGTTAGGGCTAGATAATTATGGACCAAGATTACCCAATGTTGTATTATCGAAGTCATTTGTTAGCAATCGTAAAATTTGTAATTAAAAAAAAAAAAAAAGTTTTTTTTTTTATTCCCAAAATTTTTTTTGGGTTTTTTTCCCCCCAAAAATCATAAGGGTTTTAAAAAACTTCACCTATTGCGACCTATTTGTTTTGATTTTGATATTTGAGGGTTTACTCTCTTCTATATTGGAAAAAAAGATACCGAAAAACTAGTTTTTTGAAAATATCTTTCTGCAGCTCCCCCCAGGTCAAAAAAAGCTATTACAAAAAATTTTTCCCCCCCCAATTTTTTTGGGGGGGAAAAATTTTTTTTAAGAAGGATAGTTTTGAGTTACAGCGGAGTCAAGCATAAAATTCCCCCCCCTTTCGCAAAATCGGTAAATTTTTTTATTAGGTACCCGGAAAATTTTTTCCCCCCACCCCCCTTTTTGGCGCATTTTTTTTATGTGTTATTGTTAATAGGCCTAATCCACGATTCGTTATTACCTGATGTATTTTTTTTTGTTCCGATGCCCAGATGGTCCAGGCTTAATTGTTCAATTGTTTTTTGGGGGAAAAAGAATGTCTTTTATAGAAAAAAAAAATAGAGGTACAATGGGAAAAATAAAAAAAAAAAAATATCATCCATACAAACCGCAGTTTGTTCATACATTGAAAAAAGATTATGATAGACGTTTTTAATTTTGTTTTTTAATACACGGAAAGTTGAAGAGGGGAAACCCCCTTTTTTTTAAAAATAATTTTTTTCTGATTCTTTTTCCCCAAAAAAACTGTCAGTTCCCCCAAAATTTTCGCTGGGGGGGTGATAGTAATCCCCATTTTTTTTAAAAATTAACCCCCCCCCCCAAAAAATTTCAAAATGTTTTTAAAAATTTTTTGGGAAAGGTCACCCCACCTCCTTA